>CM064870.1:15506070-16106070 GCA_032719365.1 Prinsepia uniflora
ACACCTGGGTACTGTGCAATCATGGAATTTCCACAATGGCCACTGATTTCTCCCAATTGATGAACCCAGAAGCATCAATGGACCATGAGGAATTGTTTCCCCACTTCAATTTCGTCGTTTGATCACACAATGATCACGACTCAAGCTCGAACACCGCTCCCTGTTACCAGACCCGTTCAGAGCCAATTCGGCCTCGATTCATCTCGTTTTTGATCTGGTTCCACTCGTCTCAACCTCAGGAAGCTAATTCCAAGCTCAATTTCGATCCCCGTAGCTCATGGTTCAAAATCCGATTTTCCCCCAAAATTTCCAAACCTTCGATTCTCAGTTTCTAGCTTCCCTCAATCCCTGGTGTTTTCCCCATTCAACTCAGTTTCGAAAGTCTCTCAGTTTCTCAGTCTCTGGTTCAAAAATGGAAGAGAAATGGAGGTTGGAAGAAAATGGTATTATGGTTGTACACGGTTAAGAAAACAGAAGAGATTAATGGAAATTAAAGAATAATTAATTAATTAAAAATAATAAAACATCATCATTTGGTCTCCCCCAAAAACATGGATCCTGGTTTAATGCCTGATTTTAGGGGATGAGTGACACTTGTCACTCATCCAAGTGTGTTCAGTCACCGGGTACTGTTCATATTAAAATATTATTTTAATCCCGGTTCGTTCGGTTAATCGAGCCCGATTCCGTGACCATAACTTCGTCGTCGAATCTCCGATTTTGGCATGCCGCCTGTCGTTGGATTCGTATCGACGAGACCTACGTAACGGTCTTTGGCCCTCGTCCATCGGACCTCCCGATCAAAAAGTCAACATTTGGCCCCTAATATGCCAAATTACCAAAATACCCCTCAACTTCCGAACACCATAACTTTCACCTCGAATGTCGGAATCGAACGTGCCATCTGTCTATGAACTCGTGACGTCCCGAACTACGTCACAATCATCGGTCAAAGTCCATTTGACCGCCCGAACTAAAATTCAACATTTTGCCCACGCTAGGGGCAAAAACGGTCATTTTGCACGTTACGTCCGATTTCACTCAACTAATCCCCGATTAGTCAGTCTAAATCATAATTAATTAATATCCAGTCCCGATATTCGGGACGGGTCATTACAACCTTCCCTCCTTAAAGAATTTCGTCCCCGAAATTCCAACTATCCGTATTCCACAACTACCTCGTGGAGAACAAATGGGCCTCACAACATGTGTACACCTGTACACCCACTAGCCAACGCAGAACTCGTCTGCACTGAGACGTCACATCGCAGATGCACGTCGTACTAACTACACTCGACCACCTCGAGTGAAATTGATCACCAGAAATTGGCAACGTCACCATTAAGCTGACTCTTTCAGCTTGACAGCCCCACGTAATCACTAATGTGCCCTAACTTCCGCTCTCATAGAGAGTCACCAAAACTCACTTGTCAGTCCATGTTGACACCACAAGCCAAACTGTCACTACCAAGCTTTACCACCCTAGTAAAGCGCCAATCAGTAACAAATCAGTGACAACACATCATACTACAACGTCCGTCAATGTAGCATAAGATCAACAACATGATCTCCCCTTGCAGGGCAAACTCAATCCTGCGACAAATACCAACAGCAGTAACCACAACTGTCACCCCCTCAGCGATCCCAGATGCTGGTAAGGTCACGACAAGGTAAAATCTCGCCACAAAGCAACTTGCGGTCACACTAACCACCAACTCACTCATCCTGAGTATACGCATACCGTCATCACACTCAATCAGACGGTGCAACTGGAACACATTGAACACCAGCCTAGCAGTGATCACACAACTCAACACTAGAGTTATACTAGCCAACCATGGCTAAGAGCACCTGCTCAAACAATCACTGAAATCATCAGAATCACTCTGCCCATTGCATCGTGTTCAATGTCCAGTTCACGTTCTCAACCAAAACCAAAGGTATTGGAACTAAGCCAAGCACCAACACGTTTATCGACACATCACTGGTACATCCCATGTACCGCCACTAGGTATCAAGTACCCCAGACCATGTACAAGGTACATACAGACCGCAACCACCTAGGTCATAGCCAAACACGTTCCAATAATGGAGTCCATTTGCCCAAACCAGCAAGAGACAAATCGAAACTCCACCCATCATCTAGTTTCAATTCCAAATCCGAATCCCGCAATTTCGTAAGAAATCCCGAATCCAAACCCATACATCACATTTTTAATTCATGTCTAAATTCGAATCCAAAATCATTATTCCGTAAGCTAGCATTTAGAATAATCATTCCGCACCCAAATCCAGTATTCCACTTTCAAGTTCTAAAATCGAATCCTGAATCGTCACCCAGAAATTCGATTCCAAAACCCGAAATCTCGTTCACGTCCACTCGGACACACCAAAACCGAACCTATCGGTTACCCGTTCACTATACTCGGTTGACTTCATAGGGAAGCCAAACCAACAACCACACGGTTAAGGTTGACAAAATCCGACCAGTTCGGAAACCTACTCACTCGAGTAATATACCACAAGGGGCTCCACTTAGAAAAGAAGTTCAGTCTCGTCATTTACGACTCACATACCGGAGTAAGAGTGACACACTCTCAACCCCACTGGATCATCAGGATTACGGTCCAGATCCATCACGACGTCAGCTGACCATGAACATCACGATCCTAAATCGTCACAATGCCCAATGTCCACGACATCACAAACCCGATCCACCTAGGATCCACACGGTTAACTACTAGGAACCATAGGGTCTTACACCCTCATCTAATTTGCGTACTGTCACAACGTTTGACAACCAAAGCCCACAATTAAAACGTCCAGTCAACGACGTGACACGCCGCGACTGTGGGTTCTCACTGATTACCTCGTATCTATCCTTACCATCCCACCTAGGGAAAAACCAAGGATAATCCAAAACAATGACACCAATACTCATCCTACGTGGATGCAAACAAAACTCACTGTACTCCCCACTATGGGATTCCATCGACATGTACCAACCCCGACTGTGGATTGCAGTTCCACCACTAAAGCTGACATGACTAGACCTGACACAATCGTCACTCAGTCTCGACTTCGAAAAGTCATTAAGAGTTAAACCACTCGCCAGCACACATTTCTGCACAAGGAATACATTTACTGAGAATATTCTCATCCTGGGTCCATCCTACCCAATTGTGCTACCTTCCAAGCCTCTGGATCCAATAAATCCCGGGATCCACAAGAATACTGATTCGACAATTAGTAAGCCGTAGCTACACAAATTAATATCTGACCCACAAACCAAGGTCAATTACATTCCGAGATTAATCACAAGGTCTCAAATACCCTAATATACCCATCTCACTACCAGGTCGCGCACGAGGCTCACGTTCCGGAGGTATGGCATGGCAACAGCATCAGCAACCTAGTTCTCTGATACCACTTTGACAGGACCCGTCCCAACTGGACGTCAAAAACCGTACCCGGTCCTGCTCCCGTCTGACAAGTCAGCTGAAAGTCCGAAACTACCCTTCAGCACCTGCTAGACAAGGGATATTTGCGCCTGTGCCCGCTCATACCTCCACCTCTGGAATAGCCTCGATCAACGCGCCACGACCTGAAGGGTTAATAAAACAGAAAAGGTGTGAGTGGACAAAAATGACCTCTTATAAAAACATTTGCCAAAATACATTCTTACCCTCCAGTTTTCACAAACTTGCATGCATATCGTAAAACTTGAGTAATAGTATGAAATCATTCAAGTACGAACAGTGGACCGATAAAATCAAAACATATTTTCTCATGGTCCATAAAACTCATGTTCACCAAATCAGTTCATGTGATAAACATCAAACCCCGGCTCTCAGGCCAACACATGTGAAAACATAATCACTGGCCACAAAGGCCAAAAACCCGTACTCAATACCAGTACGTTATCACAAACAACATCAATCAGCACTAATCACCAGTGCACAATAAATATATCAATCCAATCAATCCGCACTACTCACAAGTGCATAAAATATCACAAATCACGTCTGCACTACTCAAAAGTGCACAATCAATCAAACTGCACTACTCACAAGTGTTGCACTACGCGTAGGCCAATATCCAGTCACTCTCGGGAACAGACACCTCTGGGGTCAACCCCCCTCGGGCTCAGTCACCTCTGGGTGAACACATCCCCAGGCTCAGACACCTCCGAGTGGTACATCCAGGCTCAGTCTCATCCGAGAAGTTGACTACCATAGGATCAACTCCCGATCCTACAATCACATCCCCCAAGCTCCGGTCGTCTCGGTAATCCCCCCAAGCTCCGACCGTCTGGGAATATAACAATCACAATGAAAACCATCCCGGGAATTACATCCCAAAACATTTCAATCAAATCTTGACTTCATACCAAGTCAAGATCATCCCCGACTGGGTCTCAAAGCCCAAAATACCATTTACACTTATTTCTTTAAAATCACCTTTTAGAACAATAAAATAATCCAGAAATCATCATTGACTTACCAACTAAGTCAAAACATCATTTTAGAAATCATTTAGACTCCGGGCCTAGCCCAAAACATCATTTGCACGTTCCTTGTAAAACGTGCCCGAAAGACTGATTAAAATAATCAAAAAATCCCAATAAATCATTAATTTCACAATTTCACAAGTGACTCCAAATCCGAGTCAAAATCACTATTCACTTGGGTTCTCATGCCCAAAATAACTTTATCACGCAAATCCATGCATTGCAACTTCCGTTGCCATTTTCACGGAAATCCACAAAATTGACCATTGACTTATTCCCGAGTCATCACATCATTTTTCAATCCATGACTCAATCATCCGAGTCCAACCATTATTTTCAATCAATTTCAATCCCAGACTCATAAACAGAGTCCAAACATTATTTTTACCAAATTTCGTAATTTCTCGAAAATCGCCCAAAAATAATAATATAATAATCATAAAACCGAGAAATTACCGGATTGAAACATAAATCATGCCCAAGCATATAAAATCATATAATAAGGCATTTAAATCATATATGCATGCATTACGGTTAGAAAACAAAGTCCACTCACACACACCGTTCAAAACGGTCCGTTTCCGAGCTGCACGTTTTTCCGTAAATTCTGGAAATCACAACTCCTGTCCAAAATCATTATAGAGGGTTACTAACATCTCAAAATACATCATATAATTTTCCCCAATTTTTCCGGAATTTAAATACATATTTTTAACGTAAAACAAAACTTCGGATACGCGGAATATTAACGAAACAATATCTGATTTCCTCGAAATCAACGTCAAAATGTTCGTTACAATGAGAGGATCAAAATTCATGTTGACCTCACCTTGAGACTAGGCCGGACGCGCCCTCACGCGCCGCCATGAGTGGCTGCGCGTGAAACCCACGCGCCAGCTACAGTAACCAGCACAGTCGTCCCTTTCACCCGTTTGTCTGGTAAACGGGTTGAAAAACCCGCGAACAGACCCGATTCAATGTCCATCAAATCAGCCTTAAACCTTCCAATTGATCATTCAGTTAGCTTCTTTTTAACTTAAATTAAAGGTCTGTAAACTCAATTGCACGATCACTTACCTAAAACCCATCGATTCGATGATGAACACGAAAAACACCTGGGTACTGTGCAATCATGGAATTTCCACAATGGCCACTGATTTCTCCCAATTGATGAACCCAAAAGCATCAATGGACCATGAGGAATTGTTTCCCCACTTCAATTTCGTCGTTTGATCACACAATGATCACGACTCAAGCTCGAACACCGCTCCCTGTTACCAGACCCGTTCAGAGCCAATTCGGCCTCGATTCATCTCGTTTTTTATCTGGTTCCACTCGTCTCAACCTCAGGAAGCTAATTCCAAGCTCAATTTCGATCCCCGTAGCTCATGGTTCAAAATCCGATTTTCCCCCAAAATTTCCAAACTTTCGATTCTCAGTTTCTAGCTTCCCTCAATCCCTGGTGTTTTCCCCATTCAACTCAGTTTCGAAAGTCTCTCAGTTTCTCAGTCTCTAGTTCAAAAATGGAAGAGAAATGGAGGTTGGGAGAAAATGGTATTATGGTTGTACACGGTTAAGAAAACAGAAGAGATTAATGGAAATTAAAGAATAATTAATTAATTAAAAATAATAAAACATCATCATTTGGTCTCCCCCAAAAACATGGATCATGGTTTAATGCCTGATTTTAGGGGATGAGTGACACTTGTCACTCATCCAAGTGTGTTCAGTCACCGGGTACTGTTCATATTAAAATATTATTTTAATCCTAGTTCGTTCGGTTAATCGAGCCCGATTCCGTGACCATAACTTCGTCGTCGAATCTCCGATTTCGGCATGCCGCCTGTCGTTGGATTCGTATCGACGAGACCTACGTAACGGTCTTTGGCCCTCGTCCATCGGACCTCCCGATCAAAAAGTCAACATTTGGCCCCTAATATGCCAAATTACCAAAATACCCCTCAACTTCCGAACGCCATAACTTTCACCTCGAATGTCGGAATCGAACGTGCCACCTGTCTATGAACTCGTGACGTCCCGAACTACGTCACAGTCATCGGTCAAAGTCCGTTTGACCGCCCGAACTAAAAGTCAACATTTTGCCCACGTTAGGGGCAAAACAGTCATTTTGCACGTTTCGTCCGATTTCAGTAAACTAATCCCCGATTAGTCAGTCTAAATCATAATTAATTAATATTCAGTCCCGATATTCGGGACGGGTCATTACATATTGTCCACAGATCGGCACGCCATTGGGAATCTCCCTTCAATGCGCCCGCTAGGTTTTGTTCCCGTGACCTCGTGGTAAAGCAATACTCGAAGGCAAGCCTCTAACCAACGCGACCACGGAAGGCCTCATGCTAGATAGGTGTGTGCCTACACCTTTAAGGCACACCACCCTCCTCTCCCAGACCATTCCCCCTCGTAGGAATGTGGGATTGTTCACCGTTCCCTCCAGGACACGGGTCTTACAATGATCATCTGGGGTTGGGTTAGATTGGTTTGAATGGTTGGGTGAGATGGGGTAGTAGGAAGAAAAGCAAAGGAAATAAAGATGATCGATGCAAATGGAAGGTGTGATGAATGAATATGTTTGGGCTGGGCAATGGATGGGTGACAAGTGTCACTCCTCCATTGGGCCTCCATAAAATATCTGGGCCCATTAACTGTCAAATGACATACATCTCGTAAAACGTGCAATAGTGCCCCGAAACTTCCGTGAACCGTAACTTCGTCGTCGAACGTCTGAATTCGATGTGCCGCCTGTCTATGGATTCTTATCGTCCCAATCTATGTAACGGCCCTCTGTCCTCGGCCATCGGACATCCCATTCCAAAAGGCAACATTTCACCTCTTTTAATCAAAATTACCAAATTTCCCTTAAACTTCCGAACGTCATAACTTCTTCCCCGAACGTCATAACTTCTTCCTCGAACGTCGGAATTGAACGTGCCACCTGTCTATGAACTCGTAACGTCACGAACTACGTCACGGTCATTGGTCAAAGTCCATTTGACAGCCAAAATTAAAAATCAACATTTTGCCCACGTCTAGGGGAAAAACGGTCATTTTGCATCATTCGTCCGATTTCGCCCAACTATTCACGGATTAACCTCACTAATCATGATTAGTCACTAATCTAATCCTGGAATTCGGGACGGGTCATTACAGATCAAGTTTTCATGACGTATAGGTTAGGAACACAACATTGGATGGCTGCAGTGGTAGACCTTCGTCAAAGGTTCATTACCTTGTATGACTCCATGATGTCTAATACGTCAGATGAAGCTAGTAAGAAGTATTGGCATCCACTTACAACCACTCTGCCACATGTGTTGATGGCCATGGATTTTTATCACCAAACTCCTACTGATATGAAAATCTACATGCACAAGCGTGGATAGAAAACTAACTGTTGGAATGTGTCAAGGCCCAACAAATTAATTCCTCAACAACAAGACGGATTGATGGATTTAAAATTACTATTTTTTCTATCTTAGTTTGTTAGTTTAGATTATCAATTTATATGAAGTCTTATTATAAACATGGATAGATGTGGTGTGTTTGCAATTCACTTCAACGATTTCTTTGCTTCTAATCGTGAAATTCAATCGTGTTGCTCCCAGGAAGTTGTTCCATTATTTAGACTTAAGTTTGCAATAGAGGCCATGTCTAATAGGACCTATTGCTAGCCTTTGTTGGCCTTGCATGATTAGTTCTATCAGGTGCTGGAATTTCTTTTAAAATTCCATGTTTTGTTGTGTAATTACGTTTTGAAGACTCATATTGTCTTCGAAGGAAGATTCATAATTTATCTTAATATATTTTGAATTTTAGTAGTAGATGATTACTCATATCTTATTTATTCTTAATCTTGTCTCTGCCTCCTAGCTGATATATGGAATTGAAAGAAAGCATTACCAGCTTTTAGGTATATGTTAATTATTCATGTCCTTACTACCTATATTATTTTATTTGTTTGAGATGAATACTGGGATCATTCTATTCAGGATTCAAATTTAGATGATTACAAACATACTGGGGCTTTGAAGGTAACATTTCTCATATTACCTCCATATCCCTCCCCAAATCCCTATAATATCCCTTACATCATATCCCATCATATCCCATAGTCTTGGCAGTAAGCCACATATTGCATTACATTGTAAAACAATCCTTCCAACCTGTAACCACTATTACAACATAAAATCATTGTGAACAAAATTTGGTACTATTCCAAAACACCTGATTTTGACAGCGAAATAGTAAATCCATAAAATTATTTAGTTAATCCAAAATATGCAAAAACTTTTGTCAATAGTACATTATAATGAACATTTACCTCTTACAAATCTTCAGCTATCATGGGGAATTATGTTTCTGTAAGTTACCCAGTAACGGCCATATACAGCGCATCTGGAGCACAACCTCTTCTTTGTGATCTCTATTTGTGATGGTATCGGTTTATTCTTTGGTCGACCCAACATAATTTTTCCAACATGTGGTAGAAGAGCAAAGTTACGAATTTCTTCAGGAATATTTCATACAGCAAGAGGCAATACGAGATAAACGGATTGAGCATAAGCCGCATCCCAAGCAGACCTTGCGTAATAAGGAGACACAAACTCATACACCAGGATATTGAGATCAAGACAAACATCATTAAAGAACCCATCAATGACATTGTACTCCAAATAATTAAGTTTATCAAGATTCATCCTAAATGCATTAATCACCTGTTTTTTCAATTTTTTTCTTACCAAAATCAAGGCACGAAATTGGCTTACATTTGGAGACTCTAGCTCTTCTTGTGGAAAACCACCGTTGAAATATCGCTAAAAACTTTTCAACTCGGTGGATAAGTAGCAAACCTCAAAATCGAGTTCAACGATTCGACAATACATTAAGCCTTCTGCCATCACAATGATCCCTAGACCACTGCGAAAAACCAATATCTTCAAGATATTTGTACACTCTTGCACAATCTATCTTCCTATATAAATTTCAAACTCTACAAGTCGATAAGATTTGTCAACACATCCAAAGTGAAATAGTATATGACTTCCTTGCTTTACTCTGCACTTACTTTTCATGTTACACATAAGGTGATAAAAATACACACCATGACGTGCACTGTGAGTTACCTTTTGAACGACTATGCCGATGCTTGGGTTCCGATCACCAATGACAGCCAGGTTTAGGCAATGCCCAATTGTGTCATTTACTTTACTCAAAAACCAAGGCCATGAAGCTTCAGTTTCTAAATCCCCAATGCCAAAAGCAACGGGATAAATATTCTGATTCCCATCAAATTCCGTTGCCACAAAAAGGACTCCCTTATACTTGCACTTTAAATGAGTCGCATCCACAATTAGGACATGCCGCATGGACGATTTAAACCCATTGATGCAAAGACCAAAAGTAACAAAAAAATATTTAAAATGGTCTCTTGGCAATTTGTGAGTTGAAGTCAATGTACCTGGATTTTCTTTCTTCAACTCATAACAATAAGAAGCAAGCATGACATATGAATTATGAGTCGACCCTCTAAGTATTTGTAATGCTTACTCCTTGCTTCTCAAGATGTATCATAACTAATTTTCATACCAAATTGATGCTTTATGTCTTTAATGATGTCCACAGGTGTGAATAATGTACGAGCATCCTCATACCTATGCGACAAAGTATCCGACAAAACACCCTTAACTCTACAAGGGTTAGGATTTTTGTGAGACCTCATATCACATTCATGTGTGCCGATGTAATGCATAATCCTAAAATTATTGGACCCTATTCTCCTCCCCTCACAATCCAAGGGCAATCTCCATCCTTTCATTTGACCACAACACATAATTTATTTGATTTTTCGGTCCTAATTTGAAAGTGCCTCCTAATGGCAGCCAACCATATAGCTCTAAAAAATGCTATCATTGTAGCATAAACTTGCCCCTTTTTGAAATTCGGTATTCAATTTATACTCTGAAGCCATCTTCGATAATGTTTACTGACACGACCCATCCCAATCCCCCCAGAATTAACGCGGGATGTGCCATGCTCCCGTCTAACACGAAGTATCAGGCAAGGGATAACTCAAAATCTCAGCCCGTTCGGGGCTTCCAGAGCGCGCCAGGATTGGTAGAGGAGTGTGATGTCTCGGTCTCTGCTACAGCCCGTATCCGTGATCAACCTGAAGGGAATTAAAGCCATTAAAAGCTGTGAATGGACGAAAATAAATAGTTCAATAAAAACACATTTCATAAGAAAACATTTATGCCTTTTGCTAAAAATCATGCATGCATTTGAAAACCAATAGTCAAACCATTTACTTTAATAAATCATTAGGGTCTTAACCCAAAACCATAAATCCAAGTATGTGGGAACTCAGCCCAAAACCGTAAATCCAATCATGTGGGCCACTACCCAAAACCGCCAACACTGAAGTACCATTTCATAAGTCCAATAAATCTGGAATCCAAATACATAATCCAATAAATCCATAAATCATAATTCAATCAAATACCGTTATATACCAATCCTCTCCCAGATGCCTGGCGTCCCAGACGCCTGACGTCCCAGAGGTCGTGTCATGATCCAAGTTACATGTGCTACCCGAGGTCTCAACTTGAGTCAATCTCTGAGTTCCCAGATGTCTGACGTCCCAGAAGTCTAGCAATCCTGCTCCTGGGTCACTATACGGTCCAGTCGCTCCGTGTAGTGACCCCTCGCACGCAATGCACTGTGACTGCTCCAGCGTCCTAGACGATTGGAGGAAACAATTCGTAGATATAAGGATGATATATGGAAAACATTTCATAAATCATCTCAAACCGTTCAAATGGGCCTATGCCCGGGATTTCCATAAAACCATCGTAAATCCAGAAATCCAAGTACTCAAATCCAAATCCGTTTAGGGTCTCTGAACCCGAAATCACATTCATAAATCACAAATGGGACTCATGCCTGATATCATAATAAACTGGGCCTCTAGCCCTATCATGAAAACTGGGCCTCCGGCTCGATGCCTTATTAAATCAAATGGACTCCAAGTCCGAGGGTTTGTAAATCAAATGAGTCTCAAGCCCGATTCCATATTTCCAAATCCTAAGTTATACCATTGAACTATTAGTAAAACCACTATCACGTAGAAATACAATGTAAAATCGTAAACCTCGAAATACGTGCAAATATGGAAATCACCTCAAAATAAGTGCAAATATGTAAATCACCAATACCACAATCATCACATAGAAATCACATATGTAAAACATATAAAACAATTATGCATGCATCACAGTTTAGAAAACAAGGTCCACTCACAGACCGTCCTAATTACCGCTTCGATAGCGTGCCATAAGCCACCCCGGGCTAAATCATCATCACCAGAACATCCAGACTTGTCCAGATCACACTCGAGGGTCACTAACTACATCAAATAGGCTGACATTGAATCCTCCAATTTTTCGTGATTTTAAAGGTATTTAAAATAAACCCTAAACCTTCGGACATTCAAAACTACCCCAAAACGGTGTCCGATCGACTCGAAACTTATCCCAAAATGTTCCTTACATCGAAAGGATAAAATTACATGTTGACCATGCCTCGAAATACGGGCCCACGTGCCCTCATGCGCCATCCAAATCCACTGCGCGTGAAACCCACGAGCTAGTGAATAGTTGTCTTCAACCTCTAGACGAACCCGGTTCTGACCGGTTCTCTGGTTTTCGGTTCGACCGGATCGGTGAGACTGGTTCTCCCTTATTTCTCCATCTTTTTCAACCCTTTTAATTCCTATCTCTTCATCCCATCATTTGCAATCGATCTAACTAGCTAAAACCTTGCAACCAAGTTCAGAATTTACCTGTGATCGTGTGAATAGTACCCGTGCCCTGCAACTGCACTTCGCTGTTGACTCCAGCCACCGTTGTCTTTCTAAAACGGTCCCTTGAGTTCGTAGGATCCCCCAGAACCTCGCCCAAGCCATTAAAACCGTCAGTAATTATCCAAACTCAAAACTCCATTTTTAAACTAAAAACCATACCTCAGGGGTTTCTCGGCCACCTATCACGACGGTACATCGCAATGCCACCGTCCAGCTCGTCTCAGTCTCCCCTTCATTCTCACGTTTACACCAACAATGACAGGACCCACCCCGATTATCGCCTCGATAATCAGGAAGCATCCTGCTCCCGTCTGACAATCGAATCCAAAAGACCGGAAAACTAAATAATATTACATCACACCCATTGTCAGACCAGGGAGATTAAACAAATACATCTGACTGGACGTCAAGTCCACAGTTTCACAGAGCATAATATTACAAAACAGGTTAAAGAACAAATCCTACTCTGTGAACTAACTACTCCGCAACGGAAAACTTTATGCCTCTGCCTCTGCCTCGGCGCTAGCCCCCGAACTTGTACCACGACCTGGAGGGTAGTTAAAACAACAAAGTGTGAGTGGACCGAAACAACGGTTTACAGAAAATAGTTTAAGGAAATCGGGGTTCGCCCTCTAGTTTTACAACACGCATGCATAACCAAATATTCGAAAATCGCATAATAACATTTGAAAAACTCTTTTCCCGAAACACATGTAAAATGTTACAGAAAACCGTCATAACTCATGTAAAACAATTTAATATTACCAGAATCTAGAAACCGTCATTTTGAAACATCAATTGCACAAATCAAGTAAAAAGTAAGTCAATAATCACAATTAAGCCGTTGGATCCATCTGAGTCTTTAAACTCAATATCAGTCCTTCCCGGGATATCAATGAGTTTTTAAACTCAAAACATGATCAATAGGCCTCGGGGGTATCACAATAACCGAGTCTTTAAACTCACGAGTCTTTAAACTCATTCCGGGTCTTTAAACCCAATTTTCGGGCCCGCCCCCGTCATCAATAAACCGAGTCTTTAAACCCAAAACCAGATCCAAAATTCAACCGGGTCTTTAAACCCAAAACCGTTTTTTTTTTAATAAATAAACACAATTAACCAGGATTCGTCATAAACCGTTTTTCAACATCATTTCGAAATCATATCTCGTCATAACAGGACTTATGTCCGAATTCACATGCAAATTCCAAAATATGCAATTCCCAAAATCACTTCACACTTATAATCAAAACATCATAAATCCGCAACATGCATAATCATATCCAGATACTTCATCAAAACATCATTCATGCACAAGCAAAAACCGTAACCTCGAAATGCATGAAATACGATAAATATCTCGAAAAGCGTGGAAACACGTAAAACCGAAATATCATATCACCATCATAAAATCACATGTAAAACCATAAGATAAATAAGTAAAATATTCATGCATGCCCGATTTAGAAATCATAAGTCCACTCACGGTTTTAGGACGCGTCAATCGCGTCCTGCGCGCTCCTCCGTAGCTTCGGAAGTGTCCAGGCCTGTAAAAACGTACAAGAAGGGTTACAAACATCCTCAAATAGCTCGTATGATTTTTCCCTAATTTTCCGGATTTTTCGGCGAAATTAAACTTAGAGACTTAACCTTCCGGACTCCCGAAATTATCCCGAATGACTCCCGATCCACTCGAACTCTAAAGATAAAATGTTAATTAAACTGAAAGGATTAAATCTCATGTTGACCATGATCGGAGTTAACATCACACGCGCCGTCACGCGCCGCCCAAAGTGGCTGCGCGTGAAGGCCACGCGCCAAGCTACAGTACCTTCGTCCTTACCCGAATAGACTGATAAACGGGTCTGATACCCTCGGCTCAACCCGATTAGTTCACCCTCAATTCTCAATCGATTCTTCCCGTTTTCAATCCTATTATCTTCTTTAATCAATTAATTTTAGGTCTGCATTAACGGTTAACCTTGACTAACACTAAATCGATCCAACTCAAGCTCGAACAGTCGAACAAGTCGACACCTGGAACTCACCCAAACTAGCTCCATTTTCAAATTAACTACACCAGTAGCTTAAGGGGACTTAGAAGAACTCAATGGCACAAACAATTTAACTCGCCGTTACCTGGAAGTCGTCGTCCTCAACACTGGTTTTCCTCTGAAACTGAGACTCAGGTTCCCGGCCAACTAGTCCTCCTCCTCCTTCGATTTTTGCACGGTTGTGCTCGTAGTGACCCCAGAAGTCTAACACGGCCCTTGGTTTCATTCAACACGCCTCAGGAATTAAATTCGATTTTTCCCTCCAACTGGTTCTTCTCTGAACTGGTACCTGAGCTCCTGAGCAATCCTTGCTCAATTCACTTGATCTGGTGCACGGTTATGTTTCTGCTGCTCCCAGAAAGCTCTCTGTGTGTCTGAATTGGTCCCAAAACCCGTAGGAATTGAACTCTGAGATTTCCCCCCCAAAACCCAAAAATGGTTCTTCACTGTTTCTCTCAATCTCAGCCTTCACACTGATGCACAAACGACCCCAAATGAATCCTCACTTCATTCCCATACACGGTTAATCGATAGAATGGCAAACATCCCGTGGGAGACCCAACTGAGGTCTCTGAAAATGTCTCCCACGCACATAGAAGCCATGGCCATTTCTTTAACCCAGCCCGTGCTCTGTGTGGCCTCAGTCCGTTCACCAATGTCCCCCACTGCCTCAATTAACTTAAACAATGCATCTGATCAATCCACTAGGCCATAAACAATTGCACGCACAAGACACCACGGCCGTGCACTCTGTTTTCCACGGTGGTGAACAGTACCCCGTGCAAAAAGACCAAAATGCCCTCAGGGAAAAAATTACCAAAATGCCCTCAGGGAAAAAATTACCAAAATTCCCTCCAACTTCCGTGACCCGTAACTCGGTCACCCCGATGTCCGTTTCACGCGTGTCGCCAGTCGTTGTACTCGGGACCTCGAGACGAACCTAACCGTCTTCGAATCATGTGAAAACCCATTGTCAAACAAAAAGTCAACTTTTTCCCATATAACGTCCAAATTACGATAATGCCCCTGAAATTCCGAACATCATAACTTTCGCCTCGAGCGTCCGAATCGGACGTGCCACCTGTCTATGAACTCGTGACGTCCCGAACTGCGTCACGGTCATCGTTCAACGTCCGTTCGACCTCCCAATCAAAAAGTCAACAAATTGACCACACGAATCACAGGGATAAAAACGTCATTTTATTCAATATTTTACAATACTACATTTTCAGAATGTCCGGGGCGTTACAAACAATAATGAGTGAGGTTTGGTGGGTTGAGGGTGTGGGTTCGGGGCGTTTGTTCTCAAGGGTTAAGGGAATGAAAACAAAGAAATGAGAGATGAAGATGGTCGATGATGAAGAAGATGAAGGATGAGGATGAGAGAATTGAGGGAGAGATGGACGGTGAGGGAATGAGAGATGTGGGAGGGATTTTTAAAATATAAAAGTGACCAATGAGACATGGATCCACTTTTTGGGGAATTTGGGCCATGGGATGAGTGACACTTATCACTCATCCAGGGGTCCACTTGTCACTCATCAGTCCTTCACTAATTTACTAATATTTTAATCTAATTTCTGAAATGTAAATTTAACCGATCTCGATTTTGTGACCATAACTTCCCCGTTCGATGTCCAATTTCGACGTGCCGCCTGTCTACGAACTCGTGACGTCCTGATCTACATCACGGTCATCGGTCCTCGTACATTTGACTCCCCAGGTCAAAAGTCAACATTTTTCCCAATTTTAGGGGTAAAACAGTCATTTTACACCGTCCATCTGAATTCTCTCAACTAATTCCCGATTAGTCATACTAAATCCATAATTAATTAATATTTAATCCCGATATTCGGGATGGGTCGTTACATTTACATTGGTGTTGGGAACTATTTTCACCATGATAAATAATTCACCGCTTTTATTTCTTCATGTATGATTCAAGTTCTGGGGCAAATGCTCCATCTACATCAACCAACCCTTCACCGGTAGTTGGAGATGTTGGGGAAACTATTGAAGGACCTTGATTATTTGGTTCATTCGATTCTTGCATATGTACCACGCCCAAAGGACCTACTACACCAATGTCTGTCATTCCAAAACCTTGTGAAATATGATTGGACATCCATCTACCCAACACATCTTCTGCATTGATGTCGTAAATTCCACCATTTCCTAATTGTGCCAGTAAACTTGCCTACATTATCCACTTCAACACTTTCTAGACTCACAATTAAATGGACAACTCTCAATGAGATCAATTGTGTGTGGTAGGTGATGAAAAACTTCAAGTCATCACCATCTTTAATACTCCAGTGTTTTTGTTTCTACACTTGAAATAAGGACAGAATACTTCAGCTCAACCTTGAATTTGTTTTCATCGACCTTGCGGATTTTCGCAACACGAGTAACAATTTCGTCCAATGTGATATTAGGTGAAACTACTATGCCTTTTGATTCTTCACCTTCATATGCCATCTTTTTCCTTTTCTTAATCCATTTCCTATTGTAGCATAGTAGTATTGGAACACTACTGTCCATTACTACACAAAACCGATACACTATTAAGAATTATTCAAAACTCATGTCACACTTTTAGCAAGTTTTCTATAAATACTACAGATTATGAATATTGAAACTAGTATCCATGACGATGAGTATTAATGGAGAACATATGGAAAGAAAGTAATGAAATCAAATTCAAATCCATCGTGCCCTTGGACATCACATGGAATATGGGTAGCCATCAAGATAAAGTATGTTGGGGGTAGAAGCAATATGTTGTTATATGCATTGATGAAAATATTGGCACTATCGCCGATATTTTCAACGAAATATCGCTAGTTTTAGGGGTCGGCATTTAAACGAAGGGGAAAGAAATTATTTCCCTCAATGTCGAAAAAATCGCTAAATATCCACAAAAATCGGAGAAAAAGACCGATTTTCTTACTATCCGCTGTCGACATCCAATTCCCAGAAATTGCCCAATTTCATCCTTGTTCGAAATTGAAGTACAAATTGAAAGTATAAAATACCAAAAATTGAGAACGCCACCTCTAAGTCCGACTTAAGATCCATGGCCATAGTCGATTCCAGCGGAGGCCTCCATCGCCCCGCCTCCACCCATGTCGATGATGGCATCACCATCGATTTTGCCTCGCAAGTCAGTGATGGTATCGGCATAGGCGCCAGTAGCCATCTCAAATTAACGTGTCAGGACCCGACCCTCCTATGTCAGGTCTCGACTCATCTAGCACGATATTGTCCGCTTTGGGCCTACTTGCCCTTGCCCTCACAGTTTTGTTTTCGGGAGCTCACGGTGCAACTTCCCATGGAGTCACTCATCATGGAATTGCAGTAGCCTCAACTCGCTTAACTTTGGGGTTCCAATCCCCCTCAAAGCCACTGAGCTCCCAAAAGGTCTCGTGCTAGATAGGTGTGTACCTACACCTTTAAGGCACACCACCATTCCCCTCCCAGACCATTCCCCCCTTGCAGAAATGTGGGATCGTTCACCGTTCCCTCCAAAACACGGGTCTTACAATCCACCCCCTTAGGGCCCAGCGTCCTCGCTGACACACTTCCCGGTCGGGGTCTGGCTTTGATACCATTTTGTCACGACCCGACCCTCCTCTGTCAGGTCCCAACTCATCTAGCACGATATTGTCCGCTTTGGGCCTACTCGCCCTTAACCTCACGGTTTTGTTTTTGGGAGCTCACAATGCAACTTCCAGGGGGTCACCCATCATGGAATTGCATCAGCCTCAACTCGCTTAACTTTGGGGTTCCAATCCCCTTCAAAGCCCACTGAGCTCCCAAAAGGCCTCGTGCTAGATAGGTGTGTGCTTACACCTTTAAGGCACACCACCATTCCCCTCCCAGACCATTTCCCCCTTGCAGGAATGTGGGATTGTTCACCGTTCCCTGCAGGACACGGATCTTACATAACGCCTCCGAGAAGCTGCAAACAACAACATTGCATCAACCATCTGGTCCATCTCCAGTTCACAAACTCTCTGTTCTCACTGTTTTCACACAACGCTAAGATGAATTTTTCCTGGGACATGCTAAACCCAAAAGAACTAACAAGAGATCCACCCAAGTTTTGGTTTTCTAAAATTTACAAAAACATAAGGCCCTGCACAAACAAGGGAAACTAGATACAGAATGAGGGCACCAAGATGGCTTTATCTTAGTCTTTATCAAGAAGGAGGGCTCCAAGATGGCTTTATCTTGTTGTTAAGAATGAAAGAGACTTTATAGTTTCTACAGTGTTCGTCGATGTTAGTACAAAAGAGTTTGTTTATTGTTTTATTAATTTATTACTTATTATTATTTTATTGTTGTTGTTATTATTAAATTAAAATATTAGTAGATTGTTATCAAGATCATTATTAATATTTATTATTATTATTATTATTATTATTAATTATGCTAGTAATATAATTACTTATTTATTATTAATTTATTTACATTGTTTATATTTGAAAAACTAAGTAATCAATATAATTTTTTTATACATAATAGACTTCGTAATATCATGAATTGAAATATCGGCAATTTCGTCGATATTTCGCTCGATATATCGGAAATTTGGGCGTCCAAAACCTACTTTCTTATGAGATCAAATTGATCGAGATAGGACGTTAATTAGTGAAATTTGGACGTAATTAAATGAAGGATTTTGATTTGGGTCATGTCGTCGGGTCGAAAAACCCGAGTTGCAGACCCAACTCGAGAACGAAGATGACACTGTGCAGGCGCGTGGCCACTACACGCAGAGACCATCACCAACGCAAATATAATATGTTTTATATTTAAATTAGTATTTGATATAAGAAATTTTGGGAATATAAATATAAGGTTAATTTGAATATTAATGGATTTTAGAAGCAAATTATGTTGAATGAAAGAATTCATAGAGATGGTAAATTTGAAGCAAATTATGTTGAATTAAAGCAAATTATGTTGAATATTGAAGCAAATTATGTTGAATGGTTAATTTGAATATTAATGAATTTTAGAAAAATATGAGATGAACATACGGTTAATAAAAATTCGTTTTATGTCAAATTTCCATTAATTAATGTCCAATCTTTTAAATTATTATGTAAATATAAACTCCCCGATTTTTTAAATTATTATGTAAATGTAAACTCTATTATTATTCTTATTGTTATGTTTTAACTATATTAACATTCAATTATAGTAATTCACTTCAATTTATGTTTATGTTTAAGATTTTATATTATTAGTCATCGTCAGAACCATATTATTCATCATATATTTATTAAATCAAAGTCATTTTATAATTTTTATTAACCCTATATAACTATTATTGGGTACTTAAGTTTTTCCCAAAGTTTTATTAAACATTTCCAACTTTTAGACTAAATTTCCGTCATTTTTGTTGACCGTAAACGATATTGATATCGATATCGATATTTAGAGCGAGATATCCATAAATTTGACTAGCGATATATCCGTCGATATCGATATTTCAATCCTTGGTTGTCAGAACCGGTCCCAAATTCCCCGAGATTAACGTGGGACCCGCCTGATCCCGTCTGACACGAAGTGTCAGACTAGGGAAAATTCCAACTCTAGCCCTCGCCGAGGCTATCAGAGTACGTCAGGATCGTAGGAGGGGAGTGATGTCACGTCTCTACTACAGCCCGTATCCGCGATCAACCTGAAGGGCATTAAAACATCAAAAGTCGTGAGTGGACAAAATAAATATTTTATTAAAAACACATTTCACATAAAGACATTTATGCCCTTCATAAAATCATACACATGCATTCAAAAACCATTTATCAAAACTTTTATAAAACCATTTGTCAATATTCTCAAAACCTTTCAAGGGTTCATACCCGGCCCTATAAATCGTCATGACCCATAAATCCAAGTGGGTCCCCGACCCGAAAGCACAACTTCTAAACCATGAAACAATACATGTGGGAACTCAGCCCAAATCAACATACGTGGGTCTCAGCCCAAAACCATTCTCAGTGAAATACAAAGCATAGAATACGGGATCTCCACCCCAAACCATTTCTAAAACATCAAGTAGGGGGTTTCCGCCCCAAGTCATAAAACCACATACGTACTTGTACGTATAACCCATCCTAGGCACTTCTGGAGAAGATGCCAACTCGGGGCACACAGCCCCTAAGGAACACATCCCCGAAATAGTCATGATGACATCATATCTATCTAGTGTGCACACTACTCGGGGTCTCACTCCGAGTCTTCTCCCAGGAATCTACATCTGGGAGACTCAATCTCTGGATCTAGTCCGAGCTCTCTCTCCGGATCTAGTCCATATATCTCTCCGGAATCTGGTCCGGGACCACAACATAATAAGTAACCATCACTCCTGGAACGGGATCCCTATGGGGATACCCACTCTGGTCTGTGGATCGTGACTCTCCAGGTCGACACTCGAGGAGACCATATAATCAATATGGAGGGTTCATTCATTTCAAATCTGTTTCTTTCTTTCTCAAATACTTTCTTTCTCAAAACTCATTTCTCAACTGGGTTTCAAACCCGATTCATCTCAACGGGATTCCTCGAATCCGATTCAAATTCATTTCACAGACCTCGACCTAAATCCTCAGTTCAAATGGGTCTTATGCCCGAATTCTCATTTCACAAACTGAACTGGACTCAAGCCCGATTTCACAATCAATAGGGCCCTAAGCCCGAAACCATAAAGCAACAGGACCTTAAGTCCGATTTCACAACTAACGGGGCTTTAAGCCCGATATCTCAACTAAATGGGTCTCAGGCCCGATATCATAAATCAACGGGGCATCAAGCCCGATAGTACCACCAACTGGGCCTCAAACCCGAATCGTAAACCAACTGGACCCTCGGTCCGATCGTATAGCTCAAATGAACCCTAGGTCAGATTCCTCGTCAATTCAAATGGACTCTAGGTCTGAGATTTGTAAATCAAAGGGGGTCTCATGCCCGATTTCATATTTCCAAATCCAAAATCCGTTTATTAAACCCTCGTTGAATACATGGTACGCAAAGGTATGACATAAAGCCAAAAACCTCGAAATACGTGCAATTATGTCGATCCTTAGCTACCACAAACAAATGCACTAATGGCATCACAAAACATATATTAAAACAACTATAAAACATTTATGCATGCATCGAATTCGAAAGAAAGGTCCAGTCACAGACCGTCCGAAGCCACGCCTCAATAAGCGTGCCATAATCGTCTCATGGGTCAATCGTCACCTCCGGGATTCCCGAACCTGTCCAAATTCATTTAGAGGGTTACTAATAGCCTCATTAACCTTTCATTGAAGTCCCATAATTTTTCGGAATTTCTAACTATTTTTAAACGCGAACCTAAACCTTCGGACGTCCCGAACTATATCGAAACGATGTCCGATTGACACGAAACCAGTCCCAAAATGTTTGTTACATCGAATAGATGATTTCACATGTTGGAACCACCCCCAAAATGTGGACCACGCGCCCACACACGCCCAATAATGGTCCTGCACGTGGCCCTCACGCGCCAGGACTGTTCAATGTCTTCCTCACGCAGTCGACCGGTCCGGCCTGTTCGCCTGTGCAGTTCGGTCCAACTGGACCGGCGTGACCAGTCCGGCCCTCTGAACCCCTCATTTTCGGTCCGTTTCTTCCCTTTTCAATTCCATTCTTCCTAACTTCTTATTTCCTACCATTTTACATCA
This sequence comes from Prinsepia uniflora, assembly GCA_032719365.1. Classification (NCBI taxonomy): domain Eukaryota; kingdom Viridiplantae; phylum Streptophyta; class Magnoliopsida; order Rosales; family Rosaceae; genus Prinsepia; species Prinsepia uniflora. Next base: position 15,528,235 of record CM064870.1, read on the forward strand.
AGAAACCTTAATGAAATCGTCCAAAACCCATCCATGAACATAGGGCCTCACATCCATGTTTTTCCCGACCACCCTCACGGCCATCTCTGCCGTGAACCGCCTTCAAAAGCTTCCTAAAACCTCCTTAGCAACTCCCTAATCATCTCCCAAGCACCCACAACTAACCATAATGCAAGAATCAAAATAGAATGGAAAAATGGGCAAACCGAGTTACCTCTCGGTTTTGTGCCACCTCCAGCCGCCGTCCACGGCCGTTCTAGCCTCCTACAGCCATCCTCAGTCCCTCTCTCACTCTCTAGTCCTCACAGGAAATATCAAATGGAAGAGGGTTGGATTGGTTTGGCTCAAAATGAGATCGAGTTGGGTTTTGTTTGGAAACAAAGAATATGATCGATGAAGAGGAATGGAAAATGCATGAATGTAAAGGGGTGGCCAGTGGATGGATGACACTTGTCACTCATCCATTGGTCCAATAACAAATATCTGGGCCCCACTTAGGACAAAACTCAGGTCGTCTCGTAATTCGTGCAATAGTACCATGGAACTTCCGTGAACCGTAACTTCTCCGTCGAACGTTCGAATTCGACGTGCCGCCTGTCTACGGATTCGTATCGTCTCAAACTACGTAAAGGTCCTTGGCCCTCGGCCATCTGACCTCTCGGGTCAAAAGTCAACTATTGGCTCATTTTCAACTAAATTACTGAGTTGCCCTCGAACTTCTGAACGTCATAACTTTTTCCTCGAACGTCGGAATCGAGCGTGCCACCTGTCCATGAACTCGTGACGTCCCGAACTACATCACAGTCATCGGTTAAAGTCCAATTGACCCCCTGATCAAAAAGCTAACGATTTGCCCATTCTAGGGGCAAAATCGTCATTTCGCTCGAACGTCCGCTAATCCTCGTCTAATCTCCGATTAGCCTTGCTAATCCGTCATTAACTCTTAATTAATCCCGCTAATTTGGGACGGGTCGTCACATTGGTTGTATGTTTCCATTGAGCATATTGGCTTGATCGACTTTGGATGATCAACATAGTATTTTAATTGTTAAACAAACAATAAACATATAAAAACTGAACCATAGAGAAACAATATTTTCCTTCTAAACGCAAACAATATTTGATTAAGGTAATGAAGATATTATGGTTTAATGACAGAACCCGTCCCAACCAGACTTTGATAATTGTGTTTGGTCCTGCTCCTGTCTGACAAGTCAACTGAAATTCTGAAAACACCCTCAGCACTTGTCAGACAAGGGATAGTTGTACTAATTCCCACTCATGCCACCGCCCCTCGATCAGCCCTGATATACGTGTCATGGCTTGGAGGGTCATCAAAACAACAAAAGTGTAAGTGGACAAAAATAACATCGTTTGAAAATACATTTAAAAAATGAATCATTTTCCCCTCCTGTTATAAAACATGCATGCATAGAGTGAAACATGAACAATCGGATTTCAAATCACATTACATAGAAAACCGTGGGACCCACTATTTATCAAACCGATGGCCCACACTTCCCGAATTCTGTTTCATTAAATCATATAAAACATCTAAACATAACCATCAACAATAGTACTAATCATCAGATGATCAAGCAACAGTACTCACAAATGCATAGGCGCCAATCACAATATCACAACATCAGATTAGCACTACTCACAAGTGCACATATATCAATCTCAATAATAGCACTACTCACAAGTGCACAGATATCAATCACAATAACATTACTACTCACAAGTGCACAATTAATCATATAATCACATCGGCACTACGCGTAGGCAACCAACAAGCCACATTCTCGGGATTAGACACATATGGGCTCAACCCTCGGGATCAGTCACATCTGTGCGAACACATCCTCAGGATCAGATGCATCCGAGCGGTACATCCAGGCTCAGTCGCATCCGAAAAGATAGCATACCATGTAAAACAACTCACAAAGCCAACCAGTAGGCTTTTATAAAATTCTTGACTCAAAAACCAAGTCAAACCATTTCCAACAACCATGGAGATTAAATCCACATCAGTATCGTGGGTTCCTACTTGAACCCTCGTTAGCTATGTGAAACCGTAATCGTTATTTCAACTTCCCAGTTCTGCCTGAGCCATGATACAATATGGTGACTCATCCCGAGTCCTAAACCAAAACTCTGACTCTTTTCGAATCCAAATCAAATATCTTGACTCCTTCTGAGTCCAATCCAATGTTCACAATCCATGCCACCATTAACATGCCTAGTCACCTAGTAAAACACTACTGGGTGTACCACATCCTATTGAGGATTTCTCATCACACATAAAAACATCAAATACTCGCTCTAACCGAGGTATTTTGAAAATTTTAGAAGGGAAAAAACGATGAACAGTGCAGAAGCAACCAGTACAGGTTATGGACTAGAAGGGTAAGGTGTCACGACGGAAAACTATTCCCCTTGTGAAAGAATTTCAACATGGTGGAAGCCACATGGGAACCTGAAGTATTAAGGTGAGAGCAGTATCCACGCTTGTTTACTTGAATTTTGGGGGCGAAATTCTTTAAGAGGAGGGGGGGGGGGGGGGTGTAGATTGTGACAACCCGGAAATTCAAAAAAGGAAATTTAGAGAATTTCAAACGAAATTGACGTTTTTACCCATGTAATTATTATGGTCAAAAGTTGAGTTTTTGTTTGGAATACTTTTTTGCAGGTTTTCCAAAGACCTTTGTGTAGGTCTCGAAACACTGAGTCTATAGACAGGCGACACGTTTAAATCGGAGTTCGGACAGATTTGTTAGGGGTCTAAAATGGTGAGGGGGTATTTTTGTAATTTTTTCCAATGGCATTTTGGTAATTTGTACCCTAAGGGACAGTTTGGTCTTTATGCTGGATTTTGGTGAGTCATCATGTATCTTACAAATTGTGACACCTGTCACCATAAGGATTGGATTTGTGGCACAGGGTGAGGTGTATGCAAAGATTGAAATATTGATATCGACAAATATATCCATGGATGAAAATATTGGTATATTTCGACGAAATTTCACCGAAATTTTGGTAATTTGGGTCGACGACACATAAGAAGGGGGAAAGATATTAACCGAAATTTAGACATTTTTTTTCTTCTTATTTTGAGCCCACAGATCCTTTCCTGAGATCAAAACGATAAAGATGCCCTATTAATTAGTGAAAATCGGACGTAAAAAGAAGACGATTGAGTTGGGTCATGCTGTTGGATCGGAAAACCCGAGTTATAAACCTGGCTGGAGGTAGGAGATTATTGTTAGTTTTTATACTTATAAATTGGACGTTGGTTAAACTTACAAAAACGCTGGCTGTTTTATTTCTCATTTGGGGGGTCTTGGGTTCGACCCCCCTTGTCTACAACTGTTGTTTCTCTTTTTTTCTTTTTCCTTTTTTATCCATTTTCCAATTTTTCAACAAAATATGGTATTTTTTTGTTTTTTCATTTTTTTGTCCAATTTTAAATATATCCATTACTTCCAATTCTTTTAACAAAGTTTGGCTCCATTTTTTCATCTTTTTTTTTCCAATTTTAAGAATATTTAAACTTATTTTATCATTTTTCTTACATTGAATTTTTGTATGTTTATTGTTATATTTTTAACTATATTAGCATTAAATTATAGTAATTCACTTCAATTTATATTTATATTTAAGATTTTATATTATTAGTCATCGTCAGAATCATATTACATCATATCATTTATCATATATTTATTATATAGAAGTCATTTTATAATTTTATTAGTCATATATAACCATTATTAGGTATTTAAAATTTTCCCAAAGTTTAATTAAAAATTTCTAACTTTTAGACTAAATTTCCAACATTTTTGTTGACCGTAAATGATATTGATATCGATATTTAGAGCGAGATATCCGTAAATTTGGTTAGCGATATATCCATGGATTGAAATGTCAATATCGACGGATATATCGCTAACCAAATTTAAGGATATCTCGCTTTAAATATCGATATCGTTTACGGTCAACAAAAATGATGGAAATTTAGTCTAAAAGTTAGAAATTTTTAATGAAACTTTGGGAAAAACTTAAGTACCCAATAATAGTTCTATATGACTAATAAAATTATATAATGACTTTGATATAATAAATATATGAATAATATGATGTAATATAATTCTAACGATGACTAATAATATAAAATCTTAAATATAAACATAAATTGAAGTGAATTACTATAATTGAATGTTAATATAATTAAAAACATAACAATAAACATACAAAAGTTCAATGTAAAAAAATGATAAAATAATTTTAAATATACTTAAAATTGGAAAAGAAAAAAAGATGAAAACATAGGGTCAAACTTTGTTAAAAAATTGGAAGTAATGGATATATTTAAAATTGGACAAAAAATGAAAAAAAAAAAGGCAAACTTTGTTGACAAAATGGAAAAATGGATAAAAAAAGGGGAAAAAAGGGAAAAAAATAAAAATGAAACAGCAGTTGTAGACAAGGGGAGTTGAACCCAAGACCCCACAAATGAGAAATAAAACTCAAAGCCAACTCTGCTAGCCAGCTTTTTGTAAGTTTAACCAACGTCCAATAAATAAGTATAAAAACTAAATGTCATCTCCTACCTCCAGCCGAGTCTGTAACTCAGGTTTTCCGACCTGACAGCATGACCCGACTCAATCGCCTTCTTTTTACGTCCGATTTTCACGAATTAATAATGTATCTTTATCGTTTTGATCTCATGAAAGGATACGTGGGCTCAAAACAAGAAAACTTGTCGAAATTTCGATCGATATCTTTCCACCCCTTCTTACGTGCCGCCGATCCAAATTTCCGAAATTTAGCCGAAATATATCGATATTTTAATCCATGTGTGTATGTTGGTGCTCACCAAAACATGTGCTTATGCTGTATTTGATCGTACAAAGAACCAAATTTGGTTTTGATTAATCATCCCAAAACTTTTGAAATTCAGAGAGGAAATGAATGAAGAAAACAGAGAAGGGATAAGGAGACGCACCTTTTGGAACCTAGGAGTTCTGACCGGAAAAGCCCAAAAAACCCGAATAACCTACCCATGTACCCATAAGTCAAATTCCCATTTTTGGGCCTGAGAACATGAAATTGAGGCTATGGTTGTGATAGTCGACCCCTGGCGAGTTGAACTGAGGTGTGAAGGCAAAGAATTAGACGCATGAAGATGTGGATTTAAGAACCGAAAATTAGGCCGAAATCCATGGTTTCGGGTTATCAGCTACAGGTGAGTTTACGGTGTTTTGTGGTCACATATCATTTTTTGGGATTGCTAATGTTCGAATTGAGGCTTTGATTGTAAGAATTGATGCAGAAATGGTTGATATTGGACCGGATCGTGAAACTGGGTCGAATGACCAGTTTGCAGGAAATCGGGCGAAGAAGGTGCACTGTAGCAGGAACTGTAGTAGGCGCGTGGGGGATAATTTCTAGGTATGATCAACATGTAATTTTATGCTTTCGATGTAATGAACATTTTGACATAGGTTTCGAGTCGATCAGACACCATTTTGATATAGTTTCAAGGGTCCAAAGTGTTATGTTTATGTTTTTAATAAGTATTTAAATCCCGTAAAATTAAGGGATTGTATTACGAGGTTATTGGGGATGTTAATGATCATTGATAGTGTTTTTTTAACAAGATTGGCAATTCCTGGAAATTACGGAAAAACATATAGCTCGGAATCGAGCAGCTTGAATGGTGTGTGAGTGGATTTTTGTTTTATAACTGTGATGCATGCATAAATGTTTTAAATGCTTTATTGTATGATTTGAGTTGAAATGATTTGAATGATAATTTAATATCATTACTGGATGATTTTGTGGATTTCATTCTCGGTTTCTGAATGATTTTACGGATTTGTGTGAAAATGGTATTTGGGCTTGAGACCCAATTGGATAATGATTTTGACATGGATTTGGAGTCAAATGTGAATATATGATTGAATTGATAGTTTTTGGATTTATGAAATGATTTTTTGGGCTTGAGACCCTGTTGGAAATATTTTTAACTCAAAGTGAGAGTACATGTGAATTTGAAAGCAAGATTGTGATTTGAATACTGATTTGGTATGATTGATTTGGTGAAATATGGATTTATTAAATGAGTTTTGGACACTGTTTTATGTTGGTTTTGTGGAAACTGCTTGTGAAAGCTATGTCTCAGACATAGACCCTATTGAAATGTTTTGACTCGATTTGAGATATAATGGTTTAAAAATGAGTTTACTGGATTTGGTAACTGTTCCACATATACCATCCTCTGTGATATGATTGTCTCTTCCGGACGTCGTAGATCCCGGAGTAGTTACGATACACTACTTGGAGATTAATAGCTCTGAGGGAGGTTTAATCTCAGGAATGTGAGATTATGATATCACCCGGACATCGTAGATCTTGGAGATGATATCACCCCAAACGTCATAGATCCTGGGGATGTACTCGGATGTGAGATTACCGAGTTGCACGCATAACATTGACATCATGACAGTTACTTGGATATCGAGGATTGGTTATATTTGTGATTTATTGATATTTGTGTCCAAATATTTTATATCATGATTTGATTGGTGAACATGAGTTTTGGGAAAACGTGGGACATGGGAATTTTGAAAAATGTTATGATTTAACCGGTCCACTGTTTTTATTTGATTTAATTTCACACTATTATTCATGTGTTATGATATGCATGCTTGTTTGCGAAACTGGAGGGTAAGATTGATTTTCCTCAAATTTGTTTTCAAACGATATTATTTTTTTCCACTCACACCTTAATGTTTTATTGACCCTCCAGGCCGTGGTATGAAGATCGAGGCTGATCGAGAGGCGGAGATATGAGTGGGAATCAATATGGTTATCCTTTGTTTGGTAAGTGCTGAAGGAATTTTTGGAACTTCAGTTGACTTGTCAGACGGGAGTAGGACCAGACACGGTTATCAAAGTCCTTTTTTGGACGGGTCCTGTCATTTAATTTTTCATTTACTATACTAGCATTTACAGACTGATAAAGCTTCAATGCTTGATGAAGTGATCAAATATTTGGAGCAACTTCAGGCTCAAGTCCAAATGATGAACAATTTGAGAAATTTGCCACATATGAATATGACGAACATGCCTTTAGAAATGCAGTAGAAACATCTTCATCAGACGTCAATCCTAGATAGCCCATTTGTTTTTCCTTCTAAACCCAAACAGTGCTAGTGTGCTACAATATTTCTGTGTCTCCTTCACTGCTATCTTGTCGATCAAACAGTGATGCAATAGATCAGTTTGGGTTCAAATTTATCTAAATTCAAAACCAAAAATGGCACTTCTTGTAAGATCCGTATCTTGGGAAGAACAATGAGCAATCTCACATCGTTCGGGGAGGAAAATGTGAAGTGTCTTATATGTGTAGGCACGTATCTTCCTAACGTGAGGCTTTTGGGAGCTCATTGGCTTTGGGTTTGGTTGGAACTCCAAAGTTAAGCGAGTTTGGATTGGAGCAATCTCAGGATAGATGACCTACTGGGAAGTTGCACGTGAGTTCCCAAAAATAAAACTGTAAGGGCGTGAGCTCAAAACAGACAATATAGTGCTGGGGTAGTTGGGTCATGACAGAATGGTTTCAAAGATGGATCCCGACTGAAGGTGTGCCAGCGAGGACGCTGGGCCCCAAAAAGGGGTGGATTTTAAGACCCGTATCTTGAGAAGAACGGTGAGCAACCCAACATCACTCCGGGAGGGAAAGGTGAAGTGTCTTATATGTGTAGACATGTATCTTCCTAGCGTGAGACCTTTTGGGAGCTCACTGGCTTTGAGTTTGGTTGGAACTTCAAAGTTAAACGAGTTTAGATTGGAGAAATCTCGGGATGGGTGACATACTAGGAAGTTGTGCGCGAGTTCCCAAAAATAAAATCGTGAGGGCATGAGCCCAAATCAGACAATATCATGTTAGGGGAGTTGGGTCATGACACTTCTTTACGAAAGTTTCTAGGTAGCCAAACATAACCATCGAGAAACAATAAATTCTAAGCAAAAAACTTAGTGATGACCAGCCAACACATATGTGGATCAAAATAAATTTCAGCCTTAATCGCATTAAGTGATCTTGAATTCGTAATATAATATCAGTTTAGCTTCAAAATGACTCTAAATTCAAAACTAAAATGATACTTATTTATGAAGGTTTTGCGCAACCAAACAAAACCATGTAGATAAAGGTTTCTGGGTAGCCAAATAGAACCATGGAGAAGAAGGTTTATGGGCAACCAAACAGAACCATGGAGAACAATGAAATTCAAAGCAAAAAACTAAGTGAACACCAAGCAACACATATGTGGATCAAAACGAATTTCAGCCTTGATCACATTTAGTGATCTTCAATTCATAATTCATATCAATAGTTGGAACAATGAACATCACTAGTCTAGAAGATATAATAAATATAAATATCCCCAACCTGTTTTACCACAAAATTTCAGTAACAAATTCTCAAATTTTAACAATCTCTAGCAACTATGAGCAAATGATTACTTAGAGAAGTAAAAACTAACTCCACGGCTCAAACATCTACATTTGAGCTTTGCTTCTGTAAATTTTCTAGGTTTTCATCGTCAGCTAGAAACAAAACGATCTGAAACTTTTTTGGGTTTTTTTTTTTGTTCGAGAGCAAATCATGATGGGATGGGGTTGGTGGTTTTTAATGTTTTGGTAGCGAAAGACAAGAAAGAATGAAGGTCTGCAGGTTCACATAGCGATGGGCTGGGTTGGTTTTCGTCCTTCTCTTGGATTTTCACCCTTTTGGTCGTGAAAGGGGAAGAAGAATACTACTGGTTTTTTCTTATACAAATGAAATGATGTGGCTATGAGGAGCTGCGTTTTTTTTCTTTTGTATATAAAATTGGGTCATTTGAATAAATATATGAAAATGAAGTTTAGTTTAGATAGTTTTTTTAAGAAAATGTCATTTTGGAATTTATACTTTCGAGTCATATAAGCCAATTTCTATTATATATATTTTTATAATCCCCTTCCACAGTATTATTGAATCAAACAACAAAATCCACATCTAATAAGGCCAATTATCTCATCTATTCGGACCAAAATATGTGGCCTGAGACTTAAAATATTAAGAAGAAGCTTTAATTGGCCAGGAGGCCCAATCGGGAAATCACAAACCGCTTAACTGGCCCCTGTTTGTCAAATCATGGTGCGCGTCCGAATCAGAACTTTCTTCGACAAAAGACGCCATCAAATTTCACAATTGCCCTTTCTCTTACGACCAGCAACTGCCTAAAATTTTAATTTGCTTGTGTAAGGGGCAGTGTGGAACCGCATATTCCTTTTCAATATGCCACTCTCGGCCCCACAGACAAAGCGGGAAATCCGTGATGGTAAAGAAAGCAATCACAACCGTCCACATAACTTGCACTTTTCAATGATCAACGGCACCGGTTTCATGTCCCGTGGTAGAAGCCCACGTGCTCCCGCCTCTATATATTTGCCACGTCTCCTTGTCGTTACTCGACAAAGCCTTCGATAATACAAAGAGTTTGAAAAGAGTGAGACTGCGAGACGATATTTTCTGCGGTTGAAGTTAACGATGGCTACGATCAAGCTTGTGAAAGCCCGTCAAATCTTCGACAGCCGTGGAAATCCCACCGTCGAAGTGAGTATCCCTCGTTTTACGTTGTCTGATTTGTAAAATTTCCATTCAAAAAAATGTTATTTTTCCCTCTTCGGTCTTCACTATCTTTTTGGTTGATGAGTAAGTGTAGGAAAACAAGTCATCAAACAACTAAATTAGGCCAAATGCCCATTTAGGAGTCTAATGCTCTATTTCTTTATTTTCTACTGGGTTTTCTGAGCAGCCAAACATGTTTTATTAATTCGTTTTGCTTTACCTGCGGTGGATTTAGGTTGATGTTACTCTTGCTGATGGTACCTGCGCCAGAGCTGCTGTGCCAAGCGGAGCTTCTACAGGTAAATACCGTACTTGATCTCATTTGGAAATTGGGGTTATGTATTTAAATGGTCCATCTTTTAAGTAACTACATGCACATGTATGTATATGTATTTATCCTCTGTACATGTATTTATCCTCTGTACATGTATTTATCCTCTGTACATGAATTTACTGTATTGAAGACTTGAAGGTTATGTTTTCTGATTGTTCATGAATTTACTATATTGAAGAATTGGATTTTAGGTATATTTCTTTGTATTGTGTATGTAATTTGTATATATGTTGATACTTCAATTTGAACTTATTCAATTTTTCTAATCATAAAAAGGCGTCTATGAAGCTCTGGAGTTGAGAGATGGGGGATCGGATTATATGGGAAAAGGTGTCTCCAAGGTATCTGGTTATTGTTGTGTAATAGATATTCATCCTTTGATTTCTATATAATGTTATTATGCTGTGTATTGTTTATTCTTCGATTTCTGTATCATGTTATTTTGATTTTGTTATCTGAATGGACCAAATTTGATCATTGAAATTTAATATCGTGTTCGTTTAGGCTGTGAACAATGTGAATTTGATCATTGGACCTGCTTTGATTGGAAAGGTACCAATAATATCGAGTACTTCAGATTATATTATATTCCTATTCCCATGAGGTATTAATTGGTTGTTGAATTTCTCTGTTCTTGTTGTGTGCAATACAGGACCCAACACAGCAGTCCCAAATTGATAATTATATGGTACAACAGCTTGATGGAACTGTTAATGAATGGGGTTGGTGCAAACAGAAGGTACGTTAATTTTATATTTCCTTCTTTGTTCTTCCACTCCTATTTTAGGGTGTTAGTGTAATTTATTTTGTTGTTTGCTAATCCTGGGTTTGGTCCCACTTTTATCATTTAGCTTGGAGCAAATGCTATATTGGCAGTGTCTCTTGCTGTTTGCAAAGCAGGTGCTCTTGTGAACAAGATCCCTCTTTACAAGGTTTGTTTCCGCGGAGCAATGCCCTGCCATTTTATTCAGTTAAAGCCATGTCTTTGGTTCTCTCTTAATAGTGTTCTTACTTTCCACCTTGCAGCACATTGCCAATCTTGCTGGAAACAAGGCCTTGGTGCTACCTGTACCTGCATTTAATGTCATTAATGGAGGTTCACATGCAGGAAATAAGCTAGCAATGCAGGTTAATGTTGATTTCTTTTAGACTTTTGTCTTTGAGTAACCTGTTACAATTTTCTCTTATGAGAAATCAATCCCCCCTTGCCATTATTGTTCTTATTATTTTTTATATAACAGGAATTTATGATTCTCCCTGTTGGCGCATCTTCTTTCAAGGAAGCGATGAAGATGGGTGTAGAAGTATACCATAACCTTAAGGTACAATTACTAATACTCTTTTGGAAAAAATAGTTGCCCCCTTTTTAGGCCTCATCAAGTTTCCACTTGTTTTCTCTTCCAGAGTGTAATTAAGAAGAAGTATGGACAAGATGCCACAAATGTCGGGGATGAAGGTGGCTTTGCACCAAATATCCAGGTCTGCATACTACCATTCTAAAGTTGACATGTATTCCAATAGATTGACATATTATGTTCTGCTTGTTCAAAGAATGATAGGTGGACAATTTTTTTTTCTTCGATGAAGTTATGCTAGACAGTGGATACTCATTTTCTTTTGATGTTTCCTTTATAGGAAAACCAAGAGGGTCTTGAACTGTTGAAGACAGCCATTTCTAAAGCTGGATACACTGGAAAGGTTGTCATTGGTATGGATGTCGCTGCTTCAGAATTCTATGATGACAAGGATAAGACTTATGACTTGAATTTCAAGGAAGAGGTAATAAGGGTACAACATATATGCCTACATATTGGATAATTATGTATTCTATGCATACAAATTCAATGGGTTAATTATCTGTTATGTTCTGTTAGATGTTTGAGCTACGTAGTTTTTCTGTCACAGAAAAATGATGGATCCCAAAAGATATCAGGAGACAGTCTGAAGAATGTTTACAAGTCCTTTGTTACTGAGTATCCAATTGTGTCAATTGAAGACCCCTTTGATCAGGATGATTGGGAACACTATGCAAAGATGACTGCCGAAATTGGTGAGCAAGTTCAAATCGTTGGAGATGACCTCCTCGTCACAAATCCTAAGGCAAGCAGAGTTGTTTACAGTATCAAATTATATGTGATGAATTATAGAGAATGTGGTCTTGACAGTGCTCTGTTCATTGTGCTTGCTGCAGAGAGTGGAGAAAGCAATCAAGGAGAAGAGCTGTAATGCCCTTCTCTTAAAGGTAGTTTTCCTCGCCCTTTTCATCTGTTAATTTAGGAGTCAAGATTTATATCGGATTAAAATAACGGGAGTTTTGTAATTTTTGATAACTAAATATTCTTGTCTTTCAATATTATGCTTGTTTAGGTGAATCAAATTGGTTCAGTGACTGAAAGTATTGAAGCTGTGAAATTGTCAAAGCGGGCTGGATGGGGCATCATGGCAAGTCACCGAAGGTATCCCCATTTTCAATACTTTAACTTCTCTCATCATGAACTTGCCAACGCATAACCTTTTGCTAATGTGGTTTATTTTCGTACTTTTCCAGTGGCGAAACTGAAGATACTTTCATTGCTGACCTTTCCGTTGGGCTGGCAACGGTAGGTTCTGGGGTCTTACCTAGTTGTTATACTTTCCATTGCTTCTCAAAGCTTTCAATTAGGCCGTTACCTAAGCTGATTTGGTCTAATGCATCTTTATCTGATCAAACAGGGCCAGATTAAGACTGGAGCTCCTTGCAGATCAGAACGTCTTGCTAAATACAACCAGGTAGAACTTCTCACATTTGCTTGTTAACTTGCTTCTAAGCTCTCTAACTACTTTGTTCTATTATTTTTGGGTTTTGCAGCTTCTTAGGATAGAAGAGGAGCTCGGATATGCAGCAGTCTATGCCGGATCAAAATTCAGGGTTCCAGTCGAACCATACTGATCTGAAAGAGCTGGAGTGTCTTAAAACCCTGATACTAGTTAAATAAGCCTCTCGGTCTTTGGTATCATGAAGCGTGTAATTTTGATTTGTACTGTTTAAACTGGAATCTTGGTGAGGAAATCAAGAACTATTAACGAGTGAACGATTGAGTTGAGTTGCCTAGGTTTGTTTTTATTTTATTTCATCTTTTTTTTGTTCCTTCAATGCGGTGATCTTTTTTAGTTCTTTTTTATTACTAAATTTCTTCTAATTTTGTTGCAAAATATACGAAACATTTTGAATTTGCGATTAAATCCCATTCAAACAAAGCCAAAAGGTTAAGAACGGACACGGAAATCACCAAATATTCTTAGCCAAATCAACTGCTCTTGTAACGAGTTTCAAAATCAACACTTCCAAGAGTTGGAGGTGCAAACCATCCAAGGCATTAGTCATTATCAAGACCGGTTTTCCCAGAAAACAAGAAGTTTGAAAAATGGATGGCGAACATCAGATTGCACAGCAGTGTCACTGAACGCCAAGCAACTCCACATCGAAAACAAGCCATGAGTTCTGCGGTATTTGACCCACACGTTTCTGTCCGTAGCTGCATAATAAACATTCAAATAAGTCCGGTGAAAAGGGCAATAAACATACAATTTACAAACATGCTTCATGGGAAAATGAAACTATGATCATGCCATACCCCAGCGCTGGTGGTACAGTGAGTCTTCTTTTGCCCCCGACGTGCATACCTGGAGAGCGGTAGATATGCATTAGAAGTTGCAACAACTCACAACTCAGTAAAAATTGAAAATCAGGATAACTATTACCGTTAACTCCAACATCCCATCCTGATATAACTTGTCCAGCACCTGCCAAACAAAAAGAAATTGAGTTAAAAAGAAATACATACCGAGATTGAGTTCAATCTTGATATCAGTCAAAGGACATAAATGGTACCTAGGCGGAATTTGAAGGGTGGTCCTGCCACATTTGAGTCAAATATTGTGCCATTCTTTAGCTTTCCAATATAGCGAACGCTGACCTGAAGAAAATTATTGGTTTTTTATCATCATAAATCGATTAGATGGGTAAATGTAACATGTGTACAGGCTAAAACTTGCCTTTTTTCCTGGAGAAGCTGTTTTGCCATCTGGTTTCCCCATAGCTAAGTCCTCAATAACCAAACCATTTCCAAGAGTTTTCACTTTAGACGGCTTGCCACTTGTTTTCTCTGATGTAGGCTTGTTTTGATCTTTCTTATTCGAAACAGATTGACTTTGATCCATGTCAGTCTTTCTTTCACCCTGCTGGGCTATCTTCTTGTCTTTTTTCCGAGTTTTCTCCTCTGTTTTGGTGATAGGGCTCTTGTCACTGTATACAGGCAACATACTAGTTTCCATAAGCATGTGCATGCACACAGGAGAAATAAAGTAGAAAATATAAGTCATTTGTGAAGGTAAAATCATGCCAACCATTCAATCTCTTTGGAAGAAATGAGTATATATTGCTTACTTGACCAGAATTGTAGTAAAGAATAGTCAGTTGGCCATGCAAGATATGAATTCAATTTATGCATGAAAAAAGAAAACTAGACAAGCCTGGAATCCATCTAGAATCAACATATTCGAGGGGAAGGGGTAAATTTCTTTCAAGCTCAATGAAATATGGAAAACATATGACTTTGCAAAAATTTGAAAATCTCACTTCTTATTAGATAGCCTTTGTTCATCATCATCTTGGCTCTTTGGTTCATCAGCATTTCCCACTTTCAGCTTCTTCTTCTTATTCTTCTTGTTCCTGACCAAATTTTGGGAAACACTTCAATAAATTCAAAAACAAACAAAGAATATTGACAAGAGGGGGAAAAAAATTCTTAATTGGCAGTTGATTGACATGCATAGGACACCACCCCTCAACAACCAAACATCCACAACTACAAACTAAGAAGTGAAATGAGTCAACTACCCACCTTTCTGGCTGACCATCTTCCCCGATGTCTTCGGCTTTCCTTTTTAACCCAGCATCATCATCACCATCTTTCCCTGTCTTATTAGATAGCCTTTGTTCATCCTCATCTTCGCTCTTTGGTTCATCAACGTTTCCATCTTTCAGCTTCTTCTTATTCTTCTTTTTCCTGACCAAATTATAGGAAACACTTCAGTAAATTCAAAAACATAAAAAAGAATATTGACGAGAGAAAAAAGAATCTTAAATTGTAGTTGATTGACATACATCAGAGAACCACCCGTCAACAAACAACCAACCACAACCACAAACTAAGTAGTGACTGTCAATTACCCACCTTTCTGGCTGACCATTTTCACGGATGTCTTCAACTTTCCTTTCTAACCCAGCATCATCACCACCATCTTTCCTTGTCTTATTCTTGGTTTTGTTGGTTTTTTCAGTTATCTTGTCACCTTTTTGTTCTGCTGCTTCAGGCTTCTCAACATTGGAGTTGCTTTCCTGTTTGTTAGATATTGGAAAACCATCTTCATCTTCACTCTCTGAAACAGGGACACCAGAACTTCTCTTGACAACCACTTGCTTTTTAGAGTTTGCATTGTCAGGACATTCATTTGATTTCCTCTCCTGTACTTGTTGGGATTGACTATTTCCTTCAGAGGGTTTCTCATCGCCCTCTATCTCCGTAATTACAACTAAGAATTAAGCCAAAAAAATATCTCAATGAAGCAATATCTTAGAGCATACTAATGAAATGACATCAGATTCAAAAGCCTGTACACTGGAGTAAAAATCATGAATGCAGCATAAAGGCACTATACTAGCAGGCGGTATTAATTTTTTTTTAAAAAAGGAACTGGACTTAAAGGATAACATAGTGCGAAAGTAATACCATATCAAAAGTTTGTAGTGTGCAAAAATACTAAGCACTTTTAAGATCTAACAGAAATTTGACATCTTGAAAAACTTCTAGCCAATATGCAAAACAAGTAACAAATATTGTAGAATATGCATTTCCATCACAATGATCTTTCCTTATCACAGTACCAAAAATGACGAATTATATGCTAATGAAATTAAAAACGGGATCAAAATAGACCAATGTACCTCCACTACTGCGAACAGATGGAGCCGGGTACATGTAAAGATCTTCATTAAACTCAATATCACTATCATCATCAACATTGCACTCAGATGACTCAGTCTCAGTCTCGGCACTTTCATTCCCAGAATATTCGCCATCCCTTTAAAAGTTTGTAAGAGAAATTAAAAGAACTAAAGTTAGAAGAAGAAAAATCGACAGATAAAAACTAATAAAAAATAAAGTAAAATAAGTACATACGTATCACATTCTTCTCCAAGGTCCTCAGCAAAGTAACCAGAAAGATGGACGCTGCTCTTGCCAATCACAGTGAAGGTTAGCAAACCATCAGTAGGCTCAAATTCAAGATGCAAGGGACATGAGTCATTCTTGTTTGGTAACAAAGAACACAAAAAGACTGGACTCTTGTTTCCAACCGTACATTGGACTATACTCTTCTCCTTCGATTCACCAAGCCCTAAAGTCGCCTGATTATCAACACAGTTATAAGAAAATTGAAAATTGTACCACACCTAATTCACATTATACAATATAAAACAAGGTACCTGAGTAATGTGTAGCCTTCCTTCAAATTCATTCCAATCATGATCATATGATCGACCCGGTTTTACTTCAATTCCTGTAATTTCAAATTCGACAATAAAACACAAGATGATTCATTAGATAGCTAAAGGAAACAATGTTTTGCAAGTAGAACTTGGCTTTAAGCATTTCCCTTCAATCCCTATCCCAAATTCCAATTTTCAATTTTCCACCTGCGATTCCCAAGAGGCAAACGGGGAATAAATTTACCCATAATTTTTTTATTTGTTTGATACTGAAAGATATTTTTGGAAAATAAAAGAAATGCTAGACTGGGAAGATGAAAACCCCCCAAAAAAGATAATAATAATTAGCCCTGCCCATAAATCACTCCTATTTCAAATGAAAACCTAGCAGCATGCATGCCTTCCATCCACAAGATGAACAGGGTTTAAAACACATCGAAAATTAATCAGTTCAGAGCACTACAACTTTATAAAGGCTACTAAAAACCTAAAATCCGTACTTCTAGCTTCAAATCTTGCTGCAAATAACTGCATGCCCAGTTTCTCTTCTATAATAGCAGTCAGTCATCTACCACATATTTCTGTTGTAGCAAGAATCCCAAATACGTCTACCATTTCACTTTCTTGGTCAAGGGAGTTAGATGCCCATAGTATTTCATTCACAGAAAAATCGTATAATTTATTTTCTGTTTAATTCCCCATTTTCAAACAATTTATGAAATTCTTACAACACGGTTAACACAAAAAAACGTAATGACAGAAAATAGTTAAAAAGCAGGAAGAAGACTGACCCCAAAATACCATCCTTGCTGAATAGTTGGCTCGCACCGCTCGGAACTTTGTCTAAAACCCTGGGCAAAAAACCTCCCACCTCGGCTATTTAAACCCTAATTCCACCTCAACTTTAGGCAACTCGTGGTAGCACGGTCATTTTATACAACTCTAATAGGGAAGCCCAGGTGTCGCATCATTATTTGTGTTACGTAGGAGTTTAATGCACTTTGACAGATATTTGACACCTGCCACGAATAAACCCCTGACGCGCAGAATGTTGATTTGATCCCTCAACGCCGGTAGGAAAGAAGCAGAAGCAGACCATGACACGAAAAGCGCCCCAGTTAGGCCAAAATGAAGAGATACATGTAGCTAAGCTTTCGGAGTGGGCTAGTGATCCAGTACAGCACAACTTGGTGGACTACACTACATACGATACTTTATTTTACCGCAATTTAGGGGATATAGTGAATCCAAATTTATATGATAATTATAAATTTAAGTGAGAGCAATGAGGACAAAGATCCCGTAAGCTCTGCTAGTATAATCTTCACTGTCGCGTGGCTCAGTGGGTGGGATCCTCCTGGATTAATTATTAAATTTCGATTTTTGGGGTTGGATCATGATCCCCCGAGGATGGAGTATGCTGGAGTTGCTAAAACGAGGAGGCCTCCACCTGAGATTAGGCTACCTAGGGTTGATGAGGGTAAATTTTAAATGTCAGTGTAGCTGTAGTTTTACTTTTCATAAAAAAGGACGAGATCAGATCAAAAAACAAAGGACGAGCCAAAACATCCTCTATTCTATCTCCTGCGATTTGCAGGAACCAAAATCACACCAAGCTCTTGCCGCGGGCTCTGGCTTTAGGTGGGGTCGGTGGCATCCTCTTCTATTTCTCTTCTCTTTCTTTTTCTCCTACTTCTCTCCTCTTCTCCACTTTCACATTCGCATCTTCCCCAATAAACTACTCTTATTTCTTTTTCCCTTGGTAACCGGCTTGGTACTTTACCCTATGTAGCATCTATCTCGGCTTCTCCTTTGTGGAGGGTTTTCTTCACCATTGTTGGTGAATCTTGATATTTCTCCATATTTGTGCTCACATCTTCATCTCAAGTTTCGTCCACAAAATCTCATGTCTCTCTCTGTAGAAATGGTAAATTTACTTGTAACGATCCGTCCCGAATTTCAGGATTATATTAGTGACTAATCGTGATTAGTGAGGTTAATCGGTGATTAGTTGGGCGAAATCGGACGAACGATGCAAAATGACCGTTTTGCCCCTAGTCATGGGTAAAAGGTTGATTTTTCATTCTGGCAGTCAAATGGACTTTGACTGATGACTATGACGTAGTTCAAGACGTCACGAGTTCATAGACAGGTGACACGTTCAATTCCAACATTCGAGGAAGAAATTAAGACATTCAGAAGTTTAAAGGCATTTTGGTAATTTTGGTAAAAAAAGGTAAAATGTTGACTTTTGGACTGGGATGTCCGAGGGCCGAGGGCCGTTACGTAGATCGGGACGATACGAATCCGTAGACAGGTGGCACGTCGAATTCGGACGTTCGACAACGAAGTTACGGTTCACGGAAGTACGAAAGTACTATTGCACGAATTACGAGACGGATGTCATTTGGCAGCTAGTGGGCCCATATAATTTAAGGAGGCCCAATGGATGAGTGACAAGTGTCACCCATCCACAGGACACCCTTATACATTCATGCATAGATCATTCTTCTTCATTTCAAACCCAAACCCACCCGATCTCATTTCACCCAAAATCCCAAACCTCCACCCCTTATGATCATCTGTGAGACTAGAGAGTGAGGCCCAGAGGCTGAGAGGAAGAAGTGAGGATGATGGTGGCCGGCAGGAATGTAACACCCCGGAAATTAGTAGATTGTAATTGTCAGGACCTACCCCGGTTTCACCCCGAAAACCGAGGTAAATCCTGCTCCCGTCTGACACCCTGACACTAAACCGAAATAAACTCATGAAAAACCACCAAAATACACAGTCAGACGCAGGAGAAACTTTAAACATCCTGAAGTCAAATTTTACAGAGCATAGTACCAAATACAAATGAAAGAAAACCGATAAACAAGGTACACGCACAACGGAAAAGTTTAAGCACTCCGGGGTCACTCTCGAAAAATTCTATGCCTCCGACGCTGCCTCGACGCCAAAACCCCGCGCTAGCTCCACGACCTGGAGGGCAATTTAAAACAGAAGGTGTGAGTGGACCATAAATAATAAAATACTTTCCGAAAACCATTTCATAATAAAACCAGGGTTTTAGCACTCCGTTTTGAAATCACATCTATAACCCAGTTATTGAAAACAGTTAGAAATCCTAGAAGGATCGTCATAAAACATTTGCTGAATCATTATAAAAACAGTTATAGAAATCATATCATAAGCACCATAAAACTGTATCACAAAACATAAATATCAAGCCATCATTATCCGATCAAACCTGCTGGATCTATCCGAGTCTTTAAACTCCCGAGTCTTTAAACTCAATCCAGGCCTCAATAATATCCAAGTCTTTAAACTCCCGAGTCTTTAAACTCAATCCGGGTCTTTAAACCCAATCCGGGCCCGTTCCCCGTCAAATCAATATCCGGGTCTTTAAACCCAATAATCAGATCCAGCAAATCCAATCCAAAACCATTTGAAAACCATTTCTCAATCCACATCCAAACCCGAATCCGAAATCACTGGTCTGATGCCCTTCCGGCATCCAAAACCGTCATTCCGAACCCAAATCCGGAATTCCACTTTAAAATCAAATCTCGTTACCGAAATCCGATTCTAAAACCGAAAACTTTGATCATCAAATCATGTCTCAAAGTCATTTATAATCATTAAAAACCATTTATCATTTGAAATCCCGAAACTTTAACATCATAAGCAGAAATCAACCTTTTATCGTAAAACGTACAAAATACGTTATTTTCTCGAAAAACGTGCAATTATAGAAAACCAACACCACGCATTTAACAATCATGAAATCACATGTAAAACCATAAAACAAGTAATTAAAAGCAGTTATGCATGCTCGAGTTTATAGAAACGGTCCACTCACAGATACCGGCACTTCACTCGCGCCCCGTACGTCTCGTACGTTCCTCAGCTTCCTCGGGAAATCCTGATCCTGTCAACAATCACCAAAGTACGTTACTAACACATCTACGAAGGTCCACCTAATTTTCCCCAAAACTCCCCGGGTCCTACACGTAACGAACCGGAACCCTAAACCTTCAACCTCGCGGATCTAAACTCAAACGACGTCCGATTAACCCGAAACTTATTCCAAAGGATTCCTTAAGACATGTAGAACAAAAAATCAGTTGACCATTTTCCCAAACACCGCCGCATGCACCCCCACGCGCCGCCCAAAGTGGCTGCGCGTGGCCTCACGCTCCTGCACTCAGGGTACTGTTCACCGTCATTTACCTCGCATGAACCGGTCTGAACCGGCGTTCCCGGTTCTCCGCCGTCCCGTCTCCGTTTCCCTTCCTTTCTTCACCATCTTCATCGTCCAATACTAAGCAACCCATTCCCCTATTCCAAACACCTCGACATAGTCCAAAACCCGTCGACTCAAGCTCGAAACAAAAAACGACAGTCCCTTGTTTCCCATTCCGGCCACCCAAGTCTTCCCCAGTCACGGTGGCTACACTAGACGCTTCCTAAAACCCTACTGAACCTACCAGTACTCACCAAACTCCTCGACTCATGCCCAAAAGCCACGACTTTTGGTTTGCAGTTCACGGCCAAAACAGAGCAAAAGAACGGGAAGAAGAAATTACCTGTCGTCGACCACCGCCGTGCTCACCGTCGCACTCCCTGGAGTCCACAGAGTCCTCCTCGCCCCCTGTCGAGCCCAATCGATCAGCACGGCCACACCACCACCCAAACTCCTCTCTATTCTCTCTGTTTTTCCCGTGAACCCTCCCCCTTCTCACACTTGTTTCCCGTACACGAACAGTCCTCACCACTCAATCCTCACACTCTCAGCTTCCCTTAGTCACTTACACACTCTCTAATTCGCACAAACACACACAGTCACCGATCAATTCTCCCAATCTCTCAGTCTCTGTTCTCTCTTCTTCGAACACACACACACGGGCACACACGAACACACACACACGGCCCAAATAATTGGAACCGTGTTCCCTAGAACCAACCAGACCCCTAGCACGTGTCACAATCCTCTCAAGCCTCACACAAAAATCTCCTCTCTGTCCTGGACACTTGTCCAAATCTGGTTGCACCAAGCCCAAAGTACAAAAAACCAAACTGCCTTTCCTTTTAAGTCAAAATTACCATTTTGCCACTACCTTTTTAGACCCGTAACGCACACATCCTAACTCCGATGAATACGTGCCAACTGTCATCGAACTCAGGACGACGAGATCTACCTAACGGTCCTAGGTCAACGTGTCAAAACCCGGTCGTACGAAAAGTCAACTTTTCCCCTATTTTAGCCAAATTACGGTAATGCCCCCAACCTTCCGAACATCATAACTCCCTCCTCTGATATCGGAATCGGGCGTGCCACCTGTCTACGGACTCATGACGTTCCGAACTACGTCACGGTCATCGGTCAAAGTCCATTTGACAGTCCGAACTCAAAGTCAACATTTTGCCCAACCTAGGGGCAAAATCGTCATTCTACGCTACCGGACCTATCGTAACTGACTAACCACTAATTAAGCTCACTAATCTCATTTTAAACACGGTCTTAACCCTAATTCCCGGGATGGGTCATTACAGTAATATTATAAAATATTGAATGAAATGACATTTTTACCCCTGTGAGTAAGGTCAAATTGTTGACTTTTTGATTGGTAGGTCAAACGGACTTTGACCGATGGTCGTGACATAGTTCGGGATGTCACGAGTCCATTAACAGGTGGCACGTCCAATTCAAACGAACATGGAAGAAGTTGTGACGTTCGGAAGTCCAGGGGCATTTTCGTAATTTGGACGAAATGAGGGAAAAAGTTGACTTTTTGAAATGCAATGAATCTTCACACGACCCGAAGACCGTTGGATAGGTCTCGATGCCCTGAGTCCGTAGACAGGCGGCACGCTGAAAACGGACGTTGGACGACCAAGTTACGGTTCACGGAAGTCGGAGGGCATTTTGGTCATTTTAGCAGCTGGGTACTGTTCACCACCGTGGGAAACAACCTGCACGGCCATGCCATGGGTGTTTGAGCGTGCAATTGTTTATGGTGCTAGTGGATGGCCAGAATGAGTAGTTTTTGTGGATTGAGGCAATGGGCAGGCACGGGCTTGGTTTTAAATTGGTCATAGTTGTCGTTGCGGGAAACAAACTTCACAGGGACCTCTGATGGATTCCCACGAGTTGCTGACCACTTCGACCGATTAACTGAGTGCCTTTGAGTCTAGGAGTTCATTTGGAATCATTTGGTGAAGATGAGACTAAGAGAGATTGAGAGAAACCGTGGGAAAAACCATTTCGGGTTTTGGGGGGAAAATCCAGAGTTTAATTTCTACGGGTTATTGGACCAATCTAGACACTGAGTGAGCTTTCTGGGAGTGACTGGAACACAACTGTGCAAAAATCGAAAGGAACCAGCCACGGTGGAGCTGGGACTAAGGCTGCCGGTTTCGGGGGAGTTGCAGACCTAGGGACGATCACTTCTAGGTACTTTATTATGCAATTGATCATTCCATTTGGTTCATATTAGCCCTAGGAAGCTTACTACGAAGTTAATTTGAAAATGGTTTGGGAATTAGCAAGTTGTGGTGATCGACCTGTTTGGGTGATCACGGGTCGAAGGCTCGAATAGGGGGCTATTAAGGTTAATTAAGGACATGGGACTTTAATTGGATGGCTAATGAATGTCATAGGATCAAGAATAGAAGTAATAGAACACGAATTGATGGTTAATTAACCGGGTTGAACTCGCGGGTTGAAGGTCCGAATAGCAGGGAAGACGGGTAAGGAAGACGACACTGTAGCAGGCGCGTGACTTTCACGCGCATCCACTTTGGGCAGCACTTGAGGGCGCGTTGAGCATTATCTCAGTTCACGATCAACATGACTTTTAATCCTTTCATCATTTTGAACATTTTCTATGAAATAACTATGTTGATCTGAGATAGTTAGGAAGGTCAGTTTAGGGCCGGATGTCTCGGGAAGCGTGTTGGACGGCTTCCCCGAGCCGGTTTCTATTTCGGACTTTTTGAGAGTATATTAAGAACCTATAGTGACACTTGCATGTGATTTTAAATGACAGGAAACTTACGAAAATCCCGGAAACAAGTTCGTACGCGCATTATTCGCAGCGGGAACGTACTGTGAGTGGGCCCGTTTTTATTAACACTTGCATGCATAACCGTTTTCATTTCCTTGTATCTATATGTGTGTGTGAATCAAATAATGGATTTTGATTACCTCAGTTTACAGTTATGACACGTTTTACGATGTTGGGCTTGAGACCCGTTTTACGGAAATTGAACACTGTTTTGGATGATATATATATATATATATATATATATATATATATATTTATATATGCATGTGGATATGGATGACTGTCTTAGGTACTGCATTGTATAATCCACCGTATGATACTGTCTCCTCCGGATGTGGTACCCCGGAGCGGTCACTGTGCATTGCCTGCGAGGGGTCATGCTACGGAGGTGCCGGACCGTAGGATGACTCAGGAGCAGGATTGCTATGATTGGACGTCGGGGACGTCGAGTGTTTGGGACGCTGGGCATTTGGGATGCCGTAACCCAACTGGGTTCGGAGGTTGGACTCGGGATTTGAGACCCCGGGTGGCACGCGTAGCCTTGGGACTGTGACCATATTGGACGTCAGGGACGTCGAACATCTAGGATGTCGAGATCGGAGTGTATAGTGCAGTAGCTGTGATTAAATTACATTTATGGCTTGATATAATGCTTGTGGTATATTATATGTATTTATGGTTTCTAAATACCGCTGCATGCATGATTGGAAAACGGAGGGGTAAATTATATATTTTTACTTACTAAACTGTTTTATAAACCTGAGTTTCAGCCCACTCACCTTTCATGTTTTGGTAACCCCTCCAGGTCGTGCTGCTCAGGTTGGTGAGGACCCCGAGGCTGAGGCATAGATTTTGTACTGCGCACCTGAACCCCTGTTGGGTCGAATCACCCGCAGGATTTTTCTAGAGTCGTACTCGAACTTTGTAATTTTGTATTGGATTCCTTATCTGACATCTGTATCTTTTGGATTGCATGTGTAACTTTTATTTGGACATTTATGCATTTAAGTTTTTAAGGTTAAAATTGGAATTTTGGTTCGGGTGTCAGACGGGAGCAGGGCACACCCCCTTGTGGTCCCCAGGGAATCGGGGCGGGTCCCTGTCAAGGAAGCCACGCCACAGTGGACGGCGGCCTTGGACCCGAGAACGTACCCGGTTAGACCCAAAACCCATTTATTTTCGATTTTAGCATTATGGCCTATTTTGGATGGTTTGGTTGAATTAATTAGGTTGTTAGGAGGTTAACAGGAAGGTTTTGAGAGACTTTGGACGTTGAGGAACCTCTGGGAAGGTTTTAGAAAAACTGGACCGTGAGCTTAGAATTGGATCGGCCGATTTTGGATGTTTTAAGGGTTTTAGATAATGGATTTAGGTTCCTAGGACTAAATAAGGAAGGATAGGATCGATTGGGAAGGAAATCGGTGAAAACTGGACCCGGAATGGACCTGGACAGGTCACGCCGGTCCAAGTGGCAGAGAAAATCGGGCGGGACCGGTCGGATCGGTCGGCTGAAGGTCAATAACGATGCTACAGTACCGCGCGTGGAGCCTACATGCAGTGGCATCTCAGGGCGCGTGAGGGCCAAGTCCCGTGGGCTTGGGGCAGCCCCCCGGTGTCGGTTCGTGTCCCTCGGTTTCCCATTGACCCCATTGGAGTCCCTTCATTGCCGACCAACAAGCTCCCGCAGCTTTATGCCGGACTTTCCGAGGGACCGCTCACACGCCATGGACGTTAGCCAAAGCCCGGAACCACCAAACGAATCGCGAGAGTCGTCCAGCCACATTTCGAGGAGACTTCCAACATACGAAATCTTCTATTCGATGTAACGAACATTTTGGGACTGGTTTCATGTCGATCGGACACCGTTTCGATAATGTTCGGTGCATCGGAAGGTTTAGGCTCGGGATTAAAAATAGTTAAAAATTCTGAAAAATTACGGGGCTTTAGTGGGAGGTTAATTAAGTAGTTAGTAACCTTCTATTACGATTTGGATAGGTTCGGGAGTCCCGATGATGGTGATTGGCTCAGGAGAGCCGTATGGCACGCGTATCGAGGCGGCAGTTCGGACGGTCTGTGAGTGGACCTTGTTTTCTAAATTGGTGCATGCATAAATGTTTATTATATGTTTTAATACATGTTTTGTGATTCCATGAG
Organism: Prinsepia uniflora; assembly: GCA_032719365.1. Lineage (NCBI taxonomy): Eukaryota > Viridiplantae > Streptophyta > Magnoliopsida > Rosales > Rosaceae > Prinsepia > Prinsepia uniflora. The sequence continues at coordinate 15,554,004 of CM064870.1, forward strand.
TGCATTTGGATGCGGTTACGTATTGGCACGTATTTTGAGGTTTCGGCCCTATACGGTGCCAATACGGGTTTGTATTTCTTTATTGGGTTAAATGAAATGGATTTGGATTTCCAAAAGGATAAACTCGGGTATGAGACCCATTTGGTTTTGTCTCGGGCATATGACCCTATTGATAGCCTTCAGGTCTAAATCGTGGTCACGACGAGTGCTATGTGCACAGCGACAGACGATACGATGCTCACCTCCGGATTGGGATGTGTTCCTTCCGAAGAGGTCACGATGCACGATCTGTGGTTGGGTAGCCGAAGGAGGCTCGACTTCGGAGTGCTGACGGTTCAGGATATCGATCGGTGATACGTTCACAACGACATACCAGGATTGAGGGCGGTCCTGGATGGATGGTTGCACGCATCACTACGATCGGAGTCGTGACTGACCCTTAGATATCGGACATGATTCCCAGCTGATGTCATATGTTTGGGCACGAGACCCAGTTGTTTTACATTGATGATTTCGGGTCAGGGACCCTAGATGGATTTCCAAGTTCATGGTGGTTTATGGGAGCCGACATGAACCCTTATTATGTTATTGTGGTACATGACGGTTTATGGGAACCAGACATGAACCCTTAAATGGATATTATGGATCGTGACGGTTCAGGGGAACCGGGCATGGATGTTTATGTTATGTATATATATGTTCATATACCTTACTTTACTTGTTTTATCTCTTCCGGGGAGGGTCATTGGCCTAGGTGGACCCTGGAGTAGTCACGGAGCACTGACTAAGTGAGAGTCGCCCCAGTTGGGTTCCTTACTCTCAGGAAGGCATGGATCTTAACCTCAGGATGGGTCATTGGTCTACGAACATTGACCTTGGACTCTGAGAGACTTGAGTTTGAGACCCAGGGTATCACACGCGTAGCTTTGGAAACCGTGACAGGATTGGTTTTGTGAATTATATGTATATATGATGTATATGATATGAGATATGAAATATGATGTGTGATGGATACAAGTTTTGGGCAGGGGCCCGTGTACTTGGTTTCTTTATGATTTGGGCTGAGTTCCGCATGGATTTGGGCAGTGGCCCGTATGATTGGTTCTTTCATTATGGTTTTGGGCTTAGTTCCCACATGTGGTTCATTTGGTTAATAGTTTTCGAATGCATGCATGCTTTTTAGTGAAGGGTACAAATGTCTTTCTTATGAAATGTTTTTATGAACTGGTTGTTTTGTCCACTCACAACTTTTAATGTTTTGACTGCCCTTCAGGTTGACAGCGGATGTGGACTGTAGCAGAGACCGAGATATCACATACCTCATCCGGATCCTGCCGTACTCTGATAGTCCGAGAGGGCAAAGGTCAGAAATATCCCTTGTCTGACACTCTATGTTAGACGGGAGCAGGGTCATCACACGTTAATCCTGGGGGGATTGGGATGGGTCCTGTCAACGTGGTATCAGAGCTCGGCTAGCTCATAGGATCCTCAGGATGCTCTGATACTGTCAACGTGGTATCAGAGCAGAGGATTGCTTATCAGAGCAGGTTTGCTCATGTTACTCTGAATATCAGAGCGGGGTTGTCTTTATTCGAGCAATCGTGTAGCTCTTGGAGTGACCCGCAGGTCAAAGATGTGATGTCTCAATGTGCTACAGTTCATTATCAACCTGATAGTTAAGGTGCCGGTACGATAGTTAGTAGGATTGAACCATGGAATGTCTTGGTTCGGCATTTGTTACCGGGGTTGCCATAGTTCTGTCGAGGTTGGCAGTGTGGGACCCTACGGAAGGGATGAACGTAATAGTACGTTAGCTTTTTGGTCGTGAGACGGTTAGTTAGGATCGTCTTTCACAATGTCGTAGGATCGTTTTGACGATAGTTCAGAATTTGTGATTATCTGATTATCTGATTTGGTTGAGTTAAATGGATTTACTGCTATTGGCAGTTAGCAGTCGGATTCGAGGAATCCTAGTTGGATTGACGGTAGGATTGGATTGACGTCCTTACGATGTCAAGACCGCGTAGTCGGTCAGATTGTGGATTATACTGCAGTTGGTAGTTTGCAGTTGGGTTTAGGGAGACCCTAGAGTGTGATTGTGGAACCCTACCTTATGGTGTATGGTTCGGAAAGGTGAGTTGGCGAATGGTTAGACTCTGACGACTTTCCCAAGTCAAGACTGTCAGTCATGTCAGGTCTAGTCATGTCAGCTTAGTGTTGGGAGTGCACTCTGCAGCCGAGGTTGTACTTATCGGTTAGACCTAGTTGGCTGTCGTGCTACTTTAGTTGTGATGGATTTTTGGTACAGCTAAGGTCGCGGATGACCTGGCAGACGACATTGGTTTAGTTAAGTTACGACGGGTTGGAGATTGGTTGGACAGGTTACCAGGGTTGGTACTTATCGAGGGAATCCCGGAGTGGGGATACAGTGTGGTAGTACGTGTGGTTGATTCCGTTGGATGTGGAGTCTAGATCGTGATGACTGGTAGTTGGATCTGCACGGGTCTGTGGCAGGCACTACTACTGAGAGTGGTTGTAGTTACGGTTGTTGGGAATCGGGGACGTTCGGGGACGTTTCCTTTTCTCGTATGCGTTGTCAAGATGACTGTACCCAGAGTTATTGGGTACGTGGGAGACGGATTTTGTTCCATTTGAGTAGAGGTACGGGATCGTCGCTTGGTATGAGCGAAGATCTAGGGTTGTCTGATTCGCACATTTTGTGCTGATGCTGACAAGTGATGATACGGGTACTAGTGCTGGTGCTGGTGCCGGTGATTGTGATGACGATGAGTCACGAGTCGGGATGTGACTCCATTGACAGTACTCGATCTGTCATGGGGGATTAGTGACCGGTTGGTCAGACTTGTTTTGTCGTGGGGTTTAGCGACCATTTGGTCAAGTATGGTGGTATGCAGAGATTTGACTGCAGATCACAGCAGGAGTCTGTTGTGACTGTTTAGTCGAGCGGTACATCAGATTAGTGAGTTTGACTGGTGATGATGTCCGAGTATATTGGTTCCGACGTGGTTGGAACTTCGGAATCGTGAGAGTTGTGATTGAGGTGACACGAGGAATGTGGGTTTTCCGCATTGGTAATGGGTATTTCGAAATCATTTTGGGTGACTTCTCAGATTCTACCATGATTAATGATCGTAGATGATGTTGATGATGTAGATGTTGTTGGTTGCCACTAGTACACCGATCGTGTATTGGTTGGTGGACCCGTGATTTATCTTGGGTCATCAGGTGGAGTGAGTATATCGAAGTTAGGTGACTGCGATTTCTCATTCTCTACTTGGTGGCAGACGATGTCAGGTTACATGACGTGGTGAGTGCAGCAAGTGTTGTTTGCATTCACGTAGGATGGATTTTGATGTCATTGCCTTGGGTCATTCTTGGTTTTTCCTAAGTGGAATGACAAGGATTGATACGAGATAATTGGAGAGAACCTACAGTCTCGGCGTGTCTCGTCGTTGACTAATCTGTTTAGATGTGGGAAATGGTTGAGGACTTTGGGCGTCGTGACGATCCTCGATTGTGACGTTTATGGTCGAATGACGTTGTGATGGATCTGGATCGTGATCTTGATGATCCAGATAGGTGGAGAGTTTATCACTCTTACTTGGACGTTTGAGTTGAGGATATTGGGATTGAACTTCTTTTCAAAGTGAATCCCGTACGATATATTACGCCCGAGTAGGTGTCCGACGAGGTCGGATTTTGTCCGCCTATATGTTGATATTGGGATTGGCTTCCCTATGAAGTCAATCGAACGTATTGAGGTAATCGTTTGAACAGGTAACCGATAGGTTCAGTTTTGGTACGTCTCGGTAGACGAGAACGAGATTTTGAGTTTTGGAATCGGATTTCTGGGTGACGATTCAAGATTCGATTTGGAACTTGAAAGTGGATTTCTGGATTTGGGTTCAGAATGGTTATTCCAAATGCTAGCTTTCGGAATGATGATTTCGAACTCAGATTTGGACATGGTTATGGATATGAATTCTGGGTTTGGTTTCGGGATTTCTTACGAAATTGCGGATTCGGATTCGGATTTGAAAATGGATAATGGGTCGGAGTTTCGATTTGCCTAATACTGGATTGGACAGATGGACTCCAAAATTGAAACGTGATTGGCTACGACTTAGGTTGTAGTTGTAGTCTGGTTGGTAATGAATGTATGTACCTTGTACATTGTTCGAGGTACGATACCGGGCAGACTTGTGGTGCCTGGTGACGGTATATAGGTTATACCAGTGGTACGTTGGAGAGCGTGTTGGTATTCGGCTTAGTCCCGATACCATTGCATTAGTTGAGGACGTGAACTGGACATTGGATACTATGCAGTGGGTCCTAGTGTTCTAATGGGTCAAGTTACACACAAATCGAGTATTTGTTTGTATGCCTATACTAGGTTGAGTGAGTTGGTGGTTAGTATAATCACAAGTGGGTATAGTGTCAATTTTTTACTGGCGACTGTCGAGTGGTGAAAGTTTTTCGGATGTGTCAACGAGGATCATTGTGTGAGGTCTGATGACTTCCAGTGGGAGCAGACGTCAGGATATATTGGTGATTGAGAAAGGAACCGTTGAGTTGTTCGTGACAACGAAATGGTAGATTTGACAAGTGGTGTCAATTTAGAACGGGCAATTACTATCATTCGACGTGGTCGAGTGTAGTCGATACGACGTGAGTGTTGGTGGTACGCCTGGTTGCAGACAAGTATTGTGTTGGCTATTGGGTGCTAGTGTATACGTGTAGTGAGATCGAGTTATTTCCACGAGGTTGATGTGGAATCAGAATAGTTGGAGTTTCGAGAACGAAACAAAATTAAGGAGGGAAGAACGGTTGGAATTAGGTCGGCAAGAATTTCGAGGACGAAATTAATTAAGGAGGGAAGGTTGTAACGACCCGTCCCCAATTCCAGGATTAGATTAGTGGCTAATCGTGATTAGTGAGGTTAATCAGTGATTAATTGGGCGAAATCGGACGAACAATGCGAAATGACTGTTTTGCCCCTAGTCGTGGGTAAAATGTTGACTTTTCATTCTGGCAGTCAAATGGACTTTGAACGATGACTGTGACGTAGTTCAGGATGTCACGAGTTCATAGACAGGTGGCACGTTCAATTTCGACATTCGAGGAAGACGTTATGAATTTCGGAAGTTTAAAGGCATTTTGGTAATTTTGGTTAAAAAGGTAAAATGTTGACTTTTGGACTTGGATATCCGATGGCCGAGGGCCAAGAACAGTTACGTAGATTGGGATGATACGAATCCGTAGACAGGGGGCACGTCGAATTCGGACGTTCGACGACGATGTTACTGTTCACGGAAGTACGAAAATACTATTGCATGAATTACGAGACGGATGTCATTTGGCAACTAGTGGGCCCAGATATTTTAAGGAGGCCCAATGGATGAGTGACAAGTGTCACCCATCCACAGGCCACCCTTATACATTCATGCATCGATCATTCTTCTTCATTTCAAACCCAAACCCACCCGATCTCATTTCACCCAAAATCCCAAACCTTCACCCCTTATGATCATCAGTGAGACTAGAGAGTGAGGCCCAGAGGCTGAGATAAGGAAGTGAGGATGATGGTGGCCGGTAGGAAGCCACGCTGCCGTGGACGGCGGCCTTGGACCCGAGAACGTACCTGGTTAGACCCAAAACCCATTTATTTTCGATTTTAGCATTATGGCCTGTTTTGGATGGTTTGGTTGAATTAATTAGGTTGTTAGGAAGTTAATAGGAAGGTTTTGAGAGAGTTTGGATGTTGAGGAACCTCTGGGGAGGTTTTAGAAAAACTGGATCGTGAGCTTAGAATTGGACCGGTTGGTTTTGGATGTTTTAAGGGTTTTAGATAATGGATTTAGGTCCCTAGGACTAAATAAGGAAGGATAGAATCGATTGGGAAGGAAATCGGTGGAAACTAGACCGGTAATGGTCATGGACCAGTCACGCTGGTCCAAGTTGCAGAGAAAACTGGGCCTGACCGGTCGGCTGAAGGTCAGTGATGATGCTACAGTATCGCGCGTGGAGCCCACGCGCAGTGGCATCTCCGGGCGCGTGAGGGCGCTTGGCCCACATTTCAAGGAGACTTCCAACATACGAAATCTTCTATTCGATGTAACGAATATTTTGGGGCTGGTTTCGTTTCGACCGGACACCATTTCGATAATGTTCGGGGCATCGGAAGGTTTAGGATAGTGATTAAAAATAGTTAAAAATTCCGGAAAATTACGGGGATTTAGTGGGAGGTTAATTAAGTAGTTAGTAACCTTCTATTACGATTTGGATAGGTTCGGGAGTCCCGGTGATGGTGATTGGCTCAGGAGAGCCATATGACACGCGTATTGAGGCGGCAGCTCGGACGGTCTGTGAGGGGACCTTGTTTTCTAAATTGGTGCATGCATAAATGTTTATTATATGTTTTAATACATGCTTTGTGATGCCATGAGTGCATTTGGATGTGGTTACGTATTGGCACGTATTTCGAGGTTTCGGCCCTGTACAGTGCCAATACGGGTTTGTATTTCTTTATTGGGTTAAATGAAATGGATTTGGATTTCCAAAAGGATAAACTCGGGTATGATACCCATTTGGTTTTGTCTCGGGCATATGACCCTATTGATGACCTTCTGGTCTAAATCATGGTCGCGACGAGTGCTATGTGCACGGCGACAGACGATACGACGCTCGCCTCTGGATTGGGATGTGTTCCTTCCGGAGAGGTCACGATGCACGATCTGTGGTTGGGTAGCCGATGGAGGCTCGACTTTGGAGTGGTGACGGTTCAGGATATTGATCGGTGATGGGTGCACCATGATCTTGTGGTGGTCGCGTCAGTTGATACGTTCACGACGACATACCTGGATTGAGGGCGGTCCTGGATGGATGGTTGCACGCATCACTACGATCGGAGTCGTGACTGACCCTTAGATATCGAGCATGATGCCCAGCTGATGTCATATGTTCGGGCACGAGACCCAGTTGTTTTACATTGATGATTTCAGGTCAGGGACCCTAGATGGATTTCCAAGTTCATGGCGGTTTATGGTAACCGGCTTGAACCCTTGTTATGTTATTGTTGTACATGACGGTTTATGGGAACCGGGCATGAACCCTTAAATGGATATTATGGATCATGACGGTTAAGGGGAACCGGGCATGAATGTTTATGTTATGTATATATATGTTCATATACCTTCCTTTACTAGTTTTATCTCCTCCGGGGAGGGTCGTTGGCCTGGGTGGACCCCGGAGTAGTCACAGAGCACTGACTGAGTGGGAGTCACCCCAGTTAGGTTCCTTACTCTTATGAAGGCATGGATCATAACCTCAGGGCGGGTCATTGGTCTACGGACATTGACCTTGGACTCTGAGAGACTTGGGTTTGAGACCCCGGGTAGTGCGCGCGTAGGTTTGGAAACCATGACAGGATTGGTTGTGTGAATTATATGTATATATGATGTATATGATATGAGATATGAAATATGATGTGTGATGGATACAGGTTTTGGGCAGGGGCCCCGTGTACTTGGTTTCTTTATGATTTGGGCTGAGTCCCGCATGGATTTGTGCAGTGGCCCGTATGATTGGTTCTTTCATTATGGTTTTGGGCTTAGTTCCCACATGTGGTTCATTTGGTTAAATGGTTTTCGAATGCATGCATGCTTTTTAGTGAAGAGTACAAATGTCTTTCTTATGAAATGTTTTTATGAACTGGTTGTTTTGTCCACTCACAGCTTTTAATGTTTTGACTGCCCTTCAGGTTGACAGCGGATGTGGACTGTAGCAGAGACCGAGATATCACATACCTCCTCCGGATCCTAGCGTACTCTGATAGCCCGAGAGGCCAAAGGTCGGAAATATCCCTTGTCTGACACTCCGTGTCAGACGGGAGTAGGGCCATCCCGAGTTAATCCCGGGGGGATTGGGATGGGTCCTGTCATTACTTGTCTAATTTACATAGCCTACGACTATATTTATACAGGTTAGTAGTGAGATAAGATTAGGCAGTTATTGACGTCCTAATCTTGTCTTAACAATAGTTAGTCAGTCCCTAACTACTACCTAGGACAGGTGTGTGAATCTAGTGTATACATGTCTGCCTTAATTCCACAGGTCTAGATGTGTAGTGTCCTACAGCTATACATGTTTAGGAGTCTATAGGGTTAAGTTTACACGGTTTTACACCCCCCCGCAAACTAGGCACCCGATGGGGGACAAGTTTTGAGGCAAGGTGTTTGTGACGGGAAATAGGGAGTCCTTTGGTGAAGAGGTCAGCGAGTTGATTAGCTGAAGGGACAAAGAGAACATGGTGGGTGCCAGCTGCAACTCTTTCACGGAGGAAGTGGTAGTCAATGGCAATGTGTTTGGTACGAGCATGGAACATCGGGTTTGCTGTCATGTGGGCAGTATTCATGTTGTCACAGTAGAGACAAAGGGGCAACTACGGGAGTATGTGTAGGTCGTGTAAGAGGCCTAGGATCCAGATTGTGTCCGTACAAGTGTAGGCTAAGGCCCGGTATTCAGCATCTGAACTGGAATGAGAGACAATTTTCTATTTCTTGGCACACCAGGATATGAGGTTAGAACAGAAAAACACACAGAACCCACTAACTGATCGACGGGTGTCAGGGCATCCTGCCCAATCGGCATCTGTGAACGCTTGAAGGGTGAGGGGAAATCTGCAGCGCTGAAGGTGAAGACCTGTGCCTAAGGTGACTTTCAACAGTGAGGTGGGCATCTGTGGGCTTGCTCATGAATTGAGCAACGTTCTGTACAATATAGGATATGTCAGGCCTTGTTAGGGTTAAGTAGATGAGGATTCCAACCAGTTGATGGTAGACAAAGGGGTCTGTGAGAAGCTGTCCAATAGTGGCAGAAATGACGTGTTTGGAGGCTACATGGGTAGGTGCTGGTCTGCAATCAGCTAGGCCACTGCGGTGGAGAAGCTCAACCATGTACTTGTCCTGTGTGAGGGCTAGACCAGTGGTGGTTGGTCGAGCTTTAATACCAAGGAAGTAGTGGAGGGAGCCCAGTTCTTTGATGTCGAAGGCATTGGCTAGGGAAGTCATGAAGGTTGACAAGGCCTTTGGTGAGTTTCTGGTTAAAATGATGTTGTCCACATATAATAGGGGATAGAGGATACATGTTGGGTGTAACGACCGGGAAATTCGAAAAAGGAAATTTGGAAAATTTGAAGGAAATGACGATTTTGCCCCTGAAATTGGGCGGATGGTTGACTTTTGGTTCGAACGATCAAACGGACTTTGACCGATGACTGTGACATAGTTCGGGACGTCGCAAGTTCATAGACAGGTGGACGCCCGATTCCGACATTTGAGGAGAAAGTTATGATGTTCGGAAGTTTAAGGGTAATTTGGTAAATTGGTTATAAAAGGGGCCATTTGTTGACTTTTTGATCAGGACCGTGTTTGGACTTTCCATAAGTACCGTTGGATAGGTCTTGGGACGCTGAATCCGTAGACAGACGGCATGCGTTAATCTGAGTTTGGATGTAAAAGTTGTGGGTCTGCGAAGGTGAGGACATTTTGGTAATTTTGAGGGTAAGGGTAAAATGGTAATTTTGGTTGGGCTAAGATCCAATGATTCAGCTGCTTTGGTGGGTCATGCAGGTCTGTGAGTGACACATGTCACTATGCAGATGATGATTAGTGGCTTGATTGTTATCTGATATTTTGGTTTGAATTGTACAAACAACCTCGTGTGTGTCGTGGAGGAAAAACAGAGACCTCCATATGTCCATACAAAGCCATCAACAATTCTCCTATGATCGATCACAATTAAGAAAGATTGAGAGAGTGTGCAGGCGAGAGAATAAAGGGATGAAAAGAGGGGAGGAAAAATTGAAAACCATGGAACCCGAAAACCAAACCTTCATTACCTTTCGATTTCGGGTTTTTCAAGTTAGACACTATTTGATCAAATTGACCTTGGATTAAGGTTATTGGGCTCAAGGCGAGTCGAACCCAAGTAAGAACTAAGGCAATTGGTGTCGTTTTGGCCAAGAACAGACATAGTGGGGTTTGGAACATTCGAAGATAGAGTTGTGGAATTGGAGGCGTTGAACAATGAAATTGAACCTGGAAGTGTGTTTGGATGGATCCTACGAAGCTTCTGACTGAATCAATTTGAAGGAATCGATGGAAATTGAAAGGGTCAGAGGTTGAACTTTCTACCAAAAAAAACACTCAAGGTTTGATCGAATGGATTGGGGTAATGAATCTTGTAATTTAAATCACAGACCTTTAATTAAGGATTGAATGATGGTGTTAGATGAGTCAATTGAAAGAAATGATGCAGAATAGACAGAGTCGGGTCAAGACGCGGGTCAACCGGACCCGTTTTACAGTCAAACAGGTGAGAATGATGAACAGTCCCTGTTACTGTAGCAGGCTCGTGGCACCCACGCGCAACCACTCACGGCTGCGCTTGACAGCGCGTGGGCTCGAATCTCGAGGTGAGGTCAACATGACTTTTATCCTATTTAATGTAACGAACATTTTGGCACTAGTTTCGAGGAAATCGGTTATCGTTTCGATAGTGTTCTGAGTATCCGAAGTTTTAATATACGTTTAAAATACGTATTTAAATCCCGAAAAAATTGGGGAAAATTATATGGGGTATATTGAGATGTTAGTGACCCTCGGTAATGATTTTGGACAGGAATGGTGACTTCCGGTATTTACGGAAAAACGTGCAGCTTGGAAAGCGAGCGATATGGACGGTGTATGAGTGGAATTTTGTTTTCTACCCAGAATGCATGCATATATGTTTTAAATGATTTATAATATGATTTGAAATTATTTGGCATGATTGATGTTTCGATATGATGATTTCCAGATTTTAGGAATATTATATTGTTTTATATGACTTTGGGCACGATTTTCGAGAAAACTATGATATTGCTGTTTTGGGCGAAGTCCCGAAATTTGAGATTGGTTTCGACTCGGATTATGAGTCAGGGATTGATTTGATGGATTTGTAATGCTTTGTGCATATACTTTATGGACTTACATGAAAATGACAACTGAGATTGCGGTTGCACGGATTTGCGTGGAAATGATATTTTGGGCTTGAGACCCAAATGGAAATGTGATTTTGATTGGATTGGTATTTCCATGTGATTACAGGATGATATTGATGGTTTTTGGATTTATGAAATAATCGGGACTCTAGTTTTATGGATTTTGAGGAAACTATGTTTTGGGCTGAGACCCTATATTGAAAATGGTTTTGATTTCAAATGCAACTGTTTTTCATGATGGTGATATGATGCGGATATATAGGGCTTTCGGGGTGGAATATGTTTCCCCCGGAGTGCACCCTGGATATTAGGGCTTCCGGTTGGGAATGTGTTTCCCCGGAATGAACCCTGGAGATAACGCTCGCCTCTGGGATGGATGTGTTTACCCCGGAGAGGTCACGTAGTACGGTCTGTTGTCGTGCAGCCGAGGGAGGATCGACTCAGATCAGATGTGCTGGATTATATGGAGATCGGTCGGTGATGTGTTCACGACGATCTGGATTGTCAGCTGGTGATGTGTTCACAGCGATGGATGCTCGGATTTTGAGCGGTCCTTGAGCCTATTGATTTGCATGCGTTGCAGGGATAACGTGACTATATGAGATCGAATATGGAAACGAGTCCCGTGGTTTTATTGAGATTTACGATTTCTAAACATTTGTGCCTAGATATATGTTACTCATGATTTATGATATGCATGCATGTTTGTAAAACTGAAGGGTAGAAATGTATTTTGATAAATGTATTTCTAAAATTTTGTTTTGTCCACTCACATCTTTTCTTTTTTATTGACCCTCCAGGTCATGGCTCGATGATCGAGGCTGATCGGGAGGTGGAGGCATGAGTGGGCACAGGTACGGTTATCCCTTGTTTGACAAGTGCTGAGGGTAATTTCGGAAATTCAGTTGACTTGTCAGACGGGAGCAGGACCAGGCATAGTTATCTATCTCCTTCGGGCACGGGTCCTATCATTGGGTGATGAAGAACAAACATAAAGGGAGCTTCCCTGCTCTGTTGAAAGCCATATTGAAGGAGAAAACTGCTGAAACTTGCAAACCAGGCCCAGAGGGCCTGCTTGAGGTCATAGAGAGTGTTATGTAGGCATCACACATGGTGAGGTTCTTAAGGATCAGTGAAGTTAGAGGGCTGAACCATGTAGACGTCTTCATTTAAAGTGCCATGGAGAAAGGCGTTGGTGATATCGAGTTGCGTAGGGGCTAGCCAAGGGAAACGACAATAGCCAGAACCACACGGATTGTGGTTGGTTTAACAACTAGACTGAAGGTTTCATAGTAGTCTAGGCCCTCTTGCTGATGGAAGCCTTTGGCAACAAGTCTGGCCTTGTGGCGTTCAACAGAGCCATCTGCACAATGTTTGATCCGGAAGACCCACTTGTAGCCCACGACATTAGCATGAGAAGGGAGGGGAACCAAGGACCAGGTTTGCTGCTTCATCATGGCATTTGATTCTGTCTGCATGGCAACTGTCCATTCAGGGAATTTTGAGGCTTGGGTGTAGGTTGTGGGTTCGACTAGTGCAATTGTGTTAGTGGTATAGGCCTGGGGCAGGGGGTATTGGGAGGTGAATATGAGATTTCTGGATTTGGAAATCCCAGCCTTGCTACGAGTAGTCATAGGATGAGTATTGGGTGGCCGGGGAGGGTGCGAGGGTTGGGGAGGGTGGAGGCTTGCTGTGCCTCAAAAGAGAGGAGATGGGCTCTAAGATCAGTGAAGGGAGGAAGGGGAGGGAAGTTAAGCATGGCTATCACAAGCATGTTGTATTCTGGGCTAAGACCATGCAAGACAGCCGTGACTAAGTCACGGGAAGAGAAGGGTTCATTAATTGCACCAAGAGAGTCTGCAAGTGTTTTGGCTTGAAAGAGATATTCAGAGATGCAGAGGGAACCTTTAGTGAGAGACATGAGTTGGAATTGGAGGTTATTAGCATTTGCTAGTGATTTTTGAGAGAAATTCTGGCGAAGGCATTCCCAAATTTCACGAGAGATGCTCAGGCCAACAACTTGGGATAGGACTGGTTCTGTCAGTGTTGCTCGAAACATGCTGATCAGGGTCTGGTCAATCTGGTACCACTGTTGGTACGCAGGATTAGGGAGGAGGATTCTAGAGTTAGTGAGAGCAGAGGATGAGGCATCAGATTGTGGAGAGGATTCAGTGGTGGCCAAAGGTTGGAGGGTAGGAGAGGGAGGGGAGTGAGTCCCATCAATGATCCGCCAGTAGTTGTGTCCGATCTGGTTTTCCCAGATAAGGTATTTGGATTCTGTGAGTTTGATAGATACTAGGGTTGAAACGTGATTCAGTGAGATTGAAGTAGAGGCACAGGAATCACTAGCCATGGTGGGGAGAGGATGGAGGATCAAAAATAGGGTGGTCAGATGTGTTGGCTCTAATACCATGCAGAAATGGTAAATTTCTTTGTCTAATTTACATAGCCTACAGCTATATTTATACAAGTTAACAATGAGATAAGATTAGGCAGTTATTGTTATCCTAATCTTATCTTAACAGCAGTTAGTAAGTCCCCAACTGCTAGTAACTACCTAGGACAGGTGTGTGAATCTAGTGTATACAGTCTGTCTTAATTCTACAGGTCTAGATATGTAGTGTCTTACAGCTATACATGTTTAGGAGTCTATAGGTTTAAGTTTACATGGTTTTACACTCTTCTTCTTCCTCATTAGATGCTCTCTACTGCAACCTGCTTCGAATTCTGCACCACTGATTTCTGGTATAAATGGGTGGCCGACCATGGTTATAAAGGTTAGTTTTTTAACCGTGGTTAATTTGTACTGGTATAAATGGGTTGGAGAAAATTTCACTTTTCACTTTTGCATCTGAGTAAACTTTGAGAGTGTTTGAGAGAGACACCAGGCGATTTCCGTCAAGCATCAAGGCGATTTCCGATCATCATTCACGATGGTTCTGACGGTGGTCATCAGAGGAAAAACAAGGTATATTGCTTCTTAACTCTTGACTTTGGATTCAGATGTTGGGTTTGGCAAGAACATGGTATGCACATGTATGAATGTTCGTGCCCTGACTTCGTGAATGCCTAGGTCGGTCAGGTAAATGTGTCTTGTATTTTTCCCTTCTTAGGCGCTTCCTTTTTTTGAATTTGTAGATGTCGTTTGAAGCTTCTCAAGGCATGGACAATCGGTATGGGAATGCCTTCGAGAATGAATCAACGACCAGTTCGGCCACTTCAGACACAAGGTTACAGACAAGTGGGTCGGCGTCTACTTTAGGTACATCTCGGCTATAGGGGAATCTGAGGTTGCAGACCGAACAAGATAAGGATCTGGAGGAAGAGCTTGAGAAAACCTTTGCTCAGATACCAGATGACGCTGTCTCGGCCAGTGGTGGGGCCGAGCAAGTAGTGGTGGACGTAGAGTCAGTCGACCAAACTGTCATTGTTGAGGGTGTACTGACAGTATCAGGCCGAGGAAGAGGAGAATAAATTGCTGGAATAAGTGATGAAGGTGCAACGTCACGGCCTGTTGTCATAGAGATAGATGCGGACTCGGCCATGCGGCAAGTGACCATTGCCACGTCAATCTACCATATTAATCATCAATAGAGTATGATCAGGTGGGATGATATACAGGCTTATAGGGAGGCGTTTCACGTGCCTGAATCAGTGGTGATGAGGCTGATCGGGGAGAAAGACATGTCGAGTGACCCTCCTGAGCTCTGGACGACCTTCCACCCATGAGGTTGTCCTGTCTTTTCATGGGTGCAGAAAATGGTTGCCAATGTGGGTGTGGCCATCGGTCAGATTAACTCGAACACCTGGATTGCGCTAACTGGCGTGTATACTGCCTTCAAGCTGGCCGGGAAAGGGGAGCCGACCTGGGGCCACATAAATTGTTTGTACCAATTTCGGAGGGATAAGACTGGGTGGGTTTATGTCGAGGCCAAGGACAAGAAGACAAGGGGGCTCTTCATATGGGATATGCCCACTTCGCAAAAGGCTTGGAAGCATAGGTTTGTGCTGATGTGTGGAGATTGGGAAGGTGCCCATCTAATCGAGGTTAACGGAGAATACCGAGGACTTTTCAGTCCAAAGGTGTGTCGAGGTTCTGTTTTAAGTTTTGTGTAGGTCGGTTAGGGTGTCTGATTTTTGCTGTAGGTCGTATCTAACTTGCTTGTCTTTTGCAAAGGTGTTCAAGTGTCTCAGCGTGACCAATCAAGAGAAGGCCAATTGAAAAGCTTGACCAATCAGAGAGGAGTAGAGATTTTGCTTGGCTACCAAACAACTTGTTAAAGGTCAGCCTGATTACTGAACTACGTAAGTGTAACCTGGTAGGCTTTCATGTTGTTCTTGCTCATATATCTCTGAGTGTCGGTCTGATAACATTGTGTGTTTGTGTTGTTTAGCACCTCCGGACTACGTGGTTGCAGCCGCTGCTTAGTGCGCGAATAGGATGGCAAAAATCCAGGAGATCATGAAGCACGCCAAGGTACAGACCTAGAAGGCAGGATCCTTGTCCAAGGTCGACTTCCGCTAGCCTCTGAAGAGTAAGGCCGTTTCTAGGGTCAAACCGAGGCTCATGATAGCCGAACCGACCAGTCAGGCAGAGGGATCTACGATTGCGGTTGATGTGGATCAAGCCACAGGAGAACCGCTTCAACCGTTGTTCTCTACTCCTCCAGTATCGGCCAACGTGAAGAAAATAGGGCCTTCAGTCGCCGCTGCTACCGGTGGCTCGCCGTGGGTCATCAAAATAGATGACGCGGCCGAGAAGAGACAGAGGATGGTGGTGTGGGAGTGGGAGTGTCTTTGTAACGACCCGTCCCAAATTTCATGATTAGATTAGTGACTAATCACGATTAGTGAGGCTAATCCGTGATTAGTAGAGCGAAATCGGACGAACGATGCGAAATGACCATTTTGCCCCTGGTGGTGGCAAAACGTTGACTTTTCAATCGGGCAGTCAAATGGACTTTGACCGATGACCGTGACGTAGTTCGTGACGTCACGAGTTCATAGGCAGGTGGCACGTTCAATTCTGACATTCGAGGAGGAAGTTATGACGTTCGGAAGTTTAGGGGCATTTTGGTAATTTGGGTGTATAGGAGGTCAAAAGTTGACTTTTTGACCAGGAGGTCCGATGGCCGAGGGCCGAAGACCGTTACGTAGATAAGGACGATACGAATCCGTAGACAGGCGGCACGTCGAATTCGGACGTTCGACGGCGAAGTTACGGTTCACGAAAGTTTCGGGATACTATTCTCGGCGACACGTTTTACGAGGACCATTTGTCTCTAGTGGGCCCAGATATTTGCTGGAGGCCCAATGGATGAGTGACAAGTGTCACCCATCCAATGTACATCATTTTTCCTTCATGCATCTCACCTGCCTCTTCATCGATCATTCCTCTCCATTTCAAACCATTACCCGATCCCATTTCCAAATCCAACCCAGCCAACCCAACCCCATTTCGGCTAGGACTGAGGACAGAGCGAAGTGAGGATGGTGAGGACGTGGTGGCCGGCCCAGGACGGCGCCACCGTGCACGGCCGAGGCCAAACCCGAACAGGTAACCCGGTTACCCATTTTATCCCTTTTAATTTGATTTTGATGTTATGGTTGCTTTTGGACGATTAGGATGAGTTAGTTAGGTTGCTAGTATGATTTTAGGACGGTTTGGAGGGTGCTTCACGGCGGAGGAAGCCGTGAGGGTGGTCGGGAAAAACAGGGCCGTGAGACCCTTTAATTTTGGTTAGGATTTAGGAGGTTTTGATTAGTTTGGTTGATTGGGATAGATTGGAAATGAGAAAATAGGAATTTAGGAATTGGAATGGAGGAAATCGGACCAAAAATGAGGGAGAAGAAGGCCTGGACCGGTTACGCCGGTCCAGTTGCAGGGGTCGGACCGGACCGGCCGGCCCAGACCGGTTCGATCGCTGGAGCAGGTGACACTGTAGCGGCGCGTGAGGCCCACGCGCAGCCACTTCAGGCGGTGCGTGAAGGCGCGTGGTGGGGTTTCTGGGGATGTGTTCAACATACGAAATCATCTATTCGATGTAACGAACATTTTGGGACTGGTTTCGAGTCGATCAGACACCGTCTCGATATGTTTCGGGGCATCGGAAGGTTTAGGTTCGGGATTAAAAATAGTTAAAAATACGGGAAAATTACGGGGCTTCAGTGAGGGGTTATATAAGTAGTTAGTAACCCTCTAAATTAATTTGGACAGGTTTGGAAGTCCCGGTGATGGTGATCGGCTCGGGGAGCCGTATGGCACGCGTATCGAGACGCGGCTTCGGACGGTCTGTGAGTGGACCTTGTTTTCTAAATTGGTGCATGCATAAATGTTTATTATATGTTTTAAATACTTGTTTGTGTTGCCATGAGTGCATTTGGATGTGTGGTTACGTATAGGCACGTATTTCGAGGTTTCGGCCCTATACGGTGCCTATACGGGGCTGTAGGTCTTTATTGGTCTAAATGAAATGGTTTTGGATTTCCAAAAGGATAATGAATTTGATTTGATAATGTTGATTTGGATATTTGTGAATTATATGGTTTCACGTATTTCGAGGCGATTTACGTGCTTGCACGTAAATCGAGGTTTTTCGGTTTTACTCTGATTTTCCGTACTTGTGGTTTTGGATATGATTTAATGAAATGGTTTTGGAATTGAAAAGGTAAACTCGGGTTCGAAACCCATTTGATTTATGGAGTCGGGCTGGAGGCCCAGTTGGTCTACGAATCGGACTTGAGGTCCAGTTTGTATGTGGATTCGGGCCTAGGGCCCAGTTATGTATTACAAATGGTTTTTACGGGTCATGACGGTTTATGGGAACCGGCATGAACCCCTGAAATGGATTTACGGGTCATGACGGTTTATGGGAACCGGCATGAACCCATGAAAGGATTTTATGGTTCATGACGGCTTATGGGGGCCGGGCATGAATCCTTGAAAGGGTTCAAGAATGATTTCCAAAGGTTTTTCATATTCCATCCTTTATATATGATTGTCTCCTCCGGGGAGGGTCGTTGGCCTGGGTGGACCCCGGAGTAGTCACGGAGCACTGACTGAGTGGAGTCGCCCCCCAGTTGGGTTCCTTACTCTCAGGATGGGCATGGTTCGTTACCTCCAGGGAGGGTCATTGATCTACGGACATTGACCTGGGTGGACCCTGGAGAGACTTGGGTTTGAGACCCCGGTTAGCACACGTGTAGCTTTATTTTACCGTGACAGGTTCTGGATATGAATATATTGGATAACATGGTTTCAATTGGTTTGGGAAAACTGTGTTTTATGATGATAAATGGATTTGGGCTGAGATCCCACACATGTTTACTATGTTCTGGTTTTCTGTAAATTGGTTTTGGACGGGAGCCCGTGTGACTTGTATTTACAGAATTTGGGGCTGAGACCCTATTTATGGATGTTTTAACATATATTATTGGATAAATGGTTTTACTATGCATGCATGCTTTTTAGTGGAGGGTATAAATGTCTTTTATGAAATGTTTTTATAAATTGTTTATTTTCGTCCACTCACAGTCTTTCTGTTTTTAATACCCTTCAGGTTGATACCGGATGTGGACTGTAGCAGAGATCGAGATATCACATGCCTCCTCCGGATCCTGGCGTACTCTGATAGCCCGGGAGGGCAAAGGTCGGAAATATCCCTTGTCTGACACTTCGTGTCAGACGGGAGCAGGGTCATCCCGCACTAATCCCGGGGGGATTGGGATGGGTCCTGTCAACGTGGTATCAGAGCGGGGTTGTCTCTATTCGAGCAACCGCGGAGCTCTTGGAGCATGTACGCTGGTCGAGGATGTGATATCTCAATGGGCTCCAGTTCGTGGTCAACCTGATGTTCGGGTGCCGGTACGATAGTTAGTAGGATTGGCATGCCTTGGTTTGGCATTTGAGGCCGGGGTTGCCATAGTTCTGTCAGGGTTGACAGTGTGGGACCCTACGGAAGGATTAACGTGTTCGTATTCTGGAGTGTGATCGTGAGACGGATAATTGGGTCATTTTTCACGATGTCGTAGGATCGGTTCCGACGACTGATTCGATGTTGTGACCATTAGATGGTCGGATTATGTTGAGTTAAATGGATTTACTGCAGTCGGCAGTTAGCAGCCGGATTCGAGGATCCTGATTGGACTTACGGTATGATTGGATTGACGTCATTATGATGTCCAAACCGCGGGGTCGGTCAGATCGTGGATTTTACTGCCTTATGCAGTTGGGTTCAGAGTGACCCTAGGGCTTGATTGTGGAACCCTACCGTATGTGTATGGTTCGGAAATGGGAGTTGACGAGTGGTTTGACTTGGACGACTATTCGGATTTGGATTCGTTAGTCGGTCTAGTCATGTTAGCTTGTGTTGGGACTGCACTTCGCAGTCAGGGTTGTACGTATCGGTTAGACCGAGTTGGTTGTCGTGCTACTTCAGTTGTGGGTTGGTGCAACTAAGGTCGCGGGTGACCTGGTAGACGACATTGGGTTAGTCGAGTTGCGGCTGGTTAGAGTTTGGTTGGACAGGTTACCAGGGTTGGTACTTGTCGATGGAATCCCTGAGTGGGATACAGAGTAGTTAGTACAGGCAGTTGATTCCGTTGGATGCGGAGTCTGGATGTCTAGTCGTTAGGTCTGCACGAGGTTGTGGCAGACGCTACTATCGATAGACGTAGTCGAATTTTATCTGGTTGAGTAGACTCAGGTTGTCGTGACGATTGTGACGATGGGATTGTCAGTCGTGACGATGGTACGAGGTGCGTGAATAACGCATATGTGTGAGTAGTGATTCTGGATTCGACTTGGTTACGGTTGAGTGCGATCGCAGAATGAGACGGGGACGTACGGGGGACGTTTCCTCTTCTCATATGAGTTGTTAGGGTCACTATACCCAGAGGTGTTGGGTACGAAGGAGGCAGAGTTTCTCCTATTCGAGCAAAGGTACGGGATCATCGTTTGGTATGAGCGGAGATCCAGAGTTGTCTGATTGGCACACTTTGTGCTGATGCTGACAGGTGGTGTCCTGGTACTAGTGCTGGTGCTGATGCCGGTGATTGTGATGACGGTGAGTTACGAGTCAGGATGTGACTCCGACGTGATGGGCTTATGATTGGTATCTGTGGTTCGGGAGTGAATCACGGATAGTGACGGACTGGATAGGATCCAGCGGTAGTTGAGGAGTGAGGATCGAGTATTAGCATGATGGAGACCGGTTGGTCAGACTCGTTCTGTCGCGGGGTTTAGCGACCAATTGGTCAGAATTAGTCAGGATTGGTTAGAGATGGTGGTTTGCAGAGATTTGACTGCAGATCACAGCAGGGGGCTGTTGTGACTTTTCAGTCGAGTGGTACATCAGATTAGGATGAATTGACATCCTTTTGGATGTACATATACGGTCGTAAATGGGCATGTGTCCATAACTAGTCTAACGGGGACACGTGGTTGATGTCCGGGTATGTTGTTTCCAATTTTGTTGGAACTTCGAAATCGCGAGAGGTTGCGATTGAGGTGACGAGAGGAATGCGGGTTTTCCGCATTGGTATTGGGTATGTCGAAGTCGTTTGGGTGACTTCTCAGGTTCTACCATAATTGATGGTGGTAGATGATATTGATGATGTAGATGTTATTGATGTTGTTGGTTGCCACTAGTACACTGATCATGTATTGGTTGGTGGACCTGTGATTTGTCTTGGGTCATCAGGTGAAATGAGTATATCGAAGTTAGGTGACTGAGATTTCTCATTTCCTGCTTGGTGGCAGACGAGGTTTGTCTACGTGACGTGGTGAATACAACGAGTTTGGCTGTATTCACATAGGATGATTTTTGATGTCATAGTCTTGTATCATTTTTGATTTTCCTCGGTGGGATGACAAGGATCGATACGAGGTAATCAGTGAGAACCCACAGTCTCGGCGTGTCTCGTCGTTGACTAATCTATTTAGATGTGGGAAATGGTTGAGGACTTTGGACGTCGTGACGATCGGGGATCGTGACGTCTATGATCGTTTGACGTAGTGATGGATCTGGATCGTGGTCTTGATGATCCAGATAGGTGGAGAGTTTATCACTCTTACTTGGATGTTGAGTGGAGGATGATGGGACTGAACTTCTTTTCGAGGTAAATCCCATATGGCTTACTACTCGCCTGAGTAGTTGTCCGAGGAGTAGGTGTCTGACGAAGTCGGGTTTTGTCAGACTTGGTGTTGTGTGTGATGTTTGTGATTGGCTTCCCTATGAAGTCAATCGATTGTGTTGTGGTAATCGGTCGAACAGGTATCCGATAGGTTCGGATATGGTGCGTCTCGGTAGACGAGAACGAGATTTCAGGTTTTGGAATCAGATTTCTGGATGACGATTCAGGATTTGATTTTGGAACTTGAAAGAGGATTTCTGTATTTGGGTTTTGGAATCGGATTCTGGGTGACGATTCAGGATTTGATTCTAGAGCCTGACTGTGGATTTCTTTTATGGATTTGGGTTCGGAATGGTCATACCTAATGCCGGTTTACGGAATGATGATTTCGGATTCGAATTTGGACATGATATGGATATGATTTCTGGGTTTGGATTCGGGATTTCTTACGAAATTGCGAATTCGGATTCGGATTTGGGGAATAGATAATGGGTCGGAGTTTCAATTTGTCTAGTACTGGATTGGAAAAATGGACTCCATAGTAGAAACGTGATTGGCTACAACCTATATGGGTGTAGGCTGATTGATGTGTAGATGTATGTACCTTGTACGTTGTTCGAGGTACAATACTGGGCATACTTGTGGTGCCTAGTGACGGTATATAGGTTATACCGGTATTACGTTGGGGAGCGTGTTGGTAGTCGGATTGGTTCTGATACCATTGGATTAGTTGCGGTCGTGAACTAGACATTGGATACTGTGCATTGGGTCATAGTACTTCTGATGGGTAGTTACACACAGGTCGAGTGAATTGTTTGGTGGTGTATACTCATGGTTGAGTAAGTTGGTGGTTAGTGTAACCACAAGTGTATCGTGTTAGTCTTGACTGACGACTGTCAAGTGGTGACAGTTTGTCGAAGGTGTTAGCGTGGCTCGTCGAGTGAGGTCTGATGACTCCAAGTAGGAGTAGACGCTAGGATAGATTAGCGTTTCAGAAAGGAATCATCGAGTTGACAAGTGGTGTCGATTCGGAGCATATGGCTACTGTCATTCGAAGTGGTCGAGTGTAGTCGATACGCCGTGAGTGTTAGGGGTACGTCTGGGTGCGGACGAGTACGCATTACTCTGGTTAGTTGGTGTACGAGTGTACACGTGTTGCGAGGTTGATTCTACCTTCCACGAGCTGGATATGGAATCAGGATAATTGGAGTTTCGAGAATGAAACTAAATTAAGGAGGGAAGCACGGTTAGATGAGGTCGGTTGGAATTTCGAGGACGAAATTAATTAAGGAGGGAAGGTTGTAACGACCCGTCCCGAATTTTATGATTAGATTAGTGACTAATCACGATTAGTGAGGCTAATCCGTGATTAGTAGAGCGAAATCGGACGAACGATGCGAAATGACCGTTTTGCCCCTAGTGGTGGCAAAACGTTGACTTTTCAATCGGGCAGTCAAATGGACTTTGACCGATGACCGTGACGTAGTTCGTGACGTCACGAGTTCATAGGCAGGTGGCACGTTCAATTCCGACATTCGAGGAGGAAGTTATGATGTTCGGAAGTTTAGGGGCATTTTGGTAATTTGGGTGTATAGGAGGTCAAAAGTTGACTTTTTGACCAGGAGGTCCGATGGCCGAGGGCCGAAGACCGTTACGTAGATAAGGACGATACGAATCCGTAGACAGGCGGCACGTCGAATTCGGACGTTCGACGGCGAAGTTACGGTTCACGAAAGTTTCGGGATACTATTCTCGGCGACACGTTTTACGAGGACCATTTGTCTCTAGTGGGCCCAGATATTTGCTGGAGGCCCAATGGATGAGTGACAAGTGTCACCCATCCAATGGACATCATTTTTCCTTCATGCATCTCACCTGCCTCTTCATCGATCATTCCTCTCCATTTCAAACCATTACCCGATCCCATTTCCAAATCCAACCCAGCCAACCCAACCCCATTTCGGCTAGGACTGAGGACAGAGCGAAGTGAGGATGGTGAGGACGTGGTGGCCGGCCCAGGACGGCGCCACCGTGCACGGCCGAGGCCAAACCCGAACAGGTAACCCGGTTACCCATTTTATCCCTTTTAATTTGATTTTGATGTTATGGTTGCTTTTGGACGATTAGGATGAGTTAGTTAGGTTGCTAGTATGATTTTAGGACGGTTTGGAGGGTGCTTCACGGCGGAGGAAGCCGTGAGGGTGGTCGGGAAAAACAGGGCCGTGAGACCCTTTAATTTTGGTTAGGATTTAGGAGGTTTTGATTAGTTTGGTTGATTGGGATAGATTGGAAATGAGAAAATAGGAATTTAGGAATTGGAATGGAGGAAATCGGACCAAAAATGAGGGAGAAGAAGGCCTGGACCGGTTACGCCGGTCCAGTTGCAGGGGTCGGACCGGACCGGCCGGCCCAGACCGGTTCGATCGCTGGAGCAGGTGACACTGTAGCGGCGCGTGAGGCCCACGCGCAGCCACTTCAGGCGGTGCGTGAGGGCGCGTGGTGGGGTTTCTGGGGATGTGTTCAACATACGAAATCATCTATTCGATGTAACGAACATTTTGGGACTGGTTTCGAGTCGATCGGACACCGTCTCGATATGTTTCGGGGCATCGGAAGGTTTAGGTTCGGGATTAAAAATAGTTAAAAATACGGGAAAATTACGGGGCTTCAGTGAGGGGTTATATAAGTAGTTAGTAACCCTCTAAATTAATTTGGACAGGTTTGGAAGTCCCGGTGATGGTGATCGGCTCGGGGAACCGTATGGCACGCGTATCGAGACGCGGCTTCGGACGGTCTGTGAGTGGACCTTGTTTTCTAAATTGGTGCATGCATAAATGTTTATTATATGTTTTAAATACTTGTTTGTGTTGCCATGAGTGCAGTTGGATGTGTGGTTACGTATAGGCACGTATTTCGAGGTTTCGGCCCTATACGGTGCCTATACGGGGCTGTAGGTCTTTATTAGTCTAAATGAAATGGTTTTGGATTTCCAAAAGGATAATGAATTTGATTTGATAATGTTGATTTGGATATTTGTGAATTATATGGTTTCACGTATTTCGAGGCGATTTACGTGCTTGCACGTAAATCGAGGTTTTTCGGTTTTACTCTGATTTTCCGTACTTGTGGTTTTGGATATGATTTAATGAAATGGTTTTGGAATTGAAAAGGTAAACTCGGGTTCGAAACCCATTTGATTTACGGAGTCGGGCTGGAGGCCCAGTTGGTCTACGAATCGGACTTGAGGTCCAGTTTGTATGTGGATTTGGGCCTAGGGCCCAGTTATGTATTACAAATGGTTTTTACGGGTCATGACGGTTTATGGGAACCGACATGAACCCCTGAAATGGATTTACGGGTCATGACGGTTTATGGGAACCGGCATGAACCCATGAAAGGATTTTATGGTTCATGACGGCTTATGGGGACCGGGCATGAATCCTTGAAAGGGTTCAAGAATGATTTCCAAAGGTTTTTCATATTCCATCCTTTATATATGATTGTCTCCTCCGGGGAGGGTCGTTGGCCTGGGTGGACCCCGGAGTAGTCACGGAGCACTGACTGAGTGGAGTCGCCCCCCAGTTGGGTTCCTTACTCTCAGGATGGGCATGGTTCGTTACCTCCAGGGAGGGTCATTGATCTACGGACATTGACCTGGGTGGACCCTGGAGAGACTTGGGTTTGAGACCCCGGTTAGCATACGTGTAGCTTTATTTTACCGTGACAGGTTCTGGATATGAATATATTGGATAACATGGTTTCAATTGGTTTGGGAAAACTGTGTTTTATGATGATAAATGGATTTGGGCTGAGATCCCACACATGTTTACTATGTTCTGGTTTTCTGTAAATTGGTTTTGGGCGGGAGCCCGTGTGACTTGTATTTACAGAATTTGGGGCTGAGACCCTATTTATGGATATTTTAACATATATTATTGGATAAATGGTTTTACTATGCATGCATGCTTTTTAGTGGAGGGTATAAATGTCTTTTATGAAATGTTTTTATAAATTGTTTATTTTCGTCCACTCACAGTCTTTCTGTTTTTAATACCCTTCAGGTTGACAGCGGATGTGGACTGTAGCAGAGATCGAGATATCACATGCCTCCTCCGGATCCTGGCGTACTCTGATAGCCCGGGAGGGCAAAGGTCGGAAATATCCCTTGTCTGACACTTCGTGTCAGACGGGAGCAGGGTCATCCCGCACTAATCCCGGGGGGATTGGGATGGGTCCTGTCAGTCTTCCCCGCTGATATTTGAAGTTCGTAGGTTCTCTCTCGACAAACTCTTGAGACAGTGTATGGGCCTTCCCAGTTTGGGCCGAAAGTATCAGTTTGGGGCGAAAGTCCCAGCTGCTTTGTCCCTGGTGCCCAGGTTGACCTTACGATGAACCAAGTCCCCTACCCTGAAACTTCGATGGAGAACCCCTAGAGTCGTAATATCTAGCTACCCTCTGTTTGTAAGCCATATTCTTCAGGTTGTCTTGCTCACGTCGTTCTTCTAGGAGATCAAGGTTGAGTGCAATCTGCTGATTGTTGGTGTCAGGGTCATATGAGGTGGCACGGTAGGATGTTTCCCCAACTTCCACAAGGACGACGGCCTCAGTACCAAATGCCAAAGTGAAAGGCTTCTCATTCGTGGCTATCTTGTAAGATGTTTTGTGAGACCATAGGACGTCATTGATGATGTTTGCCTATTTGCCTTTGTCTTCGTCAAGGCGCTTATTTAGGTTGTATTTGATGTTTTTGTTGACGGCCTCCACCTGTCTGTTGGACTGGGCCGGTGATGCAAAAAGTAGCTTGATGTCGTAGGTCTGGCAGAACTCCCTGAAGCGATTGCAGTCGAATTGCTTCCCATTATTGGTCACGATAGTGTACGGAATTCCAAACCGGCAGATGATATTCTGATATACGAAGGTTTTGATCTGAGCTGCTGTGATGGATGCCAATGGCTTTGCCTCAGCCCACTTGGTAAAATAGTCCACCGCCACCACGACATAGTTTACTTTCCCCCTGCCCGTCATCATCTGCCCTATCAGGTCGAGTCCCCATTGTGAAAAGGGCCAGGGGCTCATCATGGAAGTGAGGTGTTCGACAGGTAAGTGAAGAAGCTGGGCATGTCGTGCTGAATGGTGTAGCGAACGGCCTGTCGCTTTATTTTCCTGGCCTCGAGTTTGTCGTCCGGGAGAGAACCATCCTGCAGGTAGGCCTTGATAGGGTCCATCGAAGTTGGGCTGGTGTTGATGGTGCATACAGGGTTTGGTTTAGTGCTGGGCCTCTGTTGGATTTTGACCAAAACCCGACGTCCTTCCTTCTCATCGAGAGATGACGCGAGTCGAGCGAGAGCGTCGGCATGACTGTTTTTCGACCGTGGGATCTTTATGATCTCGAACGCTAGGAAAGCTTGGAGGAGCTGCTTGGCGAGGGTCAGGTAAAGAGTCATGGACTTGTCCTTGGCCTTGAAGTCGTCATTTATCTGGCTGACAACTAGATGGGAGTAACTAAAGATAAGCAGCTGCTTGGCTTCCATATCTTTGGCAAGACGTAGGCCAGCCAAGAGGGCTTCATACTCCGCCTCATTTTTGGAGGCTCTAAAGCTGAAGCGGAGAGCATATTCGAGTTTGACCTGGTCGGGAGAAGTTAGGACCAGGCTGGCTCCCGATCCGTTGTGGTAGGCGGATCCATCGACATATAGTGTCTAACATGGGTGTGTGGGATCGATGGGGGAGTCCTTAGACTGCATAGGCTTGACCTTGGCTGGAGATTCTCCTTGGGAAGTGCTGTCGGGAGGCATGCATTGTGTGGGCTCGTAGGAATAGTCGACGATGAAGTCAGCCACGACCTGCCCTTTTTCTGCAAGTTTGGAGACATAGCTGATGTCGAACTCACTGAGCTCGATGACCCATTTGATAAGTCTACCCGAGGTGTCGGGTTTCTGGATGACCTGTCGGAGAGGTATGTTGGTGACAACCTTGATTTCGTGCGCTTGAAAGTATGGGCGCAATCGTCTTGTAGTGACAACCAGGGCTAGACCCAACTTCTCCAGGTCAGGGTATCGGGTCTCAGCGTCTTGGAAAACCTTGCTAACATAGTAGACAGGGTTTTCAGCCCCTGCCCGTCGGGTGGTGAGAACAGAGCTGACTGTGGAAGTGGATACTGATAAGTAGAAGAAAATGTGTTCTCCCATCTCTAGTTTGGTTAAAAGTGGTGCACTGCTCATATACCGTTTGAGCTCCACAAATTCCTTGTTGCATTCTTCTGTCCAGTTGATCCTCTTGCCATTGCTTTTCAGTGCCATGAAGAAAGGGGTGCATTTTTCCATCGCCTTGGAGATGAAGCGGGTGAGTGCCGCTACTCGCCATATTAAGCTCTCGATGTCCTTGTGTGTTTGAGGGGGTTGCATGTCCAGGATAGCCTTGATTTTTTCTAGATTGGCCTCAATTCCTCGTTGGCTGATCATGTATCCTAGAAACTTGCCTGCGCCTACGCCGAAGACAGACTTTGCGGGGTTGAGGCGCATTTTATACTCCTTTAGAACCTTGAGGATTCTTTCCAGATTGGGGATGTGTTCGTCTGATGTTCTGCTTTTGACAAGCATGTGTTCCACATAAACTTCCATTGTCTTGCCGATCTGGTCAGCAAACATGAAGTTGGCGAGGCGCTGGTAGGTTGCTCCCGTGTTCCTGAGGCCAAAGGGCATGACATTGTAGCAATAGATGCCCAGGTTGGTCCTGAAACGGGTGTCGATATGGTCTTCCGGATTCATAAGGATTTGGTTGTATCCGGAATAAGAATCTATGAAACTTAGCAGTTCGTGCCTCGCGGTGGCGTCCACAAGCATGTCGATTTTGGGGAGGGGGAAACTATCTTTCGGGCAAGCCTTGTTCAGATCCGTGAAATCAATGCACATGTGCCAGAGTCTCATTGGCTTCCGGACCAAGACCACATTTGCAACCCATGCGGCGTAGATAGCCTTCCTAATGAAATGGATTGTGCTGAGCTTGGTGATCTCGGCCTGCATGGCCAATTGCCTTCTGTATCCTAGCTTCGTTGCTTTTGAGTGATTGGCTTGAAGGTAGGGTCGATGGTGAGTCAGTTGCAGATCACATCGGTGGAGATGCCTGGCATGTCCGCGTAGGACCATGCGAATACCTCCGCATTGTCCTAGAGGAACTTGATGAGGGCAGAGCGGATGTGGGGCACGAGCTTGGATTTAATTCAGACCTGGCGGTCCTTGTGTATGTCGGAAAGAGGTATTGTTTTTGTTTCTTCCACGGGTTCTGCCTGGGACGTATGTGCCAAGTCGCGAGGGTCCTCCGGGGGGCTGTCCTGGAGTTCCTTCACATATGTGGGGTCCACGGGGTCATCTTCAAAAACTTTTTCGGTGACAAAAAGTGTCTCTGTTGCCTCCAGCAGACACTGACTTATCTTGGTGAGGGAGGTGGCAAAGCATGTCCTGGCGGAAAGCTGGTATCCGTGTACCTAGCATATTCCTGCAGGTGTTGGGAATTTCATAAGCAGCAGATGTGTTGATACAATGGCTCGCATCTGGTTGAGTAGGCCTCGCCTGAGGATCGCATTATAGGCTGTTGGGTAATCGACTACGAGGAAAGTGGTGAGTGTGGTAGAAGTTTGAGGGTCGGTGCCCATGATGATTGGTATAGTGACCTTGCGGTGTAACTCTTTCTCGTCTAGGCCCATTTGTCGGAAGGCTTCCCAGAAAAGAACGTTGACTGAACTGCCGGTGTCGATGAGGATGCGGTCGACATCGGAGTTGGACAATAATGCTCGGATGATGAGGGGGTCTTCATGTGGAAAAACGATACCTTGCAGTCACCTGAACTTGAAAAACCATGAAGGGGCGTGACCTTGCGGTCTAACATTCCCAGAAGGGGCATGACCTTGCGGTCTAACTCTTTCTCGTCTAGGCCCATTTGTCGGAAGGATTCCCAGAAAAGAACGTTGACTGAACTGCCGATGTCGATGAAGATGCGGCCGACATCGGAGTTGGACAATAATGCTTGGATGATGATAGGGTCTTCATGTGGAAAAGCGATACCTCTTTCTTCCTCTTCGGAAAAGGTGATTGCTTGCCACCCGAACTTTGCTGACTTGCCAGGTCGGCTGGCGCCAATGCTAAGTACCTGCTGCTTGACTGTGAAGCTCTGTGAAAGTCTTTTTTTGCTCGGTTGGATGTAACGGGGGAGGACAAAGTTAACCCCCCCGCTAATGGTGTTAATTTGGAGGTGCGCCGGGGTGGCCTGTGCTCGGGGTAGGAATTAGTCGAGTTTTCCTTCGCGAATAAGTTGCTCGACGATGTCCTTAAATGCTATACATTCTTCAATGGTATGACCATTGTATTTGTGATATTGGCAGAAGGCTTCCTTGTTGACGATAGGCCGGTAGTTGGGGTTCCTGGGCTTGGCCTTCGGGATCATCTCTTTTATATTCAGTAAAACATTGTCAAGGGCAGTATTCAGAACTGTGTAAGTCTCGAAGCGACGTTTGGGACCTGAACCGTTGCCTATCAGTCCCCGACCCTGGTGGGCGTTGTTCCCTCACCGGTAATCCTAGTCATTGTGACCAGATCGTCCCCTTTTGTCATGGTGTTGGGATTCGAAGTTAAGCTTCCTTTTACCCGTTCGTGGCGGTTGACACTTTTGTTGCGGTTAGGGCTCTGGTGGCTTCTCCCCATGTTGGTCGCTGGGGGCGTATGGTGTGTGCCTCTGCTCTCATTCGGAGGAGTATGGAAGAACTCAGCCTTGGCATGGATGCTAGCCCTGCGCATAAGCTCGGCGTAGCTGCCCCAATCCTCGGTGTGGGCTGCATACTTGAAGGGAGACTCCTTGAGGCCACTCCTGAAGGCGTTGAACGCAGCCTTGTTGTCCGTGTCTTGGCAGCGAGAATATTCAAGGCTGAATCTTGCGGCCTATTTCTGGAGTGTTTCATCTTCCTTCTATCGGATAAAAAAAGGTCTTATGTGGAGAAGAACCTGATGGTTTGGATCATGAATTGACTCAGGAAAGTGAAATGCAGGTCCTCTTGGGAGTCGATTGTGCCTAGCGGTAGATGATAGAACCAGTTTAGGGCCGCATCCGTGAGAGTAGAGCTGAAGATGAGACATTATTCATCTTCCGAGGAATCCCGGTATGCCAGAGCAGATGTGTAATTGTTCCAATGGGTGTTGGGGTCTCCTTTACCCTTGTACAAGGCGATCTTCAAGGATTTTACTCCGGTTCTGTGTCGAGATCGAAAGATTCTTTCTGAGAAAAGACCAGGGTTGGCTTTCTTCAAGGCTGGCACCTTAACTTTATCTTCCTTTGCCTTTAGGGCACATACTCTTCTCAAGAGGGCTTCGATCTCCTCGTTCTGATGGGCGGGTTGACTGTCGTGGGGTTCAGTAGGTCTTCTGCTTTGGTCCTAGCAGGCCTTCGCATTTTGACCCTGAGAATAGCTGCCACTCATTGAGTCCGTCTCATCCGCGTAATGGTTTTTCCGCGGGTGAGCTTCACCTCTTCGGGTTGCCTGACAATCCATGTTGTTTGCCATCTGGCCTGAGTTCCCAGCAGCGATCGCGAACTGGAATAACGTGGTTTCGAAGTCCTCTGGTCAGAAGTTTCGTAGGTGAGCCTAGCTGGCACGACTTGGCGTTCTTCCAATAACTGCCTAGCATCCCTGTAGATCCTAGTTCCTGAGGGGCCAGCGTTAGATGGCTAGATGAAGAGTCGTCCGGAAGAGGTTGGGTTTGGCTTGGGTTGTTGCTTCCTTGGTTGGTCCGGCGGGCACCCTTCGACTACCATCTGAGTGGTCCATGTCCGTTCAGTCTGAGGCCTCTCGGCCTGATATTGGTCGGCCAGATCCTTCCCCCGTTGGCTTTCGCGCTGGGACATCCTCGCAATTGTGAGGGTACTCGCGTATTGCTCGGCCAGAAGTTGGTTCTTAGCGTCGATCTTTGCATTATGGGCTTTCAGCGTAGCCACTTCGCTCATAAGGTCGTCCAATGTTTGCCGTTAGGCATCGGGGACGTTTCCCGTAGGGTTCCCTTGAGAAAAAGGGGTGTGATTGAGCTCTCCTTCGTCTCGTTCGTCCGACATGGTGTTAGGCACGATCCGGGACAGCTGATCTGGTGGATGAGAGCGTGGGGTGTTGCTTCACTATTCCCACAGACGGCGTCAATCTGCTGAGGATTTTAGGCTTTGAATGAGATCCTTAATTCCTATAGAGCTTATTCATATTCTGACAGTGGAAGTGCCTTCGGCTCTAAGGTTTGATTTCTCATTAGTCTTTTAGGAGAATTGATGTTCGCTGGTTTGTAGGTATCAATTATATATAGGCTCTGGGTTAAGAATGGTTTCATCGGCTCTTATGTTTACTCCGCCATTGTTAACTTTCTATCCCAAACCATATTTTTTATATTCCTTGTCTTAATGGATACCTCTCATAAAATCTTTGCTAGAAAAAACCCCTTCCCCAGACCGATTCTTTCCCAAGAGCCATTTGTTATCACTAAGGATGAAGTGGTTTTCACTGCTGACAAAAATGAAACCAGAGTGAAAATGCCATATGTTTCACTTGAGTCAATTAATCATTTTACTAGGTTCTCCCTAGTTGGGAAAATCTTTAGACAAGCTATTAATATCAGAGTTCTGCTAGCTAGATGCAGGACCAATTAGGTTGGTGTGAACGATGTTTACACCTGAAAAAAATCTACTACGGGCTGAGAACGAGGACTTACCAAATTAAAGACTCAATTCATCCAAGGTCAAAGCCCAGCTAGTATCCACTCACTAGATCATGGGGAAGTGCGAGCGTTAATGGCGCAATCACACTGACATGACACCGAAAGCTATTAGCAGGCAAATGGGAGGTATGGCAAAGTCGTCACGAGGAAGGAGCAGGTGTGGTTGCACGTGTCAACCAATCTCACTTTCATGTTGCCGATAAAAGGAGAAGAAGCCTTTTCCTTAAAGAATAGTCAACAACTCAACCAAACAAACACGAATTGATGAAACTTAATCAATTTTAACAACTGCAAACCCTCAAGTTTCTTTGTTCTCAAAAGCTCGCCTTCTTGGTAAAACTTATTTCTTTCAATCTGGAGTCAAGATTCAGTTCTCCTCTTATCCCCTCTCAGTTCTACTCTAAGAACAACAAGCTCTTACTCATCCTGACTTGCAACCCAAGTTCTACTTTGATTACTTCTCGACCACTTGACTTCATCTCAAATTCTTTTTACAACTTATTTTGAAGACCACCTAACACCTAACTCATTTCGACTGCCCCCATACTAGCCTTTGAGACACCCATACACTCATACCTAGACGTCATTGTGTCATTATGACTACTCTAAAAATTTATGACATGATTTCAACGGATATTCATTTAGTTGACCCTCTCTCGACCAATCTGCTAACTCATAGCTAGTATGTAGAAGAGATTGATTAACTTTCAACATTTGTAATTTACTACTCATTTCAAGCATCTAAGCATTTACTTTCTAAGTATTTGTACTTCACCTTCATATCAATACAATTGATTTCTTCAAGTTTGATCTAGATATCTGGGATATACCAACCAATACGTTCTATGACTGGCTCTAAGTCATAGAACTATATTTGTGTTCTAGTCAAGTATCATCATTCCGACTTGAAGGAGTTTATCTTTCTAACACCTACCTAACCTAAATAACAAGATGCTAACATGAACATGCCAGTAATGAACTTGGACTACACGCAAAAGAGAATAGTTTAAGTTCTTGAAGAAGGCATAGGAAATAATAGAGTAAGCAAGATGCCCGTTTCTTCCACAACCACTTGATTAAAATGAATGTTCTTGTACTACAATCAAAACCCACCTTAACCTTATCTAGTAGCTATTTCTACTAGTGGCATGCCTATTTTGAAGGCAGTTAGACGGCCAAGTCAGCTAGACCAACCCGTCTAGGCATGATCGCAACATCATGGCCCATAACTTACAGCTTTTAGCCCATCAAGATCGACCATATGGGAAGCCAATGGTACAAAATTTAATTTTCCACAGAAGAAGATTGGTTGCATGTGTGGAATGAGAGGTCATAGTAGTGATGGGGCTTGGCTTCCATTTAAGGAAGTGGGCTCTCTCTTTCAACCCCAAGATTGCCCAAATAACTAAGTCGCTGGCTTGGGTAAGATTTCCTTATGTAACTTTGCATTTATGGGAAGAGAGTATCTTAGATGAGTGCGGTTGTCAAGTTCTTAAGGATGAACTATGATCTTATGGGTACCAAGTTTTTGTTTACAAGAGTCTGCATAAAGTTGGACCTAAAGTTTTCGCTGAACCATTCTTTGGTGTTAGATCAATGGGAGCAAGATGCCAACAGGATTTTCCTCATAAATGAGAGGTTGTTTAAGTGTTGCTTCCACTGTAGTACCAAAAATCATGCCTTTAATTAATGTCATGAGAAGCTAAATGAGCTACACTATCTGCTGGTTGAAATGATGAATGGGGAGCCTCATATTCTTCCTAAGGGAACTCCTGTTTATAAGGAGCTTTAAAATCTAGTTCATGAGGATGTTATTGTGGTTTTCCCTAAAGCCCAAAGTCTGGCTACTGAAGATGCAAAAGGTACTAACCAAGAAGTTATAAAGGAAGGTGCATATGAGGAAGGGTGGACTAGGGTCACCAAAAATGGTGGCGGATGATGGGTGGTTCCACCACTCAGAAAGAGGGTAGAGGTTCTATTAGTGAGGTGCGAGATGACATGAGCTACCTAGAAGCCATAAAAGGGAAGAAAAGGATTGGAGAGTCTAGTGGCATTAAAGCTAAATAGGTGATTGTGATCAAATCAGATGATGAAGATGCATAGAAGTTTGTTTATGCTCCTATGATCCCTACTGCTATTAGGACCCTACAAGATATAACTGGTTTCTATGGAGCTGGGTTTGAAAGGCCTAGCCCCATCCTACAGATAATGTTCGATGAAGATATGGGAAGAACCCCAAGAAAGAGAGCTAGAAAGGACATGGAGGTCTCTGATGGGACCAGTGCAACCCCTATTCCATGAAGATGCTAAGTTGGAACTGCTGTGGAATTTCCCCGCGAGCTTTTTTAAGCCAAGCCTCTACTTATATTAGAATAATGACCCTAGATTTTTTTTGTTTGCTTGACACTATAGCTAACCTAATTAAAGCTAAGAATGTTGCCAGTAGGTTTCCTTTTGATGGTCACTTTGCAATGCCTTCTTATGGTCAATATGGAGGCTTACTCTTATGTGGAATTCTAATACTATTTTTGTCAGTATTTTAGCTACTCATCCTAGATTTTTACACTACATAATTGTTGATAATTCTTCTGGAAACTTTTGGTTGGCTACTTGTGTCTATGGTTCCTCAAAAAGAGAAACAAGCAGAAATTTGGAATCCCATCTCCCTTCTTAACCCTAGTAATAAAACCTTGGATTATTTTGGGAGATTTGAACAATATTCTGCATTCTTATGAGAAAGTTGGAGGTATAACTTCTAACTCAATTTACATGAACATATTTGATGAGCTTATCAATAGTAACAATCTCACTTCACTCCCTGCAACTGATAATCCTTTTACTTGGACCAATGGTCATAAGGACAACTCCATTATTTTTGAAAGGTTAGATCGAGTGCTAGCAAATGCGCAGATTGGATCAACTTATATCCCAACTTTAATTTACATAATCTTCCCATTCAAGGTTCAGACTATAGAGCTATTTGTCTGTCCCCTAGTATCCCAATTGCTAGAAGAAAAAATAGACCTTTTAAAATGGTGACCCTCTGGTTTGATAAGCCTCATTTTGAGGCTTTAATTAGAAAATCTTGTAGCAATGGAATGAATGGGAATTCTTGCCGGCAATTTGCTTTTTTGTGTTCGAGTATCTCCCATTTAGCCCATCTCTGGAGTAAGAGAAAATTTGGCAATTTGCTAGTTAAGGTTAAAGACCTACAAGTGGAATTGGAGGATATCCAAGATCAACTTATGTCACATCCCAACTCCCAATTCCTTATTTCTAAGGAATTATAAATCCCTTGATAAAAAAAAAAAAAGGAATTAGAAATCCAAGCTAATCTATATAAGTTGTATTTGTGAAAAGGAAATGTGTTGGGCCCAAAGAGCTAGGGCGAACTAGTTATAATTAGGTGACAAAAACACTAGTTTTTCCACACCCAGACCTCTATTCGCAGAAAAAGAAATTTCATTGCAAAGATAAAAGATTCTTCAGGATTTTGGCATACATATGAAGATAACATGAGCCAAGTCCTTGTCTCGGAATTCAAAAAAAGATTTACTCAAACTAGCCCACCTGCAATAAACTCCATTGTTAATTTTGTTTCAATCATAGAACCATGCACATCTAATAATCAAAATGCTTTACTTATTGAGCTGATATATGTGGAAGAGTTAGAAATTGTTATTAGAAGCATTGAGGCGCTAAAAGCACCTGGCCCTGATGACATTCATGCTAGTTTTTATCACAAGTATTGAAACGAAGTGAAGCAATATACCCTTATGTATGTTAATGATATATTTGTAAATGGCACCTCTATGAAGATCCTTAATAATTCCAATTTAGTTATGATCCCTAAGGTTGATAACCTAGGGAATATACAAATCATTTTAGACCTATAAGTCTTTGTAATATTCGCATAAGATTATTACCAAAATTGTCATCAATGCCCTTCCTTAAACTCTATATTTCTCCTAACCATGGACCGTTTTCCCTGATCGTTCAATCTTTGATGACATTTTTATAGCTCATGAACGTTTCAATGATTTCCCAAAGGAAAAAATGTAGAACCACGACTATGGCCGTCAAAATCATTTGGAAAAAACCTATGATATGCTAGACTAGTCTTACATTGAGAATGTTTTAAGTAGATTTGGCTTCTCTGTGAAATGGACTAAACTTATTATGGAATGCATTTTGACAGCTTCTTTCTCGGTGTTGATTAATGGTTGTCCAAAAGGTTTCTTTACTCCAAGTAGGGGAATCAAGCAGGGTGATCCTTTATCTCCCTACATTTTTATTCTTTGTATGGAGCCCTTTATTAGACATTTGAATGAGATAGCTCAAAAATCCTAAGAATCGGGTTGGTGTTATTTCCTCTTTCTATGGAATCAGAGTTTCTAATTTAGTTCTTGTAGATGATTGTCTGATTTTAGCAAGGCTAATACCTCAGCAGCTAGAAACTTTCAAATTTTGAAAGTGCTAGACAATTTTGCCAAAGCCTTAGGGCAGCACATCAATTTTCATAAATCTTCTATAAATTTCTCACCTGATTTTTCCTTGCAGATTAAAACTGCTATAGTCAATGTGCTTAATAGCCAACACAAAGCTACTATTGGAAAATATCTAGGGATTCATAATATAGTTTTCTTAATTCTCAGGAATTGATAATTGAAAATTCAGCAAAAGCTTGCAAGTTGAAAAAGAAATACCCTATCAAGAGCATGTTACTAACTTTTTAAAAATCCAGCCTTTCAAATGTTCCTAATCATGTGCTTTCCGTGTCTGAGGAAAACTTCTAGAGAGATCAATAAAGAATACAAAAACTTCTTATGGGATTCTCATTGCTTCAATCTAGTAGCTTAGGAAGATGTGTGTAAACCAATTGATAAAAGGGTTTGGGAT
Source organism: Prinsepia uniflora (assembly GCA_032719365.1). Taxonomy (NCBI): domain Eukaryota; kingdom Viridiplantae; phylum Streptophyta; class Magnoliopsida; order Rosales; family Rosaceae; genus Prinsepia; species Prinsepia uniflora. The sequence continues at coordinate 15,590,841 of CM064870.1, forward strand.
TAAGGAGGGTGGAGTATTTCAACTATGCTACTCTCACTAAATTGAGATGGAGAATCCTGACTGAGCATAAAAACTGGTGGGTAAAAATAATGAGAGCCAAATATTTGCATCACAATCCATTATTTCTTTGCAAAAAAATGGTCGTATCATTCTGTCTTGGAAAGGAATTCTAGATACTAAGGAATATCTCTACAAGGGTATAAGATGGATGGTTGGAAATGGGAAAAGCATTAGTTTCTGGGCTTGTAACCGGGTGTTTCCTTTTCCCTTGGAAAACTTTATTTTTCCTTAAACCAGTACAACTTGGATTGGGGCCTTACTATATCTAAGTGCATTAAAGACAACAAATGGGATATTCCAACTCTACAGACTCCAGTCCCTGTGGAAATTGCTCAACTTATTAAGGCGGTTCATTTGCCTTCTCCTAAGGAGGCAGTTAGTGATTAATTTATCTGGAGCCTTGACCCAAAATGGGCTTTCACAAGTCAACCGTTAAGATGCTAAATGAAACAGATATTGGTCACCCTCATGTGAAATTATTGAAGAAAATTTGGCTTTTGAAAATTTCTGCTTAGGTGAAGATAATGGTCACTCAACACAATAGATTGACTATAATGGCGAGTTTGCACAACACGTTTGGAGAGCTTCCGATCAATTGATTAGGCCAAGTGCTGGATCGCTATTTAATTGGTTATCCTCTTTAAACCATTTAGAATATAACAACTTATCACTTCTTAGTAAAGCTTTGTTGACTTGTTGGCAAATTGGGATGCCGAAAATAAAGCTATTTTCTCCAATGTGAGGCTGCATTGCTCTAGATCTATTACTGTGGCTTCTCTTATTGGTCCCAGATTTTGTGAAGCAAATAAGAAGCCTTATAAGAGGAAATGTAAAGGCTCGTGTCAAAATTAGACTCATTTGGGAATTTAATTCAGGTAAAGGACGATTTTACCTTTAGGTCTAAAAGGAGTAAAAGTCAAAGTGAACTCAGAAAACTAATATTGACTTTTCATTTTTTTTATGTGATTGAATATTGACTTCTTGTCACGACCCGACTCATCTAGCACAGTATTGTCCGCTTTAGGCCTAACCCTCATGATATTGTTTTCGAGAGCTAAGTGCAACTTCCCAGTAGGTCACCCATCCTGAGATTGCACCAGCATCAACTCGCTTAACTTTGGATGACACAATCCATCCTAATCCCCCCGGGATTATCGCGGGATGTGCCATGCTCCCGTCTGACACAAAGTGTCAGATAAGGGATAACTTAAACACTCAGTCCGTTCGAGGCTTCTAGAGTGCGTCAACATCGGTGGAGGAGTGCGATGCCTCGGTCTCTGCTACAGCCCGCATTCGTGATCAACCTGAAGGGCATTAAAACCATTAAAAGACGTGAGTGGACGAAAATCAATAGTTTAAGAAAACACATTTCATAAGAAGACATTTATACCCTTCACTAAAAAGTATGCATGCATTCGAAAATCAATAATAAAACCATTTACGTAAATAAACCATTAGGGCCTTAGCCCAAAAATCGTAAATCCAAATATATGTGGGAACTCAGCCCAAAACCATAGAATACCAAAATCCGTATATCCAAAACTAAGTGGGCCACTGCCCAAATCCATAAATACAAATCTGTAAGCACATCAATACCATTTCATAAATCCAATAAATCATGTTCACCAAATACCATATAACTAATCCTGTCACGATTTCCAAAGCTATGCGTGCTACTTGGGGTCTCAAATCTCAAGTCTCCGCAGGGTCCACCCAGGTCAATGTCGGCAGATCAATAACCCTCCCCTGGGGGTTATAATCCATAATGCCTTCCTGAGAGTAAGTTATCCCACGGGGGCGACTCTACTTAGTTAGTGCGCCGTGACTACTTCAGGGTCCATCCAGGCCAACGATCCTCTCTGGAGGAGACAATCCATAAATAAAAGGGTGGTATATGAAAAACCATTTCACGATCATTCTGAAAACCTTTCAAACCTTTCAAAGGGTCCATACCTAGTCTCCCATAAAACTGTCATAAATTCAGAAATCCACTTTTTCCAAATCCAAATCCATTTATCAAAATCCATTTATCCAAATCCATTTATGGGTCCCCGACCCGAAATCACATCCAAAAAACACAATTGGGCCTCATGCCCGATTTCTTAAACCAAATGGGCCTCAAGCCCGATCATGTAAATCAACTAGGCCCCCGGCTCGATTGCCTTATTAAATCAAATGAACTCAAAGTCCGATAGTTCGTAAATCAAATGGGTCTTAAGTCCGATTCCATATTTTCAAATCTGAAATCAGTTCCTCAATCCATTAATGACATACACGCACGTATAAACACAATATAAAACTGTAAACCTCGAGATACGTGCAAATATGTAAATCATCGATACCACAATCATATTCATAGAAATCATATATATAAAACATTTAAAACAATTACGCATGCATCACGATTTAGAAATCAATGTCCACTCACAGACCATCCTACGCGCCGCCTCGTTATGCATTCCATAAGCCTTCCCAGGCTAATCATCGTCACCGGGACTCCCAAACCTATTCAAATCATACTAGAGGGTTACTACCTACCTCATTAACCTCTCATTGAAACCCCATAATTTTCTCGAATTTTAAACATTTTAAAACTAGATCCTAAACCTTCGGGCGTCCCGAACTATATCGAAACGATATCCGATCGACACGAAACTAGTCCCAAAATGTTTGTTACATTGAAAGGATGAAATTACATGTTGACCGTGCCTCGAAAAGAGGACCCACGCACCCTCATGCGCCGCCCAAAGGCACTACTCTTGGGAGCCACTCGCCTGCTACAGTGTCATCCCTAACCTCTCGCAGACCCGGTCCGCCTGGTTTTCTAGTTCGATCGAACCAGCGAACTGATCTGGCCGGTTCTCCGCCGTCCGACCACCTTTCAACCCCCTTTTTCTTCCTCTAGCTTCATCTAATCCCCCTCTATCGATCTATAACCTAAAAATTGTGAAATAAGGTCGAGATCGCACATGTTAGAAGAGGAACAGTAACCGGCCCCTGCAACTGCATTCTGTCGTCCACTCCGGCCACCACAATCCTCGTAACCGATCATAATTGACTCATACGACTTCCAGAAACCAGTCCCAATCATCATAATCGATCGACAAACATCAAAAACCAATTTCCAAATTTCGAATCAAAACTCACCGTTTTTGGGTTCTCCGGCCACTGTCCACGACGACTCGCACCGTTGACACCGTCAGCATCGACTCACATCACTCTTCCTTTTTCGTTCACACACTAATCTCTAATGGTGAGATTTGGAGGGTATTCAAGTAGGATTGGTGTTCGAGTTTAAAGAAGAAAGAAAATGGAGATGATAGCTGATGCGCGGGGAGGGAGAGAGAGAAATATGTGAGGAAAATAAAAAATAATTAAATAAATAATATTATTTTAATCTTAGCCATCCAATCACGATTGAGATCCAAAATTTGGGGAAGATGGCCAATGGGATGAGTGACATCCAAGGGCCCCACATAAAATATCAGCCAATTGGATTTAATTAATGTTTAATTCGAATCCCGAGACGTAAGTTCTCAATTTCGATCCCGTAACCATAACTTTTCCGTTTTACGTCCAATTTCGACATGACGGCTGTCTACGGAATCGTGACGTCCCTATCTACGTCACGGTCATCGGTCCTTGTATGTTTGACTTCCTGAGTCAAAAGTCAACATTTTGCCCAATTCAAGGGCAAAATGGTCATTTTACACCGTCTATCCGTTTTCACTCAACTAATCCCCGATTAGTATTCCTAAATCCATATATAATTAATACTTAATCCCGATATTCGGGACGGGTCGTTACAACCTTCCCCCTTAAATAATTTCGTCCTCGAAATTCCAACTATCCCAATTCCACATCCACTTGGTGGAAAGCAAATTCGACCTCATATTCAGGCTTCGCATTTAGTATATCCTCGTATACACCCCGCGTGTATAAGTGCAAGTCCAAAAATTGACCACACATTAACCCCTCGGAAGCGATGCATGATCACAAATTGACCACACCTTCCGAGATGATACCTCTTGACAGTTCTGCTATTACGCCGACACTTCCCACACTGTCACCACTTGAGAGTCGCTAGTCAAAACTGACATTATACTCACTTGTGGTTATACTAACCACCAACCTACTCAACCTGAGTATACGTATACCAACATCTCACTCGACCTGTGTATAACTGGACCCCATTGAATACCTTCCCAACAGTGGTACACATCTCAACTCTAAGGTTTCACTAGCCATCCATGGCTCTAAGCACCTGCTCATACAATCATTGAACCCATCAAAATCACTCTAGCCCAGCGCATAATATCCAAGGTCCAGTTCATGTTCTCAACCAATTCAATGATATCGGAACTAAGCCGACTACCAACACGCGAATCAACATGCCACTGGTATATCCCATATAGCGTCACTAGGAATCACTCAGGCATGTCCAGTATCGGTTCTCGCACAACGTACCCTAGTACGTACATTCATCCGCCAACCAGCCCACTACATAGCTCGTAGCCAATCACGTTTCAATTCTGGAATCCATTTGTCCAGTCCAGTACTAGACAGATCAATTACTTCAACTCATCATCCATTCCGAGTCCCCTAGTCACCTGACCATCACCACAACGTCTACTCTCTATCACGTAATCCAACACTTACCAATTCGACTCACGCCCACCAAAGCGTACCCATTCATACCAAATAGGCATCCAATCTCACCCACATCTATCGAGACGCACCAACTCTGAACCTATAGGTTACCTACTCATTCGATTACTATACCATATTTGATTGATTTCGAAAGGAAGCCAATCCCCTCATTCACATATCCAAGACTAACCAATCTGACCCCGTCGGATACCCACTCGCTCTATTAATATACCATATAGGATTAACCTCGAAAGGAAGTAAGTCCCATCATCCCCTATCCAAATATCCAAGACAGATCGTATACACCTCAATTCACTCAACTACCATCTCATACCAGATTAACTTCGAAAAGAAGTCGACCCAACACTCCCGTATCCAAACATCGAAGACAGAGCAATAAACTCTCTACCTACCTCACACGTACATATCCAAATATCCAAATATATGAGACAGAGGTTGGATAATCATTTCGTCTATTCCAAGAGATTCTTCAATTGTCTCACAATACCATTTTCCTTTGCTCCTAGTTTAGCATAATCAGTAAGACGAAGTCTGCTAGCACGACACGACATCACGATACACGCCATCCTGATCCACCACATAACCTGATCATCAAGATCACGATCCAGATCCATCACAATCATCACCCGATCATTAACATCACGATCCTCGATCGTCACACATACTATATCCTCAACATCACGATCCTAGTCCACATCGCGATCCACACATGTTCTCACTCAACTAACGACCAAATTTCAGGTCATAGGGTCTTACACCCTCGTTGAAATCGCATACTATCAAATCGCTTCTTAACCGTTTCACATCTAATCACTCAGTCAAAGACAAAACACGTTTATACTGTGGGTTCTCCTAATTACCTCATATCGATCCTTGTCATTCCACTTAGGAAAAATAAAAGATAATCCAAGACGATGACATCAAAACTCATCCCTCGTGAGTGCAAGCACAAGTCCACTGCACCCACCACACATGTAATACCAACATCGACTGCCACCAAGCAGAAAACGAGAAATCTCATTCATTTAACTTGAAATGCCCAATTCCACCTGATGACCCAAAACAAATCACAGGTCCACCAATCAATACACGATCAACGTACTGGTGACAACAGACATTATCTGCTATGGGCAGAAAATGAGAAGTCACCCTCAGAAACTTCAAAATCAAGAGAATTTGAAACCATGTTGGAACCAACTCACTCGTGCATCAACCACGTGAGTGTACCAAGCTAACTTGGTACCCCAACTCTCCTATTCGTTCATACTGTTTCATTCGTTTACCACTTAATCCTTCCAATCACACCAGTTATCACACTCACGGTTGGTTTAGAGTCCTAACACATCACATCCACTGCTGGATCCCATCCAGTCCAACTCATCCACTGCCGAATCTTAGATACCGTACGTATGCCCATCACGATGGAGTCACATCCCGATTCGTGGCTCATCGTCATCACCATCACCAACACACAGTGTACGAATCGGGCAACCATGGATCTTTGCTCATACCGAGCAACGACCCCGTACCTCTGCCCAAGTTGGAGGAACTCTGCCTCAATCGTACCCAACAACTCTAGGTACAAACACCCTGTCAATTCGTACAAGAAAATGAACGTTCCCTGAACGTCCCCCGATTCTCAACAACCACAACTGCATCCATCCTCGATAGTTGTGCATGCCACAACTCATGCAGACCCAACCAGCAGACATCGCTATCGAGACTTCGCATCCAGCAGAATCAACTGCCAGTACTAACTACTCTGTATCCCCACTCTGGGATTCCATCGACAAGTACCACACCCTGGTAACATATCCAACCAATCTCTAACTAGTCTCAACTCGACTCAACCAGTGTCGTCCGCCAGGTCATCCACGACCTCACAGCATCAAACTATCCATCACCAACTAGGGTAGCACGACAACCAACTAGACCTAACCGATTATCAGAACTTCGACTGCAGAGTGCAGTACCATCACCAAAGCTGAAAGGACATGACCGACCAACGGTCTCGACTCCGAAAAGTCGCCAAAGTCAAACCACTCGTAAACTCAAATTTTCGAACCATACATCATACACTAGGGATACCCACTAAGGCCATCGACCAACTCCGTTGCACTCACATTCTCCACACCATTAATCACAACTAGGGTTCGAGAAACCTGGCTGCTCTCAGCAGCACAATTCCCAACTCAACATGGCCTGACCATCTAATGGTCACAACTCCACACTATCGTCATAACCAATCCTGCAATATCGTGACAGATGATCCCGACATAACCGTCCCACGGTCAAAACTCTAAAGCACTGTTACGTTTATCCCTCAATAGGGTGCCACACTGCCAAACCATGACAAAACTATGATATACGTAGGCATCAAATGCAGAACCAAAACGATTCACGATTCATTTCTACTAACTATCATACCAGCATCCTAACTATCAGGTTGATAACGAACTGCAGCGCATAGAGACATCACATCCTCGACCTGCGCGTACCACAAGACCAAACCTGCTCTGATAACACTTGACACAACCCATCCCAATCTCTCCGGAATTATCGCGGGATGTGACATGCTCCTATCTGAAGTGTCAAACGAGGGATAACTCAAACCCTCATCTGTTCGGGGCTTCTAGAGTACGCCAAGATCGGTGGAGGAGTGTGATGCCTCGGTCTCTGCTACAACCCGCATCCGTGATCAACCTGCAGGGCATTAAAACCATTAAAAGCTGTGAGTGGACGAAAATCAATAGTTTAAGAAAACACATTTCATAAGAAGACATTTATGCCCTTCACTAAAAAACATGCATGCATTCAAAAACCAGTAATCAAACCATTTACGTAAATAAACCATTAGGGCCTTAGCCCAAAAACCGTAAATCCAAACATATGTGGGAACTCAGCACAAAACCATAGAATACCAAAATCCGTATATCCAGAACCAAGTGGGCCATTGCCCAAATCCATAAATACAAATCCGTAAGCACAAAAATACCATTTCATAAATCCAATAAATCATGTTCACCAAATACCATATAACTAATCCTGTCACGGTTTCCAAAGCTACGCGTGCTACTTAGGGTCTCAAATCCCAAGTCTCCCCAGGGTCCACCCAAGTCAATGTCTGCAGATTAATGACCCTCCTTAGGGGTTATAATCCATAATGCCTTCTTGAGAGTAAATTACCCCATATGGGCGACTCCACTCAGTTAGTGCGTCGTGACTACTCCAGGGTCCTCCCATGCCAACGACCCTCCCTGGAGGAGACAATCCATAAATAAAAGGATGGTATATGAAAAACCATTTCACAATCATTCTGAAAACCTTTCAAACCTTTCAAAGGGTCCATGCCCGGTCTCCGATAAAATCATCATAAATTCAGTAATTCACTTCTTCCAAATCCAAATCCATTTATCAAAGTCCATTTATGGGTCCCCGACCCGAAATTACATTCAAAAAACACAATTGGGCCTCATGCCGATTTCGTAAACCAAATGGGCCTCAAGCCCGATCATGTAAGCCAACTGGGCCCCCGGCCCAATTGCCTTATTAAATCAAATGGACTCGAAATCCGATAGTTCGTAAATCAAATGGGTCTCAAGCCCGATTCCATATTTCCAAATCCGAAATCAGTTCCTCAATCCATTATTGACATACAAGCACGTATAAACACAATATAAAATCATAAACCTCGAGATACGTGCAAATATGTGAATCATCGATACCAAAATCATATTAATAGAAATCATATATATAAAACATATAAAACATTTATGTATGCATCACGATTTATAAATCAATGTCCACTCACAGACCATCCTATGCTGCCACCTCGATATGCATGCCATAAGCCTTCCTGGGCTAATCATCGTCTTCGGGACTCCCAAACTTGTCCAAATCATACTAGAGGGTTACTAACTACCTCATTAACCTCTCATTAAAGCCTCATAATTTTTCCGAGTTTTTAAACATTTTTAAACTCGATCCTAAACCTTCGGACGTCCCGAACTATATCGAAACGATGTCTGATCGATATGAAATCAGTCCCAAAATATTCATTACATCGAAAGGATGAAATTACATGTTGATCGTGCCTCAAAAAGAGGGCCCACGTGCCCTCACACGGCACCCAAAGGTACTGCACGTGGGATCCTTGCTCCTGCTACAGTGTCATCCCTAATGTCTCGCAAACTCGGTCTGCCTGCTTTTCCAGTTCGACTGAACCGACGAACCGATCCGGCCGGTTCTCTGCCGTTCGACCACCTTTTAACCCTATTTTTCTTCCTCTAGCTTCGTCTAATCCACCTCTATCGATCCATAACCTCAAAATCGTGAAATAAGGTCGAGATCGCACCTGTTCGAAGAGGAACAGTATCCGGCCTCTGCAACTGCGTACTGTCGTTGACTCCAGCCACCACAATCCTCGTAACCAATCATAATCGACTCTTACGACCTCTAGAAACCAGTACCAATCATCAGAATCGATCGAAAAATGTCAAAAACCAATTTCGAAATTTTGAATCAAAACTCACCGTTTTCGAGTTCTCTAGCCACCGTCCACGATGACCCGCACTGTTGCACTGCCAGCACCGCCTCACATCACTCTTCCTTTTTCCTTCACACACTAATCACTAATGGTGAGGTTTGGAGGGTGTTCCAGTAGGATTGGTGTTCCTGTTTGAAGAAGAAAGAAAATGGAGATGATAGTTGATGCGCAGGGAAAGAGAGAAAGAAATATGTGAGGAAAATATAAAATAATTAAATAAATAATATTATTTTAATCTTAGCCATCCAATCACGATTGAAATCCACAATTTGGGGACGATGGCCAATGGGATGAGTGACATCCAAGGGCCCCACATAAAATATCAACCAATTCGATTTAATTAATATTTAATTCGAATCTCGAGACGTAAGTTCTTGATTTCGATCCCGTGACCATAATTTCTCCGTTCGACGTCCGATTTTGACATGCCGCCTATCTACGGACTCGTGACGCCCGATCTACGTCACGGTCATCGATCCTCGTATGTTTGACTCCCCTAGTCAAAAGTCAACATTTTGCCCAATTTCAGAGGAAAAACGATCATTTTATACCGTCCGTCCGATTTCACTCAACTAATCCCCGATTAGTCATCCTAAATCCATAATTAATTAATACTTAATCCCGATATTCATGACGGGTCGATACATCGGAGTTTCCAGGGAATCCAAAGCTAATGAGCTCCCAAAATGCCTTGTGTTAGATAGATGTGTGCCCTCACATATACAAAAATTCACCTTTCCCTCCCTGAGCGATGTGGGATTTTTCACCAATTTTTCCTTTCCAAGCTTACGGGTCTCAAGCTCACGGGTCTTCCTCACCATTCTTACTTCTCAAGCTCACGGGTATTACAATCCACCCCCCGTGGGGCCCAACGTCCTCATTGGCACACTTCCAGTCGGGGTCCGGCTCTGATACCATTCTATCACGACTCGACCCATCTAGCACAATATTGTTCTCTTTGGGCCCAGCCCTCACGGTTTTGTTTTCAGGAGCTCACGTGCAACTTCCCAATAGGTCACCCATCTTTGGATTGCTCTAGCTTCAACTCGCTTAACTTTGGAGTTCCCAAGGAATCCAAAGCCAGTGAGCTCCCAAAAGGCATTGTGCTAGATAGGTGTGTGCCTACATATATAAGGCCTATCACCATTCCCCTCGCAGGAATGTGGGATCTTTCACCGTTCCCTGCAGGACACAGGTCTTACAATCCACCCCCCTTAGGGCCCAGCGTCCTCGCTGGCACACTTCCCGGTCGGGGTCCGGCTCTAATACCATTTTGTCATGACCCGACCCATCTAGCACAATATTGTCCGCTTTAGGCCCAACCCTGACGGTTTTGTTTTTGGGAGCTCACGTGCAACTTCCTAGTAGGTCACCCATCCTAGGATTACACCAGCCTCAACTCACTTAACTTTGGAGTTACGAAGGAATCCAAAGTCAGTGAGCTCCCAAAAGGCCTTATGTTAGATAGATGCGTGCCCACACATATAAGACACTTCACCTTTCCCTCCCCGAGCGATGTGGGATTGTTTACCAATCTTTCTTTTCCAAGTTCACGAGTCTTACTCACCGTTCTTGCTTCTCAAGCTCACGGGTCTTGCTCACCGTTCTTACTTCCAAGACCGGGTATTACAATCCACCCCCTTTAGGGCCCATCATCCTAGCTGGTACACTTCGGGTCGGGGTCCGGCTCTGATACCAATTTGCCATGACCCGATCTTGGAAGCAAGAATGGTAAGTAAGACCTGTGAGCTTGAGAAGTAATAACAGTGAGCAAGACCCGTGAGCTTGGAAAGGCAAGATCGGTGAATAATCCCATATCGCTCGAGGGAAAGGTGAAGTGCCTTATATGTGTGGGCACGTATCTATCTAACACAAGGCCTTTTGGGAGCTCATTGGCTTTGGATCCCTTGGGAACTCCAAAGTTAAGCGAGTTGAGGCTGGTGCAATCCTAGGATGGGTGGCCTCCTAGGAAGTTGCAAGTGAGCTCCCGGAAACAAAACAATGAGGGCTGGGCCCAAAGCAGATAATATTGTGCTAGATGGGCCAAGTTGTGGCACTTCTTATGTGATTGTGATATCCAGATAAGACTCAGAAAGAATCGGGATATCGGTTTAGGGCTCCAAAATAGCTAGGAGAACGGGGATATCGGATTATGGCTTGGGAAAGACTGAGATATCGAGTTCCACCATTCGTTGGGGGTTTGTGAGTTGGTATAGATGGTGACCCCAGAAGGGCTGAGATGATTATTTTAGAACTTTGGTTTTAGTTTTCAGACATAAGCAGGACCTTACTCGATTATCAAATTTTTTTCTGAAGAATCTTATTAGGATATGTCTCTCTTAACTATTTGGTGGATTCCTTCGAATATAGGTTGGTCAAGGTCAACCTTGATGGTTCGGTCAAGTCTAACATGAATACGGTCGTAGGATTTGGGGTTAAAGATGATAGAATCCTTCCTGAAAACACTTTCATAATCATGAAAGGCCCTGCTCTCGTTTGGCAGTTAACATTAAAAGTCGAAACTACCCTCAAAGTATCATACGATAATGTAGAAATAAACCAACATTTAGACAAGGGATACTTTATATAACCGCTCGCTTTATGACAGAGTATAAGTATTAAAATACAACAACTTAGACTAATAAAGCCTACCTTAAGAAGTCAACGAGTACATACTAAACAGTTTATGCCTCCGACTCCAAGGTAGTCCCTATCTCCTTATCATGGCCTAAAAGTAAATAAAACCAATAAAAGTTTAAAACATGATTCAGGAAACATAACTTTTTTACCCTCTATTTTCTAAAAACTATGACGTCAAATCTCGCTTAAAAACTAATTGTAAATCGTGAATCTATGAGTAATTATATGTAAATCAATCAATCTCAGTAAATCAAATCAATCTGAAAATATATCAAGACACAAACAGTAAAAATCACAAATAACCAACCAATCCTCGATGTTCGAATATCAATCATCATGAACAAACCGCACTACCAGTAGGTAAACCACTCAGGAAAACAGAGCCAAACTCTGGAGGTCAGAGTCAAGACCCAGGAAAACAAAGGTGATCTCTGGACATGTGAGTCAGAATCCAGTCACCAGTCTCAAGAAAATGGAGCCAATATCTAGACGTCTAAGACTAACTAAATATCTGAGGATGGTGGTCCATGAACAACAGTTCACAAAAATCGAGAGAACACACATATAGTACATATTAATACCTTAAAACCAAATCAAACATTTAAAAACAGGACCCGTCCCCGAAGGACTTTGAGACCCGTCCCGTCTAACAAGTCAACTGAAGTTCCAAAACTACCCTCAGCAATTGCCAAACAAGCGATAACTGTACCTGTTCCCACACATACCTCCACCTCTCGGTTAGCCTCGATTTTCACGGCACGGCCTGGAGGATCAATAAAAACATAAAAAGTGTGAATGGACAAAAATAAACTTTTATAAATACATTTTGAGGAAAATCATTCTTACCCTCCAGTTTCACAAACATGCATGCATATCATAAAACATAAGTGATAGTATGAAATCAAATCGTGATTGAAAATATCTAAGCACAGATAATATTAAATCATAAATACTAATAAATCATAAAGATCAATAAAACTTTGGGACTCATTCTCATATTCAACCTTTGTCACATCTCATATCATAATTAGACACGTTATCCCTGCAACGCGTACAAATAAGCTCAAGGACTGCTCAAATCTGAGCACATCTCCGTGAACACATCACCAGTCGACGTTCCAGATCGTCATGAACACATCACTGATCGATCTCCACCTAATACCAGCACACCTGAGTTGAGCCTTCCTCTGATGCAAGCTAACAAATAATGTTACATGACCTCTACAGGCGAACACAACCCATCCCAGATGTGAGCGTTATCTCTAGGGTGCACTCCGGGGAAACATATTCCCAACCGGAAGCCATAATATATCCGCAACGAATAACCACCATAAAACTAGTGAAAACAGTTGCATTTGAAACCAAAACCATTATCAACACAGGGTGTTGGCCCAAAATATAGTTTCCTAAAAATCTGTAAACCAATGTCCCGATTTATTTCATAAATATGAAAACCATCAATATCATCATGTAATCACATATAGTCCAAATCCTTATCAAAATCATAGTCTAATTGGGTCTCAAGCCTGAAATCTCGATTTCACGCAAATCCGTGCAACCACAGCCTAAATTGCTATTTTCACATAAATCCATAAGATATATCCGAAAAACATTACATAAATCCCTCAAATCAATCTCGGACTCATAATTCGAGTCAAAGTACCAATTTCAAATCCCTGGCCTACGCCCAAAGCATCAATTTTACAGTTTCTCGAAAATCATACCCCAAAACAATATAATAATCCAAAAAATCGATAAATCATCATATCGAAACATCAATCATGTCAAATCATATAATAAAGCATTTAATATATATATATATATATATATGCATGCATCACAGTTAGAAAACAAAAATCCACTCACACATCGTCCAAATTGCTCGCTTCCGAGCTGCACTTTTTTCCGTAAATTCTGGGAATTGCAAATCCTGTTAAAAATCATCATTGAGGGTTACTAAAACCTTAATTTATCTCATATTAAAATCACTAACTTTTCTGGGATTTAAATACGTATTTAAAACGTATATCAAAGCTTCGGATACACCAAACAATATTGAAACGATATCTGATTTCCTCGAAATCAATGCCAAACTGTTCATTACATCAAAAGGAACAAGTTTCATGTTGCCCTCACCTTGGGAGGAGGCACCACGCGCCCTTCACGCTCCGCCACAAGTGGCTGCGCGTGAAAGCCACGCGTCTGGCACTATTCACGTCTTCCTGGCCTGTTAGTCTGTTAAACGGGTCCTGCAACCCTCGACATAACCTGATTCAATCCCTATTAATTTCAACCCGATTTCTTCAATTGATTCAACTAATAGTATCGATTTATCCTTAATTAAAGATCTGTAAGTTCAATTTTACGATCCCTTACCTCGAAGGCATTCAACCAAACCTCGAAATTTCGAGGTATGTTCATCATCTCATCCTTCCCATTCTCATGGATTCCTTCAAATTGATTCATTCAGAAGCTTCGCAGGATCCATCCAAATGTGTTTGCAATCTCAATTGCAGCCTTAGTTCTCTCCAACCATTCAAACTCAATCTCGAAAAATTGAGAGGTTTAAGGGTTCCATTCTTGGGCTTTCCTCCATCCATTCTCTTCTTTTTTAAGTCGATTCTGTTTGTGCACACCTCAGGAGACTTACTCCAAGCACAATTTTGGTAATTGACATCCATAATTTCTAATTCGAATTCTCCGTGTTCTTCGTAACTTTTGAATGGTGTTTCAAGTTTAGGTTCATCCATCATTCATGCCCTCTCAGTTCTCTTCTCTAATTCTTCAGCTTTTGCTCTCTTATCCTCTTTGGGGTTATTGTTGTAGAGTAGGGTCGATCAAACACACTTCATGATTAACATGGATTATAGATCTTTTTAGTTGTTTAACTATTAGTCGATTCAAGTGCCACTATTTGCCTCATTAAAGTGACAGATGTCACTGAATAAACTAAGTGAGTCATTGGGCACGGCTGAATCAGCCAATTCCAGCCCAATTTACCATTTTCCCTTGCCTTAACAAATGACCAAAATGCCCTTCATAGTTCTAGACCTGCAACTTGTCCGTCCGAACTCCAATTGATGCATGTCGCCTGTCTACGGACTCAGCATCTCGAGACCTACACAACGGTCTTTACGGGAAGTCCAAAAAGTGTCCTGGAAAAAAAAGTCAACTTTCAACCCTTATAACCAGGGGAAAAATCGTCTTTTCCTTCCAAATTTTTCAATTTTTCCTTTTTCAAATTTTTGGGTTGTCACAATCTTCCCCCCTTAAAAAATTTCGTCCTCGAAATTCCAATCAGTCAGTGTCATTATTTCTCCACATAAAGTACGGTTAACTTGGAACGGAAGCATAGGTAACATCATACAACTTATAACAAGTTCCACTTGCTAATTCAGCTCATACAAAGTCATAACCAAATTTATAGGAATCATACAACAAGTCCCAATCACTGGGTCAACATCAGCACAAAATTTCTCATCAGACCTATGCCCCATAGGTAGGTATACCATAAACTCACTCGGGATACGGAGTCAAGCTCAGCGTCCGAGTTCACACAATCCAAGGATCACAATCACCAATATTATCATCCAGAATATATGTCAACCATCACCGACATAATACAATTGATTCAAATGTCCAAGCCAACATAGTAAAGTTTCTTCGCAATACTTTTATAAAGGACATAACCCACAACTTTTCCACTTTTCGATCCAGAATCCATATTACTTATCCCTTAAGGTTCAAATTCCCTCTAGATTTCAAAGATGCTCTTTAGGTACCAGAAACCCATCGTATATAGATTCCCAACACATCGGCACATAACATACATCATACTTTCCTGAAGGTTTCGAGAGTAACAACAATTTGTACGCTACCGGGCCAACCATCTCCATAATCTCATAAAGCCAAATAAGACAGGGACTCATCTTCCCTTGTCAGCCCAATCACACCAGACCCTTCCGCAGGGCCATTGTCAAGAAACTCAAAGGTGTACTTCACCTCTTAGATTCTCAATCCGACAATGGCTTGAATCAATAGAATGCGTCCAATCTAGCCCTCGGCATTGGGCCGGGCCGGGCTTATTAAATAATTTTTAAATTTGCGGGCCGGGTCGGGCGGGCTTAATGACATAAAAAAGAACACACGGGCTTTTATCGGGCCGAGTTTATATCGGGCATTTCGGGTCGGGCCTATTAAGCCCACTTGGATCGGGCTTACATGGGCTTTTGCAATAAACTGTGTCTCAAATTTTAAAGTTACAAAAAAATATATACATGAAAAAAATATATTAATAATGAAAAAAAATACTCAAGGGTGCAAAAATGTGGCCTCATTAAAATAAAATACTCAATGGTGCAAAAATGTTGGGCCTATTAAGTAGGTGGAGGAGTGGTTAGGGTTTGTATTGGGTATTGGGTATTAGGCTTTTTAAAATAAATTAGGTGGGCTTGGGGCTAAGATTTGGGTTTGGGTTGAAATATTAGTATTAAGAATGGGTTGAGTATTAATTTTTAAATAATCAGTATTTTATATTTTCAGGCTTATGGGCCGATTATTACGGGAGGGCCGGGCTGGGCTTATTGGGCTTTATCGGGCTCGGGCCTTGTTGATACCATATAGACCGACCACCCTAACACAGGACCCGCCAGGACAGGAAGGCCGTCGACCGATCGCCTGATCGGCACCCTCACGGCCTACGGCCCGCCGATCGGCACCAAACTACAGACTCGCCACTCGGCATCTGACAGTGAACAGACGACAGCTGGCTGCGACAGTCACCTAACCAGTCCTGCCCTACCAACTCCCTGACGGAGGCAGGTTGGGGCTCCAGCTGGCGCCTCCCCCGGATATCCAGGATTTGTCAGACGACTCACAGCCACAAGGCACAACCTACTCCGGAACAGTGGCTCACCTACCGGAACAGTAGCCCAACTGCCGCAGTTATGACTACTATAAATACCCCGAAACCCTTCACAAAGGTAAGAGGTTCAGAACCGATCCAGAGCACTGTATTTACTTGCCTCTCGGCACTCAGATACTAACTTAGGCATCGGAGCCCTTTTGGCCGGCACCACACCGGTGTCTAGTCTTTGCAGGATCCCTGCCGAACAGCAACGCCCCCAGCGGGCCCAAGACATCACGCGGCTGATCCTAGAACCCTCAGCGGGTCTCATCGAGTTGGTCTTTTCAGGATCAAACAATTGGCGCCGTCTGTGGGAAATCAGTAAACACCCACCAACTCACATACTTGGGCTCAACCCTCTGCCGACGAACAATGTCTGCCAAACGGGATGACGGTGAGCTTAACAACACCCCTCAGGGAGATCGCAACCGAACCCTAGCCAGCCTGCCTTCCGAGGACTTGCTCGAGATGCTGAGGACTCTCTGGTCGGTGGTTGCCGAACTCAGGAAAAGCAACGCTGCCATCGAGAGCAGGAACCACGTGTGGGGGGAGCAACATGGAAGCACCCTGGCCATCTTGCAATCCACACGCGAGGAACTAGAGGAGCAGCGGAAGGCAACCAAACGGGCCTTGGCCGCTGCATCGCATCGGCAGGAGTTCGATGCCTGCCGAGTCGATATCGGTAACACCTGCCGACCAGAAGCGTCCGGCCGCCTGCTCTTCCACCAGACCGACCTACCTGGTCCCTCAGGAACGCAGATCTACCGTGACGCCCGCGAATTGCTCGATAAGAGACAGACACAGGCCCCGGCTAACCGTCTGACTTACCCGACTCACGACCCCCGTATCCAGGCACAACCGCCTCTGCCCGTGCTATCGCAGTGCGACCGGTCACGGTCTGGATCGGCACGCCTACCCACACAGCCTCCATGGTTGTCTGTCCAGCCTCCAGATAGTCCCTCCTCGCCGGTCGACAGGAACTAGCCGGAGGACAATTCCAGCCCGACCACGGCCTCGTCTGGGCGGCGACCGACACAGCCCAGGAAGCCCAGAGGCGGCATCGCAGATTACCCAATCGGCGACCGACCGATCGGGGCAGATCGGCCCGACCGATCGGGGCGGATCGGCCCGACCGATCAGACGAGGTGGTCCAGGAACTCCTCCAGCGCGTGCGGGAGTTGGAGGCCGCCAGATCCAAGGCTGGGGCACTACCCCGGCCCCGGACCAACATTGGTCCCTTCACGGACCGCATCATGCGGTACTGCCATGCAACGAAGGTCAAACCCTTGAAGATTGCCCTATATGGTGGACAGGGTGACCCAGACACCCATATCAACAATTACAACTCCGCGCTCGCCTTCAGAAATCTCTCCGACGAAGCGCAGTGCTTGATTTTCAGCTCCACCCTCACTGGGGCCGCGCTCAACTGGTTCTATCGTCTGGAACCACAGTCTATCGACTCATTCGACCGCCTACGCACGGTCTTCCTGAACCAGTTCATGATCCAGACTGATCGACTGCTCACAACTGAGGACTTGGGAACCCTCCGACAGGGAGATAGCGAGCCCCTACACCAATATGCCGCTCGTTTCAGCTTGGAGTACTCCAAATGCCACGAGACGGATGACAAGGCCGCCTACCGAGCTTTCCGCAAATGGCTGCGGGAGTCCACCTTCAAGTACCATGCCTTCACCCAGGGTTGGGACGATTACAATGAGCTCATGCGGCAAGCGGCAATACATGCCAAGACGGAGCACTTTAACTCTCCCCAGGTCGCGCCCCGACCTGATGTGAATAGCGCACGCCCTCCATCTCCCAGCAACCGGCAGGCACAGTCACCTCCGCCAACTAATAACGCGCACACGGATCACCGATCAGACTCACACCCCGGTAAGCGAAAGGAGACATACAACAATGATCATCGTGGGAGGGACAAGTACCACAACAAGGGGCAGGGATCAGGCCACCACCAGTCAGGCAAACCCCACACGGGGCCCACCTCGAAGTATGAAACCTATTCCATCCTGAATACCTCCCTCGAGAATGTCTTGATGAACATTGAGGGCACAATCCCCAAGCAACGGGCGCGACCGCCTGGCCCCCACCCGGGCGTCCAGTCCAACCTGTACTGCTAGTACCACAAGTTCAACGGCCATACCATCGACGAGTGCGTGGCCTTCCGCGACATCGTGGAAGCACTCGTAAGGGAGGGGAAGATCAACCAGTTTCTCCAGCACGCGCGCCCCGCGCAGGGTCTGCCACAAATCAACACGATCAGTGGCGGCCCTACCATCTCTTCCTCCTGCACCTCCAACCGGGCCAAGAAGAACTTTATGTGCGCCACGACATCCAACCACCAAATCTTCAACATCGAGGATGGAAGCGCTGCCAAGGTCGCACGGGCGGGATGGACGCCTATCACCTTCTTTGAGGAAGAAGAACGGGGGGTTATTTTTCCCCACGATGATCCATTGATCATCCGCGCGCAGATAGCCAATTTCGATGTTGGGAGGATCCTGGTAGATACTGGCAGCTCTGTGAACGTCCTCTTCATGGACACTTTCAACCAGTTGGGCATCAACTCCACAAGCCTCACCCACGCTGGTTCCCCGCTACTCATCTTCTCAGGCGATTCTGTTATGCCCCTCGACACCATCTCCCTGCCTATCTCCCTAGGAAGCGCGCCCAAAATCGCAACGGCCATCACCACCTTCCTGGTGGTGGACTGCCCCACCGCCTATAACGTCATTTTGGGGAGGGGACTCCTCAACCAGCTCAACACCGTCATCTCCACTCGGGCCCTTCTCATGAAGTTTCCAACCATCACGGGAACTGGTCAAGTCCGTGGTAATCAACAATCCGCCCGCTCCTGCTATCAGACCGCCTTGACAAAGCTCAACCCATGCGACAAGCGAGAAACCATGGCCGTTCCCGAGGCTGCTTACGAGGCCGACCCCGTCGACTCCGCGCTCCTTGAGAAAATACGGGCGGGTCCCTCCAAGGACTCGCGCAACCTCTCCGCCGTCTCACCGCCGCAACCCGTGGAGGATACGGAGCTAATCATCCTTTGCCCGCGTAACCCCGAGCGACAAGTGAAAATTGGGAGCACACTCGACCCCGAGATCATGGCGCAACTCATCCAATTTCTCCAGGACAACAGCGAGGTCTTTGCTTGGTCTTACGCCGACATGCCTGGCATATCTACGTACGTCATCTGCCACAAGCTTAACATCAGCTCCTCCTTCAAACCGGTTACTCAAAAGCAGCAGACTTATGACGCAGAGCGACAACTTGCCATGCAGGAAGAGATCGTCAGACTCAGCACCATCCACTTTGTGCGCAAGGCCGTTTATGCCACGTGGGTCGCAAATGTCGTACTCGTCAAGAAACCCTCCGGATCTTGGCGAATGTGCATCGACTTCACGGATCTCAACAAAGCCTGCCCGAAGGATAGCTTCCCTCTTCCAAAGATTGATCTCTTGGTCGACGCCACGGCTGGTCATGAACTCCTCAGCTTCATGGATGCGTACTCTGGCTACAACCAAATCAGGATGCACCCCGATGACCAAATCTGCACCAGTTTCCGCACTAATTTGGGAGTCTACTGCTACAATGTTATGCCCTTCGGGCTCAAGAACGCCGGTGCCACCTACCAACGGCTTGGCAACATCATGTTCGCGAATCAGATTGGCAAGACCATGGAGGTGTACGTGGATGATATGCTTGTAAAAAGCCGGACGACCAACGGGAACGTGCCTAACCTTCACAGAATGTTCCAGGTCCTGAAGTAATACAAAATGCGGCTCAACCCTGCAAAGTGTGTTTTCGGTGTCCGTTCCGGAAAATTCCTCGGCTACATGATCAGTCAACGGGGAATCGAGGCTAACCCTGAGAAAATTAAGGCCATCCTGGACATGCAACCCCCGCGCACACTCAAGGAGGTCCAAACCCTTACTGGTCAGATCGCCGCCCTCACCCGGTTCATTTCCCGGGCGACGGACAAGTGTTTACCATTCTTCAAGATCATGAAGACCCAGGGCAGGCACATCAACTGGGATGCGACGTACGACGCCACCTTTGAAGCTCTCAAAACTTACATGAGCACCACACCCCTCCTTACCCGACCTAGCACCACGGAACGGCTCACCGTCTACCTTTCTGTCTCCACATCCGCTGTCAGCTCTGTCCTCCTCACTAGCCAGGACGGCGCGGAATTCTCGGTATATTATGTCAGCAAAGCATTCCAGGACGCGGAGACTCGGTACAACGACCTGGAGAAGTTGGCCTTTGCCCTCATCGTAACGGCCCGGCGCCTCCACCCATACTTCCAGGCGCACCCCATGTTAGTCCTCACTAACAAGCCCCTTCGTCAGGTACTCCAAAAGCAGGAAACTTTGGGGTGACTCATCAAATGGGTAGTGGAACTTAGTGAGTTCGATATCACATTTGCCCCCAGACCAGCAGTCAAGGGGCAGGTCATCGCCGACTTCCTCTCTGAATTCACTTACGACACATCGCAGCACATGCCCGACACTCTTAATCCTAACACTGCGGCACCCACCGCTCCTATCTGCAAGACGTCAACCCCGTACACCTTGGACCGCGCCCGGCCAATTTGGACTCTTTACATGGACGGATCCTCCTGCCATACTGGCTCTCGCGCCGGCCTCGTACTCAGCACACCTACCCAGGAACGGCTGGAGTACGCGCTGTGTTTTGGTTTCCAGGCTTCCAACAATGAAGCCGAGTACGAAGCCCTCCTTGCCAGCCTCCAGTTGGCCACCGACCTCTAGGTGCAGCAGCTGCAGGTTTACAGCGACTCCCAGCTTATCGTCCACCAGATTAATAGCCTCTATGATGCCAAAGACGCCACCATGACCCGATACTTGGCGAAAGCCCGATCCCTGCTTCGCCACTTTCGCGGCTACAACGTCATCCAGATAGCCCGGTCGCAAAACAGCCACGCAGATGCCCTAGCCTGTCTGGCCTCCTCCATTGATGACAGGATAGGCCGCCGTGTTCCCGTTGAATTATTGGCATCCCCAAGCACAAACGAGCAACCAGTCCTGGTCACGACGCAGGAAGCCTCGTGGATGGATCCCATCGTACGATACCTCACCACGGTCGAACTCCCGCCTGACCGCAACGAGGCCAGACGCATCCAACACCGGTCCGCACGATACACCATGGCACATGGCCACTTATACTGACGGGGATTCGACACCCCCCCCTCCTCAAGTGCCTCCCTACTGATCGGGGCATTGCGGTGCTCCGAGAAATTCACCAGGGAATCTGCGGTAACCACTCCGGACCCAGGTCCCTGGCACATAAAGCCTTTCGACAAGGATACTATTGGCCCACAATGCGCACCGACTCCATGGCCACCACCCAACGGTGCGTCCCATGCCAACGGTGCGCTCCCGTACCTCATTCTCCCGCTGAGCGCCTCACTCTCATGCTTATCCCCTGGCCCTTCTCTCAATGGGGTCTAGACCTGATCGGTCCCAAGCCACGAGGAAAGGGCGGCATCGAACACGCGGTCGTTACGGTGGATTACTTCACTAAGTGGGCCGAGGCGAAGCCCCTCAAAACAATCACGGCCGCCCAGATCGAGAGCTTTGTCTACCAGAACATCATCTGTCGCTTTGGTATCCCACACATGATCGTCACAGACAATGGCACTCAGTTCGATACTGTCCGTTTCCGACACTTTTGTGACATCTATGGCATCCAGCTCTGCTTCGCCTCGGTGGCACATCCACAGGCTAACGGACAGGTCGAAGCCGTAAACAAGCTCATCAAACACAATCTCAAGACTCGACTACACGACACTCCCAAGGGCCAATGGTCCGACCTCCTATCTGATGTTCTCTGGTCCTATCGGACATCGACACAGGAGACACCCTTTTCCTTGACTTTCGGGACCGAAGCTGTCATACCCGTGGAGATTGGGGAAACCTCATATCGAGTACTATCCTATGATCCACAAGAGAATGAGGAGCTCCTCACACAAAATCTCAACTTCATCGAGGAAAACCGTGAACAGGCCAATCTCCACAACATGGCACACAAACAGCGAATTGCTCGCTACTACAACTCTCGCGTTCACGGACGCAGTTTCCAGGTTGGTGACTGGGTCCTTTGCAAGGTTAGCTTGGCCACTAAAAACGTGCGGATGGGACACTCGGGCCCACGTGGGAGGGCCCCTACCTGGTTACTCGACTTTGTCGTCCAGGCACTTATGAGCTCCAGACTACTGATGGACGTTCGCTTACACACCTGTGGCATGCGGATCATCTCAAGCTATTTTATACTTAAAAATTCCACCCCATGTAAACTGCTTTACGTTTTTTTGTAATTCGATTTGGCTATCCCCAATCGAACTTGCCTTTCCGACCAAATGTTCTTTCATTTATCTAAATGTTCGTTTAGTCCTTACAAACCAGGTAGCCTATTCACTATGGCCGATCGGCACTACCAGATCACCCAAACGGCATCTACTTGCCCTGCCGACAGACGTTTACTTGGTCCAAAATCAGTCGACTTCAATTGGCCTTCGCCATTACTAATTGATTTTGGTGATTATTAACATTATGGTTTGGATTTATGATTATGACCGTTCGGTCCCTACCAGTCTAAAGCCCCGTCGATCGGCATGCCTACACATGCACAAAACCACGAAGTACTCGCGAAGTACTGCAGTTTCCAGGGTGGCAAAATGAGACCCACGGCAAGTAGGTTAGGCGGCAGCTTCAGGACGCACCGGCTAGGTTCCAGGTCGGACAGCTTTTCCCGCACCAGGTTGCACGCCTCCCAATCCTCTGCTGTCACCGTTGCCTTGGACGGACCTGCACATACACAACAAACGCCATCAGTCCCCGCCTCGGTAGCCACAATAGACACCCTATGACCACTAGCCGAACGGCAGACCGACAACCTTCAGACTGGAAGTGGCTGGGAATCCTCGAGCGGACCCTACACACGTCCCCCTCCCACGGCCCGGACACCCAGCAGAAAAATGGTGCCTCCAGCTCTTCTGCGAGGTCGGCACGTCGGTGATGAACGCACCCCGGGTACTCTTGTGCATGCACTCCATCTAGTACCATCACGACCCGTAGGTCTGCCTCTTGAACCGGTACAAGGCGCACAGCTGCCCCCAGGTCGGCTCCGGCAGTCCCGCCAGTTGGAAGGCCGTGTATAGGCTGACCAGGATGATCCAGCCGTTCGCATTCAGCTGCCCCATGGCTAAGTTCACCCTCGCCATCATGTCTTGGAGCCACGGGTGCAGGGGCAGCCTCACTCCGTGCTCAAAGCAGTCGACGTAAAATAACGTCGACCCGTCGGGAGGATCACTCGGCTTCTTGTTGTGAGGGGGGTACCGACATCTTAATCTCCGCCGGCACATTGTATAGCTCCCGGAACCGGTCCACGTCGGACTGCCGAATGGTGTTCATCTCGTAGTCCACGGTGTACCCCACCTTCACCACGCCGTCAGCATCTAGTTCCATCGACGAGCTCGTATCTGTCCCGCTATCTTCAGCCTCGGAGTCGACGGCGACGACCGCGCGGAGGGGGGGGGGGCGGGGGTGGGGGGGTGCGGGGTGACGTCCCCCTTTCACTAGGCCGGTCGGCACCCGACGTGCTGCATCCGCCCTGCTGCCTCACCACCTTCCTCGGCAACCTGAGAGCCTGATCTAGGCTGTCACCGCTGCTGGACGACGACGCACTACTAGTGGACCCACTAGTGGACGTTGACCCACTGCGCCCGCTCGGCACGTCGCTTGCCGAACTAGACGGTGTTTCCCCGCCAAAAGCTTGAGGGGACCTAACCCCAGATCCACTGTTTGACTCTGACTCTGACATCTACAAATTACCAAAACAAAGAAGCTACAACTAAGCACCTAAGCTACGGAACACATGCTGAGCAGGGATGCCGTTCGGCAGAAATTATACCTGTAATATTCGCTCGGTCGAATTGGTCTCACGTGTCTCCTTTCCTCTCGACAGGCTCCAATTCAGTCGGCACTTGAAATTACTACACAGATGCTCTGAGTAAAAAGTGAAAAAGTCAAAAGCTTTTGCCCCCTTTTATAGGCCCCTGGCCTGCCTCGAGATGCACACTTCCGATCTGACGGTCACCAGGCCGATACGGCCACCTTTCGGATACGGATACGACCTTGTACTGTATGCCCATCGGTATCATACATTCCCACCTACGTACATACGTACGTACACCTACCAATGTACATCACTATCGCATGCCAACCAGATCCTCTCGGCATCTCTCCCGACGGCATGCTTCCTTTCTCCATCAGCAAGCACACTGCGACCGATGTGTACCCGTCATTTCCCCTCGGTCGCCTATCCACGATCTTTCGGTCCGTACGGTGGGCAGCTTGCGAAACTCGGCAACGGGGACTCTTTTCACATCGGACATACGGTGCACCTCCTCGGTCCAAGACTTGGGGGGCTACTAGGGATACAGGGCGCAGCGCCCTGGTCGGTCGACAGGCACCGGCCGTCATCACAAGTCCTTGACAGAGGAAATCCACCTCAGTCAAAGACTTAGGGGACTTATGTTGATACCATATCGACCGACCACCCTAACACAGGACCCGCTAGGACAGGAAGACCGCCCACCGATCACCTGATCGGCACCCTCACGGCCTACAACCCGCCGATCGGCACCAAACTGCAGACTCGCCACTCGGCATCTGACAATGAACAGACGACAGCTGGCTGCGACAGTCACCTAACCAGTCCTGCCCTACCAACTCCCTGACGGAGGCAGGTTGGGGCTCCAGCTGGCGCCTCCCCCGGATATCCAGGATTTGTCAGACGACTCACAGCCACAAGGCATAACCTACTCCAGAACAGTGGCTCACCTACCGGAACAGTAGCCCAACTGCCGCAGTTATGACTACTATAAATACCCCGAAACCCTTCACAAAGGTAAGAGGTTCAGAACCGATCCAGAGCATTGTATTTACTTGCCTCTCGGCACGCAGATACTAACTTAGGCATCGGAGCCCCTTTGGCCGACACGACACCGGTGTCTAGTCTTTGCAGGATCTCTGCCGAACAGCAACGCCCCCAGCGGGCCCAAGACATCACGCGGCTGATCCTAGAACCCTCAGCGGGTCTCATCGAGTTGGTCATTTCAGGATCAAACAGGCCTATCGGGCTTATCGGGTTTGAACACCATAAGCCCAAGCCCAGCCTGCTAACTCTCGGGTCGGGCCAGCCCACGGCCCATAGCGGGTCGGACCGGGCTTTTGTCAATTGGGCTTATCGGGCACCCATAAGCCCATGGGCTTTTGGGCCAAATGGTGATGGCTAGTCCAATCTCTTTTTTTTGTCATGATTACCACCACATGTACCACTGAGGCCTACTCACCTACCTCATCCTAATGACCGACATTCAGTACTCTCATCCGTACCATATCTCAATCATGCCATTACAATATGTACCAAGTAAGAACTGAGTTGACATCGTAAGTCATTCCACGATCAACTAATTTTTATCATTTTGAAAGCAAGGTCTTATCTGTCTCTGAATCTCAATTCCAATTTACATGATACATCCAGTACGATCCTGACATTGGACCCCAATAGCCCAAGTTAGCAAAATGTGCCACATATGGAATCTAGTCAACAAGACTCTCTAATCCTATATTACTCCAATCCTATGGAGTGCTGAGAAAAGGATTTCAACCATCCTCAAACCATCGAACGTATGAACTGTCTTCTTCATGTACCGGCTATCTCATTAGCCTTCCCGAAATGATACCCGACCTGACAACACGGTCGTAATATAGATATATCCCGACCATCATCTTTATCATACATTAAGCCTTCTATGAATATCAGTCATTATAAACTCTGATGGTCGTTAGCATTTTAATAAATCTCTCTAGTGGTATGATCTCCATTTACTCAATCCATAGACCGCCATGGTTGATTCCAAATCATGTAAAGAAAATGAAACTCTTGAGGGTTCAGCTAGCATCAGCAATCACCGTCCTATGATGCTGGAGAACACCTCACCAAATCCCAAATCTCATACTGACATATCACTATGAACACATGAAGGGTTAACATCAAGCAGAAGTCACTCCCCGTCAATTTGTTCCAACATATCTGACTTTCTTCCTGGTTAATCACATCAAATGGGCAAATATTTGTAAAGAATCCCTCTACAATCATCTGTGGTATCCAACCAATCCCAAAACAGCTCATGATCACCATTACATTATTTAGTTATTTCCCATTGGCCAATACATCCGCACACGTGAGTACACCAACATATCATCAATCATGTTACCAGAAACAATCCAAATATGGCCAGAATACCTGATTCGTTAACTTACAAGTATGACTTGTTCACTTGCCCATCCAAATGGAATCACTATTAGCTCACCTTGGCCACATCGAATCTAACCATTATCCTTTCCTCTTTTACTCATAACCGATAGTCATCACACGAATGATAAAAATTGAAAATGGCCCCTCTCAATAGGCCCGATAATCATACCTTTCCAATAGAACCATAAGTCAACAAACCGTGATAGAGGGTACTTATCCCACACTATTACCTTATTGATCTGCCCATAGTCGTCATGCCAGCTCAGACCACCATCCACTTACCGCACAAATAATACTGGGTTCCCCATGGCGACACTTGGCCGAATGAACCCATGTCCACCTAGTCCTGTAATTGCACCTTCAGTCCTCATGATTCTGTAGGTGCCACATCCGAAGGTGTCTGAGAAACAACTCGTATACTTGACATGATCTCAATCATAAACTCAACCCCTCATCCTGGCAAAACCTCAGGAAGTATATTGAGAAACCTGTATGTCCTCAGCCCTCACTGGGGTATCTCATACACTAATCACATATGCCACACATATGCCTAGTACACCTTGATTGCCTCTCACCAACAATCCATCGATTGTGAGGGTCAATACATTCTAGAGGGTAACACCCTCGAGTCTCCCTGAAACATAACCTCTGGTAATCCTAGACTCCGAAATATCACTCTCTAATCGAACTACTCGCTAGAGGTATCATGGGTCATCAACAAATCCATCCCAAGGATTACATCCGAATTATCTAAGTCCAGGAATACCCAATTCAGCCACTAGGATAATACCACATGTCATCCTGGGTAACCTCACATCCATGGGTCTACCCCCTTATGTATCACCAAGTTATTACATATAATTACCAAGGTTATCACATAGATATCATCAAGTTTATCACATATGTATCTCCAGTCAGCTTACCGACTTCCATACCTCAACCAATCACGAACATCTCTATATTCGTCCAATGTGCAATCTCAGGACATAGAAGAGTGGATATCCCGGGACCTACCAAATACGTATATTATGACCAAAAGTAATAGGCATCCATGTCATCACTCCAGGGGCAACTCCGGCCTCTTGCTCAGTAACTGCAAATTCTTGGGCATGTGGTCCCAAATCTGACCATCCCCCCATGGTCCACCACAGGCCCTACCAACTCTTTCCTCGCCTATCACATCAACAGTCGATGCAGGATCAAGTCCCTGCTCCATCGCACCTCAACCGGTGCCACTGTCACTTTATCAATATAGACATTCCCTTAGGATGTGACCAGGCGATCCACAACCAAAACAATCACTATACAATTAGCCTTACCACTAATCCCGGTAGACCCCACTGGCGTCCCATTGAATTGGACTGTCTCCTAAGTCCAAATCTCTGTATACCTCGGGTCTTCGCTCGAACCTTTATTCACCAAGTGAAACTGACACGATCCATCTAAATCCATAAATCCATAAATCCATAACCCATCAGTATCTGACCTAATACAATTCCTTGGAATCCCGGATGTCTAACATCCCTCAGACTGGAGTGTTAATTGTGTCAGAACCCGTAATTGTATTTCAACCTTTTCGGCCCCTCCCGAGCCCTGAGACATTATAATGACTTATCTCGAGTCCTAACCAATATCCTGACTCATTTTTTAGTCATATTTCCATTTTTCAACTCCTCTCGAGTCCAAATCTCATATCCACCATCCATGCCAGCATTGGCATACCCGGTCACCTAACAAACACCGCTGGTGAACCCCATCTTATACGACCTATAAGGCCTAAGGGATATCCCATCACACTCTAGACTCATAGACACACATTCCAATGAAGGAATTCACTGAGAATCATCTTATCCCGGGTCCAACCTGCACATTCATGCTATCTTTTAGCCTCAGGGTTCATTTATTAGTGGGACCCGCAAAAATCTGTGTTTAACGGTTAGTACTTCACAGTGTACACTGATTAACCTCTGACCCCCAATCCAAGGTCAATTTCATCCTGAGATCTATCATGAGGTCTCATATACCCTCGTATACCAATCTAACTACCAGGCCGCATACGAGGGTTACATTTCAGAGGCATGACGTGGCAACAGAAATCAGTAACCAAAGCTCTGATACCAATTTGATGGGACCCGTCCCCGAAGGATTTTGATAACCGTGCTCAATCCTGCTCCCGTCTGACAAGTCAACTGAAGTTTCAAAACTACCCTCAGCACTTGCCAAACAATGAATAACCGCACATGTTCCCACTCATACCTCCGCCTCTCGGTTAACCTCGATTTTCGCGCCACAGCTTGGAGGGTCAACAAAAACATAAAAGGTGTGAGTGGACAAAAATAAACTTGTATAAATACATTTTGAGGAAAATCATTCTTACCCTCCAGTTTCACAAAGATGCATGCATATCATAAAACATAAGTGATAGTATGAAATCAAATCGTGATTGAAAATATCTGGGCACATATAGTAATAAATCATAAATACTAATAAATCATCAAGATCAATAAAACTTCAGGACTCATTCTCATTTTCAACCTTTGTCACATCTCATATCATAATTAGTCACATTACCCTGCAAAGTGTGCAAATAAGCTCAAGGACCGCTCAAATCCGAGCATATTGCCGTGAACACATCACCAGCCAACGTTCCAGATCGTCATGAACACATCACTGATCATCTCCGCATAATAGCAGCACACCTAAGTCGAGCCTCCGTCGGCTGCACGACAAAAAACAGTGCTACGTGACCTCTCCGGGTGAACACATCCCATCCCGGAGGCGAGCGTTATCTCTATGGTGCACTCCGGGGAAACATATTCCCAACGGGAAGCCCTACTATATCCGCAACGAATAACCACCATAAAAACCAGTGAAAGCAGTTACATTTCAAACCAAAACCATTATCAACACAAGGTCTCGGCCCAAAATATAGTTTCCTCAAAATCCGTAAAACCAATGTCCCGATTTATTTCATAAATACGAAAAACTATCAATATCATCATGTAATCACATATAATCCAAATCCTTATCAAAATCAAAGTCCAATTGGGTCTCAAGCCCGAAATCTCGATTTCATATAAATCCGTGCAACCGCAACCTAAGTTGCCATTTTCACATAAATCCATATGATATATCCGAAAAAAAACATTACATAAACCCCTCAAATCAATCTCGGACTCATAATCCGAGTCAAAGTACCAATTTCAAATCCCGAGCCTACGCCCAAAACAACAATTTCACAGTTTCTCGAAAATCGTATCCAAAAACAATATAATAATCCAAAAAATTAATAAATCATCATATCGAAACATCAATCATGTCAAATAATATAATAGAGAATTTAAAATTAAATATATCCATGCCTCACAGTTAGAAAACAAAAGTCCACTGACACATCGTCCAAATTGCTCGCTTCCGAGCTGCACATTTTTCCGTAAATTCTGGGAATCGAAAATCCTGTTAAAAATTATCATTGAGGATTACTAAAACCTTAATTTATCTCATATTAAAATCCCTGATTTTTCTGGAATTTAAATACGTATTTAACACATATATCAAAACATTGGATACACCGAACAATATCGAAACGATATCCGATTTCCTCGAAATCAATGCCAAAATGTTCGTTACATCAAAAGGAGCAAGTTTCATGTTGACCTCACCTTGGGAGGAAGCACCATGCGCCCTCACGCGCTGCCACAAGTGGCAGCACATGAAAGCCACGCGCATCCACAAGTGGCAGCGCGTGAAAGCCATGCGCATGGCACTGTTCACGTCTTCCTGGCCCGTTAGCCTGTTAAATGGGTCTTACAACCCTCGACATAACCTGATTCAATCCCTGTTAATTTCAACCCGATTTCTTCAATTGACTCAACTAATAGTATCGATTTATCCTTAATTAAAGGTATGTAAGTTCAATTTCACGATCTCTTACCTCGAAGGCATTCGACCAAACCTCGAAATTTCGAGGTATGTTCATCATCCGATCCTTCCCATTCTCATGAATTCCTTCAAATTGATTCATTTAGAAGCTTCGCAGGATCCATCCAAATGTGTTTACAATCACAATTGCAGCCTTAGTTCTCTCCAACCATTCGAACTCAATCTCGAAAAATCGAGAAGTTTAAGGGTTCCATTTTTAGTTGTCTCTTCGTCTTTAAGTCGATTCCGTTCGTAAGAACCTTAGGAGACTTAATCCAAGCTCAATTTTAGTAATTGACGTCCACAATTTCTAATTCGAATTCCCCATGTTCTTCAAAACTTTTGAATGGCGTTTCGGGTTTGGGTTCATCCATCACTCATGCCCTCTCAGTTCTCTTCTCTAATTCTTCAGATTTTGCTCTCTTATCCTCTCTGGGGTTATTGTTGTAGAGTAGGGTCGATCAAACACACTTCATGATTAACATGGATTATAGGACTTTTTAGTTGTTTAACTATTAGTCGATTCAAGTGCTACTAATTGCCTCATTAAAGTGATAGATGTCACTGAATAAACTAAGTGAGTCATTGGGCACAGTTGAATCAGCCAATTCCAGCCCAATTTATCATTTTGCTCTTCCCTTAACAAATGACCAAAATGCCCTTCATAGTTCTAGACCTGCAACTTGTCCGTCCGAACTCCAATTGACGCATGTTGCCTGTCTACGGACTCAGCGTCTCGAGACCTACACAACAGTCTTTACGGGAAGTCCAAAAAGTGTCATGAACAAAAAAGTCAACTTTCGGCCCTTATAACCAGGGGTAAAATCGTCTTTTCCTTCCAAATTTTTCAATTTTTCCTTTTTTTAATTTCCGGGTCGTCACATTTCAAAATACGAGCCTAACCCAAAATACAGTTTACGTAAAATACTGTAAAATGCGTATTCAAAATCAATTAATACTTCTCGAAAAATCATCAAATAATCATTTAAAAATTTTAATCAAACCATTGTACATAAATCATAATAGGCATAATAATTTATTTAAAATAAAAGTCCACTCATAGTTTTTATTTGTAGTTTAATCTCGAACTCGAAATTCTTCTCAGACTCCGTAGGCTATGTCGGTTGTCAAAAATCATAATCCCGAGTTACAAAAGTCCCGTGTAACCTCACAATATAATCCCTTATTCGATATTTAAATACGAATTTTTAAAACCTAAAAATACACTTTAGACACCCAAAACTATCTCGAGACGGTGTCGAATCGATTCGAAATCTATGTCAAAAAGTTCGTAACACCAAAAGCATAGAAAAATCATATTGGTCGTATCTCGAGACATGGTGGCATGTGCCCCTAAGCGCTACCAGAAGTTCCCTGCGCGAAGGCCTTACACGCCCTACGCATTCACCTTCATTCTCCAGCGGGGTTAACCTGCGAGCTTGCACGCATGGCCCGACCTAGCGGCCCGACTCGACTCAAGTTCCACAAGTTCTCAGCCATTTTCCTCCTTTAACCACCCATCCTCATCTAATTCACCATAGTAGACGTTCTATGTCCTAAAAAACACATAAAAATGTATCTTGGTCTTCAACTCAAAATTCAAGTTTCAGCCAAAACTTCGTCCGCTGTTTCCCCACCCTCCTATGTACAAACTCCATGTTCTTAATATTTTGGGTTCCTAGGAGCTTGGGGGAGCTAGTAGAAATCTTTTTTCGAAGTTTGAACACCTCGAATGGCCTAGGGCTCACGATGTGGATATTTTTTGGTTTTCCGGAATCACGGTTCCTTCCTCTACCTTCCTTTTCTCTCTATTTTCCTATCCCCTTCTTTTTTCCTTCTCCCTCTAGATATTTCTGGTTCCTCTCTTGCTATATGGCTCTCCGGTGGAATGGTTTTTGCACAAACACTCATAACACAAACCTTAAACTCAAATTCACATAATTAAAAACACACTCCAAGCCTAAGTTGGTGCATCCTAAGGCCAAAATGAGGAGGTGTGAAGATTGGGACACTTGTCACCATCTTAGAAAGCCAATAAAAATATCTTACTTGAAAAATTAGCAAAATTCCTTTGATAAGCCTAGACCCATAGCAAGTTTATCTGATCTCCAATTCTGAGATGTCGCCTATCTATGGACTTAGGACTCCATGACCTACGTAATGGTACTCACGAAAAGTCCAAATAACAATTCGTGTAAAAAGTCAACTTTAATACCATTAAGGGTAAAATAGTCAATTTAAAAAAAAGTTTCTAAAATTACATATTCAGATTTTTCGGGTTGTTACAACCTAATTCCTTAAAATAATTTCGTCTTCAAAATTCAACCAAATAAGTGTGGGTATTGTGCCCACATCAGTGCCTCAGGCTCCCACATGGCCTCCTCCACATTGTGATTCCACCGTAAAACTATTACTAGGGGAATAATTTTTTTGCACAATCCTTTGTCCTTTCGGTCCAAAATCTATATAGGTTGCTCCTCAAAACTCAAATCCTCTTGAAGCTCAATAGGTTTTTATTCCAATACATGTGACTCATCATGTAAGTACTTCCTAAGCATGAAAACATGAAACACATAATGAACTCGAGAGCGTTCTGAAGGAAAAGCCAATCTATAGGCTACTGGGCATATCTTCTCAATAATCTCGTATGGCCCAATATAGTAGGCATTTAACTTCTCGCGTCTACCGAACTACACAATACCCTTCCAAGGAGATAGTTTCAAGAAGACATGATCTCCTACTCAAACTCAAGGTCTTAGGTCTCGGAGTCAGTATAAACTTTCTGACGGTCCTGAGCAGCTTTTATATTTTCCCTGACGATTCTGATCTTTTCTTCCATTATGTCCATAACCTCAGGTCTCGGAGTCAGGAAATGTATTTTTTTCATGCGCTTTTTTACTCTTTGAATACACCAGAATGTCATAAATAAACATTATCACAAATCGATCCATGAATGATTAGAATATCATGTTCATCAAATCCATAAATGATGTTGGGGCATTGGTAAACCCGAATGGCATCACTAAAAAATCACAAAGACCATATCTCATCTGGAAAGTTGTTTCCGGAATATCATCCTCCTTTATCCTTAATTGATGGTATCTGAACCACATATCAATTTTTGAAAAGTGTCCTGCCCCTCTCAGCTGATAAAAAAAACATCTATTCGAGGCAGCGGGTATTTATTCTGCATTGTCACCTTGTTGAGGTGCTTGTAATCAACACACAATCTCAAACTGTTCGTCTTTCTTCCTTACAAATAACAATGGGGCTCCCCATGGTGATACATTTGGTCGGATGAATCCACTATCTATCAATTTATGTAGCTGTACCTTCAACTTCATCAACTTAACTAGAGCCATCCAATACGGTGCCTAAGTTATCGGTTGAGTATCCAGAAGTAACTCAATAGTAAACTCAACCTCTCTGACCCCGGTAAATCCACACATACCACTGGTATCTCCTTAATACTCGTTGGACTTTCTTAGTATCAACAACGTGACACAAGTATCCTTGACAACCTTTCCTCAACAACTTGCTCAATGTTAGGGCCGATATCACTCCAACAGGTAACACTCACTGACTCCCCTCCCCCCCCCCCCCCCCCCCTCCTGAAATACTATCTTTGGTAACCCTGGGCTCTGAAGTATCACCTTGTTATTGAAACACTCGTTAGAAGATTGGGGAGTGGTCAATCAATCCATTCCTAATATCACATCAAAGTCATGAAGATCCATAAGGATTACGTTAGCTTCGAGATTAATTCCCTCTACTCCACTAGAGAACCTAGACCCCTGGTAGATGTACTAACATCCAATCTTAACCCATATGTGATACCTCCTTATCTGCCAATAGTACAAATCTCCGAGAAACAAACGATTGTGTAGCCCGAGATCTATCAAAACACGAGTATCATGGCCAAAAATAGATAACATACATGTTACCATGCCTAGTGCCTCTCGGGCCTCCTTAGGATTTAATCACTTTTGGGAGATCCTATCATCACATCTTTGAGATCAGACACATCCTCGTACATACCCGAACTCGGTCACATCTGGAATAAGAGCTCATCATATCTCTAGGATCTGACACATCCAAGTACATGTCACGGTCAGTCACATCCGATTCAATATCTCATCACAACTTTGGGATCAAACACATCCGGGTACATGCCTAGCCTCAGTCACATCTGGTTCAAGATCTCATCACACCTCCGGGATCAGACACATCCAAGTACATGCTTGGGCTGATAGAACCCGACTCTGAATCACCTCATAAACCATACCTGAGCCCTGCTCCCGTCTAACAAGTAAAGCTAAAATATCGAATTTACTCTCAGACCTTGTCAGATAATGGATACTCGTACTCTTGCCAATTCATGCCTCTACCCCTGGAGCAGTCTGGATTCTCATGCAACGACCCTGAAAGGTTATAAAAACCGAGAAACGTGTGAGTGGACAAAAAATAAATATTTTTAAAACATAATTTCGAACACAATAAAAAACCATAAGTAATTATCCTTCGTTTTACGAAACTATGCATACATAAGATAAACCAATAAATCTCAATAAAATGAATAATAAACATGAAATCTTGAAGTACGTGAAAATTGTAGAAAATCCAATAATATAAAAAAATATGTCAATCATAAAACCATATCAAAATACCATAACCACAATCACACATAATCAACCTGTCACGACCCGACCTTCTCCAACAGAATATTGTTCGCTTTGGCCCAGACCTCACCATTTTGTTCTTGGGAGCTCACGTGCAACTTCCTAGTGGGTCACCCATCTTAGGATTGCAACAGCCTCAGCTTGCTTAACTTTGGAGTTCCCAAGAAATTCAAACCCAGTGAGCTCCCAAAAGGCCTCTTGTTGGATAAATGTCCGCCCACATATGTAAGACGTATCCCCCAGATCCCCCTAGGCGATGTGAGATTGCTAATCATGCTTTAAAGGCACGGGTCCTCACACAACCCATCCTCAATGCATGCATGCTAAATCATCAAATCATAGCTAAATTATCGGTAGGCTACTCACTCAGGAAAAGGAGTTTTATCTCGACGTTCGAGTGAGACCTGACTCTAGAAAAATAGTTCTACCTCGACATCTGAGTTGTCACACACTAGTCTCGGGAAAAATGAGCTTTACCTCGATGTATGAGACTACTCACCATAATACCAGCCTCGGGAAAAAGAGTTTTACCTCGACGTATGAGACTACTCACTATAATACCAGCCTCGGGAAAATGAGTTTTACCTCGAGGTCTGAGACTAACCAACTAAATCGGCATCCCAAGGAGGGTTATGCACATCACAACATAACACATATATCCATAATCACTGATATTTAGAAAATACATACTTATAACTCACATCAATTTCATAACCCAAATCCATATCTCGAAGTCCGGGCTTAAGACCAAATTACAATTTTGTCAAAACCTCATAAAATGTGCAATTTTAAAAAATTCTACAAAATCACCAAAAATCATATAAAAAAATCATGATCAAATCATCATCACTCAAATCACATAGCAAAGCATTTAAAACAAATATATATATACATGCATAATAGTTTTAAAAGAAAGAAAGTCCACTCACACTAAGTCCATGCAGTCCAATATCGACTTGCACACCTTTATGTAATTCCTGAAACCTTCCTCACCTGTCATAATTCACTTTTAGGGTCACAAATCATTCCAAATAACTCACACTTTAATCCCTTAATTTTTTGGGATTTCAAAAGGATTTAAACAACTCCTAAACCTTTGGAAAATCAAAACTGCATTGAGACGATATCTGATTGTCTCAAAAACTGTACCGTTAAACTCGTAACATCAAATACAAGAACTTTCATGTTGGACAGATTTCCAAACTTCGGCCCACGCACTCCCACGAGCAGTCCAAAGTCCCTGCGCGTAGGCCTCACGCGGGGGCACTGTTTATCACCATCAACCTCAGTTCTTGACCCGAGTTCCTAGTTCCCGCGAGTTTGACTCGACTCTAAAACATGTTATTTACGTCCCTTTTTCAGGTTTTAATAACCCAAACATATCTACTCAATCTCTAAAATCGATCTATGTATTCAAAATCAGATCATCTTACCTCGAAGTCACAGTTTGAGCTTCTAGCTTTCGGCCATGGAGTCCAAGAGCAGTTCAGCAGCTTCTCCACGTCCAAAATCCATGGGTTCTTATCTTTGTAGGGTCGAATGAGCTCCGGGAATCTACTAGGACGTCTTGCTCCAAGTTTCCTAGCCCAAAAATGGAAACCTGAAGTAGGCTTTCACGGTTCCCTTTTTTTCCCTCCGTAAGTCTTCCTTTCTTCATTTGTTCTTTTCAATTTTTTCTTCCTTTTCCCCTTGTTTCTTCTTCTTCTTCTTCTTCTTATTTTTCCCATTTCATTTCTTCTTGACTCACTCTTCCCTCATGGGTTGATTTTTGCTGGCTTTTCACCATATCGGCCACCACGAGCCGAATTCCCCCATGCCATCAAACAACACATATAAATAGCTATAAAGTTGGTGGAAGTGTACGGGGGAGAAAAAATAAAGACTACTTTAGAAGGTTCTAGGTCCCTCTTGCAAAGTTACAAAATTATCCTTTATACCAAAATTACCAAAATACCCTTAATCATTTTTTACCCGTATCGAAACCTTTCAACCTCCAATTCTAGCATACTACATGTCTACGGACTTAAGACACTGAGACCTACATGATGGTACTCGCCAATCATCCAAAAATGTCCAGGTCAAAAGGTCAACATTTGACCTTATAAGGGTAAAACCTCATTTCCATGTAATTTTTCCAAATTTTATTTATCTCGAATCGGGTCGTTACAATCTAACCCCCGTTAAAAAAAATTCATCCTTGAAATTTAAGGAGTGGGGTTTCCTTGCAATTCTACTTAACACACCAATAGATTTCTGACCAGAGAACTGTTCCAGTCTAAATTTCCACACTCAAATTGGACAACTGGGTTGCTTCCATGTTATTTAACCCATCGCTTTCCCTTGTAAAAGAACCATACATACAACTTCAAAATTTTGTGTAATCAAACTATCTTACATAAACACCCTGGAATTGACTCAGTATCGTTCGTCCAAATCCAATAAATGTACTCACTACATCTGGACATGTTTAAAAGCTCATTACATCTTTCAAGCTTGGCATCTGCTAGCGGAACAAAATTAATCATCAATTCAAGTACGAGTTACAAGAAACCACAAGACTATACATGAATTAGTACTCCAAACCTTATCCATTAAGATTTCAATAACTTAGACATCACTTAGAATGAAATGTAAACAACAAACAGACCATAGACCGTGAAACCATACCAATTATAAACTTACTCAACTAAACTGTCCCCATATTTCCAAATCTGTTGGCACCAGGTCAATGCAAGTCACTTAGACACAGATATCAAAATTGCTAAAATCAAGTTAACAATTCATCTAACCACTTCTTGATACCCATATATTTATCTTAATAACCAATCTTCATACTATCACCACACATAGGCTATTAATAAAGCATCAGTCGTCTAGGGTACTTGCGTATTGCTCGGCTAGAAGTTGGTTCTTGGCGTCGATTTTTTAATTGTAGGCTTTCAGCGCGGCTATTTCGCACATCAAGTCATCTAGTGTTTGTCGGTAGGCATCAGGGACGCTTCATGTTGGGTTCTCCCGAGGAAAGGGGGTGTGATTGAGCTCTCCTTCATCTCGTTCATACGACATGGTGCCAGGCACGATTCGGGACGGCTGATCTGGTGGATGAGAGCGTGTGGTGTTGTTTCACTATTCCCACAGACGGCGCTAATCTGTTGATGCATGAAATGTATCAACCTAAGACTCGCATCGCTGAGCTCCTTTGCTGCTCTTCTCGTGGTAGTGAGACTTGCACAGGGAGAAGGTAAGGGCAAAGGGACACCGGTGTGGTGCCGGCCTAACAGTCTCCGATGCTCAAGTATGTTTAAGTGGGGAGGTTACTGTAGTAATTTAGGCAGCGTGAGAGTAAGATTGTCATTACCTTTTTGGAAGGGGATGCCCTTATATTTACAGTAGCATTAAATGTATTTGTTGGTATTTGTCAATGTGGGATAAATGCTGCTATCTTTAGAAGCCGTCATGTGTCATGTGGTGGTCCTGGATAGCATTTATGACTTGTCAGTGGGTCCGACCGACCAGATCTGGTCGGTCTTAGGTAGAGTCGGTCTCTGGTTAGTTTGTAAGAAGACCAATCGTTTGTAAGGCTGATCTGCTGGTTGGACAATCGGATGTGATCTTCTTGTGTTGTGAGGGTCTTGCCGGCCTGATCAGGCCAACTTGGTCTTTGGTTAGACCGACTAGTTTAAGTATGAACACAGCCGCATAAGCAACAGAGAATTAGAGGGGACAGAAAGGTGAGGACAATTACTAATTAGATAAGTACTTGGAGGGCAACATGTAAAAGATTGGTCATGATGGAAGTTTCAATGGAGGATTTCACTATTTTAGGGGGTGGGGTGGAAACTTTAATTGACCAGCCTTGCTCCTTAAACCCGTCACTGGCCCAAAAATTCAATGAAGTAATTTACTTGGAATAAGTAGAATATTTTAATTTAGGTGTTGTATTAAGTTCGTTCTTATTTTCCCTGTAGTGTTCGGCTTCTAAGAAAATTTATGTAGAAGAGAATGAAAAATATCCCTTTCTCGTTTATGAATCTGTTAGTGATTTTATATGCTATTTCTTGGGTGATTGATTTGAGATTAGCTTTATTGTTAGGTGGAAAAGTTTGACTTCGAGTGTAGATGTATGAATGCATTTATCTAATTTTCATTCCTTTGTTTTCATATACATGAACTGATATAAATTATGTTTTTGTGCTAGTTAGTCTAACCGAATTGTATTTCTTTTTAATAGATATACTAAATGAGGAAAGTATCTAAGAAATATTTCGAGGCGATACAGGATGATTCAATGGAAGAGGATGATTTGGAAAATGTCGCGTCTGAGCCTGACACGGAACCAGAATCCGAAGATGATGATGAAGATGTGAAATTGACTGAACCTTCAAAGAAAGCCATATACAACAGCGATGGTATCTCGGATAAGCTTGGAGATATAAGCTGGCCGGAGAATGCAGGATTTGTGCACAAACTTTCAGTTGATATTGATCAAGAGCAAGAGGTGGACGTGAACGATGACCTGACTCGGGAGCTTGCTTTTTATACACAGGCTCTAGACGGAACAAGGAAGGCCTTTGAGAAGCTTCAGTCAATGGGGCTTCCTTTTCTGAGGCCCGAGGATTACTATGCAGAGATGGTGAAGACAGACTCCCACATGGAGAGAGTGAAGAGTCGGCTTTTGGTGGAGAAGAAGAATATTGAGGAAGCTGATGAGAGAAGGAAAGCTAGGGAGGCCAAGAAGTTATCTAAGGAAATACAGGCTCAGAAGACGAAAGAGACAGCTAAGCAGAAAAAGGACGACATAGAGTCTGTGAAGAAGTGGAGGAAGCAGAGGCAGCAGAGTGGGTTCGCTAGGGGTGACAAAGGCAGTGAGTTGGATTTGGCCTTTGAGGACGGGAAGCCATTTGAGAAGTCAAGTAAAAAGGGGCCAGGTGTAGCTGCGGGAGACCGGTCTGGAGGGAAGGCAAGACCAGGTGCCATCGGGGGGAAGAAACCAAAGAAGAGGGAAATCAAGGATTCCAAGTTTGGATTTGGTGGGAAGAAAGGTTCCAAGAATCAAAATGTGGCTGAAACCACGAACGACTTGAGGGGATTCAACAAGGGTACTATGTCAGGAAA
Source organism: Prinsepia uniflora (assembly GCA_032719365.1). Lineage (NCBI taxonomy): Eukaryota > Viridiplantae > Streptophyta > Magnoliopsida > Rosales > Rosaceae > Prinsepia > Prinsepia uniflora. The sequence goes on from CM064870.1 coordinate 15,631,744, forward strand.
CAAGAGAAGGAAAAGATAAAACAACCCTCTTATGATTTTGTTTTAGCTTTACTCTTTGTCTCTGGTAAGGGCTTGCCTGTGTAGCCTATCGATTTTTGTTTCTGATTCTATTATAAGTTTGTCGGTGGATAATCTTAGTAGAAATTGCTGATGCAAAGGTTTAGATGGTCCTTGTCATGAAGCCAAACACTATTATCAATTTATAGTCTTCTTCATATGAAAAATTATGATTCACAGACAAAATTTAGATTTATCTGATGTTTATTGTCATTCATCTTCTTTATGCATTTCAATATTCTGCCCAGATTGTCCTCTCTCCCATTGCCTTCTCCCTGGTCAGCCCCAATCTCCATTTCTCCATTTGTTTTAAGTTTATTGAATCTTTCATTTTTAATAGTAATTTTTTTTGAGAAAGATTTTTTATTAGTTTTAATCTTGTTAAAAGAACGTTCAAGCCCCTAATACAACTTAGCATTCTAATTATATTTTTTCATACAAGCAAATTCAGAGCGGCAATGTTTAAAGTTTGAATACGTTATTCTTCTTCGAACATAAATAATTTTTTTTTTTTTCAATCACTTGAACTATAAACCCATGTATCGGAACTTAAAATGAGTATTTATGATGACCGTTATTGAAACCTCTGGTGTTCTTAATTAAGAAATTTGGGTTCTTTTGCTTAAGAAATTGGGATTTTCTATGTGTGTCAATTTTAAATATAGATTGCATAAGAAACTAAGAAAGTTCCATGTGAGGTTCTTGAGAGGTACGAAGAGTTGATTAAACAACAAAGAGGAGACCCACTCAACAGTGAGTCATTTGGGAAGTTTCATTCCAAGTCCAACTACAAATCATTAATTTTAATCAGACCAATGATTAAACTAAGAATAAGAAGAAGAAGAAATTCATAAGAAAATTGTAATTTTCTTGTAGCTTTCACATCACACCTCACCACCATAACGTTTTCTACAAGAAGCTTCTCTCCTACACTTCTCTTCCATCTTCCATGTCTATATATACCCCAATTTCACTCTTCAAAAAAACATATCTCCTCTCCTTTCTCCTCTTCGTCTCCCACTGAACTTATCCAATTCCCTCTGCAACTACGACGATGTTAGATTCTACATTGGACTTGATCGCTCAGGCGGCTTCCAACTCTCTCTATGTCTTCTGTTTCTGCAATTTGATCATTATCATGATCTTCATCGGCTCGAAACCCGCCTCTTACTTCGATCAAGAAAGCGAAATTCAGCCCTCAAATTCAATTGCCACCAACGCAAGCACACTCATTTACAGAAACAGAAATTATAACAAACGATTTGAAGATGATGATGATGACGCCAAATGTGAGCAGGAAACTGCACCAACTGCTTTCGGCCACGTGTCATCAAATCCCAAGAAAGAACTTGCCATTGCTACTGCCCCCGATGAAAAATCGAGCTGCATTGATCATCAGAAAAACAGCAGTGCTAAATGTGAGCAGGAAACTTCACCAATTGGTTTCAGCCACGTGTCATCAAATCCAAAGAAAGAACTTGCCATGGCCACTGCCACTGCCACTAATGAAAAATCAAGCTGGATTGATCATCAGAAAAACAGCAATGCTAGACGTGAGCGGGAAAATTCACCAACTGTTTACAGCCACGTGTCATCAAATCCAAAGAAAGAAGTTGCCATTGCCACTGCCACTGCCACTGCCACTGATGAAAAATCCAGCCGCATTGATCATCAGAAAACCAGCAAGGAGATTGACAGTGAAGATGAGCTCAGAAGACGAGTGGAAGATTTTATCGAAAAAGTTAACAGAGGATGGAGGGCAGAGTTACTGAGAACCTCACGTTTAATCTAACGCCTGCGTTTCTTTGATCAATATTAAAATTTTGTATATTTCAAATGTCACTTAAAAAAGAATTTGTTCTTGAAATTTTCGTCCCGAAAATGAAAATGAAGTGCTATTATGCAGCATTGCAACTGGAAAGCCTGTTTGGGGGGTTTTTTGGATGATTAATTCATATATTGTGAACAAACATGTTTTGATTCTTCTCAACACATGGAAAAAGAGGGAGAAAGTGTTTTGAAAGGATAGAAAAGGGCATGCTCGTTTAGAAGCAGCATATGATGATATGATACGAGCTAATTCAACTTTTCTTATCTTCTTCCATTATTCAACTTTTTATCACCTGGCCCCACTTGAAAGAATCTATTTCTTTTTTCTTTTCTTTTTTTTTTATCCAAAGAATCTCATATCAGCTGCAAAAAGGGTTGTTTTTCTGTATGGCAATTGGCATTTATAGCTATAAATTTGAGAGTGGAACCAAAAATTCAACTATAAAATGGAAGAAATTTATAAATCCGACCCGAACCATTCAATATGTATGACCATATATGCGAAAAGAGTGACACTTTGTATTTTGGTCCGATCCGACTCCATACCTAATCTATACGTGTTGGTGTGGTATCAACTTCGTAGTAATTAGTTGGTAAGTCAATGATCATTATATTTAGGTATGAACCCATTTTCAAATTATATTTAGTTTAGACTACTATTCTTAGTCTCTTTCACATAATTTACCCACTCTTAATATAATTTTTTGTTTTTTTGGCAAGCTTTTGGGCAACTCAGTCAATTTCAAGGTAGGCCAATCATACATTGTCTAACAATGATAATCAAATACACCTTACATGTTCTGATGTGAAAAGAAAAAAAAAATACAACTTCATTGACAAAATGTAAATGCTAGGAAGAAACACATTTAAGAATCAAATTATAAAAAAAAACGTCTCACCTATCAACTTTTTTTAGGAGAGCTACCAACTGTTAATATATGATGCAATAATAGAAAGTCATATGCATTCACAATTGAATCTATAATTTATTGTTTATTATATATTGGAGTTTGTTTTTATATAACAATGTTATCATAAAGGGGTTATAAACTCTCCATTCGTATAATAAATGAAAAATATTATGTTATGAATGAATTATGAGAAAAGATTGCAGAGAGATAGAGAGAGGTCGAGAGAAATTGAGAGTCTTTATATTGTATGATATGTACATTGTTAATAATCATGAAATACGAACTGATTAATCCCTTATATAAGAAAGGGATTAATATATATACAATTACATATCTAGCTGTCGTATCTCTTTACATAAATATACACAAGTCTAGGATTATTTACAACACTCCCCCTTGGATAATTCATGTAATGGTGCTGTTTGGCCACGCGCACATGTATTGCCTCATTAAAACCTTGCTTAACAAAAACCATGTAGGACAAAAATAACTCTAGTCGAAGGAAAAAGAGTGCAGCGCGTGTGTAAGTGATCGCATCAGAATCTCCAGAGGTAGTTGAAGTCGTCTCTTCTGGAATACGGGTAGATAGTATGCCTTTGAGATAGAATGCATTAGTGTTGCTACACCAAAACCTTGCTTGGTAAACCTAGTGGGAAAAACCCATGGTCGAAGGAAAAGATGAGCAAATGCATATGATTTGAATCATGGCATCTTCGGGATGCATTGTCAACGAGGTGATCATACAAAAAATGTGCCTCATTAAAACCTAGTTAGATAACAAAATCCAATGGGACAAAATAAACATGGTCGTAGGATAAAAGAGTACACGATGATCATGTGACTATATTTCAGGAGACTTTATATACTCCTGGATACTTGGTATACTTTAAGATACTCTGTAAGGACCCGTCCCGGAAATTAGGGTTAAGACAGTGATTAAGATGGGATTAGTGAGCTTAATTGGTGGTTAGTTGGTTCTGATAGGTCCGTTAGTGTAGAATGACGATTTTGCCCCTAGTTTGGGCAAAAAGTTGACTTTTAGTCGAGCGGTCAATTGGATATTGACCGATGACCGTGACATAGTTCGGGACGTCACGAATTCGTAGATAGGTGGCACGCCCGATTCCGACATCCGACGAGGAAGTTATGATGTTCGGAAGGTTGAGGGCATTACCGTAATTTGGTTAAAATAGGGGGAAAAGTTGACTTTTCGTACGATCGGGTTTTGACACGTTGACCGAGGACCGTTAGGTAGATCTCGTCGTCCTGAGTTCAACGACAGGCGACACGTGTTCATTGGACATAGGACGGGCAAGTTACGGGTCTAGAATGGCAGTGGCATAACCGTAATTTTTGACTCAAAGAGGGGCATTTTGTTCTTTTGGTGCATTGGGAATTGGGCCAATCTGATAAGGCCAAGTGTACAAGAGAGATGGGATATTTTGGTTTGGGACCACAGGGCTGTGACACGTGGGGTTTTGCTAGAAGTTTTTAGGGGTTGCATGGTTCAAAATAAACGGGTAAATCGTGTGTTTGTGGCCGTGTTCGAGAGAAACAGAGACTGAGATTTAGGGAGGAATTGGTCGAGTGCAGTGTGTGTTGGTGTGGCTTGGTGATTGAGTGAGTGAGTAGAGATCGAGAGGGATGTAGTGAGTGAGTTGTGAGGGCAGCTCGTGTGAGTTTGAGTGTGTGAGGAGAGAGTGAGTTCTGGGGAAAACAGGGAGTACAAACCAGAGAACCACCGTGCACGGTTATGCACTTCCCGTGACTGAACCGTCAAATTGGACCCGTGGTGGTGTTGTGAGGACGGAGGAGAGTCGAACAGATCCAGCAGAGCTCACGGTGGTGGTCGGCGTACAGGTAATTTCTCATCCCCTTTCATTTGCTCTGTTTTTCCGTGGAAGTTCAAATTGATAGTCGTGGTTTTTGAGTACGAGTCGAGGCGTTTGGTGAGGTCTGGTGAGTTCAGTGAGTCCTTAGGAGTCATTTAGGGTCGCCACCGTGACGGGGGAGGACAATGGTGGGCGAGAGTGCAAACAGGGGTTTGAACGGGTTTTTGTTTCGAGCTAGTGACAACTATTTAGGGGCTGTGTTGGAGTGTTTGGAGTAGGGGAATCGGTTACTGGGTAGAGGACGATGAGATTGGTGAAAAGTTGAAGGGAAATGGTGGACGGACGGCGGAGAACCGGTCACGCCAGTCTGGAACAGTGCACGGGTTCGAAGGTTGAAGATGAACAGTGCATGTGCAGGCGCGTGAGGCCCATGTGCAGCCACTTTGGGCGGCGCGTGGAGGCCCTTGCAGGGGTTTCTGGGGAAAGTGTCAACTAGGTTTTTGGTCTAGATGTTGTAACGAGTCTATTGGACTAGGTTTTGGGTTAATCAGACGTCGATTCGAGTTAGTTCCGTGGGATCGAAGGTTTAGGGTCTCAGTTCGTTACGTTTAGGACCCGGGGATTGTTGGGGAACATTAGGAGGATCTTCGTTGACGTGTTAGTGACGTTCTTTGGTGACTGTTGATAGGATCGGGAGTCCCCGAGTTGGACGAGGAACGTACGAGACGTATGGGACGCGAGTAACGTACCCGGTATCTGTGAGTGGACCCCTTCTCTATACTTGAGCATGCATAACTGTTTTTCTATAATTGTTTTATGGTTTTAGATGTAATTTCATGATTGTTGAATCTGCTATGTTAGTTTTACATAATTGCACGTTTTTTGAGAAAGTATGATTTTTGGCACATTTTACGATAAAGACTTGATTTCTGATTATGATGCCATGATTTTGGGACTTCAAACGATAAGTGATTTCCAATTATTATAAATGGATTTAAGACATGATTTTGATAATCAAGGGTTTTCGGTTTTAGAATCAGATTTCGGAAAGCGGAATTTGGTTTTAAAGTTGAAAAGTGGAATTCCGGATTTGGGTTCGGAATGACGGTTCTGGATGCCGGAAGACCATCAGACCAGTGATTTCGGATTCGGGTTTGGATGTGAATTTAGAAATGGTTTTTAAATGGTTTTGGATTGGTTTTTCTGGATCTGGTTATTGGGTTTAAAGACTCAGATTGTGATTGACGGGGGACGGGCCCGGATTGGGTTTAAAGACCCGAATTGAGTTTAAAGACTCAGGAGTTTAAAGACTCAGATATACTGGTATTTCCCCCGAAGGCCTATTGAGTTTAAAGACTTGGATTATTGAGGCTTGGATTGAGTTTAAAGACTCGGGAGTTTAAAGACTCGGATAGGTCCAGCAGGTTTGATCGGATAATGATTGCTTGATGTTTACGTTTTATGATACGGTTTTATGATGCTTATGACGTGGTTTCCATAACTGTTTTAACGATGATTCTGTAACTGTTTTAATGGTGATGATTACGTGATTTATAACTGTTTTCATCTAATGAGTTATGCATGTATGTTTTTAAAACGGAGGGCCAAAACCCTGGTTTGATTATAAAACGGTTTTCGAAACTTTTATTCTTTATGGTCCACTCACACCTTCTGTTTTTAAATTGCCCTCTAGGTCGTGGAGCGGGGTCGACGTCGAGGCAGTGTCGGAGGCATAGAGTACTCGAGAGTGACCCCGGAGTGGTTTGGTTTCCCGTTGTGCGTGTACTCTGTGTATCGGCTTCACTTTGTTTTTGTTTAGTTCTATGCTCTGTATAGTTTTGACTCTGGGTTGTATTAAATCTCCTGCGTCTGACAATGTAAAGTTGTGGTTTTTGTGAGGTTACTTTAGTCTGTGTGTCTGGGTGTCAGACGGGAGCAGGATTTACCTCGGTTTTCGGGGTGGAACCGGGGTGGGTCCTGACATACTCCCCCTAATCTTGGCTTCTTCTGAAAACTACAAATTAGGTAGATCCGCTAGTCTACGTAAACCAATACCTCGCACATGCTGCTGGAAGGTGGCCTTTGGTAATGACTTGGTGAACATGTCTACATGGTTATCTTGAGACCGTATTGACTTGATCTCAATCTTCTAATGTTCTTGTTGTTGTTGGTTGAAAAAGAATTTTGATGCAATATGTTTGGTGTTGTCTCCCTTAATGAAACTGGCCTTCATCTGCTCGATGTAGGCAGTATTATCTTCTTAGATAACCGTCGATTCATTATAGGTGGAATTTAGTTCACAAGTATTTCGAATTTGCCCGGTAATAGCTCTCAGTCATATGCATTCATGAACCACTTCGTAAAGAGTTAGGATCTCTGCATGATTCAAATACGTAGCAATAAGGGTCTATTTCGTAGACCTCCAAGATATTTTTGTGTTCCCAATTGTAAAGACATAACTGGATTGGGAACGTGCCCTATGTGGGTCTGATAGGTAACTTGGGTTATCATACCCAGCAAGGAGTGCATCATTCCGAGGACCAAAGGGGTTTGATTCATTTCTCGATGCATATGGATGGAATAAACACATATACATTGTACCTCTAAGGTACCAGAAGATATTTTTTTTGCCATTCTAGTGGCGGTGTGTTGGCGCATAACTAAATCTAGTTAAACAAGTTCACAACAAATGAAATGTCTGGCCTAGCGCATTGAGCCAGGTACAATAATACACCTATTGCACTTAGATATGACACTTTTTGTGTCAAAATCTCTTCGTTATCATTTGGGGGACAAAACGAGTGCTTCTTAGGATCTAGACTACAGACAATCATGGGCGTACTTGAAGGTTTCACTTTATCCTCATTAAAGCATCCCAACATCTTCTGGATGTAATTCGATTGATGAATTAAAATTCCTCTACATAGTACTCGAGCTCTAGGTCGAGACAGATGCGTGTTCTCCCAAGATCCTTCATTTCAAATTCTAACTTCAGGTGCTTAGCGGTTTCTATAATCTCTTTAGGAGTACCAATCAGATTCATGTCATCGACATAACTGTCATTATAGCGAACCCGAAACTTATTTTCTTAATAAACACGCATTGGCATAATTTATTATTCACATATCTCAATCTAATCAAATACTCACTTACACAGTTATACCACATCCGTCTGGATTGTTTCAATCTATAAAGTGAACACCTCAAACGAATGAAGAGTGTGTTCCATGGTCTGCAACTATTTGCATCAGATATCTTAAGTACTTCAAGAACTTTCATATACATATATATATATATATATCTCTCTGTATCCAGATCCCTATAGAGATAATCAGTGACCGCATCCAAAAGCTACATACTCAGTTTTTCAGAAACTACTAAACTGATAAGGTAATGTAATGTTATTATGTCCATTATGGGAGAATATATCTCCTTATAATCAATTCCATGGCGTTGAGAAAATTCTTTGTCACTAGACGAGTTTTGTACCTTATAATCTCGTTTTTCTCATTACGCTTCCTTACAAATACCCATTTAAAGCCTACGGGTTTAACATGGGGAGGTGTGGAAGCTATAAGTCCAAACACCTTCCTTTTTGTCAAGGAATCAAGTTCGACCTGAATTATTTCTTTCCATTTTGGTCAATCTTATCTACGTTGGTATCCATCAACGGAGCGGTTTGATATTATCACTGATTATTATTTCAGTAGCTACTGCAAATACAAATATATCATTGATGATAATATCATTCCAATTCCATATCTCATTAAGCATGCATATTTTACCGAGATCTCTTTATTCTCGGGAGTGGGTTCAGACGTTTGAGCATCCCCACCTTCGTCGCTTTAAGACAGACCCATAATCCAGAATTATCTCATGAGATGGATCATCTGATATTGTGATGTCTATACTACTACAAATATCTTAATAGATGACAAAAAAAACATGTCATCTTTTACTATTAAGGACACGATAGTTTCGTGTCATCTATACGAGAGTCATGTAAGATATTATTAATGACGCAAAAAATGTGTCATCTATTATTTTTAAGGACACGTAATAAGTGTCACGGAAATATATAGGTATGTCATCAAAAAGAATTAATGACACTAGTAAAGTGTCATCTGTTATGCTTAAGAACGCCTATTAAGTGTCATAAAAATTTATAAGTGTCATTAATGAGAATTAATGACAAGTTTAATGTGTCATCTATAATATTTAAGGACACTCAAAATATGTCATTGAAGTATATAAGATTGTCATCAAAATTCTTTAATGACACAAAAAACATGTCATCAATTATATTTAAAGACACATACAAGACATGACAGGACCCACCCCGGTTACCACCCTGATAACCGGGACGAACCCTACTCCCGTCTGACAAACACACTCAAAGTACCAGAATAACCTCAAAGAAACCGCAAGCATACATTGCTAGACCAGGGAGAATTCAAAATCCAACGAGTCAACAGTCATACAGAGCATAGTACAAAACAAGGTAAGACAGAAATCCTACTAAAAGTTGACTACAAGCACAACGGAAAAGCTCGTAACGGAAAACGCCGGAAAACTCCGGAAAAACTCTATGGCCCTGACTCTGCCTCAACGTCAACCCCAGCGCTAGTACCACGACCTGGAGGGTATTTAAAAATCAGAAAAGTGTGAGTGGACTAAAAATAAATAATAGTTTCAAAAACAATTTAATAAACAAACCAGGATTTATCATCCGTTTTAAAAACATGCATGCATAACCCAGTATCTAAAAACGTCAATATAAATCATATGGAAAAATTATCATCAAAACATGAAAATACCAATTATCATCATCCGATCAAACCTGTTGGATCTATCCGAGTCTTTAAACTCCCGAGTCTTTAAACTCAATCCAGGCCTCAATATATTCCGAGTCTTTAAACTCCCGAGTCTTTAAACTCAACAGGCCTACGGGGGAAAAATATCAATATTCGAGTCTTTAAACTCCCGAGACTTTAAACTCAATCCGGGTCTTTAAACCCAATCTGGGCCCGCCCCCGTTATAATCATAATCTGGGTCTTTAAACCCAATAACCAGATCCAGCAAATCCAATCAAAACCGTTTGAAAACCATTTCTAAATCCGTATCCAAACTCGAATTCGAAATCACTATCCCAAAGCCATGCCGGCTTTCAGAACCGTCATTCCGAACCCAAATCCGGAATCCCTTTTCAAGCTTTAAAACCAAATCTCGATTTCCGAAATCTGATTCTAAAACCAAAAACTTTGATTATCGAATCGTTTTTCAAAACCCATTTATAGTCATAGAAAATCATTTATATGTAAATCCCAAAATCATGGCATCAGAATCAGAATCAAATCATATCTCGTAAAACGTGCCGAAATACGTATAATTCTAAGAAATGCCTCAAAAAAACGTGCAAGTACGTAAAATAGATATATCATAATTTGAAACACGAACCATATTTAAAAGCATGAGAAATGATAGATTAAAACAGGTATGCATGCTCAGTTAGAAAACAAACAGTCCACTCACCGTTCACGGACACGTCACTCGCATCCCGTACGTTCCTCGGTTGCCTCAAGAATTTCCCGACCTGTCAAAAGTCACCAATCCGGGTCACAAATACTTCAATTAAGCTTACCCTAATTTCCCTAATTTTTCCGGCTTTTAAACGTATTTTAAACAAACCCCTAAACCTTCGAACACTTAAAACTAACCTGATCCGGTGTCCGATCAACCAGTCCTAAAATGTTCGTTACATCGTTTAGAGTGAAAACTGTGTTGAACGTTTCCCCTGAACAGTCCCCACGGGCCCTCATGCGCCGCCCAAAGGGGCTACGCGTGGGCTTCACGCGTCTGCACTGTTCATCGTCTTCAACCTCAATCCACCAGATTCAGACTAGTCCGGTCGAACCGAGCCGGCGAGACCGATTCTCACTCGAATCCAACCCGTTTCCAATCCTATCTTCACTACTAGTTTCGTCCCACTCTAAGCAATCGGGTCAAGTACTAAAAACACGAATTAAAGTTCTAATCCTCACCTGTCAAACTCGAACTTCAAACCCAGAAAAAAAACCAGGTTCTGTTCCCGCCCACTGGTTATCCTCCCAGCCACGATTTCGAATCCTTGAGCTCAGTACTAGCTTCCTACAACTGTTAGGACCAAGAAATCGAGTCAACAACCGTCCAAAGTCCACGACTTTTCATTCGAACCAAAACTGGAAAACAGGGGACCCGAAACTCACCTTCCTCCTGCTCACCGCCATGAGCTCCTCCATGAGTCTTAGAGTTCCAAAATGAATCTTCAGGTCCCTTGAATACCACCACCAACTCAACTTGATGGGTTTAATCGATACACGGCAGCACCACCACCTCGACTCCCTCTCTGTTTGCTGCAATCCCTCACGCCCTCACGCCCTCTGAGCCTCCCACTCACTCAACACTCACCCAGAACACTCACCAGTCTCTCAGCCTCTCTCTGCTCACACTCACTTTATCACAAGAACTCACACACTCACTGAACCGATCAATTTCCTCCCTGTTTTCAATCTCTCTGTTTTTCCTTTGCACGGTTAAACAACCTAAACAAACCATTTAATTTGAGCCGTGAAAGTGGCTAGAAACCACTAGACACAAGCCAGGTGTCAACCACCTGGTGGACCAGCCCCAAAATATCCAATTAACACTGTCCACTTGTCCTTATCTGATTGGCACGCTTCCCAAGGTAGAAAAAGACTGAAATACCCCTAATTGTTCAAATTACGATTCTACCCTTCACTTCCTAGACCCATAACTCACTCGTCCGACGTCCGATGAAGAAGTGCCGCCTGTCGTTGTTCTCAGGACGTCGAGATCTATCTAACGGTCCTTGGTTTGCGTAAAGAAACTTTATCGTTCAAAAAGTCAACAAATTCCCCTCTTTTAACCAAATTACGAAAGTGCACTCAACCTTCCAAACATCATAACTTCCTCCTCGGATGTCGGAATCGGGCGTGACACCTGTCTACGGACTCGTGACATCCTGAACTACGTCACGGTCATCGGTCAATACCCAATTGACCGCCCGAACTAAAAGTCAACATTTTGCCCATTCTAGGGGCAAAATCGTCATTCCGCGCTAAACGTCCAAAAGTATCCAACTAAACACCGATTCTTTTCGTTAATCCGTCATTGAACCCTAATCTAATTCCGACTCCCGAGACGGGTCGTTATAAGACGTCATTAAACAAATAAGTATGTATCCTTAATTCATTTTAAGGACACATTATAGGCGTCATTAAATAATTTATTAGTGTCTTATAAAAAGATTAAGGACATATAACTCATGTCATTAATAATAAATTGTGTGTCATCTAAAATATATGAAGACACGTATTAATCGTCATCTAATGTTATGCATGCTTCTTTAAACATGTATAAAGACACGTGGTTCGTGTCATCAAATAAGGAACATGTGTCATTAATCAATAATAATTACACAAAATATGTAGATACAAAACCATTTGGAAAAGTGTTTCCAATCAATACCAATTCCAACCAAAATATATGAGCGTATACTAAATTAATAAACACGAATGATTTAAAATCTGCAACGTAATCTAGTTAAGGGTGGCAATTTTTGACACGACTCGAAACCAGCACGAGATTTATCCTGATCAACCCACACGATTAAAATTTCGGGTCATTTTCAGGTCAACCCGTTATGACCCGTTTAATAAACGGGTGGGTTTCGGATCAACTTGTTAACCCGTATAATGACATGTTAACCCGTTTAATAAATTGGTAGATTTCGGATTAACAGGTTAACTTGTATATTGGCTTATATATTGACCCATTTAATAAACGTGTCATTACTAACTCATATATCTACCAATTTACCTACCTAAATACCTATTAAATTTTATAATTTAAATAAATTAAACATGTTAAACAGGTTAAACGAATCAAACGGGTCATAGGTTAATTGGATTTTGAGTACGACATTTCTATTAAAGGGCAATTAACTCATAAGTTCTTACTAACATATAAGTTTATTCAAAAACTTGCATATAGAAAAATTAAACTCATAGGTTCTTTGACTAGTCAAATGACTATACAATTTAAAATAGACCATATTTTTATATAAATTACAATTTATGTCATCCAATTGTAAACTAACCCAACAAAAATCTAAAAAACACTTACCAAAATCTATCATGATTTCAACATTATTTTTATTTTATATTTTTTTATTATAAGATTATATTGAGGATTATGAAAACATTACTCATATTTATATATTTCTTTTCACTTGCTCATTTTAAAAGTAATATGAATATCTAACCTAACTTAAAGTAAGACAATTAAAAGTAATAATTTTTCAAAAATACTTTTAAATTTAATTTTTTTTTTAACTTTCTATATTAAATAATTTGGTTAATTTCGTATAGTTTAGGGTTTAATTCTTGAATTTTGTACAAAAATTCAAGAATTAAACCTTATGTCGTGCGAGTTTCCACCACCATCTCAACCCACCCCCCTGTAACGACCCGTCCCAGAAATTGGGATTAGATTAGTTGTTAATAACGGATTAGTGAAGTTAATCAGTGATTAATTGGATGTGTTCAGACGGACGGTGCAAAATGACGATTTTACCCATGGAATGTGCAAAAATGTTGACTTTTCGTTCGAGCAGTCAAATGGACTTTGACCGATGACCGTGATGTAGTTCGGGACGTCACGAGTTCATAGACAGGTGGCACGTTCGATTCCGACATCCGAGAAAAAAGTTATGATGTTCGGAAGTTCAGGGGCAATTCGGTAATTTGGTTTAAAAGGGGCAATTTGTTGACTTTTCAAATGACATAGAATTTTCACGCACTGCGAGGACCGTTAGATAGGTCTCGATGCCCTAAATATAACGACAGGCGGCATGGGATTGGTGAGCAATCGGATAGGTCTCGAGTTTGGGTTTTGGAACATGATGGGTAAAATGGTAATTTGAACATAGAAGGGCAAGATGGTCTTTTGGAACCTTGGGATTGGTGAGCAATCGGATAGGGACAATTGGGCCTGAGAGACAGGAGATTTTTTAAGCTGAACCACTGGCTGGAGGACACCTGGCCAGCCTTTAGTGGATTTTTACAAATTCTCACACTACTAAGTTTTAAATTTGGTTGTTATCGTTTAAGTGAGAAACAGGGACAGAGGACATCGATCAAAATTCTAGTGTGTGTGTGTGTGTGTGTGTGTGTGTGTGTGTGTGTGTGTGTGTGTGTGTGTGTTAGTCGTGTGAATTCATGGTGATTGAGGAAGTGAGCGCTTGGAGGTTGAGGAATTGAGGCAGTTAATAGTGCCACAGTGAGGAACAACCGTGGAGGGAGGTGAGTGACCCGTGGAGAAACAGAGCCTCCATAAATCCAACACACACCACCCCCTTGGTTTCTCATATGAAGAGGCTTGGATGTGAAGGAAAAAATGTAAGGGAGGTGATGTGTCATGGTTGGAGGCCATAGTCGTGTTCGACGGTGACGGTAAGCAGGGACAAACCAAACTTGTTCTGTTTCGGTTTAACCGGGCAAAACGTGAATTTGAGGATAATCTTGTGTTTTAACGTTTGGTTGCGAGGTCTGGAGGTCAAGGAAGTTGTTAGGGATCGAAAGCTCGACCTGTGGTGACCTTTGGAGGCCAGAACCAGAGGAGGACGATTGGTGATTGATCGACTAACAGGAAGGTAAGAAAAATGCCATAAGTTCTTGATTTTAGTAGTTGGATCGTTTTATTAGAAGAAGACGAAACTACTGGACTAAAAAGGGTTCAAAATCGGGCTAAAAATGGAGGGAACCGTGGACATCGGTTCAACTGAACCAGTTGAACATTGGACCGAACCAAACCCGGTTCGTGCAAGGTAGGAGATGAACAGTGGACAGAAAGTGGCTCCTACGCGTAGCCCCTTTGGGCGGCACGTGAGGGCGCCTGAACAGTGGACAGCGAATGGCTCCCACGCACAGCCCCTTTGGGAGGCACGTGAGGGCGCGTGACACTGTTTATGGGGAAGTTGTCAACACGAATTTTTATCGTATCGATGTAACGAACATTTTAAGACTGGTTTCGAGTCGATCGGATATCATCTCGATAGTTTTTGGGATGTCCGAAGGTTTTAGGCCTCGATTAAAAATAGTTAAAAATTCGGGAAAATTACGGGGCTTTACTAGAAGCTTTATAAAGTAGTTAGTGACCTTAAGTACGCGTGTATCGAGGCGACAACGCTATGGTCTGTGAGTGGACTTTCCTTTCGAAATTATGATGCATGCATATATGTTTATGTATGTTTTCTATATGTGATTCTATGATTTGATTTATGATCTTGATGGTTTACAGTTTTGCACGGTTTTCGAGATATTTACGCAATTACATGTTTTACGAGATTTCGATCAATGTTGTGATTGCCTATGATTTAAATGATTTGATTTCGGGATTTCAAATATGATTTGATATCAAAAATTTAAAAATGGATTTCGGAAAAATGATTTCGGGCTTGAAGCCCAATTTATGAAAGTGGTTTTAAAGAACGTGATTTCGGGTTTTAGAATCGGATTTCCGGATGACGATTCGGGATTCAGTTCTGGAACATGAAAGTGGATTTCTGGGTTTGGGTTCGGAATGGTTATTCCGGATGCCGGCTTCCGAAATGATGGTTTCGGACTCGAATTTGGAAATGGTTATGGATATGAGTTCTGGGTTTGGATCCGGGATCCTGATGAGATTGCGAATTCGGATTCGGAAATGGAAAATGGATTTGCTGGATCTGGTTATTGGGTTTAAAGACCCAGATATGACTATGACGGGGGTGGGCCCGGATTGGGTTTAAAGACCCGGATTGAGTTTAAAGACTCGAAAGTTTAAAGACTCGGATATTGATATTTCCCCCATAGGCCTATTGAGTTTAAAGACTCGGGAGTTTAAAGACTCGGATTATATTGAGGCCTGGATTGAGTTTAAAGACTCGGGAGTTTAAAGACTCGAATAGATCCAACAGGTTCGATGGATGGAAATGTGGTTTCAAATGTGTTTTGGATTTCACTGAGACTTGATGATGATGGTTTTTCATAATGGTTTTCCCATGTTTTGGGCTATGCCCGGATGATACAGTTTTTGATGGTTTTGGGCTATGCCCGTTGTGGATAGTTAGCAGCGATTGTTAGTGTCAGAATGATAGTCGCTCGATACGCGGTACAAGGTATGACGTACGACGGCTTAGGGCCGGAACGGTTAGTGCGTTGGCGCTGGTTACGCTTGATGGTTGGACCATAGGGTCGGAGATATGCCAGCGAGATTAACCTAGATGGTAACCGGTGAGCTACGATTGAATAGGCTGGTCGGCCTATGGGGCCCGATGGTAGCCTGTTGAGCTGATGGTATACGTGGGCCGAGGAGGCCGGTTGACGGTGGCCTATTAGGCCGGATGGTCATTAGATGACGATAGTATGGATTGATGACCTTTTGGACAGTTGGGTTGAGCCGGATTTGCGCGGCTACGAGTAGCCGGATGCCTCGAGTGGCGGGGTATAGGAAACTAACTTGTGGATTTGAGGGAATTCCCCTAGCCTTGGATACTGGTAGATGTTGGTGTGCGGAGTCACGATAAGGGATGGTCTTAGTCAGGTGTGACGACCCGAGTGGTAAGGTTGTAGTGAACCAATGGCAGTTGCAGGTTTGGATGACTCGGGCGAAGGTGATGATTTGAGGAACCCCGTGGGATGACTGGTTTGGATTGTGAGTACCTGAGTAAGAAACCCCAAAGTAAGTGTTTAGTTGGAAACCATGAGTTGGGATTGTGGTAAAATAGTCGTTGTGGCTTGGGCCGACTTACGGCCAGACTGGAGGCTGTGCTGCTAGGTGCAGCCAAAGTAGGGAATAGTTGGTGGACGAGTCCAGTGTTGGGTACTTAGCGTATTGGACTCTGAGGAAGGTTAGTTTCCCTGAACTGAGCGAAGTTCAAGGGTTTGGCTCGGAAGGAGCAGAGGTTCGGGGCTGATGAACTGGGAGTCCTGGAGTAGAGAGGATACGCCACAAGTTGGGATGCTTGTGAATGGTCGGAGGGGCACATCGAGTCGAGGTTGTGATCAGTTGGGAGGTGATGATGTCCGGTAGGAACCATTAACCGAACGGGGATATGTGATGACTACTGGTTGGTCATGTTTCAGGACGAACGGTCAGGATGCCGTTAGTTGATCAGAGTAGCACAGCGGACCTAGGCCTCGTGTTGGATCGTGCTATATTTGTATGGTCAGGGTTGACCGCTCGTAAGGTTAGTTTTAGTAAACTTCCCCCAAACGTGTTGACATATGTCGGTCGGTGCCGAGGTTGGCACTTGGTGAGTGGAGACTTCGAGGATGGTACTTGGGGAGTCTGAGGTCAGTGATTAAGGATTTTGATAGTCGGTGACTTGTATTTTAGCAGGTGCCCGGAGTTGAACCTCGAAAAGGTTGGAATGCGATCATCAGAAGAAATGATGATTGATACCCGTTTGGATGTGTATAAACGAAGATAACCGACAGGTGAGTGGTTGGTGAGTTGACTTGATCTTGGATACGTGGGTAGGATCGATAGGAGTTGTGGACTGCCTCAGTGTAGTAAGTAAACGGACGTTAGGACAGGTAGTCCGGAGGTGGTATATTTGAGGATGAAGAATCGTAGTTGGAATTTTGGAATCAAGAGATGTTGAGCTTGAGACGATGAGATATTGTGTCTGGTTCCGAGGTGGTGATTAGGTTGTGTGGTAGGTACTCTAGAGTCGATTCGAACGACTCAAAGGAACTTCAGGAGTTGTGACCCCCTCTTGATTATGGACCCTTGTGGATGTGTTCAGGAGTAGAAAGCGTAATTGGCGACACCGAGTGAAGCCTGTTAGGTGAACGTTTGGGATCATGCTAAGTTGGATTAAGACAGAATGACTTGTGATAATTGTGGACCATTATGTGTTCTGTCGACGGACGACTGAAGGAAGCTGAGAAGGAGTGACTATAACTGATCAATTTGAGGTTATTGAAGAGAACCCACAATCTGGACGTGCGATATAGATGATCGATTGGATTTGATGCAGTGGTCTGAAACCTAGTCAGTAGGATCCAGTTAGGTGTGTGTGGATCAGGATGGGATTGCTTCTGACAGGTTTGAGTAGTTTTGGAGCAGGAGGAATCGCCTGTGAGAGACGAGTTGGATAGCTTGACCACTTTGAAATTGTGCAGGACATGTGTGGTTCGTCTTGCAGACGTTTGAGTATTGGGCTTGGATCTAGTGCGGGGTTTGCCCTGGGTACATAATGAGAGGTGTTTGAGGTTCTTACTGGTCGGGCGACCTAGGAGACCGAAAGATTCGAAAGTGGACTTGAGCTGGTGTTTTCAGAAGACGTGTTGGCCTAGCATGGGAATTGACTAATGGACTGCAAAAGTGAAGCGTGATTAGCTCGTCGACAGGTGGTACTCAGTATGGCTACGAGGATGTTGTGTGCCCTAGAGTTACACTGTGAAGGTGAGAGGTACACTCCGATGTTGTTGGTTGGACTTTGGATGTCGTAGTGCGTGGCTGATGCCGCTGTGATTGCTTAGTGGACGTACCATAAGATGACGTTGGAAGCACGTGAGGATATACTCTACGAGCTGTGTTTGAGGTATTCTAAAATATCCTTGTTTTCTTTAAGATTCGCAGGGTTGTCCTTGCGTGTGGTTGGTGGTATGCACCGAGGTTCTGGTCGGTGGTACTTGGTGCATGTACTTGAAATGTGTACGTACTGGTTCTGTAGTGGTCGGAGTCATGCTGATGTACTTGGACGTGCAGCGTGATGTTCTGGTAGAAGTGCTGGTAATCGGCTGAGTGCCGAGGTATATTGTGGACATATGGATTTTTGACAGGGCATGTGGATTGGATTTGGGTGACCCAGAGGGATCTGTTGATGATGACTGACATGAGCTGGATGCTCAGAGCCAAGAGTGGCTGGTAGGACCCTGGTATTGCGAGGTGTAAGCACGGTTAATCAGGGTTGTGATATGGTCCAGTTGCAGACAGGTGGTGTAGGACGTGGATGAAGTTCCACAGGATGATAGTGTTGGTGGTTAGTGGAACCACCACTAACCACCGGTGGAAGGATTGGTTGAGTTAGGGGTATAAGACGAGTACGTTGTGACTCTGGTGAGGTCGGCGCAGATCGCTGACGGAAGTAATATGGAACATTGTACGAATCTTGATGCATAGAAGTACCGAGACTGGTAGATGTCGTCTTGTGAATGAGTGTACTTGAGCTTTGTGTTTGTTGATGGCGGACTCACAAGATGTGATGGGACGTTGGTACGAGGTATGCTCGACTCGAAGGAGTCAGGAGTGTTGGACCTGATAACAATGGTGCGTACCTAGTGATAGTTGAGCCGTGAGTGTCAGCTGGTGTGGTGTTGGAAACATCGGGGGAACGAGATGGATTTGTGATGACCCCAGTGCGATTGGGACGATCTCCCGATGAACTAAAAGTTGGTTGAGTTGATTCACTGGGTAAGATGTGGTGACAGTGTTGGCACTGTCAGGATACTTTGGAGTGGCAGGTGCTAGACACCGGGTAGGAGACCCAGGTGTGAGGTTGGATTTTCCCCAGTTAGTTACGGAAATACGAGATTCAGAATTTCGGGGACGAAATTCTTTAAGGGGGTAGATTGTAACGACCCATCCCAGAAATTGGGATTAGATTAGTTGTTAATAACGGATTAGTGAAGTTAATCAGTGATTAGTTGGATGTGTTCGGACGGACGGTGCAAAATGACGATTTTAAGCCTAGAATGGGCAAAAATGTTGATTTTTTGTTTGGGCGGTCAAATGGACTTTGACCGATGACCGTGATATAGTTTGGGACGTCACGAGTTCATAGACAGGTGGCACGTCCGATTCCGACATCCAAGGAAAAAGTTATGATGTTCGGAAGTTCAGGGGAAATTCGGTAATTTGGTTTAAAGGGGCAATTTGTTGACTTTTCAAATGACACGGAATTTTGACGCACTGCGAGGACCGTTGGATAGGTCTCGATGTCCTGAATATAACCACAGGTGGCATGCGTAAATTGGACTTCGGATGAATCGCGTTTGGGTTTAGGCACATGAAGGGTAAAATGGTAATTTGAACATAGAAGGGCAAGATGGTCTTTTGGCACCTTGGGATTGGTGAGCAATCGGATAGGGACAATTGGGCCTGAGAGACAGGAGATTTTTTAAGCTGACCCACTAGCTGGAGGACACTTGGCCAGCCTCTAGTGGATTCTAACAAATTCTCACACGGCTAAGTTTTAAATTTGGTTGTTATCGTTTAAGTGAGAAACAGGGACAAAGGACATCGATCAAAATTCCAGTGTGTGTGTTAGTCGTGTGAGTTCATGGTGATTGAGAAAGTGAGAACTTGGAGGTTGAGGAATTGAGGCAGTTAGTAGTGCCACAGTGAGGAACAACCGTGGAGGTAGGTGAGTGACCCGTGGAGAAACAGAGCCTTAACAAATCCAACCCACACGACCCCCTCGGCTTCTCATCTGAAGAAGCTTGGATGTGAAGGAAAAAATGTAAGGGAGGTGATGTGTCATGGTTGGAGGCCATAGTCGTGTTCGACGGTGACGGTAAGCAGGGACAAACCAAACTTGTTCTGTTTCGGTTTAACAGGGCAAAACGTGAATTTGAGGATAATCTTGTGTTTTAACGTTTGGTTGCAAGGTCTGGAGGTCAAGGAAGTTGTTAGGGATCGAAAGCTCTACCTGTGGTGACCTGTGGAGGCCAGAACCAGAGGAGGACGATTGGTGCTTGATCGACTAATAGGAAGGTAAGAAAAACGCCATAAGTTCTTGATTTTAGTAGTTGGATCGTTTTATTAGAGGGGGACGAAACTACTGGACTAACAAGGGTTCAAAATCGGGCTAAAAATGGAGGGAACCATGGACACCGGTTTAACTGAACCGGCTGAACATTGGACTAAACCGAACCTGGTTCATGCAAGGTAGGAGATGAACAGTGGACAGCGAATGGCTCCCACGTGCAGCCTCTTTGGGAGGCACGTGAGGGCGCGTGACACTATTTATGGGGAAGTTGTCAACACGAATTTTTATCGTATCGATGTAATGAACATTTTAAGACTGGTTTCGAGTCGATCGGGCATCGTCTCGATAGTTTTAGGGATGTCCGTAGGTTTTAGGCCTCGATTAAAAATAGTTAAAAATTCGGGAAAATTACGGGGCTTTAGTAGAAGCTCTATGAAGTAGTTAGTGACCTTATTATGGAATTTGGACAAATTCGGGAAGGCCAGTGATAGCAGATTAGCCGGGGAAGCTTAAGTGCGCGTGTATCGAGGCGACAACGCTATAGTCTGTGAGTGGACTTTGCTTTCGAACTTATGACGCATGCATATATGTTTTTATATGTTTTCTATACGTGATTCTATGATTTGATTTATGATCTTGATGTTTTACAGTTTTGCACGATTTTCGAGATATTTACGGAATTACACGTTTTACGAGATTTCGATCGATGTTGTGATTTGACTATGGTTTAAATGATTTGATTTCGTGATTTGAAATATGATTTGATATCAATAATTTAAAAATGGATTTCGGAAACGTGATTTCGGGCTTGAAGCCCAGTTCATGAAAGTGGTTTTAAAGAATGTGATTTCGGGTTTTAGAATCGGATTTCCGGATGACGATTCGGGATTCAGTTCTGGAACTTGAAAGTAGATTTCCGGGTTTGGGTTCGGAATGGTTATTCCGGATGCCGGCTTACAGAATGATGGTTTCAGACTCGAATTTGGAAATGGTTATAGATATGAGTTTTGGGTTTGGATCCGGGATCCTGATGAGATTGCGGATTCGGATTCGGAAATGGAAAATGGATTTGCTGGATCTGGTTATTGGGTTTAAAGACCCGGATATGACTATGACGGGGGCGGGCCCGGATTGGGTTTAAAGACCCGGATTGAGTTTAAAGACTCGGGAGTTTAAAGACTCGAATATTGATATTTCCCCCGTAGGCCTATTGAGTTTAAAGACTCAGAAGTTTAAAGACTCGGATAGATCCAGCAGGTTCGATGGATGGAAATCTGGTTTCAAATGTGTTTGGATTTCACTGAGACTTGATGATGATGATGGTTTTTCGTAATGGTTTTCCAATGTTTTGGGCTATGCCCGGATGATAGATTTTTTGATGGTTTTGAGCTGAGGCCTGGGATTTGGGAAAAAGCAATGAGTTCGAAGACGGAGGGTATCAATGTAATTGTGCTTTATGATAACTGTTTTTGAACTTGTACTTAATTTTTGTCCACTCACAGTTTTTTCATGTTTTCGATACCCTCTAAGTTGTTGTAGTGCAGGCTGTTGGTCGAGAGAGACAGAGACATCACATACGTGATCCACAATAAAATTTGCATGCTCTGGGACGTCTGGAATTTGGACGTCAGTTTAGCCTTCGTGTCACTCGTAAATTAGACGGGAGCACAACTTAGCCCTTAATCCCAGGGGATTGAGGGTGGGGCGTGTCACACCCCCCTCCCAAAACAAAAAATTATATGCCCTACCGTTGAACCTCAGACAATACGGATTTTATTTTTTATTTTATAGAAAAAATCCAATTGTAACTATATACAATGTGTATATATATATATAATATTTATTATATGCATAATATAATAAAGGACCCAAGAGGTCAAAGAAATCAAACACTAAGGGGCACATGGGGCAAAGATAACGAAAAAAAACAATATTATTTTTAATTGTTTAAAGAAATTTTCAATAACTCACTTATTCTCTTTATTGAAATATAAAAGGGTAGATGTGGAATTTATTACTTATAAATTCTGTTTGAGATTTTTGAATAAAAAAGGTTTGAAATATGGTCTTATTTTGTTTAATATACAAACATTAAAGGTTTTAAATAAAAGTAAAAGTTGTTAAAGATATAACAATGATTTACTCTTTATTAAATGGGTTACACGAGTTGTGCGGGTCATTAATAGGTCGGGTTCGAGTTGAACATTCTTGACACGATTATTAAACGGGTCGAGTTCGGGTTTGACATAAATGGGAAAAATATAATTCATGACACAACACGACTCATTGCCACCCCTAAATCTAATCCACTTGGAAGTAGCTATCAACAAGCTCGACCCACTCTATTCGTACCATATCAATTTCATCTTGAGTATAAGTCATTTTCCCTTCAAAATGCTATGAACCAACAATATAAATGTATTAATTAATCATTTAGACATTTACTATATGATTCACAAAACTAGACGAAAAAATCGTATATGTATATATATATATATATATATATATATATGCATACTCACAAATGGAAACTAATGGTCAGGGATATATATATATATATATATATATATGCATACTCACAAATGGAAACTAATGGTCAGGGATATATATATATATATATATATATATATATATATATATATGCATACTCACAAATGGAAACTAATGGTCAGGGAGCTAGGAAAAGCAGAAGAAAAAAAATTGACCCCCAAACTCTATGATTTGTGACTACAATCGTTACAGAAACGGAGGGATTGTAGGTGTTAGAAGGAATGAAATTTCAAAGTTGGTGATGAATGTTAAGAAAGGAAGAACAATCTTGAAAATAAGTCATTTTCCTTTTGAACTTAAATAAAACAACAAAAATGAACTAATTAATCCTTTAGACATTTACTATAACAAAAATAATTGTATATATATATTTTTTTATATTTACAAGTGCTAGTAAGATAAAATTCTTGTAGTATTACATAAGAGTATGAAATTTGATAAATATATACCAATCATTTAGAAATTTGGTATGATCCACACAACTAAACAAAAAATCATATCAACAAGTACTAGTGGATATCATGCTACCGCAAAGAAGCTTAACTTCTAAGAAGAAGCTTTCTCCACAAGATTGATTATTTAGATCAAACAAAATGCATGAAACATACCTTTTGTGAAGAAGTTTTCTCCACCAGATTTTGTCAAAGATGACCAATCGATCAAATAAGCGGTAGAAAATCAAAACAACTGTCAACATAGCATTCACGAGAATCAAAATTCACCACTTCAATATACATTATAACCCCATCAACATAACATTATAATATAGAGAAAAAAGTTACTCAGCAAGGCTTGTAATTTATCTCATAATAATATCCAATTATCCACATATAAGGTGGGTAGGGAATGTAAACGTCTTACAATGCTCATGATGATTGTTGATGATGGCACACCTATAAAACTACAAACAGCAAAAACATGGAGGCAAAATTAAGAACAATATCTCTTTTGCAAGTGTAGAGCTACATTAAGACTCTTAATATGCTCAATAAAAGAAAGAGCAACATTCAACTGAAAAATATGGATGGCATACTAGCTATGGAGTAATTAGGAGATTCAAGACATCCCCACTGTTATATTCATCCCCAAACTTGTCCTGCAAATATAATGTATAGATGCCCATCATAAATTGGAACAGTGAAAAAAAAATAAGTATAGATATAGATAACTGCAATCTCGTTGATATCTTTTCATAACTCGTACTATAACTCATACTTACTTTTCAAATGGTTTGCTTATCAACATCTCCTCTGTTCTTTTCTGAAGGATAGTTCAAAGTTCCCACTGTTATATTCATCCCCAAACTTGTCCTACAAAGAAGTAGGAGGTTGTCCCCATGTACCAAACCAGAAACAACTACCTTCCCTCCTGCCACAACAAAGCTTCTCAAAGGAAAAATTGGTTATAACAACAACATCTCACTATTTGATTTCTAGTGATTAATGAAAGAGATAGACTTCGGTTCTTCTTTTTGCACACAACAAACAAACCTGTTTTGGGAAAGAAGAACAAACTAGTCTCAAACTAACAAAAAAATTGACGACGTTACTATTTACAGATTAGTCAAATATTTCATCTAGGTTCGAGAAAACCAACAAAGACATACATGAACGTTAAAACCTTATCCAATAAAAACCATTTGGCCAAAACCACTTTCTTCTGAGAATCAAAGCCTTTCAAACCCACCTCTACTCTAGCAGATCTTCATCAAGCATGTAGTATTTCAAATCCGGCGATACCGACATCCCAATTTCCTCGATTTCTGTTGAAAGATAAAAAAACTTCAACACCCACCTCATATATTCCTCCAAGAATCAAAATTTCCAATATCTTCGCTTCCACAACATATATTGTTTAATTGCAATTTCCTTACTTGATACGGAGCTTGCTAGTATCAACAAGACCGAGAAACAATTCAATAAAAAAGATATAAAGTAACAATTCAATAAAAATCAGTAAGAACAGAGTAGAGTAATTCGAACCCTCGATTAATTAATGGGTAATAAGGTACATAATTGACAGAAAAATTACCTCATAAATGGAAATTTTTCTGAATCATGAAGAACTCTTCGAAGCCGTTCTTGGAGTTGCTATCAGAAGCCGTTCTTCGAATGAGGGCGATGGTGCATAGGGTTTTTCCACCCATTCCTACGTTCAACCTGCGCGAAGGTGGACACAATTTTTTTCTTTTGCTTTGCATTGTCGGCCACGCTTTAACATTTTCTAATTTTTGGAATAGTAAAAAAAATCAAAGATGTAACACCAATACAAACCATGAGTTTTGTTAAATCAGATAACTAAATTCAAACTTGCAGCTTTAGGCAGAGTATAATATTATATATACTCTCTAGTTCGTATAGCCAGAATATATAATCTGAAATCATATAGATTTGGGTAGATGAATTTTTCTTACCAGGCCGATTTGCTAAAAAGTTGTTGTTCTTGTCTCTTGAAATCTTTCCCTATATATACCAATTAAAATAAAAACAATTGAAATATGATAAACAGAAGCAGAATCAAAGAGAGAAACTAGTGTTCATATATGCAAACTTTGAAGATTCTTGTTTTTCTCCTTCAATGTCTCCATATTTCTTTCCTCATTTCCTCACTTCATTTCGATTTTTGAAATTAATTGGATTGGATTTTTCAAAATTGATGCCTTTATTGCTTTCACTATCAAATTTAAATCTATTAGTGAAAAATAGCCGCACTTTATAAAAAAAAATATCCAATTTTGACTTATCACATTGAATTTCTTAATCAACATATGATTGTTACTTTCTAAACTTTCTATCATTTTCCTCCTAATTTTCTCAGTAACCATACAAATCACAAGGTAGCTTTAGATTGCACCCATAGAGCAAAATAATAGAACTTTACGTACAAGCAAATCAAATCAGATTGAACATACATTCTAAGTTGATCTAGAATCCAAAATCTAATAACAAATATGAAAAAATTCCCAAATAATTCTGGAAACAAAAACACCTAAATGCCATGGGCAGTCATCAGGTACTTTAGATGTTAGTAAATCTATTACCGTAATCAAAATTCAAAGAAAATTAACACCAGAAAAATCAATATAACTTGCAATTAAAAATTGGGGTAAACATGTAGGGTTTTGAATATTAGAAAATTGGGTAAACCGAGATTTTTGGAATTAGAAAAGTAGACTTTCAAATAATAAAAGAATTGGAAAGAACACAATTACCTTATAGTGCGATCGAGAAAGAGAGTGGCGAAGGTCGTTGCGAGGTAGTAGAAGGAGGGAAGAGTGAAGATGGGAGATCAATGATGATAAAGACAGAGCAAGAGATTGAAACGCAAAATTGGGAGAGCAATGGTGAAGATGAGAGATTAGGAGAGGTAGAGGAATGAGGTCGTAATACCTTGTAGGAATGGGTGGGAGTCGCAACGATCGATGGTGATCGATGAGATGAATGAGGCAAACATAGCAAACAGATCATTTTTTAGCGTAAAAGGAATGAAAGAAACAGGGACTAATTAGAAAATCGCGAGTGGTGAAAAAGTAGGATTGGCTTTAGTAAGTTTTGGTATCGCTTTTCAGAAAAAAAAAAAAAAGTTTTGGTATTGCGTCAATTGATATTAAGGATGCGCGGTTAAACAAAACATGCGTCATTGAATTCTTAAGTTGCGTGTCATATTCATAATGAATTTTATACTAGTGTCGTGGAAAATATTTAATGACAATAATTTCAAAAGTGTGTCATCAAAGCCCTAAATTCAGTGTCATAGATTGGCTGTTTTTTAGTAGTGCGTAGGGATTCAATTGTGTCAAATTTGTCCTCTTCTGGGAATGATAATTCTTCGAACCTATTGGTCTACCTCACTTCTGGGCAGGGACGTATGACTGATTAGCCATCATGGCCATACTTTGTTCATCTAAGATGACCCGTCCTTCTAGGATGGTGAGTCCTACAGGGACGTCTATCCTCGCAGGCACGTTTGCAAAAAGTATATATGATCTCGTCACTTTGGCTAGATTAAAGAAATCATCTAGCATCTATTAGCTACACTTTGTACATCCAGAATTTTCCACACTTCATTCTCACTTTGTGCGGTTCGGGGATCAAGATGAGACATAATGTAGACATTCCACGTCAATTAATGTCGTTATTAGAGAACGTTGACATTCTTATCTCCCTCTAACAGCGGAACATATATGCCCCACCGACATTGAAGTCCTATTTTTGTACGTTTTGGCGATGTAATGGGGACGTAAATTGTACACCCGAAAATGCGTAAGTGCGAAATATTAGGTTCGTACCTAGTTACTAGTTGTAACACGGAATAGGGTACGATGACAGTGGGCCTTAACCGGACCAACATAGCTGCATGCAAAATTGCATAGCCCCACGTAAAAATTGGGAGTTTAGTGCGCATAACTAAGGTCTATGCAATCATCTGTAATTGTTTAATGAATGTTTTTGCGAGACCATTCTGGGTGTGAACATGTACAACTGTATGTTCAACATCTATTCCAAGGGACATGCAATAATCACCAAAAGATTTCGATGTAAACTCGCTAGTATTATCAAGTCTGATGGACTTTATAGAATAATCCAGATGGTGAGCCCTTAATTTAATGATTTCGACAAAGTGTTTGGCAAATGCAGCATTGCGTGTGGACAATTATGTAACATTTGACCACCTCGTCGATGCATCAATCTAAACCATGAAATATTTAAATGGTTCGCATGGTGGTTGGATGGGTCCATAAATATCTCATTGTATTCTATACAAGAAATGAATAGATTCTTTACTTATCTTTGCATATGATGGTCTCGTGTTCCATTTTCCCATTGAGCAAGCTTGGCATAGTGTCTCACTAAACACAACGTCCTTATTTGTAAGGGGATGCCTGTGTGATATATTAAGAATACGGTGTAACGACCTCTCCCAAAATTTTGTGAGTAATCAAGATTTAATTGTGCATTAGCGAGGCTAATCGGGGATTAGTCGAGCATTGTCGGACATTCGGGGTGAAATTAAGATATTGCCCCTAAACGAGGGTAAAAAGTTGACTTTTGATCTGAGAGGTCCAATGCACATGGACCGAGGATCGTTTCATAGATCGAGTCGATACGAGTCCGTAGACAGGTGGCACGTCGAAATCAAACTTTCGACGGGAAAGATACGAGTGACAAAAGGTTCATGGTGTTATTGCACGTTTCTTTAAACGAGTGAATTTTGCCTTTTAGTGGGCCCCAAATATTTTGGTCAAAATTTCCCTTTCCTTTATCATTCATGCATATCCCCCCCCCCCTTCTAACCTTCTCTATTTCGATCAAGCAAACCCGAAAGGCCAAAAATCATCCCCCTTCCCCCATTTGATCCAGTTTGAGACCAAGAGAGTGGCTGAGGGTAAGTGTAACGACCCGTCCCAGAAATTAGGGTTAAGACCGTGTTTAAGATGAGATTAGTGAGCTTAACCTGTGGTTAGTTAGTTATGATAGGTCCGGCAGCGTAGAATGACGATTTTGCCCCTAGGTTGGGTAAATAGTTGACTTTTAGTTCGGGTGGTCAAATGGACTTTGACCGATGACCGTGACGTAGTTCGGGGGACGTCACGAATCCGTAGACAGGTGGCACGCCCAATTCCGACATCCGAGGAGGAAGTTATGATGTTCGGAAGGTTGAGGGCACTTTCGTAATTTGGCTAAAATTAGGGGAAAAAGTTGACTTTTCGTACGACCGGGTTTTGACACGTTGACCTAGGATAGTTAGGTAGATCTCGTCGCCTTGAGTTCAACGGCAGGCGGCACATGTTCATCGGAGTTAGGATGCGTGAGTTACGGGTCTAGAAAGGTAATGGCATTATAGTAATTTTGGTTTAAAAGAAGGGCAGTTTGGTCTTTTGTACTTTGGGCTTGGTGCAACCGGATTTGGACAAGTGTCCAGGGCAGAGAGGAGATTTTTGTGTGAGGCTTGAGGGGATGGTGACACGTGGGGCTTGGCTAGAGGGTTCTAGTGAGTACACGGGTGTTTCAAATCGTGCAGGTGTGTGTGCCCGTGTGTGTGTTAAAAGAAGAGAGAACAGAGAGGAAGCTTGAGAGAAAATTGAGAGGTGATCGTGAGTGTTGGTGTGATCTGGTGAGTGAGGAGTGACCAGAGGAAGAAAGGGAGGAAAACGGAGACGGGACGGCGGTGAACCGAGAACGCCGGTTCAGACCGGTTCACGCGAGGTAGACGACGGTGAACAGTACCCTGTGTGCAGGCGCGTGAGGCCACGCGCAGCCACTTTGGGCGGCACGTGGGGGTGGGTGCGGTGGTGTTTGGGAAAACGGTCAACATGGTTTTTGGTTTAGGTGTTGTGACGAATCCTTTGGAATAGGTTTCGGGTTGATCGGATGTCGTTTGAGGTTAGTTCCGCGAGGTTGAAGGTTTAGGGTTCCGGTTTGTTACGTTTAGGACCCGGGGATTTTTGTGAAAAATTAGGTGGACCTTAGTAGACGTGTTAGTAACGTTCTTGGGTGATTGTTGATAGGATCGGGATTTCTCGAGGAAGCCGAAGAACGTACAGGACGTTCGGAACGCGATTGAAGGCTCGGTACTGTGAGTGGACCCTTTCTCTTAACTTGAGCATGCATAACTGCTTTTAATTACTTGTTTTATAGTTTTATATGTGATTTCATGATTATTGAATATGCTATGTTGGTTTTACATAAT
Organism: Prinsepia uniflora; assembly: GCA_032719365.1. Taxonomy (NCBI): domain Eukaryota; kingdom Viridiplantae; phylum Streptophyta; class Magnoliopsida; order Rosales; family Rosaceae; genus Prinsepia; species Prinsepia uniflora. Next base: position 15,661,435 of record CM064870.1, read on the forward strand.
TGCACGTTTTTCGAGGAAGTACGGTTTTCAGCACGCTTTACGAGAAAGACTTGATTTCTGAGTATGATACCATGATTTTGGGACTTAAATCTATAAAGGGTTTTCAATGATTATAAGTGGATTTTGATACATGATTTGAGGATCAAGGTTTTCGGTTTTAGAATCGGATTTTGAGAATCGAGATTTGGTTTTGAAGTTGAAAAGTGGAATTCCGGATTTGGGTTCGGAATGACGGTTCTGGACGCCGGAAGGGCATCAGACCAGTGATTTCGAATTCGGGTTTGGATATGGATTTAGAAATTGTATTCAAATGGTTTTGGATTGGATTTTCTGGATCTAGATATTGGGTTTAAAGACCCGGATATTGATTTGACGGGGGACGGGCCCGGATTGGGTTTAAAGACCCGGACTGACTTTAAAGACTCGGATATATATTGATATTTCCCCCGTAGACCTATTGAGTTTAAAGACTCGGGAGTTTAAAGACTCGGATATTATTGAGGCCTGGATTGAGTTAAAAGACTCGGGAGTTTAAAGACTCGGGAGTTTAAAGACTCGGATAGATCCAGCAGGTTTGATCGGATGATGATGGCTTGGTATTTATGTTTGATGATACAGTTTCATGGTGCTTATGATATGATTTCTATAATTGTTTTTAGTAACTGGGTTATGCATGTGATTTCAAAACAGAGGGCTAAAACCCTAGTTTTGTTATGAAATGGTTTTCGGAAATTCTTTTCTTATTTATGGTCCACTCACACCTTCTGTTTTAAATTGCCCTCCAGGTCGTGGAGCTAGCACCGGGTTTTGGCGTCGAGGCAGCGTCGGAGGCATAGAATTTTTCAAGAGTGACCCTGGAGTGCTTAAACTTTTCCGTTGTGCGTGTATCTTATTTATCGGTTTTCTTTCCTTTGTATTTTGTACTATGCTCTGTAAACTTTTGACTTCGGGATGTTTCATATAGTTTCTACTGCATCTGACTGTGTACTTTGGTGGTTTAGAGTGAGTTTATTTTTGTGCGTGTCGGGGTGTCAGACGAGAGCAGGATTTACCTCGGTTTTCGGGGTGAAACCGGAGTGGGTCCTGACAGCAAGGGACTGAGGAACGTCGTGGGAGGCTGCAGGACCGCAGTGGATGGTGAAGGGATCCACGTGAAAAGGTAAACCTGAAACCCGGCTTTAGTTCAAAAATTGAAAATGGAATTTTGGACGTTGTTGAAGTTTTGGGTTGATCCTAACAGGTTCTAGGGATTGAGACGAGTACGTGGGACTTAGTTTCGAGGGCGGTGGTGGCCTGAGACAGCTAGAATGGAGGAGGAAAGACTGGTCGTACTGTTCATCGATTCCAGGTAAACTTGTAGGTTGTTTTTCCATATTTTGATCTTATAGATCCCTTCTTGGGTTAGAGCCGAAGAGAATGGAAGCAACGACTTCAAAAATGGTGGTTGGAAATGGAAGAACAGATAGGGTCGGGTTCGTGGGTCTACGTGACCCAGTTGTAGAAATCCGGGTCGACCTGGATAGAGGGCAGAGATGATGACATCATCGATGACATCATCATGTCAGGTCTGACATATCAGCTAACACGTGTCAGATGTCAATGATGATGTCACTACTGACGTCAGTGATGATGTTAGTGTTGACTTTTTGGTCAATGTTGACCAGTCACTTTGACCCGTACGTGGGGGCGCGTGGGCATATATTTCGAGGTGGGACTAGGACTATTTTAAAGGTTTTGACGATACGAATCCAATGGTGGTGGTTTCGAGTCGATCAGAGATCTTTAGATTGGTCAAATTGAGGTTTAAAGCCTCGGGAAGTGTGTTTGGGACACATTGACTTTGTCGGGAATATTGGGGCTTACGGTTAGTAGTAACCTTTGAGTATGTTTTGGACAGGTCCGGATGACCCAGAGAGGTCGGATTAGCCCAGAGGGGCTTATGGTGCGGAGTATCGAGGCGTAGCTTGGACGGTCTGTGAGTAGACTTTATTTTATGTATATGATGCATGTCAGGACTCACCCCGGTTCCACCCCAAAAATCGAGGTAAATCCTGCTCTCGTCTGACACCCCGACACTAAACCGAAATAAACTCACGAAAAACCACCAAAATACACAGTCAGACGCAGGAGAAACTTAAAACATCCTGAAGTCAAGTTTTACAGAGCATAGTACCATATACAAAGGAAAGAAAACCGATAAACAAGATACACGCACAACGGAAAAGTTTAAGCACTCCGGGGTCACTCTCGAAAATTCTATGCCTCCGACACTGCCTCGACGTCAAAACCCCGCGCTAGCTCCACGACCTGGAGGGCAATTTAAAAACAGAAGGTGTGAGTGGACCATAAATAAGAAAAGAATTTCCAAAAACCATTTCCTAATAAAACCAGGGTTTTAGCCCTCCGTTTTGAAATCACATGCATAACCCAGTTACTAAAAACAATTATAAATCACGTAAAGATCATCATAAAAACATTTGCAGAATCATTATAAAAACAGTTATAGAACTCATATCATAAGCACCATAAAACTGTATCATAAAACATAAATACCAAGCCATCATCATCTGATCAAACCTGCTAGATCTATCCGAGTTTTTAAACTCCCGAGTCTTTTAACTCAACAGGCCTACGGGGGAAATATCAATATATCCGACTCTTTAAACTCCCGAGTCTTTTAACTCAACAGGCCTACGGGGGAAATATCAATATATCCGAGTCTTTAAACTCCCGAGTCTTTAAAGTCAATCCGGGTCTTTAAACCCAATCCGGGCCCGTCCCCGTCAAATCAATATCTGGGTCTTTAAACCCAATAACCAGATCCAGCAAATCCAATCCAAAACCATTTGAAAACCATTTCTAAAGCCATATCCAAACCCGAATCCGAAATCACTGGTCTGATGCCCTTCCGGCGTCCAGAACCGTCATTCCGAACTCAAATCCGAAATTCCACTTTTCAACTTTAAAACCAAATCTCGTTTCCGAAATCCGATTTCAAAACCGAAAACTTTGATCATCAAAATCATGTTCCAAAACCATTGATCATTTGAAATCCCGAAACTATAACATCATAGGCAGAAATCAGCCTTTTATCGTAAAACGTGCAAAATACATTATTTTCTCGAAAAACGTGCAATTATGTAAAATCAACCTCACATATTCAGCAATCATGAAATCACATGTAAAACCATAAAATAAGTAATTAAAAGCAGTTATGCATGCTCGAGTTTAGAGAAAGGGGTTCACTCACAGTACCAAGCCCTCAGTCGCGTCCCGAACGTCCCGTACGTTCCTCGGCTTCCTCGGGAAATCCCGATCCTGTCAACAACCATCCAAGAAGATTACTAACACGTCTCCTGAGGTCCACCTAATTTTTCCCGAAAATCCCCGGGTCCTAAACGTAACAAACCGGAACCCTAAACCTTCAACCTCGCGGGACTAACCTCAAACGACGTCCGAACAACCCGAAACCAATTCCATTAGACTCGTTACAACTCCTAGACCAAAAAATATGTTGACCGTTTCCCCAAACACCGCCGCACGCGCCCCCACGCGCCGCCCAAAGTGGCTACACGTGGCCTCACGCGCCTGCACACAGGGTACTGTTCACCGTCGTCTACCTCGCGTGAACCGGTCTGAACCGGCGTTCCCAGTTCTCCGCCGTCCGTCCACCAATTCGACTCCTCTCTTCACCATCCTCACCGTCTAGTCCTAAACAACCCATTCCCCTTACTCTAACACCTCGACACAGTCCCTAGATCATCGTCCCAAACTCGACACAAAAACCCGAACAACCCTTGTTTCCTATTCCGGCCACCCAAGGCCTCCCCCGTCACAGTGGCTACACTAAACGCTTCCTAGGACCTCCCTGAGTCTCACCCAACTCACCAAAATGGTCGATTCAACCCCAGACTTCACGACTTTTGGTTTGAAACTCGACGGCAAAATAGAGCAAAATCACAGGGAGAAGAAAATACCTGTCGTCGACCACCGCCGTGCTCACCGCCGCACTCCTTGGAGGTCACAGAGTCCTCCCCAGCTTCTTTTCGAGTCCAATTAAACCAACACACGACCACACCACCACTACGATCTCTCACTGCTTCTCTGTTTTCTCTGTTTTTTGTAACTCACACCTCACACACACCGATTCCCTCACAACTTCTCACTCACCTCCACTCAGCAGCTCTCACTTAAACTCTCACACACTCAACAAGTCACACAAACACCCCACACCGCCTTCACCTGCTCAATTCCCTCTCAGCCTCACTCTGTCTCTGTTTCTCTCAAAGGCACGGTTAACAGCCCGTAATTATTTGGACCCGTGAGAGATCCTAGAAGCCACTGGACCCTTAGCACGTGTCACCATCCCAAAGCCCCTCTCACAAATGTCCCAATCTCAGCTGTCCACCTGTTCCAATCCAATTGCATAATTCCCAACGTGCAAAAGAACAAAATGTCCTTCTTTTGAACCAAAATTACGATTGTGCCACTACCTCTCTAGACCCGTAACGCACACATCCTAACTCCGATGAATACGTGCCGCCTGTCATCGAACTCAGGACAACGAGATGTACCTAACGGTCCTAGGTCAACGTGTCAAAACCCGATTGTACGAAAAGTCAACTTTTCCCCCTATTTTAGCCAAATTACGGTAATGCCCTCAACCTTCCGAACATCATAACTTCCTCCTCTGATGTCGGAATCGGGCGTGCCACCTGTCTACCGATTTGTGACGTCCCGAACTACGTCACAGTCATCGGTTAATACCTAATTGACCACCCGAACTAAAAGTCAACTATTTACCCGACCGGGGCAAAATCATCATTCTACGCTACCGGACCTATCGTAACTGACTAACCACCAATTAAGCTCACTAATCTCATTTTAAACACGGTCTTAACCCTAATTCCCAGGACGGGTCGTTACAATGCATGCATAAATGTTTTATTTGTGTTTATGAACATGATTTGAGATGTCATGAGTGCATGTGTTTTAAATATCATTTGTTGGGCATTTTTGTAGAAAATATAATATTGCACGTAGTTCGAGATTTCTATTTTATATGATGTTTGGTGTAACAACCAATCCCGGAAATTGGGATTGGATTAGTTGTTAATGACGATTTAGTGAAGTTAATCGGTGATTAGTTAGAGGCATTCGGACGGACAGTGCAAAATGACGATTTTGCCCCTAAAATGGGTAAAATGTTGACTTTTAGTTCGAACGGTCAAATGGACTTTGACCGATGACCGTGACGTAGGTCAGGACGTCACGATTTCATAGACAGGTGGCACGTCCGATTCCGACATCCGAGGAAAAAGTTATGACGTTAGGAAGATTGAGGATATTTTCGTAATTAAGGTAAAAGAGGGAATTTGTTGACTTTTTACACGACAAATACTTTTCATATAATTCGAGGACCGTTAGGAAGGTCTTGATCCCCTGAGTGTAACGACAGGCGGCACGCGGTCATCGGAGTTCGGACGGTTTAGTTACGATTCTAGATAATGAAGGGCAAAATGGTAATTTTGCAAGGCGGGGGTAAAATGGTCTTTTGGCATCTTGGTTTCTGTGACCAATCAGGTGAGGACACCTGGGGCTGATGGATTGGATATTTGTGAGTTGAACCAGCAAATTAAGGACACATGGCCACTTCCTAGAGGCTTCTAGCCAATTCAATCTCACCTATTATAGTTTTTAAAATCTGAGTTTGTCGATTAAGGGAGAACATGGGCAGAGAGCAGAGTGTGTGTGTGTGTGTGTGTGTGTGTGTGTGTGTGTGTGTGTGTGTGTGTAATTGTGAGAAACCAAACCTTTTCCTTTGTCTTTGTTGTCTGAAATGAAGGGGAAGAGAGAGGTCAGACGAAGAATGTGGTGGTGGTTTGGAGGATGGCCGCCTTGTACGGTGGTTGCAGTAAGGGTGTCACTGTGAAACACCCTGTGAGGAAAATAGAGGAGCCTTGTGTTTTCAAAACCAGACAACCCTCAACTCTCAATATTTTACGGTCGTGTTTGAAGGAAAAAGGAAGGAGGTGTTGAGGCGGTTCTAGTGATGCCACCGTGGAGAGCCGCCATGGACAGTGGCTGACAAACCCGACACGGTAAGAATTGGTTCAAATTTAGGTACTTGTTTTTAGTATCTATTGATGGTTTCTAATGCTTGGAATACGATTAGGGAGGTCTTATAGGATGATCAGGACCGAATGCGAGGTTTGGAAGGGACGGTAAGTGACTGTAACCATTAACTATCTCAGTTTAGCCAAAAATGGCAACTTACGGGTTGATGGCCAATAACCTCATTAGATTATCAGGTAAGGTTTGGGACATTGAGACAAGGTTGTTGAGCTTGAAAAGAAGAGGAATCGTGGTCTGGAAGCACGAAAACAGGGAGCAGGAATTCGACAATTTTTACTCGATCAAGGAGGTACATCTCTGCTTTTTAAATTTATGTTTTGCTTATAGGAAACAATTAGAAATGGAAGGACGAAATGATTGGAAGAAAAAGGATTAAAATCGGACTGGAATTGAACCCTGAACCGTGACCGCCGGTTCGGACCTGTTCAAACCTGGTCTGTCTCAAGGAAGGGGATGATGAACAGTAGGCGCGTGGCTCCCACGCGCAGTCCCTTTGGGCCGCGTATGAGGGCGTGTGGGGCCCCTTTTGGGAAAGTTTCCAACACGACTTTTAAATTATTCGATGTAACGAACATTTTGGCACTAGTTTCGAGTCGATCGGACATCGTCTCGATATGTTTCGGGATGTCCGAAGGTTTTAGGGCTCTTTTAAAAATAGTTAAAAATTCGGGAAAATTACAGGGACTTAGTAGAAGCTTAATGAAGTAATTAGTGACCTATTTATGGGATTTGGACAGGTTCGAAAAAACCGGTGATAGTGGATTGGCCGACAACAGCGTAAGTGCGTGCTTATCGAGGCGACGACGAAATGGTCTGTGAGTGGACTTTGTTTTCAAACTTATGATGCATGCATATATGTTTTTAGATGTTTTCTATACGTGATTCTATGATTTGATTTATGATCTTGATGGTTTACGGTTTTACACATTTTTCGAGGTAATTACGAAATTTCACATTTTACGAGATTTCGATGGATGTTGTGATTTAAACCTGGTTTTAATGATTTGATGTCGAGAGTTAAAATATGATTTAATATCAATGATTTAAAAATGGATTTCGGAAAAAATAACTTCGGGCTTAGAGGTCCAGTTCAAAAAAACGGTTTTAAGAAACGTTTTTTCGGGTTTTAGAATCGGATTCCAGGATGACGATTCTGGATTCGGTTTGGAACTTTAAAATGGATTTTCGGGTTGGGTTCGAAATGGATTTCCGGGTTGGGTTCGAAATGGATATTCCGGATGCTAGCTTACGGAATGATGGTTTCGAACTCGGATTTGGAAATGGATGATGAATACGAGTTCTGGGTTTGGATCTGGGATCCTGATGAGATTGCGAATTCGGATTCGGATATGGATAGTGGTCTTGGAATGGATTTTCTAGATCTGGTTATTGGGTTTAAAGACCCGGATATGATAAGACGGGGGCGGGCTCGGATTGGGTTTAAAGACCCGGATTGAGTTTAAAGACTCGGGAGTTTAAAGACTCGGATATTATGATTTTCCCCCGTAAGCATGTTGAGTTTAAAGACTCAGGAGTTTAAAGACTCGGATTATATTGAGGCCTAGATTGAGTTTAAAGACTCGGGAGTTTAAAGACTCGGATAGATCCAACAGGTTCGATGGATGGAAATGTGTTTTTGTTTTCACTGAGACTTGATGATGATGGTTTTTACTAATGATACGGTTTCAATGGTTTTGGGCTCAGGCCCGGGATTTCAGAAAAGGAAATGAATTCGGATTTTCTTAATGGTCTGATATGCATGCATTTGTTTTTCTTCAAACGAAGGGTATAAATGTAATTGTGTTTTCTGATAACTATTTTTGAACTTATGCTTTATTTTTGTCCACTCACAATCTTTCCATGGTTTTGATACCCTCCAGGTTGTTGCGGTGCGGGCTGTCAGTTGAGAGAGGCGGAGACATCATATGTGAAATCCACAGTAGATTCGATACACTCTGGGAGGTCCGGAAGCTTTTGGACGGTCGGATCAAGAATCTTTTGTCCGACTTACGTGTCACATGGAGGTTGGACGTCGGTTTAGCCTTCGTGTCAGGCTTAAGTTAGACAGGAGCAGGACTTAGCCCTTAATCCCGGGGGATTGGGGGTGGGTCCTGTCATTTGGGCTTCGGTCGAGTATACTACGTGCATGAGTTATATGTGATTCCGAAGATTTCACAGAGAGGCGTGAAATCGAGGAACTGAGTTACGATTTTGGAGGATTTCACGGAGATGCGTGAAATCAAGATTCGGGCACAAGTCTCAATTGAACGATGATTTGAAAGTGGTTTGAAAATGAGAAAATGGTTTTTGAATTTGGAAATATCTTTCGGGCGTATGACCCAATTAATTTGAGGTTTGACTTAGAGTATAATCAAACGTGAGATAAGTCGGGCTGTGACCCAGTTATGAGTTTTACGAAAGATATTTTGGGCATGAGACCCAGTTATGGATTTGATAGGATTCGAGGAATCCTGGGATATGAAGTGTCGTTGGACACTGGATATTCGGATTGTGGCCCATTTGGTGATGTTCCGTACTTGAGGCCCTATTGATGATGGTATTTGGGTGAGTCCCGGATGATATGACGCTCGCCTCCGGACTGTGGATATGTTCCTACTGGAGAGGTCACGATGCACCTCCTGTTGTCGAGCATCCGCGGGAAGCAATGACCGAGGGAGGTTTGACTTATGAGTGCTGATGTTATCCTCTGAGATCGATCGGTGATGTCTTCTCGATGATCTAGAGACGGTCGGGCGAGTGATGTGTACACAGCGAGATGCTAGGATTGTGAGCGGTCCTGAGCTATATGTACATGTGCTAGAATTAGAATCTTGACTGACATTGAGGATGGGATTGTGTTCCCACGTGTTCTATGATTTGGACTAAGGTTCTGTACGCGTTTTCTGGTTTGGGCTGAGACCCTGTATAATTTGCTTTTGGGCTGGGACCGTACTTAGGTAATGGCTTCGATTGAGAAGAATTTTTCACTGTGTGTTGATTTGGGAAGTAATACGTCTTGCTTCCTATAAGTATATGAAATAACTGTTTTACGGTGCATGCAATCTTTTACGTGAAGGGTATAAATGTCTTTCCAATAAATGATGTTTTTAGACTATTATTTTGCCAACACACAGTTTTTATGGTTTTTAATACCCTTCAGGTTGATCGCATATGCGGGCTGTAGCAGAGATCGAGACATCACATGCCACCACCCATCCTGGCGTACTCTGATGGACCCCGAGCGGGGGACAAGTTTATCCCTAGTCTAACACGCGGTGTCGGACTAGAGCAGGCACATCCCACGATAATATAAGGGGATTGGAATGGGTCCTGTCATACGGCGCATCATACCTTGACCTAGGTGTCCCAATCGGTCATGTCATAATAAGTAGTTGCTTGGGTTAGGTAGCTTCCAGCTAGCCATGTGATTTTCCTCGATGGTTCTAATAGTGGTCGTGTAGAGGCCACTTGTAACGACCCGTCCCAAACCTACGAGATTAATTAAGGATTAATCGTGGATTATCGGAAGTTCGAGCTAAAATGATGATTTTACCCTTGAAAATGGTGAAAATATTGACTTTTGACCCGGGAGGTGAAATGCATGTGGATCGAGATCTATTACGTAGATTGAGACGATATGAGTCCGTAGACATGTGGCACGTCAAAATCGAACGTTGTACGGGAAAGTTACGGGTCAAGGACCATTTTTCGTACTATTTACAATTGCATGAAAATCGAGATAGTTGACTTTGGAATTTGAAATTGGGACCCAAAATATCTTCTACAGACCAATGGATGAGTGACAAGTGTCACCCATTCATTGATCCACACCTTTCATACATGCATCTACCATTTTCCCTTCTTCCATTTCGATCCAAAACCGAAACCAACCCCAAAACCAAAACCAAAACCATCACCCCCTCACCTGGTTCTGACCTGAGAGAGAGAGAGAGAGCGAGAGAGAGAGTGACAGACAGACAGACATACAGAGATAGAAAAGGACTGAGAGGCGGAGGGGACAGCGGTGAAAGGCTGTGCACGGTGGTGGCCTGAGGTAAAGGTAAAAACTTGAAAAACCTTTCACATTTGAAAATTTGATTTTGGTTTTTAGGCTTTGTAGATTGAAACTAAGGTTGTATTTGTGTTCTATGTGTTTTTGTGAGGGCATTGGACGAAAAATCGAAGGGAAATGATGGCGGAACCGCCTTAGAAGGAGGTTGGAAGGTTGGCCGTGAGGATTCGAAGCTTACAGGTGAGATTCATGCCTTGTTTCTTGATTTTGAGGTTGTAGAACCGTTTCTGGGAAGTAGACTAGTCGTTAGGAAGAAAAATGGAGGAAAACGATGGTTGGACGGCTGAGTTCTTGCCAGGTCAAACGACCCATTACAATGACCCAGGTCGACCCGTTTGGAGGTTAAAGGTGATGATATGGTAGTCCATGTCATCCTTGTCAAGCCACGTGGCTAACCAGAGCATAACACGTGGCCAGATGCTAATCAAGTTAGTAGCTGAGGTGGCAGGTCCACGTGAGCAATGTCAGGCCACATGGACCAGTGAGAGGGTGCCATGTGGCATGGTGTCAAGATCTATTCAATGATGTGGTAGGTCCATGTCAGCGTTGTCAGACCACGTGGATTAGTGGGGTGGTTCCATGTGGCAGTGTTTCAGAGAGATGTCAGATTTGTCAATGACACGTGGCACCAATCAAGGTGTGCCACGTGTCAAGTTGGCAGGCTATCAAATGTCAAAATTTTCAAGCTGACATCAGCGTTAATCGGCGTGACGTCAGTGTTAACCAGTGTGACGTTAGCATTAACCGGCATGACGTCAGTGTTAACCAGTGTGACGTCAACGTTAACCAGCATGATGTCAGAGTTAACCAGTGTGACGTCAGCATTGACCGTCGTGGACCGGACTTTAACCTGCGCGTGTGGACTCATGGGCATAAATTTTGAGTTCAAACTGGTCTTATTTGAAAGGTTTCAATGATCTGAATCCAATGGTGGTGGTTTGAGGTTGATCAGAGATCGTTTGTCAGGACCCACCCCGGTTTCACCCCGGAAACCGAGGTAAATCTTGCTCCCGTCTGACACCCCGACACAACACAACGTAAACTACCAAAATACACAGTCAGACGCAGGAAAAACTATACAAAACATTCCAAAGTTAAAGGTTGACAGAGCATAGTACTAAATACAAAAGAAAAAGAATCGGTAACTAAATACACGCACACGGACAATTTAAAACACTTCGGGGTCGCTCTCGTAACTTCTATGCCTCCAACGCTGCCTCGATGCCGCTGGAGGGCAATTTAAAACAGAAGGTGTGAGTGGACCATAAATAAGAAAAGAATTTCCGAAAACGATTTCATAATAAAACCAGGGTTTTAGCCCTCCGTTTTGAAAAAATACATGCATAACCCAGTTACTAAAAATAGTTATAAATCACATAAAAAGCGTCATAAAAACAGAATTGATAGCCATTACAGAATCACGTCATAAACATCATAAAACATAAGTCTCAAACAATCATTATTCGATCAAACCTGTTGGATCTATCCGAGTCTTTAAACTCAATCCAGGCCTCAATAATATCCGAGTCTTTAAACTCCCGAGTCTTTAAACTCAACAGGCCTACGGGGGAAATATCAATATTTCCGAGTCTTTAAACTCAATCTGGGACCATCCCCCGTCAAATATAATCCGGGTCTTTAAACCCAATAACCAGATCCACCAAATCCAATCCAAAACCATTTGAAAACCATTTCTAAATCCATATCCAAACCCGAATCCGAAATCACTGGTCTGATGCCCTTCCGGCATCCAGAACCGTCATTCCGAACCCAAATCCGGAATTCCACTTTCCAACTTTAAAACCAAATCTCGTTTCCCGAAATCCGATTTCAAAACTGAAAATCTCTTTAATCACCAAATCATGTTTCAAAATCTCGTTATATTCATTTGAATCACTTCTTCTTTGACATTCCAAAACCATAGCATCATATTCAAAAATCACATTTTTCTCGTAAAACGTGCCAAATACGAACATTCTTGAAAAACGTGTAATTGTGTAAAACCAACAAAGCATATCCGATAAACATAGAATCATGACTAAAACCATAAAACAAGTAATGAAAGCAGTTATGCATGTTCAAGTTAGGAGGAAGGGGTCCACTCACAGTACCGAGCCCTCAATCGCGTCCCGAACGTCTCGTACGTTCCTCAGCTTCCTCGAGAAGTCCCGATCCTGTCAACAATCACCCAAGAACGTTACTAACACGTCTACGAAGATCCACCTAATTTTCCCTAAAAATCCCCGGGTCAAAAATGTAACGAACCGAAAACCTACACTTTCTACCTCGCGGAACTACTTCGATTCGACGTCCGAACAACACGAAACCAATTCCAATGGACTCGTCACAACACCTAAACCAAAAACCATGTTGACCATTTTCCCAACCGCCTCCGCACGCGCGCCCACGCGCTACCCAAAGTGGCTGCGCGTGGCCCTCACGCGCCAGCTACAGTGTCACCAGCAACTTCTGGTAGACCCGGTTCGAACCGATCTCTGCAACTCGAACTGGCGTGGCCGGTTCTCCGCCGTCCCGCCCCCAAAACTGCTCCTCACTTCACCATCTTCATCGTCCAAACCTAAGCTACCCCTTCCCCTACTTCAAACACCTCGACACGACCTATAGCCCGTCGACTCAAGCTCGAACAAAAACCCGAGCACTTCCCCTGTTTCACGATCCAGCCAACCCGGTCACCCCCCATCACGGTGGCTACCTTAGACCCTTCCTAGAACCTCACTGAGTCCTACCCAACTCACCAAAACCGTCGACTCAACCCCAGACTTCACGACTTTCGATTTGAAACAAAACGGAAAAACAGAGCAACGAAAGGAAAACCAGAAATTACCTGGGCTCCGGTCACCGTCGTGGGCTCAACCGTGAGGACACGACTCCTCCAGTCCACCTCCAGCCTCTGGACACCTCCACCAGTCTCGATTGACCGAACACGGCAGCACCAATACCCAAAATTCCTCTCTGCTCTCTGTTTTCCCCCTGGTTTCCCGTGACTCACAACCGCACACACACACAACCACTGCACCTCCAAACCTCCTCAACTCACTCACTAACTCTCATTCAATCTCTGCTCACTCTCACAAAACTCACACCCTCACCGTGCTTGATCGATTTCACCCCAAATCCCAGTCTCTGTTTTCTCTCTGAGTCGAAGAACACACACACATGGGCACAACCAAAATAATTGGACTGTGCACCCTAGAAACCTCTAGCCAAACCCCACGTGTCACCATCCCCTCAAGCCTCACACAAAAATCTCATCTCTGCCCTGGACAAGTGTCCAAATCCGGTTGCACCATGCCCCACAGCCAAAAGACCAAAATGCCCCTTCTTGAACCCAAAATTATCATTTTACCCTTATCGTTTTAGACCCGTAACTCACACATCGTAACGCCGATAAACACGTGCCGCCTGTCGTTGAACTCAGGACGAGAAGATCTACCTAACGGTCCTAGGACAACGTGTCAAAACCCGATCGTACGAAAAGTCAACTTTTCCCCCTAATTTTCACCAAATTACGGTTATGCCCTCAACCTTCCGAACATCATAACTTCCTCTTCGGATGTCGGAATCGGGCGTACCACCTGTCTACGGATTCGTGACGTCCCGAACTACGTTACAGTCATCGGTAAAAGTCCATTTGACATCCCGAACTAAAAGTCAACTTTTTGCCCGAACTAGGGGCAAAATTGTCATTCTACCTTAACGAACCTATCGTCACCATTAAGCTCACTAATCCTTCACTAATCACCGTCTTAACCTTAATTTCCAGGATGGGTCGTTATAACCTACCCACCTAAAAAGAATTTCGTCCCCGAAATTCCACAACTCGTTCCCAACACTAGGGGTCTCCTACCCGATGGTCAACACTAGCTCAACAACTATTCCTGGGTTTCCGATCTATCATCTCCACCTTGGGTATTTCACACCATCCCCAACTACGAGTTTACCACTAAAACTTTATGGTGTACACAAGGGAAACTCTATGAACAGAAAACGAAGGTATTTTAAAATACCTCATGTGGAGTACCCGATAGAATTCATAGAGTACATCCTCACGTACTGCCACCTCACCTTCCAGAACCCATCTCAAGTCCTTACCCAGAACAATCTAGTCCAAACAGGAACAACTACCTATTGGCTCACTCCCTCGGCTGCTACTTCGACCACTTGTCGGATAAATCTACAAAGTCCTAAAGGCAAACTCTAGATTGTGGGTTCTCTTCCTTCGATAACCTTATATCGATCAATTATAGTCACTCCTTTCCTGTTCCTTCTGTCATCCATCAACGGACTCACCGTAACACTCCAGGTTACCTAGGGTAAATCCTAGACTCTGCCCCGGGATCCAACAACAAAGTAGGTACAACACAACCAAAGATAGTAAAAATACCTGTCTCCGCACCTTGTGCCGACTGAACCTCCTGCTGAGTCATCGAAAACACTCTGGCCTGAGCTTCTGAAGATCTACCACGTCCCCTCGAACTACTAGTGGCACCACTACCTCCTCTAGTGCCCGTCGTCCCTGACGCAGTACTCTGTCCGGGCTCCGCCGATCCTCGACCTACACCACCTTCCTGTGGTAACAGTGGACACTCACGTCGGAAGTGACCTCGCTCCCCACAGTAGAAACAAACATCTCAACCTGGTACACCACTCGGTCTCCCTGTCGACGCAACAGACGTCACACTAGCTTGTGGAGTCGGCCGTGCTCGGTAACCTCGAAATCCTGAACTCTGGAAACTACCAGGTCTACCGAAACGATCATCGCCCGACGACGATGCTCCACTGAAATTACCTCTCTTCGGTGTCCTCTGACTCGACGCTCCAGAAAAAGATGGCTCTCGGCGTCGTACCGGCAAGCTCGCCTCAACCCTCACCGCAGCGTCTGACAACTCTCGGAGGGTAGCAAACGATCCAGCCGTCACTATGGCTCGAATCTCACCTCGCAGGCCCAACTCAAACCTACGGCACTTCTCGGCTTCAGTAGCCACAAACACAGGAGCAAACCGAGACAGCATCTGAAACTTCTGTTCGTACTCAGCCACACTCAACTTCCCCTGTTGAAGCTGCAGAAAATCCGCCTCCTTCGCATCTCGGAAAGAACGAGGGTAATACTGATCTAAGAACCTCTCCCGAAAAGTCTCCCAAGTCACAGTGTGGGCGTCCCAGCCAGACAACTCGAGGGTATACCACCACTCGTACGCCGCACCGTCCAGCAAGAAAGTAGCCAATAACACTCGATCCTCCAGTGGGCAATGCATCACTGCAAAGATCCGCTCAAGTCTCGTGATCCACCTCTAAGCGTCCTCATGATCTGCCCCACCACTAAAAGTAATAGCCCCGAGCCGCTGGGCTCGCTCAATCGTAGCACTTTCTGTTCCTCTCGCCGCTTCGTCTTCAGGTCGTGGAGAGGGTCTACGTCTTGGAGGCATCGTCAATCACACACTGAAAGAGGCATAGAAACAGTCAAACAACCTAAATACAACCTCACAGACTGAAAAACCCAACAAACTCGAAAACCTATGCTCTGATACCAATTGTTAGGACCACCCCGGTTTCACCCCGAAAACCGAGGTATTATTTGGACAGGTCCGGATATTCCGGAGATTGTGGATTAGCCTTAGAGTGGTTTACAATGCGGATTGTGAGCGTGCAACTTAGACGGTCTGTGAGTGAACTTTGCTTTCTAAATGATGCATGATTTGAGATGTATTGATTGCATATGATTTAAATATGGTTGGGAATTTTCATTGAAAATATTAGTTTACACGTATTTCGAGATTTACGTTTTATATGATATTTGGGCTTCGGTCGAGTTTCCTATGGGCATGTGATTTATATGATTTGACTGATTTTATGGAGATGCGTAAAATCGAGAATTTGATTATCAGTTTTGAATGATTTCACGGAGATGCGTGTAATGCTTATTGGCATGAGACCTAGTTGATTATTGACTTTGACTATAATTATAGTCAAAGGTGATATGGAAAAGTGATTTGAATTATGAAATGATTTTTGGATTTGGAAATAATATTCGGGCTTGTGTCCTAGTTGATTTGTGGTTTGACTTAGAATATAGTCAAACGTGGAATATATCAGGCTTGTGACCCAGTTCTGATTTATGATATGAGATTTCGGGTTTGTGACCCGTGTTGTGGATTTACGAGTTTTGATTTGATAGGATTCAAGGAATCTTGAATTTGTGAAATGTTTTGAACATGGTTTTTATAATGGTTTTGTGGAAACTGATTTGATGAAACTATATTCCGGGCGTGGGCCCCATTGAGATATTTTGAGAAGATTTGTGAAATGTTTTCCACACTACCATCCTCTATGATGTGATTGGTCTTGTCAGACATCGTAGATCCTAGCGTGGTAGCCTCCAAACGTCATAGATCCTAGAAAGGTCATGATGACACTGCTTGCAGGAGTGTCAGAGATGGACATTTTGCAGACGTCGAGATTGGGGTTCCGAGCCTGTAGATGCCATCGCTCAAACGTCGTGCCAGAGGTTCTGAGCCTGAGTTAGATCACCTTAGAAGTTAAGCCACGGGCTCCGAGCATGGGTGTATACTCGGATGTGTAATTCCGAGTCGCACGCGTAGCACTGATATCATGACTAGTGAGATGATTTACTAGATATTGGATAAAGAGGATTGGTTACTCATGTTTTCATGAGACTCCAGATGTGAGTCTATGTTTCGGGCAGAGACCATATTGAGATGTTTTATAAGATTGGTTTGGGATGAGACCGCACATGGTTTGATTGGGCTGAGTCCTTACATGTTTTGGATTTGGGCGGAGACCCTACGTGATTTGGTTTTGAGATGAGACCCTACTGAGGAAATGGCTTTTATTGATAAATTTTTTCACTGTGTAATGATTTGAAAAGCCATATGATTTGCTTTAAAAAAGTATATGAGATACTGTTTTCTGATGTAATGCATGTTTTTACGTGAATTACTAAATGTCTTTTCGCTAAATAATTTTATAAACTGGTTATTTTTGTCCACTCACAGTTTTTATGTTTTTTTATACCTTTCAGGTTGATCGTGGATGTAGGCTGTAGTAGAAACCGAGACATCACATGTTGTTGCATACTCTACAAGTAACTACGCACTCTGGAAACCACGAGCGGGTTACGGTTTATCCCTGGTCTGGCACGTGGTGTTAGACGGGAGCAGGGCATATCCCACGATAATTCAGGGGGATTGGGATGGGTCTTGTCACCACTCCTGAGGCATTTAAATTTCTCCAATGTATGCATCCAGCCATACAAATTGGAGGTTTTGCAAAGATATTCCATATGTTTTTTTGTTGTGGTTCCGACGTGATAACCATTAGCTCGAATATCCTTGAAACTCAATAATATTTTTCTAGAACATGGGAAGTATAAGGCTTCATCAATGGTAAATACAGTACCATTGGACAGTAAAAAATAGGCTCTACCAGAGCCTTCAATCACATGTGATTGGCCAGATATAGTTGTCACATGGGTGTGGTTAGGTGTTAAGTTTGTTAAAAAAAATCCTATCACGAAGGATAGTCTACGTGGCAGCACTGTCGAATAGACATGACTAACCATAAATTTAACTAAAAGAATTACGAATCACATTTATGAAAATAAATAAATGGATTGAAATAAATAATAATATATGAACAGAAAATAAAAATAAGTTCAAAGTAAATAGAAATCATCAAACATTATCTAAAATTAAATAATAATAAAAAATATCCATAAAATAAATGGCACAAGCGCCGATCATATCCATGTTTATGAAAATAACTCAATCCTGATCATGTCCAGCTGCAGTCTGGAAGTCAGTAATAGCGAGAGTGGTATCAACGGGAACTAGTCTTGCAACCAAGTTCTCATGTACCATGTCCGGCGTGTTACTCTGCAATAACTTGAGCTGACGCACGACATGCGGGACTAGTGATCGCATCCTCCACATTTATAACATAGCTTTTGCTGGTTCTGATTCTGGTGGCGACGGATCAAACCCGGTTTCCTTTCATATCGAGCTCTCGGGGCTGAATGAGCGTGATTCCCACCACGTTGACCTCGACCACGATTACCTCGAGCACGTGGGCCATAGTAACCTTGATCTCGATCATAAGAGTGTTTACGGCGTTTAGGACGGTTGTGTCATGTGCCCCTACCATGACCCCAGTTTTACATTCGAGGTTTGAATTGCGATGGGCAACGACGTTTGTTTCAGACAAAAGTGTTGCAGTATTACCAATCATGGATGAAAAAATCGGTGGATATCGGCGAAATTTCGCCGATATTTCGTTAAATTTGGTCGATGACACATAAGAGGGGGGAAAGAAATTGAGCAAAATTTTGATATTTTGTTTTGTTTTAAGTCCATAGATCTCATTATTTGATTAAAACGATCGATATAGTACCAGATGTTATGAAAATCGGACGTAAAACAAGTGAATTCCAGTCGGGTCATGCTGCCTGATCGCAAAAACCCGAATCGCAGACTAGCAGGAGGAAAGGGATGCCTTTTAAAAGTGTAAGTTTGTAACCTTTATATATTATACGATGCTTATATTTTCAATTAAACTGGGTCAGCTGAGTTGGTTTGGGTTTTGCCCCTCAGAACCTGAGGTCCTGGGTACAACCCACCCCAAGCACATTTGCTATTTTTTTTTTCGTTTTCTCCCAAATTTTCAACTTTGTTTGTCATTTTTTTCCAATTTTAAATATATCAATTCTTTCCAATTTTTGAACAAAGATTCACTCTATTTTTTATCAATTTTTTTCCAATTTTAAATATATTTACTCATTTTATAATTTTTCTTCCATTGAAATTTTTTATGCTTATTATTATATTTTTAATTATATTAACATTCAATTATAGTAATTCACTTCAACTTATATTTATGTTTAAATTTTATATTATTATTTATCGTCAGAACCCCGTATCATATTATTAATCATATATTTATTATATCAAAGTCATTTTATAGTTTTTATTGGTCTTATATAACTATCATTGGTTCTTAAGTTTTTCCCAAAGTTTCATTCCAAATTTCCAATTTTTAGACCGAATTTCTGTCATTTTTGTTGACCGTAAACGATATCGATATCGATATTTGGGACGATATATCCATAAATTTGACTAGCGATATATCCGTCGATATCGATATTTTCATCCTTGGTACTAATAGGTCGAGATTAATCATTCTTCATCAACAAAATGTTGTTCTTTTTAGCGAGCAATAAGGTAGTGATTTACTCCGCAAACTTTGTGGATTTGCTCTCTCGATATTGTTGCTGCAGGACATTACATGAAGCAGGAACTGTGGAGAAAGTCTTCTCAAGGAGGTCAGCTTCAGTGAGCTCCTCCCCCGCAATATTTGAGAAAAGACCGGATACGACATACCTCAGAGTTGTATTCGTTTACGAATTTGAAATCCTAAAAACGAAGGTTATGCTAGTCATGTCTTGCTTCATGCAAGAATGTCCTTTTGGTGATCGAAACAATTTTCCATCAACACCCATAACGCTCTCGAGTCTTATTCACCGAGGTATTCACGATGTAGTGTACGATCCATATGCCTCCAAATAAGAATCATAGCATCCGCCTTTTGATGCTCAGAAGTCATGTTGTCTTCTTGGATGGTCGAGCGGATTCTCTTTGTAGTAAGATGAAACTTCACGTCTTCAGTCCACTGATAGTAGTTTCTTCTGGAAAATCCTAGTACATCGAAGTCAAGTTTATTGAGTTGTGTCATTCTCTACAAAGAGTAAATAACAATATTAGTGCTTTGGTAAAAACACATCCATAAGCAACTAATGAGAACTTAAAATTCTACAACATGGTATGATTAATTTTGGATAAGTATGTAATGGTGAATCTATGATGGAAACTTCAAGTTCATTTTGTTTGCAAGTAGTCTATCACAATTCCTAAATAAAACTATGAAATAAACATATAAACAATTAAGCAATATACAATGTAATATGCATGAATGGTAAAAAAAAATGCTAGCAAAATTTAATTTAGGTATATTACAATACTTCAGTCATACATGTTTATGTTTTAAAACCCGAGGAGTGTAAAGAAAAAAAAATTGGTCGGAACTGAGTCGCCGCTGCTGGCGAGCCACACCGACCAGCCTTGCCATGCTGACATAGCCAAGTCGGGCCAGCCCATTTGAACTGAGCTAGGCAGGCTGAGCCGAGCCGAGCCGCTCAGGCTTGGGTGTGGGCTTGGCTGCAGGCCAGCCTTGCGCTTGGGCCTTCTGGGCTGAGCCAGATCGTTGGGCTCTTGGGCTGCTGGAACTCCTGGGTTGAAATTTAGGCAGTCTTCTGGGCCTGCACGGTTTGGGCTGCATGCCTGCTGGGCTACCCAAAAAACTATTTTGTTGGTGGGTTTGGACTGAGTTTTCAAGACTAATTCTTTTCGGGCCATTTCTAGCCTTTTTGGCCGGTTTTTACTTAAAAGAACAACAATTATTTGGCCCCTTGTCAAGGTCCATGCACCTAAATACAATTTTTTTTGTTAATCTATTTTTTCGAGCCATATACCTTCTTTGTGCGATTTAACGTGTTTGGCAAATTTGATTAAAAAAAATGTATTTGGCAACTGTTCTTGCCTGCAAGTTTTTTCTTTGGGTCTTTGTGTTGTTGCCCAATTTGATTGATCAGAACATACCAATTTACAATCAATGAAGCAACCCAGTTTTTGTATTTTTTTTTTCAAAACATATCAATTCAACTATCCATTAACAAATTGGCAAACAATATCAATTGTTATGAACAATTAGAATTATCATGCCAAGTTCCCAATACCGATACAACATTCAACAACCTCAATTAATTCTAGGATTCATCAAAAATTAACATTTAACATCAAACATCAAACATCAAATTTTTCAAAAAAAAATTAAACAAACAGAGAACCTTTGCTATCAATTTTTTTTTTTAATTTCTAATTCAATTCAAGCATAGTATATGCAATTTAATAGTAAATTCAATTTTAATAATTTCCAAATCATTATTAATTTAATAATCCTAGAATTCATGCTTTCTAGGGTTTTGATTCAATAAAATAAAATTTGAATTTTGAAGATACGAAAAATCTACTTGATTAATTGGTCCTTCACTTGAGCAATACCTGATTCATAGTCGATCGTGCTGATAACGTGTTATGAATGAATTGTGAGAAGAGATTGCAGAGTGATATAGAGAGGCAGATAGAAACTGAGATCTCTGTATTGAATTATACGTATGTTGTTAATAATCATGAAATACAAACTGATTAATCTTTTATATAAGAAAGGGATTAATATATGTATAATTACATATCTATCTCTCGTACCCCTTTATATAAATCAACACAACTCTAGGATTATTTACAACAATTAGATTAATAATAATAATGATGTTGCTTGAGAAAGAGGAGTTTTGTGACAAAAAAAGAAAAAAAAAACAACAAGTTTGCCTGAAATGTGGGAATGGTGAATGGAGTGATGTGGATGTGATGCCAAAGACATAGAGAGACATAGAGAGAGAGAGAGAGAGAGAGAGAGAGAGAGAGAGAGGGGCTGAGAAGGATCTGATACGCTTGGACTACACATTCTAATAAACACGTATGCAATTTAAATCCTTTTGTGTAGATGTAGTATTGGTAAGTAGGGATCGTTCTTAACTGGGTAAATTATGGAATATTAATAATGTGTTAGGGAAAAAGAATAATGAATAATCAAAGAATAAAATAATAAATAAATTAAAAAATAAAGAAATAAAGAAATCAAAAAATCAAAAAATCAAAAAATTAAATAATTAAATAGTTATATAATAATATGGGGGAGGTTTGAACAAAGTATAGTCATAAAAATACAAGTAAAAACAATTATGAAATTAATTCTACTCCTACTTTAACCTTTGTACAATGGACTATCTTCAAACACATTTTTACCAACACTCTAACATTATGCTCATATTAAACCAATTACAAAATCCTACCTTCATCGTCTCAATTACATGCATACATTTTTTAATACTATAAATGCACTAAACAGTGATCATAAACACTTATAATATGATTCACCTTACATTTTTACTTTGAATGTGCATTTAAACATTAAAATCTCTTCAATCATATTATAAGTGCACCGAACAACGGTCATAAACACTTAGTGTTAAATTGAAGATTAAGCACTAAAACGTATGAAGTAAATGAAATTCAAAAAATAGAACACATGGAGATTGTATTCACATTTACAAATGTTAGAAAGAAAATACCAACACATATATTGAATTATAAGTAAAACTGAAACAATAACTACAGTTTAAGTAGAGGGAACAAAGTTACACTTTCGAAACCCAAGAACAGCTTGTGATTCCAAAAGTGGATGGAAACAGTGGAATGTTATTTACAAAATTCTCTGACAGCAGAAGGAACCTTGTGAAGATGGATGAATAAACACAAGAATTCGAACTCAAACTTTAGAAGTGCCTCGGAAATATTCGACCTAGGTATTTCTTAAGGAAAATACAAAATTATGTCTAAAAGCTCTCAAAGAAAAGTCACAAAAACAAAGTTAAGAGAATGAAACTAAGAAACAAAATGTAAAAAAAATATATAAAAAAAAGAATTAAAAGAAAACTAAGACGAAAATTAAAAGAAACTAAAAATGGTCTCAAAATAAATCTCAAAAGAGAGAAACAAGAACTTGAACAATGAGAGAAAAATGACTAAAAATGAAACTACAAATGTAACGACCCGTCCCAAAATTTGGGATTAATTAAGAATTAATTATGGATTAGTATGACTAATCGGGGATTAACCGAGGATTATCAGACGTTCAGGGCGAAATTACGATTTTACCCCGAGACGAGTGCAAAAAGTTGACTTTTGACCCGAGAGGTCCGATATCAGAACCCGACCCTCCTCGGTCAAGACCCGACTCATCTAGCACGATATTGTCTGCTTTGGGCCTCCTTGCTCTTACCCTCACGGTTTTGTTTTCGGGAGCTCACGGTGCAATTTCCCAGGGGTCACCCATCAGGGAATTGCACAAACCTCAACTAGCTTAACTTTCGAGTTCCAACCGAACCCAAAGCCACTGAGCTTCCAAAAGGCCTTGTTTAGATCAAAGTTGCGCAGCGGCCCACTCTACCTAACACAATATTGTCCCCTCTAGACTTACTGGCCGAACCAGCCCAATCTGAAGGGTTTTGTTCCCGGGAGCACACGGTGCAACTTCCCAGTGGGTCACCTGTCAGGACTCGTCCCAATCCCTCCGGGATTAACGCGGGACGGCCCTAATCCCGTCTGACACGAAGTGTCAGACAAGGGAAATTATGACTTTATCCTTCTCGGGCTTCAGAGTACGCCAGGATCCAGAGGAGGTATGTGATATCTCGGTCTCTGTTACAGTCTACATCCACTACCACCTGTCTATGAACTCGTGAAGTTCCGAACTACGTCACAGTCATCGGCCAAAGTCCATTTGACCGCATGAACAAAAAGTGAACGTTTTGCCCACGACTAGGGGCAAAACGGTCATTTTGCATCGTTCGTCTGATTTCACTCAACTAATCACTGATTAATCTCACTAATCATGATTAGTCACTAATCTAATCCTAAAATTTGGGACGAGTCGTTACAACCTTCCCTCCGTAATTAATTTCCTCCTCGAAATTCCAACCGACCTAATTCCAACCGATCTTCCCTTCTTAATTAGTTTCGTCCCCACGTCAATTAATTTCCTCCGTTCCTAGCTTAGCATAATCAGCAAGGCAAAACACCCTTACTGATTGCCCGACCTTGGTCACTCACCTCAGACACCTACTTGTCGCATCAGTACATACTTCATTGTTACATGAGAAATAATCAACTCAAATTTTGACCCACAGCCTTGGTGTTCGGTTCTTACACCCTCTTTGATTCATCCCACCTAGGGAAGAATCAAGGAGAATCCAAGATGATGACATCAAAGTTCATCCAATTTCATTCTCCGACATCCAACATCACCTGCTAAAAAGCAGAAAACTAGAAATCTTCTTCACCTACTTCTAAGTTGACTTCCAATGCGAAATCAAGCACTTTCCTCAACGCCTCAAACACAACCTCTCTCGATTCCAAAGTTCCAACCATGTCGGAACCAAGCTTAACTGTTTCTATTCCTATCCTAGAAGTCCTCCTACTCTAACCTTTCCGACCAACAATGATCGTCGATAACTACTATAATGACCCATTCAATTTCTCATAATAAATTTCTCCACAAACAAGCCTACCCGAAACTCAGGAGGTATGGCCAATCGTAGTCAACCAAACCAACCCGAGATGGACTCTCAAGTCCTCGACTCAACCGGACACCATCCACCCGTCTGTGACCAGTCTAACTCACTACCAAGTTTACCTATCGTTTTACACCATTTATGTAGGTACACTCATTCCGAGTGGAATTCATGCGACTCAAGGTTAAACCTTGTATACTATTTACGGATGTGCATAAAATAAACGGTCTCCAACACTCGCATCTCGTACCTCGAGTCTCGACTACTGCTGGATCTAATCCAGCCCATCACTATCTGTGACCCACTCCCGGACCACAGATACCGTACACATTCCCATCTCGACGGAGTCACATCCCGATTCGTGACTCATCATCATCACAATCACCGGCACCAGCACTAGCACCAGTACCAGTACACACTATACGAATGAGATAACCCTGGATCTCCGCTCATACCGAGCGAGGACCCCGTACCTCTACTCGTATTGGAGAAACTCTGCCTCCCTTGTACCCAACAACTCTGGGTACAATCACCATGACAACTCAACCAAGAAAAGGAAACGTCCCCTGAACGTCTCGATTCCCAACAACCTTAACTACAACCATTCTCGGTGGTAGTGCCTGCCACAGACTCGTGCAGACCTTACCGCCAGACATCGTTATCGAGACTCCGCATCCAACGGAATCAATCACCTGTACTAACTACTCTGTATCCCCACTCCGGGATTTCCATCGACAAGTACCAACCCTGGTAACCTGTCCAACCAAACTCTAACCAAACGTAACTCGACTCAACCAATGTCGTCTACCAGGTCGTCCATGACCTTATCTGCACCAACAATCCATCACAGCTATGTAGCACGACAACCAACTAGGTCTAACCAACAAGTACAACCTTGACTTCAGAGTGCAGTCCCATCACTAAAGCTGACATGACTAGACCGACCGACGGTCTCAACTCTGAAAAATCGTCAAAGTCAAACCACTCGCCAACTCACCCTTTCCAAACCATACATCCTACTTTAGGGTTCCACGATCACTACCTAGGGTTCCTCTGAACCTAACTGCAGAAGTCAGTATAATCCACGATCTGACCGACCCCACGGTCCCGACATCGTATGGACGTCGATTTAATCCTACGACATCGTGAAAGACGATCCCAACTAACCGTCTCACGATCCAAAACTCTAAAGTACCGTTACGTTCATCCATTCGTAGGGTCATACACTGTCAACCACGATAGACTATGGAAACCCCGGCATCGAATGCCGAACTAAGATGATCTGTGATTCGATCTTACTAACTATCGTACCGATATCCTAACTATCAGGTTGATGACGAACTGCAGCCCATAGAGACATCACATCCTCGACCTACGCACCACTCCAAGAGCTACACGGTTGCTCGAATAGAGACAACGCCGCTCTGGTACCACTCGTCAAGACCCGTCCCAATCCCCCTGGGATTAACGCGGGACGACCCTGATCCCGTCTGACACGAAGTGTCAGACAAGGGAAATTCTAACTTTAGCCCTCTCGGGCTTCAGAGTACGCCAGGATCCGGAGGAGGTTTGTGATATCTCGGTCTCTGCTACAGTCCACATCCGCTACCAATCCGAAGGGCAGTTAAAAAATTTAAAAGCTGTGAGTGGACAAAACAAAGATTTATAAAAACATTTTCATCAAAAGACATTTGTACCCTTCACTAAAAAGTATGCATGTATTCGAAAACCATTTACCAAATCATCAGGGCCTTAGCCCAAAACCTTAAATGAAACCAACCATACGGGCCACTGCCCAAATCCATGTGGGACTCAGCCCAAAACCTGTACACATATCATACCATATAGCATATACATATAAGTCACATAACCAATCATGTCACAGTATCTAAAGCTACGTGTGTGCTACCCGGGTCCTCAAGCCTAAGTCTCTCAGGGTCCACCCAGGTCAATGTCCGTAAATCAATGACCCTCCCTGAGGTTATGATCCAAGCCCTCCTGAGAGTAAGGTACCCAACGGGGGTGACTCCACTCAATTAGTGCTCCGTGACTACTCCAAGATCCACCTAGGCCAACGACCCTCCCCAAAGGAGACATTCCAAATAAGGAAGGTACATGAATATATAAATATATATATATATAAAACATTCATGCCCGGTCCCCATAAACCGTCATGAATCATAAAACCTTTCAAGGGTTCATGCTGGTCCCTATAAACCGTCATGAAGTTGGAAATCCATTTAGGATACCCGACCCGAAAACATAAACGTAACGTAATTAGGTCTCGTGTCCGAACACATGACTCAACTGGGCATCGTGCCCGATATCTCAGGGTCAGTCACGACTCCGATCATAGTGATGCGTGCAACCATCCATCCAGGACCGCCCACAATCCTGGTACGTTGCCGTGAACGAATCAACCGATGCGACCATCGCTAGATTATGGAGCACTCATCACCGATCGATATCCTGAACCGTCAGCACCCCGAAGTCGAGCCTCCATCAACTTCCCGACAACAGATCATGCATCGTGACCTCTTCGGAAGGAACACATCCCAATCTGGAGGTGTAACGACCCGTCCCAAATTCCTAGATTAGATTAGTGACTAGTCACGATTAGTGAGGCTAATCAGTGATTAGTTGGACGAAATCGGACGAACGATGCGAAATGACCGTTTTGCCCCTAGTCGTGGCAAAACGTTGACTTTTCATTCGAGCGGTCAAATGGAGTTTGACCGATGACCGTGATGTAGTTCGTGACGTCACGAGTTCATAGACAGGTGGCACGTTCAATTCCGACGTCTGAGGAGGAAGTTATGAAGTGCGGAAGTTTAGGGGCATTTTGGTAATTTTGGTTAAAAGGGCCAAATAGTTGACTTTTTGACCCGGATGTCCGATGGCCGAGGGTCGAGGACTATTACGTAGATAAGGACGATACGAATCCGTAGACAGCCGGCATATCGAATTCGGACGTTCGACGAAGAAATTACCGTTCATGGAAGTACGAGGGTACTATTGCACGAATTACGAGACGGTTGCACTTTTGGACTTTAGTGGGGCCCAAATATTTTATGGAGGCCCAATGGATGAGTGACACTTATCACCCATCCACTGACCAACCTCATTCATTCATGCATCTCCCACCTTCATCGATCATTCATTCTCCTCCCTTCAAACCAAACCCGATCACCATTTTCATTCATCCAAACCCAAACCCTTAACCTGTCACCTTCACTGAGCGGCCCCGAGAGTGAGAAGAGGAGCTGAGGACGTGGTGGCTGCCAGGCAGAGCCGCCGTGGGCGGCGGAGGAGAAAAATAGCACGAGGTAATCGGTTTTAACCATTTTCAATTCAATTTCGATTTCGTTTGTTATGGGAGGTTTTGGACGTTTGGTTTGAGTTAATAAGGTTGCTAGGGAGTTTTTAGGAAGGTTTTGGGAGTGGTGAGACGTCGATAAGCCCTGGGGTGGATTTCAAAAATTCGAACCGTGAGGGGAAAATCAAACCGGTCGGGTTTTGTGGGTTTTAGGGGTTCTAATCGATTAGGTTAGGATCCTAGGATGAAATAATGAAGATTAGGATCGATTAGGAGTGAAAACGGTGAATATTGGACCGTGTAGGAGCTTGAACCGGTCACGCCGGTCCAAGTTGCAGGTGAACTGGACCGGGCCGGTTCAGACCGGTCGACGCGAGGTTAGGGGTGACACTGTAGCAGGCGCGTGGCTCCCACCGGCAGCCACTTCAGACGACGCGTGCGGGCGCGTGCGGGCGGGACAATTTGAGGATGGTTCCAACATGTCAAATCATCTATTCGATGTAACGAACATTTTGGGACTGGTTTTGAGACAATCGGACATCGTTTCGATAGGTTTCGGGGTGCCGGAAGGTTTAGATTCGGTTTTAAAAATAGTTAAAAATACGGGAAAATTACGGGCTTTGGTAGGAGGTTAATACGGTAGTTAGTAACCTTCTATTACGATTTGGACAGGTTCGGGAGTCCCGGTGATGGTGATCGGCTCGGGAGAGCCTATGGCACGCAAATCGAGGCGGCAGCTCGGACGGTCTGTGAGTGGACCTTGTTTTCTAAATTGGTGCATGCATAAATGTTTATTATGTGTTTTATTACATGTTTGATGATGCCATGGGTGCATTTGTATGTGGTTACGTATAGGCACGTATTTCGAGGTTTCGTCCCTATACGGTACCTATACGAGTATGTATGTCTTTATTGGTCTAAATGAAAAGGTTTCGGATTTCAAAATGATAAACTCAGGTATGAGACCCATTTGGTTTTGTCTCGGGCATATGACCTTAGATATCGGGCACAGTGCCCAGCTGATGTCATATGTTCGGGCACGAGACCCAGTTATTTTACGGTTTATGATTTCGGGTCAGGGACCCTAGATGGATTTCCAAGTTCATGACGGTTTATGGGAACCGGAATGAACTCTGGAAAGGTCATTGTGGTTCATGACGGTTTATGGGAACCGGTATGAACCTTTTTCAGGTCATTCTGGTTCATGACGGTTTATGGGAATCGGCATGAACCCTGGTTAATGGATGTTGTGGATCATGACGATTCAAGGGAACCGGGCATGAATGCTTATGTTATGTATATATATGTATTCATATACCTTCTTTTACTTCTATCATCTCCTCCGGGGAGGGTCGTTGGCCTAGGTGGACCCCGGAGTAGTCACGGAGCACCGACTGAGTGGAGTCACCCCCCAGTTGGGTTCCTTACTCTCAGGAAGGCTATGATTAATATTACCTCTGGTAGGGTCAGTGGTCTGCGGACATTGATCTTGACTTTGAGAAGACTCAGATTGAGACCTCGGTAGCACGTGCGTAGCTTTGGAAACCGTGACAGGATTGGTTTTGTGAATTATATGTATATATGATGTATGCTATATGAGATATATGATATGTGATATGCACAGGTTTTGGGCAGTGGCCCGTGTACGTGGTTTTACTATGGTTTGGGCTGAGTCCCGTATGGTCGTTTTCATTATGGTTCTTTCAACCTTGGTTTTGGGCTTAGTTCCCGCATATGGTTCTTTCGGTTAAATGGTTTTCGAATGCATGCATGCTTTTTAGTGAAGGGTACAAATGTCTTCTTACGAAATGTTTTTTATAAACTCTTGGTTTTGTCCACTCACAGTTTTTAATGTTTTAACTGACCTTCAGGTTGACATCGGATGTGGACTGTAGCTGAGACCGAGATATCACCTACCTCCTCCGGATCCTGGCGTACTCTGATAGCCCGGGAGGGCAAAGGTTGGAAATATCCCTTGTCTGACACTTCGTGTCAGACGGGAGCAGGGTCATCCCGCACTAATCCCGGGGGGATTGGGATGGGTCCTGTCAGCGTGGTATCAGAGCTCGGATAGCTCATCGGATACCCAGGATGCTCTGATACTGTGAACGTGGTATCAGAGCATAGGATTGCTCGTAGGATGCTTATCAGAGCGGGGTTGTCTCTATTCGAGCAACCGTGTAGCTCTCAGAGTAATGCACAGGTCGAGGATGTGATATCTCAATGGGCTACAGTTCGTGATC
Organism: Prinsepia uniflora; assembly: GCA_032719365.1. Classification (NCBI taxonomy): domain Eukaryota; kingdom Viridiplantae; phylum Streptophyta; class Magnoliopsida; order Rosales; family Rosaceae; genus Prinsepia; species Prinsepia uniflora. The sequence continues at coordinate 15,691,482 of CM064870.1, forward strand.
AACCTGATATTTGGGGTGCCGGTACGATAGTTAATAGGATTGAATCGTGGAATGTCTTGGTTCGGTACTGGATGTCGGGGTTGCCATAGTTCTGTCAAGGCTGACAGTATGGGACCCTATGAAAGGATGAACATAGTATTACATTAGAGTTTTGGATCGTGAGACGATTAGTTGGGATCGTCTTCACGATGTCGTAGGATCAATTCTGACGACTGGTTGGGAATTGTGATCATCGGATGGTCGAATATTGTTGAGTTGGATGATCGGATTTGGTTGAGTTAGATCGATTTTGCTGTTGTGAGTAGTCGAGTTCGAGGAACTCTGGTTGAACTTATGGCAGTTGGCAGCTGGATTCGAGGAATCCTAGTTGGATCGACGTCTTTACGATGTCGAGACCGCGGGGTCGGTCAGATCGTGGGATGCACTGTCTTCTGCAGTTGGGTTCTGAGGAACTCTAGGTGTGATCTTGGAACCCTACCTTAGGTGTATGGTTCAGAAATGTGAGTTGACGAGTTATTTAACTTGGACGACTATTCGGATTTGGATTCGTTAGTCGGTGTAGTCATGCTAGCTCTAGTGATGGGACTGCGCTCTGCAGTCGAGGTTGTACTTATCGGTTTGACCTAGTTGGTTGTCGTGCTACTTCAGTTGTGATGGATTGTTGGTACAACTAAGGTCATGGGTGACCTGGTAGACGAAAGTGGTTGAGTCGAGTTACGACTGGTTAGTGATTGGTTGGGCAAGTTATCAGGGTTGGTACTTGTCGATGGAACCCCGGAGTGGGGATACGAAGTAGTTGGTACGAGCGGTTGATTCCGTTGGATGCGAAGTCTGGATATCGAGGTGTTTGGTAGTTAGGTCTGAACGAGTCTGTGGCAGGCGTTACTACCGAGAGTGGTTGTAGTTACGATTATTGGGAATCGGTGACGTTCAGGTGACGTTTCCTTTTCTCGTATGAGTTATCAGGGTGACTGTACCCATAGTTGTTGGGTACGACGGAGACAGAGTTTCTCCTATTCGAGTAGAGGTACAGGGTCGTCGCTCGGTATGAGCGGAGATCCAGGGTTGTCAATTTTGCACATGATGTGCCGATACTGTTGCTGGTTGGGTGTACTGATAGTATTGTCGGCTGGCGCTGGTACTAGCGCTGGTGCTGGTGCCGGTGATTGTGATGACGATGAGTTACGGATCGGGATGTGACTCTGTCGAGATGGGCATATGTTCGGTATCGGTGATCCGGGAGTGGATCACGGATAGAGTTAAATTGGTGTTGGACACGTGGCTGATGTCATAGTGTGATGGTTCTGGTATGGTTGGAAGTTCAGAATCGCGAGAGGTTGCGATTGAGGTGACGAATCGAATGCGGGTTTTTCGCATTGGTAATGAGTGACTTCTCGGATTATACCATGGTAGATGGTGGTAGATGACGTTAGGTGATGTTTGTAGTCACCAGTACATTGATCGTATATTGGTTGATGGACCCAGGATTTGTTTTGGGTCATCAAGTAGAGTAAGTATATCGAAGTTTAGTGACTGAGATTCCTCATTCTCTACTTGGTGGCAGATGATGTCAAGTTATATGACGTGGTGAGTGCAGCGAGTGTTGTTTGCATTCACGTAGGACGGATTTTGATGTCATTGTTTTGTATCATTCTTGATTTTTCCTAGGTGGAATGACAAGTATCGATACGAGGTAGTCAGTGAGAACCCACAGTCTCGACGTGTCTCGTCGTTGATTGATCTGTTTAGATGTGCGATTTGGTTGAGGACTTTGGACGTCGTGACGATCGGGGATCGTGACGTCTATGGTCGGTTGACGTAGTGGTGGATCTGTATCGTGATCTTGATGTTCCAGATAGGTGGAGAGTTTATCACTTTTACTTGGATGTTTGAGTTGAGGATGTTATGACTGAACTTCTTTTCGAAGTGAATCCCGTATGGTATATTACTCAGGTGAGTAGTTTTCCAACGTAGTCGGATATGGTCAGCCTTAGAGATGTGTTGATATTGTGATTGGCTTCCCTACGAAGTCAATCGATGGTAATAGGGTAATCGGTTGAGCAGGTACCCGAGAGGTTCGGTTTTGGTACGTCTCGGTAGACGTGAACGATATTTCGAGTTTTGGAATCAGATTTCTGGATGACGATTCAGGATTTGATTTTGGAATTTGAAAGAGGATTTCTGTATTTGGGTTTTGGAATCGGATTCTGGGTGACGATTCAGGATTTGATTCTGGAGCTTGACTATGGATTTTCTTTTATGGATTTGGGTTCGGAATGGTTATTCCAAATGCTAGTTACGGAATAATGATTTCGGATTCGGATTTGGACATGGCTATGGATATGATTTCTGGGTTTGAATTCGGGATTTCTTACGAAATTGCGGATTCGGATTCGGATTTGGAAATAGATGATGGGTTGGAGTTTCGATTTTTCTAATGCTGGGTTGGACAAGTGAACTCCATAATTGAAACGTGATTGACTACAACCTAGGTGGTTGTAGGCTGATTGATGGGTAGTTGTATGTACCTTGTACGTTGTTCGAGGTACGATACTGGATAGGCTTGTGGTGTCTAGTAGCGGGATTTTGGATATACCAGTGGTACATTGGTGAACGTATTGGTAGTCGGCTTAGCTCCGATACCATCAGATTAGTTGAGGTCGTGGACTGGACATTGGATACTGTGCACTAGGTCATGGTTTTCTAATGGGTCTAGTTACACACAGGTTGGGTGTTTTGTAGTAGTGTTTACTTAGGTTGAGTGAGTTGGTGGTTAGTGTAACCAAAAGTGGGTATAGTATCAGTTTTTGACTGGCGACTGTTAAGTGGTGACAGTTTGTCGGAGGTGTCAGCGTGGATCGTTGAGTGCGGTTTGGTGAATCCTAGTGGGAGCAGACGCCAGGATATATTGGTGTTGAACAAGGAACCGTAGAGTTGTTTATGTCAGCGAAAGGGTAGATTTGACAAGTGGGTCAATCATAGGATACTTGGGCTACTCTGATATTGACAGGTGGTGTCAGTTTGGAGCGTACGACTTCTGCTATTCGACGTGGTCGAATGTAGACGATGCGACATGGGTGTTAGTGGTACGTATGATTGCAGACAAGTAATGTTTTGGCTATTGGGTGTACTAGTATACACGTGCTTCGAGGTCGATTCTACTTTCCACGAGGTGGTTGTGGAATCGAGATAGTTGGAGTTTCGAGAGCGAAACTAATTAAGGAAGGAAAAATGGTTGGAATTTCGAGGACGAAATTAATTAAGGAGGGAAGGTTGTAAAGACCCGTCCCAAATTCCTAGATTAGATTAGTGACTAATCACGATTAGTGAGGCTAATCAGTGATTAGTTGGGCGAAATCAAACGAACGATGCGAAATGACCGTTTTGCCCCTAGTCGTGGCAAAACGTTGACTTTTCATTCGGGCGGACAAACGGACTTTGACCGATGACCGTGACGTAGTTCGTGATGTCACGAGTTCATAGACAGGTGGCACGTTCAATTCCGACGTCTGAGGAGGAAGTTATGACGTGAGGAAGTTTAGGGGTATTTTGGTAATTTTGGTTAAACGGGCCAAATAGTTGACTTTTTGACCCGGATGTCCGATGGCCGAGGGTCGAGGACTATTACGTAGATAAGGACGATACGAATCCGTAGACAGCTGACACATCGAATTCGGACGTTCGACGAAGAAATTACGGTTCACGGAAGTACGAGGGTACTATTGCACGAATTACGAGACGGTTGCACTTTTGGACTTTAGTGGGGCCCAGATATTTTATGGAGGCCCAATGGATGAGTGACAATTGTCACCCATCCACTGACCAACCTCATTCATTCATGCATCTCCCACCTTCATCGATCATTCATTCTCCTCCCTTCAAACCAAACCCGATCACCATTTTCATTCATCCAAACCCAAACCCTTAACCTGTCACCTTCACTGAGCGGCCCAGAGAGTGAGAAGAGGAGTTGAGGATGTGGTGGCTGCCAGGCAGAGCCGCCGTGGGCGGCGGAGTAGAAAAATAGCACGAGGTAATCGGTTTTAACCATTTTCAATTCAATTTCAATTTCGTTTGTTATGGGAGGTTTAGGACGTTTGGTTTGAGTAAATAAGGTTGCTAGGGAGTTTTTAGGAAGATTTTGGGAGTGGTGAGACGTCGAGAAGCCCTGGGGTGGATTTCGAAAATTCGAACCGTGAGGGGAAAATCAAACCGGTCGGGTTTTGTTGGTTTTAGGGGTTCTAATCGATTAGGTTAGGATCCTAGGATGAAATAATGAAGATTAGGATCGATTAGGAGTGAAAACGGTGAAGATTGGACCGTGTAGGAGCTTGAACCGGTCACGCCGGTCCAAGTTGTAGGTGAACTGGACCGGACAGGTTCAGACCGGTCGACGCGAGGTTAGGGGTGACACAGTAGCAGGCGCGTGGCTCCCATGTGCAGCCACTTCAGGCGGCGCGTGTGGGCGCGTGGGCGAGAATTTGAGGATGGTTTCAACATGTCAAATCATCTATTCGATGTAACGAACATTTTGGGACTGGTTTTGAGTCAATCGGACATCGTTTCGATAGGTTTCGGGGTGTCGGAAGGTTTAGATTCGGTTTTAAAAATAGTCAAAAATACGGGAAAATTACGGGGTTTTGGTAGGAGGTTAATAAGGTAGTTAGTAATCTTCTATTACGATTTGGACAGGTTCGGGAGTCCCGGTGATGGTGATCGGCTCGGGAGAGCCTATGACACGCAAATCGAGGTGGCAGCTCGGACGGTCTGTGAGTGGACCTTGTTTTCTAAATTGGTGCATGCATAAATGTTTATTATGTGTTTTATTACATGTTTGATGATGCCATGGGTGCATTTGTATGTGGTTACGTATAGGCACGTATTTCGAGGTTTCGGCCCTATACGGTGCCTATACGGGTCTGTATGTCTTTATTGGTCTAAATGAAAAGGTTTTGGATTTCAAAATGATAAACTCAGGTATGAGACCCATTTGGTTTTGTCTCGGGCATATGACCTTAGATATCGGGCACGGTGCCTAGCTGATGTCATATGTTCGGGCACGAGACCCAGTTATTTTACGGTTTATGATTTCGGGTCAGGGACCCTAGATGGATTTCCAAGTTCATGACGGTTTATGGGAACCGGCATGAACTCTGGAAAGGTCATTGTGGTTCATGAAGGTTTATGGGAACCGGCATGAACCTTTGTCAGGTCATTTTAGTTCATGACGGTTTATGGGAATCGGCATGAACCCTGGTTAATGGATGTTGTGGATCATGACGGTTCAAGGGAACCGGGCATGAATGTGTATGTTATGTATATATATATATATATGTATTCATATACCTTCCTTTACTTCTATTATCTCCTCCGGGGAGGGTCGTTCGCCTGGGTGGACCCCGAAGTAGTCACGGGGCACCGACTGAGTTGAGTCACCCCCCAGTTGGGTTCCTTACTCTCAGGAAGGCTATGATTACTATTACCTCTGGTAGGGTCAGTGGTCTGCGGACATTGATCTTGACTTTGAGAAGACTCAGATTGAGACCTGGGTAGCACGAGCGTAGCTTTGGAAACCGTGACAGGATTGGTTTTATGAATTATATGTATATATGATGTATGCTATATGAGATATATGATATGTGATATGCACAGGTTTTGGGCAGTGGCCCGTGTACGTGGTTTTACTATGGTTTGGGCTGAGTCCCGTATGGTCGTTTTCATTATGGTTCTTTCAACCTTGGTTTTGGGCTTAGTTCTCACATATGGTTCTTTCGGTTAAATGGTTTTCGAATGCATGCATGCTTTTTAGTGAAGGGTACAAATGTCTTCTTACGAAATGTTTTCATAAACTCTTGGTTTTGTCCACTCACAGTTTTTAATGTTTTAACTGCCCTTCAGGTTGACATCGGATGTGGACTGTAGCAGAGACCGAGATATCACCTAGCTCCTCCGGATCCTGGCGTACTCTGATAGCCCGGGAGGGTAAAGGTCGGAAATATCCCTTGTCTGACACTTCATGTCAGACGGGAGCAGGGTCATCTCGCACTAATCCCGGGGGGATTGGGATGGGTCCTGTCAGGAGGCGAGCGTCGTATCGTCCGTAGTCATGCACAAAGCACTCGCCGCGACCACGACTCAAACCCGTTGGTCATTAATAGGGCTATATGCCCGAGATAAAACCAAATGGGTCTCATGCCCGAGTTTATCCTTTTTAATCCAAAACCATTTCATTAAAACCATCGTAGAAATACAAATCCGTATAGGCACCGTATAAGGCTGAAATCTCGAAATACGTGCCAATACGTAACCACACACAACTGCACTCATGGCATCACAAAAAAAATATTAAAACATTTAATAAACATTTATGCATTCATCAATTTAGAAAATAAGGTCCACTCACAGACCGTCCGAGCTGCCGCCTCGATATGCGTGTCATACGGCTCTCCCGAGCCAATCATTGTCACCGGGACTCCCAAACCTGTCCAAATCCCTTTAGAGGATTACTAACTACCTTATTAACCTCTCACTAATGCCCCGTAATTTTTCCGAATTTTTAACTATTTTTAAAGTCGATCCTAAACATTCGGACACCCTGAAACCTATCGAAACGATGTCCGATCAACACGAAACTAGTCCCAAAATGTTCGTTACATCGAATAGATGATTTCACATGTTGAACACATCCCAAAAATGTGGACCAAGGGCCCATACGCGCCCTAAGAAACTCTTGTGCGTGGGCCTCACGCGCCAGGACACTATTCCTGCATCTTCAACCTCTGGCCGGTCCGAACCGGTCGATTCTCTGCAGTCCGGTCCAGCTGGATCGGCGTGATCGGTCCGGCCTGGTTTCTCCCCCATTTTTTCATCCAATCTTCTCATTTTCAATCCCAATCTTCCTACTTTGATCCTATGAACCTAAATATATAAAGAAAACCAAGAGAAAACGTCCAAAACCTACCCGTCCAATTTTGTTCCTCATGGCCTAAATTCCAGCCCCTTCCATGGGCAACTCAGTCGTCCCCCCGCCATCCAAACCTCCTCTATTTCATCATACAAACCTCACAAATGCACTCCAATCATCCAAAACAGCCCCCCCCCCCAACGTCCAATACAAAATTTTGAATTTGAAATCACAAAGGAAGGGTCTCGGGTTACCTTTGTTGTGGCCTTCCTCCGCCGTCCACGATGGCTCAGACAGCCCCACAGGCACCATCTTCATCCCTCATGGTCTCCATCTCAGGCCCTCTGGGCTCATAGTCGATCAACAAGGTAAAGGGGGTGGGGTGTGAGATCGGGTTTGGTTTGAGGAAACATAGGAGATGGTCGATACATGTATGTAGGAAGGTGGGTAATGGATGGGTGACACTTGTCACTCATCCATTGGGCCTGCCAAAATATCTGGACCCCATACAAAAGACAAAACTTAAGTCGTCTCGTAAAACACGTAATAGTTCCCTCGAACTTTCGTGAACCGTAACTTTTCCGTCGAACGTCCGAATTCGACGTGCCGCCTGTCTATGGATTCGTATAGACCCGATCTACGTAACGGTCCTCGCCCCTCAGCCATCGAACCTCTCGATAAAAAAGTCAACTATTTTCCTCTTTTTAACCAAATTACTGAAATGCCCTTGAACTTCCGAAAATCATAACTTCTTCCTCGAACGTCGGAATTGAATGTACCATCTGTCTATGAACTCATGACGTCCTGAAATACGTCACAGTCATCGGCCAAAGTCCATTTGACTGGATGAACGAAAAGTGAACGTTTTGCCCACAAATAGGGGCAAAACGGTCATTTTGCATCGTTTGTCCGATTTCGCCCAACTAATCATGGATTAACCTCACTAATCTAATCCAAAAATTCAGGACGGTTCGTTACATCACCCATCAAGGGATTGAACCAGCCTCCACTCGCTTAACTTGGGAGTTTTCGAGGAATCCAAAGCCAGTGAGCTCCCGGGAACAAAACCCTTCAGGCTGCGCTAGTTCGGCCAGTGAGTCTGGAGGGGACAATATCGTGTTAGATAGAGTAACGACCCGTCCTGAATTTCAGGATTAGATTAAGACTAATTAAGGATTAGCGAGGCTAATCAGGGATTAGCCGAGGATTAACGGACGTTCAAGGCGAAATTACGATTTTACCCGTAAACGTGGGTAAAAAGTTGACTTTGGACCTGGGAGGTCCGATGTCCAAGGATCGAGGACCGTATGTAGATAGGGTCAATACGAGTCCGTAGACAGGCAGTACGTCGAAATCGGACATTCGACGGGAAAGTTACGGTTCACGGAAGTTTCGAGATACTATTCATAGCGGTACCTTTTACGAGACAAAAGTGGACTTTTGTCCTGAATGGGGCCCAGGTCTTTTCTCTAGGCCCAATTGATGAGTGACAAGTGTCACCCATCTATTGCTCCCATTACACAGACACATGCACCCCTCCTTGTCTGTGTTCATCCAAACCAAACCCAAACCCCTCGAGCAACCACCCCGATAACCCCAAACACCAACCCTTCCCATTTTTTAATCTGAGGCCAGGAGAGGAACTGAGGGTGGCTGGTGAACCAAGGCAAGGCAAGGAAACAGCTGAGCCGCCGTGGACGGCAGAGGAACCGCGAGAAAAAGGTAAAATCCGAACCCCTTGTATCTTTCAAATTTCAAATTGGGGTTTTGTACATTGGGGAGGATATCTGTTGATTAGGATAGGTTTAGGAGGGTGGTAGGAAGCTTAGGAGAAAGTTTTGGGGGCTGAGGACGGCTGAGCAAGCCCGGAACAACAGCTGGGAAGTTTTCGGTGGCTTCCCACCAAATTCAAATTTTGGCCAAGTTAACCCAAATCGATCCTCCCAAATTGTTTTCAGGGATCCTAGGAACCTATTGGAACCCTTAGGTTGAAGTTTGAACCCCTAGAAGTTCCCTGAACCTAGGTTGAAAGTTTTGGTTCAAAATAGTTTTCAGAACCAATGGGTTTTATGCTTGGTTTCTGGCTTTTGAGGACATGGTTAGGTTGGAAATGAAGAAAGGAAGCCATAGGAGTTGGAATGGGAACGGGTGAAAAATGAAGGGGCTAGAGAGTTGGACCGGTCACGCCGGTCCAGGCGAACCTGCTTTCCAGGCTCAACCGAACCGGCCAGCTGGCGCGAAGAAGAAGAAGGGACTGTGCTGGGCTAGTCATCCAAACCCGCAACTGCCACTGGTTCACTACAACCTTACCACTCGGGTCGTCACACCCAACTAAGACTATTCCTTATGGTAACTCTACTCACCAACATCAACCAGTATCCATCGCAAGGGGGGAATCCCACGAATCTCAAAGTAGTTCATAAACCCTGCCACTCAAAGCATCTGGCTACTCGTAGCTGTACAAGTCCAAGCTTGAAAAATCTGACCAAATGGTCACAAGTCCATACTATCATCATCCAAACACCATCCGGCCCAACTGGCCACCATCAACTAGCCTCCTTGGCCCACGTATCTCACTAGCTCAACGGGCTACTCTCGGCCCCACAAGTCGACCAGCCTACTCCTAATCGTAGCCCACTAGCTACCATCCAAGTTAACCACACTGGTATATCTCCGACCCTATGGTCCAATCATCAAGCATAACCAGCGCCAACACACTAACCGTTCCGGTCCTAAGCCAACATACAGCATACCTCGTACCACGTATCGAGCGTCTATCATTCTGACACTAACAATCGTTGCTAACTAACCACAACGAACATACTATTAGTATCGCATCCAGGTTGCTGACGGGCTGTTCCGCGTCGAGACATCACATCCACAGTAGCATCACACCACCCAAGTCGACGAACCATCGACTCTAGGAACCAAACATCGCGCAGAACACATGAAACCTGCTTTGATACCAATTGTCATGACCCACCCTCAATCCCCCAGGATTAAGGGTTAAGTCATGCTCCCGTCTAACTTACGAGTGACACGAAAGCTAAACTAACGTCCAACCTCCATGTGACACGTAAGTCGGACAAGGGATTCTTGACTGAACCGTTCAAAAACTTCCGGACTTCCCAGAGCGCGCAGACTCTTCTGTGGATCGCGTATGTGATGTCTCCGTTTCTCTCGACCAACAGCCCGCACCTCAACAACCTGGAGGGTATCGAAAACACGAAAAGACTGTGAGTGGATAAAAATAAAGTATAGTTCAAAAACAGTTATCAGAAAACATAATTTCATTTATACCCTCCATGTAAAAAAACCAATGCATTCATATCAACTCATATTATGAAACCATTTATATCAAAACCACCAATGAAAACCATTTATATCAAAACCACCAATGAAAACCATTATTGAAAACCCGAATCAAATTCGTCATTCAAATCCAGGGTCTCAGTCCAAAATCACAAATCATTCTCAAAGTACGGGAACTCAGCCCCAAAACTCATCAAATCTAATTCATCCGGGCCACTGCCCAAAACATCTGAAAAACCAGTGAAAAACATCAATCATGCGAGTTTTCTGGGTTTCAAGTGCATCCGAATCTTTTAACTCAAAACCATGCGCAATAATCAGGCCTTCCTGGGATATCAATAAGTCTTTAAACTCAAAACACAATCACAGGCCTCGAGGGGGTATCATAACCGAGTCTTTAAAATCAAAACATATACCGAGTCTTTAAACTCAAAACATATCCATCGGTTTTTCTTTTCTTTTTCCGGGTCTTTAAACCCAAAACCATTTTTCAATCAACAGCGAAAACCATAGAAAAGCCACATCCGAATTCGCAACAATGATTCCGTAAGCTAGCATCCGGAACCATCATCCCGAACCCAAATCCAGATTTCCTTTCCAAGTTTCAAAACCAAATCTGAAATCTTATTTCCGAAATCCAGTTTCAAAATCAAAAGCTCGTATATCGAAATCTCATGAACAGGGATCCAAGCCCGAAATCACTTTTCCCGAAATCCACTTTAAATCCTTGAAATCAAATCATATTTCACATCTCAAAATCAAATCCTCAGAACCATGATCAAATCACAATATTAAGCGAAACCTCGTAAAATGTGCAATTACGTTAAAATCTCAAAAATCGTGCAAAACCGTAAATCATCAAGATCATAAATCAAATCATAGAATCGTGTGTAGAAAACATATAAAAACATATATGCATGCATCATAAGTTCGAAAGAAAAGTCCACTCACAGACCCTTAGCGTCGTCTCCTCGATACGCGCACACTTATGCCGTTCCTGGCTAATCCGCTATCACCGACTTTCCCGAACCTGTCGAAGTCTCATAATAAGGTCACTAACTGCTTTAAAAAGCTCATACTAAATCCCCGTAATTTTCTCGAATTTTTAACTATTTTTAATCGAGCCTTAAAATCTTTGGACATCCCGAAACTTAACGAGACGATGTCCGATTGACCCGAAACCAATCCCAAAATATTCGTTACATCGAATACTTTAAAAGCCGTGTTAGAAGATTTCCCAAACTACCCTTCACGTGCCCCCACACGCGTCTGGAACCTTCTGCGCGTGAAACCCACGTGCGTGAACAGTGTCGTCGTCAACCTCCAGCCAACCCAGTTCAGACCGGTCCAGACGGTCCGATCCAACCGAGCCGACGAGGCAGGTTTTCACCCATTTCCAACCGTTTTTCAGTCCTTCCTACATCCTAATTTCATCCTTAAATTTGGGATTGATTCCACTAACAAAAACACAAAATAACACTATAAATCATACCTCTCAATCCTTGAACTAAAATTCCGAAATTCCAACTTCTGATTCCAGCCACCTTGAGCCACTCTGGTTACGGTTCCATGTTCATGGGTACCTTAGTAACTCCTAAGACGATAAACAACATCACAGTGGTTCAACAATACTCCAAAACCATCGATTTCCAAACAATCGATTTCTGGAAAAACAGAGGAAACCGAGAGGACTTACCTGATTCCAGTCCTCCGTCGTGGCTTCCACCGTGGTTCTTGACGTCCTTGGTTCCCTTATACTCACTGAACACCACCATAGACCAATTTCTGATAGGTTTGATCGATTGAGCCCACGACTGATCACACTTAGTCTCTCTGTTTTCTGGTTGTTCTCACCTCTTCACAGCCCTTCCTCACTCAATCTTCCACTAAACACACTCATAGTAGGTCACACACATTTCTTTGATCTCTCACACCCTTCCACAAAGAACTCACATGACTCACACTTGAGAAATGGTCGATCGCCTCTCTGTCTCTTTGTTTTTCTCATCTAATCGATTAAGCCCCAACGTTTAAAACTTAAACGTGTGACCGACTTGGCTAGAAGCCTCTAGGAAATGGCCAGGTGTCCTCCAACCTGTGGTCTTAGCCCAAAAATATCCAATCACTTTTCCCCAGATGTCTTTATCCGGTTACTCATAATTCCCAAGGTGCCAAAAGACCATTTTGCCCCTAAATGTCCAAATTACCATTTTACCCTTCACTTACTAGACCCGTAACTTAACCGTCTGACGTCCGATGACGGCGTGCCACTTGTCGTTGTACTCAGGACATCGAGACCTACCTAATGGTCCTCAAATTTCATGAAGAATACTTGTCATGCAAAAAGTCAACAAATTGCCCCTTTTTGACCAAATCACCGAAATACCCTCGACCTTCCGAACATCATAACTTCCTCCTCGGATGTCGAAATTGGACGTGCCACCTGTCTATGAACTCGTGACGTCTCGAACTACGTCACGATCATCGGTCAAAGTCCATTTGACCTCCTGAATGAAAAGACAACTATTTGCCCAATTCCAAGGGCAAAATTGTCATTCCGCACCGTCCGTCCGAAATTATCCAACTAACCACCGATTATCTTCACTAATCTGTCATTAACCACTAATCTAATCCCGGTTTACGGGACGGGTCGTTACATTTTGGGGAAACTTCCAACACACCAAATCATTTTTTCGATGTAACAAACATTTTAGGACTAGTTTCATGTCGATCGGACATCGTTTCGATATAGTTCGGGGTGTCTGAAGGTTTAGGATCGACATTAAAAATAGTTAAAATTTTCAAAAAATTACGGGGCTTTAATGAGGGGTTATGTAAATAGTTAGTAACACTCTATTACCATTTGGATAGGTTTGGAAGTCCCAGAGACGGTGATTGGCCCGGGAAGGTGTTTTGGCACGCGGATCGATGTGGCAGCTTGGACGGTCTATGAGTGGACCTTGTTTTCTAAATTGATGCATGCATAAATGTTTATTATGTGTTTTAATATATGTTTTGTGATTCCATGAGTGCATTTGTGTGTGTTTACGTATTTGCACGTATTTCGAGGTTTTGGCCTTATACGGTGCTCATACGTGTTTGTAGTTTCGGTTTTATTGAAATGGTTTTGGATTTGAAAAGGTAAACTCGGGCATGAGACCCATATGGTTTTTTCTCAGGCATGTGGCCCTATTGATGACCTACGGGTCTAAGTCATGGTCGCGGCGAGTTCTATGTGCACGGCGACGGACGATACGACGCACGCCTCAAGGCTGGGATGTGTTCCTTTCGGAGAGGTCACAATGCACGTCCCGTGGTCGAACAGCCACTAGAGGCTCGACTTCAGAGTGCTGACGGTTTAGGAAAACGATCGGTGATGTATGCACCATGATATAGAGGTGGTCGCGTCAGTTGATACGTTCACGACGACATACCACGATTGAGAGTGGTCCTGGACGGATGGCTGCACGCATCACTACGATTGGAATCGTGACTCACCCTGAGATATCGGGCTCGATGCCCAGTTGAGTCATGAGTTTGGGCTTAAGGCCCAGTTGGTTTACGGATATAGAATTTCATATACCATCCTTTATTTATGGATTGTCTCCTCCAGGGAGGTTCGTTAACCTGGTGGACCTCGGAGTAGTCACGGAGCACTAACTGAGTGGAGTCGCCCATATTGGGTACCTTACTCTCAGGAAGGCTTATGGATTATAACCCCCAGGGAGAGTCATTGATCTGTGGGCATTGACCTGAGTGGACCCTAGGGAGACTTGGGATTTGAGACCCCGGGTAGCACACGCGTAGCTTTGGAAACCGTGACAGGATTGGTTATGTGATATATATATATTATATGATATACTGGTTTTGGGTTGAGCCCCACATGGATTTGGGCAGTGGCCCGTATGGTTGGTTTCATGGACGATTTTGGACCAAGGCCCTAATGGTTTGATAACTGGTTTTCAAATGCATGCATACTTTTTAATGAAGGGTATAAATAAATGTCTTCTGTGAAAATGTTTTTATAAATTCTTTGTTTTGTCCACTCACAGCTTTTAATGTTTTGAATGTCTTTCAGGTTGATCGCGGATGCAGGCTGTACCAGAGACCGAGACGTCACATTCCTCCTCCGGATCCTGGCGTACTCTGAAGCCCCGAACGGGCTAAAGTCGGAAATTTCCCTTGTCTGACACTCCGTGTCAGACTGGATCAAACGTGTCCCGCGTTAATCCCGAGGGGATTAGGACGGGTTCTGACATCCAATACTCATGGACTGAGGACTGTTACATAGATCGGGTCGATACGAGTCCGTAGATAGGCGGCACATCAAATCGGACGTTCGATGGGAGAGTTATGAGTCACGGAAGTTCCGAAGAACTATTGCACGAATTACGAGACGGGTGGACTTTTGTCTGGAAGTGGGCCCAGATATTTGTACCAGGCCCAATGGATGAGTGACAAGTGTCACCCATCCATTGCTCACCTAACACACATACATGCATATCCATTCCCTTCTTCATTCGATCGACCAAACACCCCGATGAACCCAAAATCAAACCCTTCCCCCATTTGAATCTGTGTGAAGCCAAGTGAGGCTGAGGATAAGTAGGAGGACAAGAAAACGGTGGCAGGACGACCAGCCGCCGTGGACGATGGAGGAACCATGAGAAACAAGTGAAAACCCGAAACCCCGTTTATATTCAAATTTCGAATTTTTGGATTTGGACGTTTGGGATGTTATCTATTGATTAGGTTGCGTTTAGGGGGTTGGTATGATGATTAAGGAATGGCTTTGGACGGTGGAAGGTGGCTGAGCAGCCCACGCATTGGACTAGAAGTTTGGACCGTGAGGGGAAGAATCGAACTGGTAGGTTCTATGCGGTTTTTCTAGGTTTTGATCGCTTAGATGGGTTGAAATTGATGAGAGGAAGCTATTGGAATTGAAAGGGATCGAAACGGGTTGAAATGAGGGAGAAAATCTCCTGGACCGATCTCGTCGGTTCGGGTGGACTTGAATTGCAGAAATCGGTCTGAACCAGTTCGACGCGAGGAAGAAGATGAACATGTGCAAGCACGTAAGCGCCACCGCAGCGCCTTTAGGCAGCGTATGGGACACCTTTTGGGGAAGTGTTCAACTTGTGAAATCATCTATTCGATGTAACAAAAATTTTGGGACAAGTTTCGAGTCAATCAGACATCATTTCGATATAGTTCGGGATGTCCAAAGGTTTAGGATCTAGTTTAAAATATGTTAAAAATCCCAGAAAATTAGGGGACTTTTATGAGAGGTTATTGAGGTAATTAGTAACCCTCTAGTATGATTTGGACAAGTTTGGGAACCGCGAAGATGGTGATTGTCCCTGGAGAGGCTTATGGCGCGCGTATCGAGGTGCAGCTTGGATGATCTGTGAATGGATATTGATTTCTAAATTGATGCATGCATAAATGTTTTATATGTTTTATATCAATGTTTTGAGATTCCTTACGTGCATTTGATTGTGGTATTTAGTATTTACGTATTTGCACGTATTTCGAGATTTCTGGTTTTATATTGTGCCTATACGTGCTGTGCTTTCTATGATGGCTTAATGGAAAGGTTTTGGATTTGGAAATATGGAATCGGGCATGAGACCCATTTGATTGGAAACCATCAGACTTGGAGTCCATTTGATTTAATGAGAAATTGGGTTGGAGGCCCCATTGACTTATATGATCAGGCTTGAGGCCCAATTCGTTATGATATCGGGCTGGAGGCTCATTTGGCTTATGAAATAGAATTTCAGGCTGAGATCTGTAAGTTTGGAAATTGGATTTATGGATTTACGATGGTTTTATGGAAAACCCGGGCATAGCCCTTTGAACGGTTTTGAGATGAATTGTAAATGGTTTTCCATATACCATCATCACGAACGGTTGCCCTCCAGACGTCTCGTAGTATCCTGGAGTGGGCGGGTTGTCTTCTCTAGACGTCTCGTAGTATCCTCGAGTAGTCACTGGGCATTGCCTGCTAGGGGTCATTGCACAGAGCGACCAGTCCGTGTAGTGACTCAGGCGCAAGATTGCCAGAGGTTAAAACCTCCCCCCCCCCCCCCCCCCCCAGGGAGGGTCATTGATCTGCAGGTCATTGACCTAGGTGGACCTTGGGGGGACTTGGGATTTGAGACCCCGAGTAGCATGCATAGTTTGGAACCGTGACAGTGGTATTGATTGTGACATCTGGGATGTCAGGCATTAGGGATGCCGAGGATTGGTGTTGGACTAAGACCCACATGTATTGGTTTTGGGTTGAGACCCACATGTATCGGTGTTGGGCTGAGACCCACATGTATTGGTTTTGGGCTGAGACCCACGTGATTTGATTTGGGCGGAGTCCCTACGGATTTGATTTTGGGCTGAGTTCCCACTTGATTGGTCTTGGGCTGAGTTCCCATATACTTTATTTTGGGCTGAATTCCCATATACTTTGGTTTACAGTTTTGAGCTAAGGCCCTAATGGTTTAATTATTGATAAATGGTTTGATAACTGATTTTTGAATGCATGCATGCTTTTTAGTGAAGGGTATAAATTTCTTTTTGTGAAACAAATTTTATAAATTATTGTTTCGTCCACTCACAACTTTCAATGATTTTAATGCCCTTCAGGTTGATCGCCAAAGCGGGCTGTAACAGAGACTGAGACATCACACTCTTCCTCCGATCCTGGCGCACTCTGGAAGCCCCGGTTGGGCTAAGGTTGGAATTATCCCTTGTCTGACACTTCGTGTCATACGGAAGTAGGCACGTCCCACGATAATCCAGGGGATTTGGGACGGGTCCTGTCAACAAAAGAAAGAAAAATGGACTAACTAGAGACTAAAAAGGAACTCTTAAACAATGAAATGACCTTCCTATTTATAAAGGGAGTGCCAAAAAAGATCTAAAAAAATGAAATACAAACTAAATAAATAAAACAATTAAATTAAATAGTGAAATAATGAGTTGGAGCTGATTTTGAGGGATGAAAGGTGCTGGAAATTTGCACAAAGGTGGAGCAGTTGGAGCAGGGTATGGCTGGTAAGGATTTTCGACCAGGAGCTGATGACAAGGAGGGGGGTAGGTGATGCATCAGGAGCTAAAAAGGGGTACAGGAGTTCAGCGTGGGCTGGTAGGCGGAGCAGGTGGCTGCAGCGCGTTAGGCGCTGAGGAAGGCATGACGGTTCGACGCACGCGCGCCGAACTCGCGAAGTGAACTTCATTAAGCGCGCTCCCGACTTCTACTGGGCTGGCAGGTGTCAGAAACCTGGGTTTCGGGTTTTGGGCTGGATCTTGGACCGGTTTTGGGGTGCGACAAGTGGGCTCGCCTGCACATGATTCTGAGTCGATTTTTCTGGGTTGCTGGGCCAGCGAGCTGGCTAGGCTGCGAACTAAAGATTGGGCTGAAAGATTGCTGGGCTGATGGTTTTTTTTAGGCCGAAGGCAAATGGATTTGGGCTTCCTACAATTCCGATTTTGACGATTCTTTCGCCAAAAATGCTCAAAAATTCAAACTTTATTTATTTCTGCAATTTTTCCACAAAATATATTATTTCTCCTATTTTTTGGTATTTTAATATTAAAATATAAATATAAAAAGTATAAAAAATATAAAATAAAACTCAATTAATAGTCTGTCAGGATCCATGTGAGGTTTTTGTTTGGTGCAATAGACTTTTAATTAAATTAATAAAATGAGAGGTCCCATAACAATATTGTTAGTATAAGCTTTCCAATGCATGATCATTCATTATAAGATTAATAAAATCCCAATTAATTCCCATAACTATCATCTCTTTAATTTCTGCTAGGTAAATATCTCTCTCTCTCTCTCTCTCTCTCTCTCTCTCTCTCACAGTTGGTGAAGAAAGTTTTCCCCTTGAATATCAGCAGCTATGCATGTTTCTACACTGGATTTGATTACCCAGGTAGTTTCGAACTCTTTATTATCTTCTGCGTCAGCAACTTCATCATAATCATCGTCCTTATGGGATCAAAACCCGTCTCCAACAACCGCGAATTAGAAACCACAATTCGCCTGCCAACGGCAACAACCAACAAGCCTGTGGATGGTGATGAACAAGATTTGAAGCCTAAGCAGGTGTGCAAAGGGAATAATGTCTTGGATGATGATGAAAATGATGGGGTGAGAGCGAGAACCGGAGTTTATAGATAAGATCAACTAGCCGTGGAAAGCAGAATTATTGGCGAATTCATTTTGTTCTAGGCCGAATTTAATCATTCATTAGTCACGTGTTCAAAATCCCCCACTCAAATATCGTTATGAAAAAGAAAAAAAAAACGATTGTATTATTTATTTTCTGCTTTTCCTTTGCGATAATGATTGAGAGATGTGCAATTTCATGTTACCACCACATCACAACTTTGAAATGGTAAGAGCTTGATGGGAGGAACAAATCCGAGTAATCATCATCATGTTTGATTCATCTAAAAATGCTACACCATACAACACTAGAAAGGAAAAAAAAAACACGAATACAAAGCCACGCGATAAGGGCCTCATGATCAAGAGGCCGGCCTAAACCCTAACACGAAAAAACACTAAAAATCTAGGTTAAAACCAACATGAGGTACGTTAAGCCTAGGTTGAGTGAGCCTAGTGAAGATGTCACCGAGTGTAAGAAGAAATCAATTAAAAGATACAATCAAACAAGGGGCAAGGGCATGGAATCAGTAAGAAACTTCACAGTTTTGCTGTCCCGAGCCTTTGGATTCGTCTTCTGACAACAATGATTTGGAATCAGAAGCTGCGTGCTTAAAGCTGTGAATGGGGTTGAGAGGACTCGAGTTGTTTCCTTGAAAGGAAGGAGCTGTGAGGATGGGCTTCACTCCACTATAGACCTTCATTTCTTCACCAGATACAGTATTGATAATGACAGGGACAATAGCTGATGTTACAGGCTCAAGTCTCTGCTTCTTCGGCTTGTGTTCCTGCTGATGACCGGGTAGAAAACTGCCCACCACAACCTGGTAAGATATTGTAAATTAACATTTTAAACGGTGCCACAAATTCACAAATTATAATCCTATAATAACGGACTACTAATTTACATTACCTGCACAGGGCCAGCCGCTACCAACATACCAGCAAGTCCTCCCCCAACCACTCGACCATCTGGACCTGCCAAAGCAACACTCATGCCACCCGATCTGCTCTTTGTTCCTGCACTCTCAGTCGCAATATATGACCCAGACAAAGAAAGTATCTCAAACCGACCCTGAAAAATCAACAGTCATTTACTAAAACACTTGGAGATAACTGCCATGTCGTGTGTTCATCAATTATCCATAGTAATATTGTGTTCTTCAGAAACGGATGGAGTTGCTGTTAATCATCATTTTATTTCCTTTTGATTTAATGTGTTCTTGAAAAACTAGTTAAAGTCTTGTGATAACACATATATTTTCCTTTTTTTCAGGAAAGCTAGCCGGCATGATAGAAAAATAGACCCTGAAACCTTGCAACTAAGAACTTCCATGATTTGGAATTTCAAAGGACGAAAGGCCATACCTCATATGTTAACGTGCCCCCGGAAGAACTGGGCTGACGAAGTGTAACATTTGAAATGGTACCATTTGCAGAAAGTATGCAAACAGCCCGAGCTCCTTGTTGGGAGAATGACATAATCTTCATCGTGACATCCTACAGCAAGCAAATGAAATATCAGAAAACAAGTAAAATACAACATACATCAGATCACTAAATATAATTTTCCAACGCATACCTCGCCAGCATGGACAGTAAGAACATGAGGCGTAAAGTTTGCACCAACCGAGTATGCCACTTTATCACCTGCAAAATAATAAAAAAATCATCATTGAATCCCAAATAAAAACATCATTTCAAACTGGAAATGCATAATTAAATGCCTAGGAAATATCTGTTTTCTCTCGTTTCTGTCACAACATAAAGAGAGAAAAAAAAATATTATAATTGAGGGATAAAAATGCAGATAACTTGGAATAGAGGGTAAAAATGCAGAGAAAATATTTGTTTTCTCTCGTTTCTTTCTCATCAAAATGCAGATAACTTGGAATAGAGGGATAAAAAGGAATAAAGCCTGGAAATTGTTCCTAGTTCACCAGCAGGAGGCAAGTCTAACCAGAATGATCAACTTGAGAAGGCAATAACTCATAATCAAAATCAAAATTTCTACAAACGGAAGTCCCGGTAATTTTATAATTGAGGTCACAGTTTATGCCTAATGAGACAGAAGCCTGGACTGTACATAATCCTCAGGAGACAGTAGCTCTTGAACCCAATATGATGTTTCAAGAGTAGTTAAAGGTCAAAACTGACCCAGAGAATATTAAAATCATAATCCAACCGTGTAAACAACCGGGCGTTGGTGTTTCTCAAACCCCAAACCCCGATGGAGCTTCTTTTTCATGCCGAACAATTTGGGCAGGTCTTTTTCCAGAAAACCCCACCAGTCAGCAGGTGTTTAAGACATAATCACGTAAATAGACAAGTAGAATCGGGGCACATTCAATCATTCTCATTCTGTTTCCTAGTAAACTGCTGCTTTCAGCAGCCTATCTTGCCTCACAAAAAGGCAAAGGCCAAAGGGCTTATGATATAATTTGTAGCCAGCAGAAATACTCCACATCTTCGCCACAAATACATGTCATTCGCTTTCAGATCTGACAGCGAATCTGATTACAAAAGGGTCCACTCCCAAACCAAATCCAACTGACATTCCCTCAAAATCTTTACTAATAAAACCACAAATCCAACCTAAAATTCAGTCTTTGACTTAAAATTGCACATAGATATAAACTACATTAACAGAATATGATCATCTGAATGTAACAGTAAAAACGGTAACCAGCAATAACTGAAAGTCAAAACTTTCGAAGCTGAAAACTTTTAAAAGGGGCAATACCTGAGTTTTCAAAAACGTCATACTTGTGAGACTTCTTGACTGAGTCAACGGGCCGTCCTCTACTCCTTTTCCAGGCAGAGAACTCTCCGGTGAGCGGAATCGACGACGAAATCGGCATCGGAGACAATGCCGACGAGACGGGCTTGTCAGGTCCAGCTCCGGGTCCGTATTTCCTAGGCCTACCCCTCTTTTTTTTCACTTCCGTACCGGCGGCCAAGTTCGTAGGTAAGGCCGTTGCAGCTGCCGTTGCAGCTGCCGTCGGTGTGGGGCCCATAGATTGGGTAGGGTTTTCATTTCTAGGGGCAATTATGTAGTTATCTGGAGGTTGTTCACCGCTGACTGCTATCCCTGACCCCAAGCTGTCTTTCTCCTCCATTTTCGTGTGCAAAATTCAGACCCACAAAAAATGGAAAAACACCTAAAACCCTCAGAAAGCTAAACCCTACAAAAATTTAAATCCTACCATTAAATTCTCCAACTTTAAGAAGAAAAATACCCAGAAAATGCGATTTCTAAGGAGAAAACAAGTTAATTTAAATACAAAACAAGAACCCAGAAGGCATTTTGTGAAACTAAGCAAGCAAAATCTACTTTCAAAAGAAATTTGGAACCCCAGAAACCACAGCTATTCTCTAAATGCTGAAAGCTCAAGAACCCAGAGCTGCAAGCCCTCCAGTTCTGAGGCTTGGCATCACCATTGCAGAGAAAGCACAGAGCTTCAATGGCAGCTGCTGAAATTCAGTGAAAAATTGTAAACAACTTCCAGAAATTACAAGGAATTAGAAACAAAATTCTTGGTGTGATTTCAGAAATACCTCAAGGAAATGTAAATTTAGGGTTTTGGAGGAAAAGGAAGAGAAATAAATAAAGTTTAAAAAATGGAAAATTATAAATAAAAATAAATTCTATAATTAAATATTGACGAATTTAATTAAAAACTAATATTCTAATTGCAAATTCAAAGTATAAATTTTAGTTAAGAAAATGGTTCACGTCCGTCTTGGAAATTTAATAAAGGTGATTTAATAAATGGACAACGATCTTAATTATGAATATTTAAGAAAAACAATCAAGTTTTTGTTTGAAAAAAGAAAGGGAAAAGGGCTTTTCTATTTTTTATTATCCTTTATTTATTTAAAGTTGTATTAAGAAATAATTTATCAAAGCTGTAAAGCAAACGTTAGAGCTATACCAATTTTCCAACTACTGACAACTCCTTTGTCTTTTCAGAAAATTAAAGTTGACTAGAACATTTTAATTTCAATTAAACGCCCTTTTGGTTTCAGCTATCTACTGTTATTGCCACTGTAAATAAACCAAAACACAAAAAAATCACCCAAAAAAGGAAACAAAAAATTCGTAATGATCATATCAATCCAGACAGAACAGGTTTCAGTTTCAGACATCCTAGTCCACGGTGGTCGTAGAATATGTACACAAATCAGGGAAAGCCAATTGCAATTGACTTTAAAAATCAAAAAATCCAAACACCAAAAGGGTGAAAAAAAGAAATGGTAAAACAACAATTTTAAAGCTCAAATTTCACCACCAAGTAACTAATCTAATCTATCAGACTTGTATGGCCTTGACGTGTGATTTTGGGGGAACAAAGCCTGCTCTTCTTTCCTCAAAAGAGTACTCAATATCTTCAGGAACTTCATCTACTAGATTGGCAGCAGCAAAAGGAGTTGGAGGAGCTGGAGTCATGGCTGTCTGCATTGGAACTGACACCGTTGACGGCATTTTAGGCACGAAAATTGGCATCACCTTGGGGGTCTTGTTCTCTTCATCTGCAACATTTGTAGGCTTCGAAGGAGTAGTCAATCCGCCATTTTCAGTTGGAATAGGGATGGGAGAGAAGGGTTTTCGAATCACTGCCGAGGCCGGTGTCTCCACTTCAGAAGCTGCATTTGTGACACCAAAAGAGTGTTTTTTAACAGGAAGTTCCAAGCCTCTCCTACCTGGATAAACATGCAAGAAACAAAAATGCGTATGATTTGATTTGTTTGGAAAGTGTTTTCTTTTGTGTCTGTGCTGGCAGCATTTTAAGAGACATTAGAATGCAACAAAGAGATAGTGTTCCAGTGTCATGCCTCATGTTGTGTTTAAAATGAAATTAATAAGTTTTGTGTACACCAACACATGCTTCTGAAACACCGACGAAGAAGAAGAATAAAACAAACATGTTTTTAGGTACTACTTGCAGAGTCAGAGTCCCCTGCAAGGAAATAGAGGGCGAAAAAAACTTCAAAACTGAGAAAATACATTTGTTTAGAAGTGTTCTCATTTGTTAACCAAAAAACAAATGAGAACAATTGGAGAAGAAATTAAATACCTATGGAGTGAGCTGAAGAGCCATCATCCAAATGATCATTGATTTGCTCATTTTGGTAGGCTCGATCACTCTTTCTTGAAGTTGGACGTGAGTGAGGAGTTTGAGGAGTACATTTGACGGAGTGAAGGGGATCGGGTTTAGGGGCTTGCATTGAAAGTCTTCTATTGCTTGCACCTCCAGTTGACATTCTGGGACCCTTCTTTGTACTCAGAGGTTTTGAAGGACTTGGTTTTGACCCGTAAAGTGCCTCTTGTTCAGCTATCAGCTGACCCTGAATTTTTTTCTGGTCCTGAAATGAGATTTGGTTGTTAACACTTTATGTTAGACAGATACTCAATGAAAAAGAACCATGATCAAATGAATTCATGAATGACACTGATGAAGATTGCAAACGCAGTTCTCAATAAGTAACAAGCTTCAATGAAATTTGTTCAAGTGAAACTGCAGAATAATACCCGCTGCCTTCGGCGTACTTGCTCCTTCTCCTCCCGTAGTATGGTATACTCCTCTAGCATAGAAAGTAGACGGACCTGAGATGACAAGAAGCATTGTGAATTTGCATATATGAACACAATAAATGAACTTAACAGATAGACCTCCTAGTGACTTCAAAATACAAGAAAAGTAACTTACACCATCATATGTGAAATCGATGCCTCTCTCTTTCTCCCATGCTACGGTTTTTGAAGCCAATGCATCCACCATTGCTGTATAAAAACCAGGATACTTGTCAACCACAAGGGAGAAAGAAGAAGATAGAAAAATATTTGTAATAAAACATCAGAGAAAATAAATGAGATCAGCATAACAATAAAAGACAAAAATTTCTGCTGCTTGTGACTGAAGCAAACAAGAAAGTATCAATCAAATTGTAGACTAGCCAATGTAACTGAGACTAGCATATAAACATAACAAGACATTATATTCTTGAACTACAAGGAGTTCTGTAACAGTTTACAGGAGAATCTAGCATTATAACAAAGGGTGCCATTCAACAAAATGCAGCCTCTTACTTGGCAGTTTATTAACCAAACCACGTGCTTTCTCAGCACGCTTGAGGGTAAGATGAGCTCCTCTTCCAGCATTATATCGGTTTTCATCCTAAACAAGCACAAAAAAAGGACAAGTAAGAAAAGGGATTTAAATGTGATGATAATCAAGAGTAAAATGATGGAAACAACTAACCCTGTTATACTCCTCCAGCCAGCACTCCTCGTCACAAGCAAACAACCATTTCTCAACCTTTTCAAGTATTTCTTTCCTGCTAAAAGCTTCCTCTTTAACCTTTGCAACCTGAAGCTCAATTTGATCAAGGACACAAGCAGCGTCCACGTCTCCTGCACAAGTAAGAATGAAGCAGACATTTAAAGACAGATACGTGGGTATTTTCTGTTAAACTATGACAGGCTATTAAGAATGTAAAATATACCTGATTCAATAGCTTCAATGACATAGTCAATTGCACTATCTGCTTCTAGGACCAAGTGTGTCTTTCTGCAGACTTCCTCTAGCTCTGACCTCTTCTTGAGAACAAGCTCTTTCATTTTACTTGATTTCAACTGTTCCAACCGAGACACTTCTGCCTCAACCTGCACAACGTATTTAAACCTATGTGAGTCCTTGAGAAATATGCTGACCCAAACTTTCAAAGAATACATATTTATTCCCAAAACCCTCACATAATTGATAAAGTCCACTGAAAGTGTATCTGGTTCGGTTATCTCATGTTCTGAAGCAGCAATATTACAGGTTATATTCTGAAACATCTGTTGCTCCTCAAGTGGCGTATCCATCAAATTCCATAGCTCTAACATGGTAGTTGCAAGATCTTGAAGCTAACAAAGGTCGGAAGGTCACTAAGATTATCAAATTACATGTATACAACTTTTACTAGAAGCCAACAGCTGAAGGAGAACATTCCGTACCCTCTGCATTCTCTGTAGTTTAACCTCTCGTAACTTTTGTATTGCAGCAGCCAATCTCTCAATTGTATAGTTACTTATATTCTTACATCCTTCTGAAGCATCTAAACTGGGATGAACCTCAGTAATTGTCTGATTGAAATCCACGCCAAGAACTAAGCAAAGTGAGTGCAATGTACACAGGTGGTCCTGTATCTGCTTCAGCCGATCAGTCTGCAAAAGATGAAAGAACAGACAAATGAGGAAGAAAAGAGCATATGAAAGTACGAAATTAGATTACAATGAAATGGATACAGAAAGTAAAAAATAGAATAAAAAATACCGAACCTTCTCAATTTGGAGTGCATGTAGCTGCCTTTGCAATTCTTCAAGCCTCCTCAATGACAAATCTGTTTCATCCACAACGGTTTTAGAAAAACTATAATCTGTGCTTCCATTAATCTCAGTTGAAATATTATGTATCTCCTCTAAAACTTCCATAAAGTTATTTTTCCGGTCAAATTTCCTTTTCTTCATCTCCTCCAGCTGTGGAACTATTTTACTGAGCTCTTCCTTCAAGCTTCCAGAATTTTGATCTGCCTGAAATGAAAAAGCAATTTGTAAATAATTCTGATATAAAGCAATAGTCATTCTAAATTTCAACGTCAATAGGACGTTTGAAATATCTATCTACAAAAATATCATTTTACATTCACATTTTTCTTTTTAATTTCCAAGCAAGGTTCCTAGTCTATGTTATCAACTTATCATGTAGTGACTGTACATTATTCAATTATCTATTAATCATCATGCACGGTGCTTCCGGAAGAAAACTGATGCCACAGTGGCTCCTGACCTGCCTAATATGAACTGGTCGCTCGCCCATTGCAGAACAGATTGCCGCAAGTTCTGCTTCAGAATCGGCAATTGCCTGCCGCAGCTGTGCCCGACACCTATTTGCCTGATCTACCTTTCTTCTGTACACTTCTAGACACTCCTGCTCGAGCTCAAGCAACGTCTTATCCCTGTCTTTGTCAGACTCTCCAATTTCGTTCCAAATTATCTTAGCACAAGAAAGAAACGTCTTTAGTAATTTTGTGTACTTCAGTTTATATATATGCAAACAAGAAAGCTAGACAAATTTTCTTCCATTCCGAGATCCGTGAGAAACCTGAAGCTCATATAGAAGTGATCCACATGTTGTTTCCATTTGCAGAAGCTGCTCACTTTGTAGATTAGACATGTTGAACAGATTCTACCTGCAAAAAGCAATTTCCCCCATTAAAGCCCTAAATATATGCGTTGAGTAAATCCATCATCAAATTCTAGAATTTTCAGACGGTTTAGCAAAACATAAATAAAAAGCTCTAATTGGAAACTAAACCCTAGATTCCTCACTTCCCAATTCTATTCCCAATTAGGAAAAAATTTCAAACGAAACATAATTCGGATGCAATTTAGCTTACAAGAAGCTGAGGAAATATTTCTCAACAATATAAGATTTTATCATTCAGAAAATTGCTAAACCCGCCCAAAGAGGAAACATAAAAATTTTAAAAACTACGATTTTCTTTCATGCTTCTTTCTCTAGAAAAAAAAAATAGAAGATCCGGAGACAAACCTGAGAGATCAAATCAACGAACTTTAAATTCTATCTGCTGTACCGATTTTCTTGCTACAGCAGAGGTCGGCGATTTGAGATTTCTCCTGAGAAAGAGAAAATGAGGGTTTCGATTTTCTTTTCTTGGAAATATTTGGAGGAAAGGTGAGAATTTGGGGGTTCGAATTTTTATGGAACCTGAAGAGATGATGGATTGTGTAACTGAAATGTGAAATTTTTAGAGAGGAGAGAGACCAGTAGCCGTTTGAAGGAGAGAGGAAAGAGGACCGTTGAAGAAGGCAGAGCGCTTGTTAAGGATTTGTTTTTTTTATTTATCTCCAGGAAGGAGCAGGTGCACACCAACGGAATTTGAATTTCAAATCCTCATGAGGAGTTGACTTGGATATGCTGCAGTCGTTTATCGTTGCGCTCATGCCTGCCTCCAATAGAATTTTGCCACGTCAACATGAGGGCCAATGTTTACTAATTTGCATGAGAGAAACAAAGTGGACGTTATCTTCTATCCAAGATGAAAGCGGAGATCCATGTAATTATCATTTTTTTTTTTGGTATAAACAATCAAGAAAATGTTGACACTATGGCTTGATATATCAGTGAATTTGACATGTGGCACGTAAGAGAGTAGGAAAGAAATTGAATGAAATATCGACATTTTTCTTTATTTTAAACTCATCATCGATCTCCTTATTTCATTAAAACGATCGAGATAGGGCCAAATTACATGAAAATCAGACGTAAAACCATTGAGTTCCAGTCGGGTCATGCCGCCGGGTCAAAAAACCTGAATCGCAAACCCGCGCGAGGTAGAAGATGACTGTTTTTAAGTTAGTATGTGTATTTTATATATTATTTGGTTGCTTATATTTTTAATTAGGCTTGTTAGTTGAGTTGGTTGTTATTTGTTTTCAATTTATAAGCACCTGGGGTGCGCACGCCAGTTGCATATGTTTTTTTTTTCATTTTTTCTTTATTTTCAACTATATTTATCATTTTTTTCAATTTTAAATATATAAATTCTTTCCAATTTTTGAATAAAAATTGACTCTATTTTTTTATCTTTTTTTCCAATTTTAAATATATTTACTTATTTTATAATTTTTCTTCTATTCAAATTTTTTTATGCTTATTGTTATGTTTTTAATTATATTAACATTCAATTATAGTAATTCACTCTAATTTATGTTTATGTTTAAATTTTTATATTACTAGTTATCGGCAGAACCATATTGTATCATATTATTCATCATATATTTATTATATCAAAGTCATTTTATAGTTTTTATTAGTCTTATATAACCATCATTGGGTACTTAAGTTTTTCCCAAAATTTCATTCCAAATTTCCAACTTTTAGCCCGAATTTCCGTCATTTTTGTTGACTGTAAATTATATTGATATTGATATCGATATTTGGGACGAGATATCCGCAAATTTAACTAACGATATATCCGTCGATATCGATATTTTCATTTTTAGCTATAAGATCTTTCAAATTTATGATATTTCCAAAAACATATTTACCAAACTACCTCTATCTTGTATTTACTTTCATTCCAAATTTGGAATTTTTTTAAATTGCAAAATTTGATTATGCAGTGGGTGGGCATTGAATTAATAGGTATATAATTTATGTTTGTCACTTAGTATTATGATCTTATTATATTTTTATTCCTCATATTATATAGGAAGTCTAGAGTTTTGACTCATAAAAATCCAGGTTGATATTCAATGTTTATAATGTAATCTTATTCTCCAATATTGTTGTATCTAAAAACTGAAATAATAGTTTTTTTAACCCATATATGTGACTCTGTAATAGCATGGCTTCACTCAAGTCCCTACATATCTCTTTTTTTTTTTCCTTTTTCTGACACATATCTCTTATTTTCTGAGTTCAAAAGTTGATTGGTGCAAAAATTGAAATATCGATATCAACAGATATATCGCTAGTCAAATTTACGGATATCTCGCGCTAAATATCGATATTGATATCAATATCGTTTACGGTCAACAAAAATGACGAAAATTTAGTCTAAAAGTTAGAAAATTTTATTAAACTTTAGGAAAAACTTAATACCCAATAATGGTTATATAAGACTAATAAAATTATAAAATTTTGATATAATAAATATATAATGAATAATATGGTGCAATATGATTTTGATGATAACTAATAATATAAAATCTTAAATTTAAACATAAATTGGAGTGAATTACTATAATTAAGTGTTAATATAGTTAAAAACATAACAATAAGCATAAAAAATTCAATAAAAGAAAAATGATAAAATAAGTCCAAATATATTTAAAATTGGAAAATATTTGAAAAAATAGGGCCAAACTTTGTTCAAAAATTTAATAGAAATATTTAAAATTGGGAAAAATGAAAGAAAAAAAAAAGCCAAAATTTGTTTAAAATTTGGAAGGAATGGTTAAAATAAAAACTAATCTCCAAATGCCAAACTTTGGCTTCGAACACAGGTCCTGGGAAAGGCATTTAGTAACAAAACCAACCCAGCTAAGCCTCGAGGGTTGTAAGATAAAAGCTCTTAGGCCTCGTTTGGTATGTCGTACTGTACTGACTATTTCAATCGGATAGACTAATCTGTCCACCGGATAGTGTCAGGGCCCACCCCTAATCCCCCAGGATTAGGGACTAAACCCTGCTCCTGACAAGACCCATCCCAATCCCCCCGGGATTAGTGCGGGATGACCCTGCTCCCGTCTGACACGAAGTGTCAGACAAGGGATATTTCCGACCTTTGCCCTCCCGGGCTATCAGAGTACGCCAGGATCCGGATGAGGCATATGATATTTCGGTCTCTGCTATAGTCCACATCCGATGTCAACCTGAAGGGCAGTCAAAACATTAAAAGCTGTGAGTGGACAAAACAAGAGTTTATAAAAACATTTTAACGAGAAGACATTTGTACCCTTCACTAAAAAGCATGCATGCATTCGAAAACCATTTATCCAGAAAACCATAATGAAATCAAGTACACGGGCCACTGCCCAAATCCATAAGGGACTCAGCCAAAATCATAAGAAACTAACCATACGGGCCACTGCCCAAAACCTGTGTAAACGCACATCATACATCATATCATATATCTCATATAGCATACATCATATATACATATAATTCACACAACCAATCCTGTCACGGTTTCTAAAGCTACGCGTGTGCTACCCAGGTCTCAATCCGAGTCTTCTCAAAGTCAAGATCAATGTCCGCAGACCACTGACCCTACCCGAGGTAATAGTAATCATAGCCTTCCTGAGAGTAGGAACCCAACTGGGATGTGACTTCACTCAGTCGGTGCTCCGTGACTACTCCGGGGTCCACCCAGGCCAACGACCCTCCCCGGAGGAGATAATAGAAGTAAAGGAAGGTATATGAATACATATATATACATAACATAAACATTCATGCTCGGTTCCCTTGAACCGTCATGATCCATAACATCCATTAACCAGGATTCATGCCGGTTCCCATAAACCGTCATGAACCAGAATGACCTGACAGAGGTTCATACCGGTTCCCATAAATCGTCATGAACCACAATGACCTTTCCAGAGTTCATGCCGGTTCCCGTAAACCGTCATGAACTTGGAAATCCATCTAGGGTCCCTGACCCGAAATCATTAGTGTAAAACAACTGGGTCTCGTGCCCGAACATATGACTCAAATGGGCACCGTGCTCGATATCTATGGGTCAGTCACGACTCCGATCATAGTGATGCGTGCTACCATCCATCCAGGACCGCCCTCAATCCTGGTATGTCGCCATGAACGAATCAACCGACGCGACCATCGCAAGATCATGGTGCACTCATCACCGATCGCTATCCTGAACCGTCAGCACTCCGAAGTCGAGCCTCCCCATGCTGTCCGACCACGAATCGTGAATCGTGACCTCTCCGGAAGGAACACATCCCAATCCGGAAGTGAGCGTCGTATCGTTGATCGTCGTGCACATAGCACCCGTCGCGACCACGATTAAGACCCGAAGGTCGTAAATAGCGTCATATGCCCGAGACAAAACCAAATGGGTCTCATACCCGAGTTTATCCTTTTGAAATCCAAAACCATTTCATTTAGACCGATAAAGAAATACAGACCCGTATAGGCACCGTATAGGGCAGAAACCTCGAAATACGTGCCTATACGTAACTACACATCCAAATGCACTCATGGCATCACAAACAAGTATTTAAAACATATAATAAACATATATGCATGTACCAATTTAGAAAACAAGGTCCACTCATAGACCGTCCGAGCTGCTGCCTCGATTTGCGTGCCACACGGCTCCCCGAGCCGATCACCATCACCGGGACTCCTAAACCTGTCCAAATTTTAATAGAAGGTTAATAACTACTTAATTAACCTCCTACCAAAGTCCCGTAATTTTCCCGATTTTCTAACTATTTTTAAGCCGACCCTAAACCTTCTGATGCCCCGAAACATATCGAGACGGTGTCTGATTGACACGAAACCAGTCCCAAAATGTGCGTTACATCGAATAGAAGATTTCCCGTGTTGAACACTTTCCCAAATTATGGCCCACGCATCCTCACGAGCCCCTAGAAGGTCGAAAATACTGTTCATCACCATCAACCTCAGGAAAACCGGTTTTTTTTCTAGTTTTCTGGTCCGGTCACTGTGCTGAACCGGCAGAACCGGTTCAGCGTCCCTCCGTCCTCATTTTCGGTCCGTTTGCTCCCATTTTAATTCCTAAATTCCTATTTCTTCATTTCCTATCTAACCCAATTAAACAAAACCCTTAAAACCGTCTAGAACCCGTGAACCCAAAATGGACCTCACGGTTCAAAAATCCAAAACCTCACCCCAGGGTTCCTCAACATCCAAAACCTTTCAAAACCTCCCTATTGACCTCCTAACAACCTAATTACTTCAAAACCAACATCCAAATCGACCCATAACACGCAAAATGGAAATTGGATCGAAAAATGGTTAAACCGATACCTCGATCGGTTTTTCTCCCCCGCCGTGCACGGCGGTGCTGCCTGGGCCAGCCACCACGTCCAGCCGGTCCTCTTCATCTCTCTGTCCTCTCAGCTAAGCTCACAGGTCAAGGGTTTGGTATTGGGTGAGAAATGGTGATCGGGTTGGTTTGGGAAAAATGGAGAAATGGATGAACGGGGAAGGTTTGATGCATGAATGAAATTGGTGTCCATTGGATGGGTGACACTTGTCACTCATCCATTGGGCATCAGGACAAATATCTGGGCCCACTAGAGACAAAACTGAACTTTTCGTCTCGTAAACGTGTCGTCATAAATAGTAACCACCAACTTTTCGTCACGCTGACACCTCCTACAAATTGTCACCACTTGATAATCGTCAATCGAAAGCTGTCACTATACTCACTCGTGGTTACACTAACCACCAACTCACTCAATCTGAGTACACACGTTTACCAACAAAATACTCGACCGGTGTGTAACTGGACCCAACAGAATCACTATGACCCAATGTCCAGTTCACGTACACGACTAATCCAATGGTATCGGAACTAAGCCGATTACTAACACGTTCACCAATGTACCACTGGTATATCCAAAATACCGCTACCAGAAACCACAAGCCTATCCAGTATGTACCTCGAACAACGTACAAGGTACATACAACTACCCATTAATCAGACTACAACCACCCAGGTAGAAGCCAGTCATGCTTCAATAATGGAGTCCATTTGTCCAATCCAGTATTAGACAAAACTCCAACCCAACATCCATTTCCCAATCCGAATCCGAATCCGCAATTTTGTAAGAAATCCCGAATCAAACCCAGAAATCATATCCATAGCCATGTCCAAATCCGAATCCGAAATCATTATTCCGTAAGCTAGCATTTGGAATAACCATTCCGAACCCAAATCCATAAAAGAAAATCCACTGTCAAGCTCCAGAATCAAATCCTGAATCATCACCCAGAATCC
This sequence comes from Prinsepia uniflora, assembly GCA_032719365.1. NCBI lineage: Eukaryota > Viridiplantae > Streptophyta > Magnoliopsida > Rosales > Rosaceae > Prinsepia > Prinsepia uniflora. The sequence goes on from CM064870.1 coordinate 15,724,439, forward strand.
GATTCCAAAGCCCAAATCCAGAAATCCTCTTTCAAGTTCCAAAATCAAATCCTGAATCGTCGTCCAGAAATCTGATTCCAAAACCCGAAATATCGTTCACGTCTACCGAGACACACTATATCCGAACCTATCGGATACCTGTTCAAATGATTTACCACAATATGTTCGATTGACTTCAGAGGGAAGCCAATCCCAACATCAACACATCTAGGTTGACAAAAATCCAACCACGTTGGAAAACTACTCACCCGAGTAATATACCATACGGGATTCACTTCGAAAAGAAGTTCAGTCCTATTATCCTCAACTCAACACTCAAGTAAGAGTGATAAATTCTCCACCTATATGGATCATCAAAATCACAATCCAGATCCATCACTACGTCAACCGACCATATACGTCACGATCGAGGATCGTCACAACGCCCAAAGTCCTAGACCATTTCCCACATCTAAATAGATTAGTCAACGCCGAGACACGCCGAGACTGTGGGTTCTCACTGATTACCTTGTATCGATCCTTGTCATTCCACCGAGGAAAATCAAAGATGATCCAAGACTATGACATCAAAACTCATCTATGTAATACAACCAAACTCGCTGCATTCACCACGTCACGTAAACCAACATCGTCTGCCACCAAGCAGGAAATGAGAAATCTCAGTCACCTAACTTCGATATACTCGATTCCTCTTGATGACCCAAAACAAATCCCGGGTTCACCAACCAATACACGATCAGCGTACTGGTGACGCAACCATCCTCTACCGTCATCTACCATCATCTACCATCATCTACCGTGGTAGAAACTGAGAAGTCACCCAAACGACTCCGAAATACCCATTACTAATGCGGAAAATGCGCATTCCACTCGTCACCTCAATCACAACCTCTCGCGATTCCGAAGTTCCAACAAGATTGGAAACAACATACCCGGACATCAACCACGTGTCCATAATCAGTCTAACTCTATCCGTGATCCACTACCGAATCACAAATATCGAACATACGCCCATCATGACGGAGTCACATCCCGACTCGTAACTCAGCGTCATCACGATCACCAGCACCAGCACTAGCACCGGGCACCAGTATCAATACCAGCACACACTAACAACAATACTAGAATCAATATCAGCATCGGCACACAGGGTGCAAATTCTGACAACCCTGGATCTCCGCTCACAACCGAGTGACGACCCCGCACCTCTGCTCAAATAGGAGAAACTCTGCCTCCCTCGTACCGACAACTCTGGGTACAGTCACCTTGATAACGCATACGAGAAAAGGAAACGTCACCTGAACGTCACCGATTCTCAACAATCGTAACTACGACTATTCTCGGTAGTAGCCCCGCCACAGACTCGTGCAGACCTAACTACCAAACACATAGATATCCAGACTCCGCATAAAACGGAATCCATCGACCGTACCAACTATCGCGTATCCTAAACCTGGATTCATCGACAAGTACCAACCTCAACTGCGAAGTACAGTCCCATCACTAAAGCTAACATGACCCGACCGACGAACAGCCCCAAATCCGAATAGTCGTCAAAGTCAAACTACTCGTCAACTCACCTTTCGAACCATACGCCATAAGGTAAGGTTCCACAATTACTACCTAGAGTTCCACCGAACCCAACTGCATAAGACAGTATATCCCACGATCTGACCGACCCCGCGGTCCCGACATCGTAAAGACGTCAATCCAACTAGGATTCCTCGAATCCAGCTGCTCACAGCAGTAAATCTTTCTAACTCAACCAAATACGATCATCGAACTCAATAATATCCGACCATCCGATTGTCACTATTCCTAACCAGTCATCGGAATTGATCCTACGACATCGTGAAAGACAATCCCAACTAACCGTCTCACGATCCAAAACTCTAATGTAATACTATGTTCACCATTCGCAGGGCTCCATTGTAACGACCCGTCCCGAATTCCATGATTAGATTAGTGACTAATCACGATTAGTGAGGTTAATCAGTGATTAGTTAAGCTAAATCGGACGAACGATGCGAAATGACTGTTTTGCCCTTGATTGTGGCAAAACGTTGACTTTTCGTTCGGGCGGTCAAATGGACTTTGACCGATGACCGTGATGTAGTTCGTGACGTCACGAGTTCATAGACAGGTGGTACGTTCAATTTCGACATTCGAGGAGGAAGTTATGACGTTCGGAAGTTTAGGGGCATTTTGGTAATTTTGGTTAAATGGGGTCAAATGTTGACTTTTTGACCGAGAGGTCCGATGGCCAAGGGTCAAAGATCGTTACGTAGATAAGGACGATACAAATCCGTAGACAGGCGGCACGTCGAATTTGGACGTTCGACGGCGAAGTTACGGTTCATGAAAGTTTCGGGATACTATTCCCAGCGACACGTTCTACGACACAAAAAGTAAGTTTTGTATTTTGTGGGCCCAGTTACTTTTCAGCAACCAATGGATGAGTGACACTTGTCACCCATCCACTGGCCAACCTCACCCATTCATGCACCAAAACCCATCCCCGTGCATCGTCCATTTTCTTTGTTCCCAAACACAAACCTGATCCCATTTCTCACCCAAAAATCCAAACCCTTGACCTGTGAGCATAACTGAGAGGGCAGAGAGATGGAGAGGACCGGCTGGACGTGGTGGCTGGCCAGGCAGAGCCGCCGTGGGCGGCGGAGGAGAAAACCCGAACGAGGTAATCGGTTTTGCTCGTTTAATCCATTTTCGATTTCTAGTTGTTATGGGTCGATTTGGACGATTGGTTTGAGTTAAATAGGTTACTAGGGAGTTGTTAGAGAGGTTTTGGTGGTGGTTGGACGTCGGGGAAGCCCTGGGAGGTTTCGGGAAAATTGAACCGTGAGGTTCAAAATTGAACCGGTTGGGTTTCGAAGGTTTTAGGTAGTTTTGTTAATTGGGTTAGATAGGAAATGAAGAAATAGGAATTTAGGAATTGGAATGGAAGCAAACGGACCGAAAATGAGGGAGAAGGAGACCTGGACCCATTACGCCGGTCCAAGTTGCAAGAAAAACCGGATCGGACCGGTCTGACCGATGTAGGGGATGACAGGTGACGTCATCCTGCTGACGTCATCATGTCAGGGATGACGTCATCATTGTCAGATCTGACAATGTCAACTGACATGTCAGAAAATGGGCCAATAGGAGTGCGACACGTTTCACATGTCAGTGCTGACTGTGCACTGACATGTCAGTGACGTGGCCCAATCAGGGGCTAACACGTGTCACTGACGTGGACCAGTGCCGTGATGACACGTGGCACATGTCAGACTGCCACGTGGCACTGACAGCACAGTGACATGGACCAATGGGAGCATGACACGTGGCACATGTCAGAGTCTGACATGTCAGACCTGACAGTTGTCAGATGACGTCAGCGATGACGTCAGCAGGTACTGTAGCTGGCGCGTGAAGCCCACTCGCAACCACTTCAGGCGGCGCGTGAGGGCGCGTGGCAGAGAATTTGGGGATGTGTTCAACATGTGAAATCTTATTTTCGATATAACGAACATTTTGGGACTGGTTTCGTGTCGATCGGACACCGTCTCGATATGTTTCGGGGCATTGGAAGGTTTAGGTTCGGGATTAAAAATAGTTAAAAATACGGGAAAATTACGGGGCTTTAGTGGGAGGTTAATTAAGTAGTTAGTAACCTTCTAATACAATTTGGACAGGTTTGGGAGTCCCGGTGACCGTGATCGGCTCGGAGAACCGTATGGCACGCAAATCGAGGCGGCATCTCGGACGGTCTGTGAGTGGACCTTGTTTTCTAAATTGGTGCATGCATAAATGTTTATTATATGTTTTAAATGCTTGTTTGTAATGCCATGGGTGCATTTGTATGTGGTTACGTATAAGCACGTATTCCGAGGTTTCGGCCTTATACAGTGCTTATACGGGTATGTATCTCTGTATTGATTTAAATGAACTGGATTTGAATTTCAAAAGGATAAACTCGGGTATGAGACCCATTTGGTTTTTTCTCGGGCATATGACCTCAAATATCGGGCACGGTGCCCAGCTGATGTCCTATGTTCGGGCACGAGACCCAGGTTACTTTACGGTTTTGATTTCAGGTGAGGGAACCTTAAATGGATTCCCAGGTTCATGACGGTTTATGGGAACCGGCATGAACCTTTGTTATGGTATCGTGGTTCAGGACGGTTTATGGGAACCGGTATGTTACCTCGTTTATGTTATTACGGTACATGACGGTTTATGGGAACTGGCATGCTACCTGGTTATGTTATTACGGTACTTGACGGTTTATGGGAACCGGCATGTTACCTTGGTTAGAGATATTATGGATCATGACGGTTCAGGGGAACCGGGCATGGATATTATGTTATGTATATATATGTTCATCTACCTTCCTTTACTTCTATTATCTCCTCCGGGGAGGGTCGTTGGCTTGGGTGGACCCCGGAGTAGTCACGGAGCACCGACTGAGTGGAGTCACCCCCCAGTTGGGTTCCTTACTCTCAGGAAGGCTATGGTTACTATTACCTCGAGTAGGATCAGTGGTATGCGGACATTGACCTTGACTTTGAGAAGACTCGGATTGAGACCGGGGTAACACGCGCGTAGCTTTGGATACCGTGACAGGATTGGTTGTGTGACTTATATGTATATATATATGATATATGATATATGATATGTGGTGTGCACATGTGTGCACAGGATTTGAGCAGTGGCTCGTGTACTTGGTTTCTTTATGGTTTGGGGCCGAGTCCCTTAAGGATTTGGGCAGTGGCCCGTGTGGTCGTTTTCATTGTGGTCCTTTCGACCTTGGTTTATATCTGATTTGGGCTTAGTTCACGTATGGTTTCTTTGGTTAAATGATTTTCCAATGCATGCATGCTTTTTAGTGAAGGGTACAAATGTCTTCTTATTAAATGTTTTTATAAACTCTTGTTTTGTCCACTCACAGCTTTTAATGCTTTGACTGCCCTTCAGGTTGACAGAGGATGTGGACTGTAGCAGAGATCGAGATATCACATGCCTCCTCCGGATCCTTGCGTACTTTGATAGCCCGGGAGGGCAAAGGTCGGAAATATCCCTTGTCTGACACTTCGTGTCAGACGGGAGCAGGGTCATCCCCCGTTAATCCCAGAGGGATTGGGATGGGTCCTGTCAATGTGGTATCAGAGCATAGGATTGCTCGTAGTATGCTTATTAGAGCAGGGTTGTCTCTATTCGAGCAACCGCGGAGATCTTGGAGTATGTATGCATGTCGAGGATGTGATATCTCAATGGGCTACAGTTCGTGGTCAACCTGATGTTGAGGTGCCGATACGATAGTTAGTAGGATTGGCATGCCTTGGTTCGGCATTTGAGGCCGGGGTTGCCATAGTTCTGTCAAGGTTGACAGTGTGAGACCCTACGGAAGGGATGACGTACCTGTACGTTAACGTTTTGATCGTGTGACGATTAGTTGGCATCAACTTTCACGATTTCGTTGGATCGGTTCCGACGACTGGTTGGGAGTGGTGACTATCCGATAATCGGACTTTGGTTGGGTTAGATGGATTTACTGCGATCGGCAGTTAGCTGTCGGTTTCGTGAAATCCTAGTTGGATTGACGGTAGGATTGGATTGACATCTTTACGATGTCGGACCGCGGGGACGGTCAGATTGTCGATTTTACTACTTTTCGCAGTTGGGTTCAAAGTGACCCTAGGCGTGATCGAGGAATCCCAAGGTAGGATGTGTATGGTTCGGAAATGTGAGTTGACAAGTAGTTGGTACGAGCGGTTGATTCCGTTGGATGCGAAGTCTGCTTATCGAGGTGTTTGGTAGTTAGGTCTGCACGAGTCTGTGGCAGGCGCTACTACCGAGAATGGTTGTAGTTACGATTGTTGGCAATCGGGGACGTTCAGGGGACGTTTCCTTTTCTCGTATGAGTTGTCAGGGTAACTGTACCCAGAGGTGTTGGGTACGGAGGAGGCAGAGTTTCTCCTATTCTAGCAGAGGTACAGGGTCGTCGCTCGGTATGAGCGGAGATCCAGGATGTCAGTTTTGCACACGGCGTGCTGACACTGACACTAGTGTTGGTGATAGTGCGTGGTGCTGGTACTAGCGCTGGTGCTGGTGCCGGTGATCTTGATGACGGTGAGTTACGAGTCGGGATGTAACGTTCGTCGTGATGGGCATATGTTCGGTATCTGTGGTCCCAGAGTGGAGCTCAGATAGAGTTAAATTGGTTAGGGGACACGTGGTTGATGTCCAGGTATGTTGTTTCCAATCTGGTTAGAACTTCGGAATCGCGGGAGGTTGCGATTGAGGTGACGAGTGGAATGCGGGTTTTCCGCATCGATATTGGGTATTTCGAAGTCATTTTGGTTGACTTCTCAGGTTCTACTACGGTGGATGATTGTTGGTTGCCACTAGTACACTGATCGTGTATTGGTTGGTAAAACCGGGATTTGTCTTGGATCATCCTTGATTTTCCTAGGTTGAATAACAAGGATCGATACGAGGTAATCAGTGATAACCCACAGTCTCGGCGTGTCTCATCGTTGACTAATCTATTTAGATGTGGAAATTGGTTTAGAACTTTGGGTATCGTTAGGGATCTGGATCGTGATCTTGATGATCTAGATGGCTGGAAAGTTTATCACTCTTACTTGGATGTTTGAGTTGAGGATGATGGGACTGAACTTCGTTTCGAGGTAAATCTCATATGGCTTACTACTCGCCTGAGTAGTTGTCCGATGAGTAGTTTTCTGACGTGGTCGGATATGGTCAACCAGATGTGTTGATGTTGGGATTGGCTTCCCTATGAAGTCAATCAACGGTAATGTGGTAATCGGTTAAACAGGTATCCGATAAGTTCGGATATGGTGCGTCTGGTAGACGAGAATGAGATTTCAGGTTTTGGAATCAGATTTCTGGGTGACGATTCAGGATTTGATTTTAGAACTTGAAAAAGGATTTCTAGATTTGGGTTTTGGAATCGGATTCTGGGTGACGATTCAGGATTTGATTCTAGAGCTTGACTGTAGATTTTCTTTTATGGATTTGGGTTCGGAATGGTTATTCCAAATGCTAGCTTACGGTGAAAGGACCCATCCCAATCCCCCCGGGATTAGTGCGGGATGACCCTGCTCCCGTCTGACACGAAGTGTCAGACAAGGGATATTTCAGACCTTTGCCCTCCCGGGCTATCAGAGTATGCCAGGATCCGGAGGAGGCATGTGATAACTCGGTCTCTGCTACAGTCCACATCCGTTGTCAACCTGAAGGGCAGTAAAAACATTAAAAACTGTGAGTGGACAAAACAAGAGTTTATAAAAACATTTAATAAGAAGACATTTGTACCCTCCACTAAAAAGCATGCATGCATTCGAAAACCATTTATCCAAAATAAACCATATGTTGGACTAAGCCCAAAGCAGATATAAACTAAGGTCGAAAGGACCACAATGAAAACGACCATACGGGCCACTGCCCAAATCCATACGGGACTCGGCCCCAAACCATAAAGAAACCAAGTACACGAGCCACTGCTCAAATCCTATGCACACCTGTGCACACCACATATCATATATCATATATACATATAAGTCACACAACCAATCCTGTCACGGTATCCAAAGCTAGGCGCGTGCTACCCGGGTCTCAATCCGAGTCTTCTCAAAGTCAAGGTCAATGTCCGCAGACCACTGACCCTACTCGAGGTAATAGTAACCATAGCCTTCCTGAGAGTAAGGAACCCAACTGGGGGGTGACTCCACTCAGTCGGTGCTCCGTGACTACTCCGGGGTCCACCCAGGCCAACGACCCTCCCCGGAGGAGATAATAGAAGTAAAGGAAGGTAGATGAACATATATATACATAACATAAACATTCATGACCGGTTCCCCTAAACCGTCATGATCCATAATATCCATAATCAGGTAACATGCTGGTTCCCATAAACCGTCATGTACCGTAATAACATAACCAGGGTTCATGCCGGTTCCCATAAACCGTCAAGAACCAGAATAACCTGACAAAGGTTCATGCCGATTCCCATAAACCGTCATGAACCACAATGACCTTTCCAGAGTTCATGCCGGTTCCCATAAACCGTCATGAACTTGGAAATCCACGTAGGGTCCCTGACCCGAAATCATAAACCATAAAGTAACTGGGTCTCGTGCCCGAACATATGACTCAACTGGGCACCGTGCCCGATATCTAAAGGTCAGTCACGACTCCGATCATAGTGATGCGTGCAACCATCCATCCAGGACCGCTCTCAATCTTGGTATGTCGCCGTGAACGAATCAACCGACGCGACCACCACAAGATCATGGTGCACTCATCACCGATCGTTATCCTGAACCGTCAGCACTCCGAAGTCGAGCCTCCCCAGGCTGCCCGACCACGAATCGTGCATCGTGACCTCTCCGGAAGGAACACATCCCAACCTGGAGGCGAGCGTCGTATCGTCGATCGCCGTGCACATAGCACCCGTCGCGACCACGATTTAGACCCGAAGGTCGTAAATAGTGTCATATGCCCGAGACAAAACCAAATGGGTCTCATACCCGAGTTTATCCTTTTAGAAATCCAAAACCAAATCATTTAAGTCAATAAAGAAATACAGACCCGTATAAGCACCGTATAAGGTCGAAACCTCGAAATACGTGCTTATACGTAACCACATAAAAATGCACCCATGGCATCATCAAACAAGTAAATAAACATATAATAAACATTTATGCATGCACCAATTTAGAAAACAAGTTCCACTCACAGACCGTCCGAGCTGCCGCCTCGATTTGCGTGCCATACGGCTCCCCGAGCCGATCACCGTCACCGGGACTCCCAAACCTGTCCAAATCGTAATAGAAGGTTACTAACTACTTAATTAACCTCCCACTAAAGCCCCGTAATTTTCCCGTATTTTTAACTATTTTTAATCCCGAACCTAAACCTTCCGATGCCGCGAACATATCGAGACGGTGTCCGATCGACACGAAACCAGTCCCAAAATGTTTGTTACATCGAATAGATGATTTCGTATGTTGGAACCTTCCCCAGATTCCCAGCCACGCGCTCTCACGCGCCGCCTGAAGTGGCTGCGCGTGGGCTTCACGCGCCGCTACAGTACCTGCTGACGTCAGACGTCAGCATGACGCCATCTGACAGCTGTCAGGTCTGACATGTCAGACTCTGACAGGTGCCACGTGTCATGCTCCCATTGGTCCACGTCACTGTACTGTTAGTGCCACGTGGCAATCTGACATGTGCCACGTGTCATCACGGTACTGGTCCACGTCTATGCCACGTGTCAGCCCCTGATTGGGCCACGTCACTGACATGTTAGTGCTGACTGTGCACTGACATGTGACACGTGTCGCACTCCTATTGGCCCATTTTCTGACATGTCAGCTGACATTGTCAGATCTGACAATGCTGACGTCATCGCTGACATGATGACGTCAGCATGATGACGTCACCTGTCATCTCTGTCCTCCTACGGGTCGACCCGAATACCAGTAACCAGGTCGCCGTGACCCGCGGCTTGACCCGGCCGGTTGTCCCAGCTCCGGCCACCATAACACTCTCCGTTTGTCCCATTCTCTTCGTCTCAACCTAAACTACAGTCCTATGACCTTAAAATGTAAGAAAAGCATCGAAAACCCGTACCTTCAATCCAGCCATGGCGGCCGTGACTTCCTCCGCCATTCACGGTCGTTCCAGGCCTTCCTAACCCTCGAATCCAATCCCAATAGACTCCTAGGGTCCCTAGAAACCATTCCTAATCTTTAGAAATCATCGAAAACCCCTAAAACTAAAAATCCAAATTTTGAGTAAAATGTACCTCACGGGTTTTCGGGTTCCCCCGCCGTGGTCCGCCGCCGTGAGTCCTCGCCGTCGCGTCCTCATCATCACGGTCCTTCCTCACGTCACACATAAGATGAAAAATGATGAGATGTGGTGGTATGTGTGGTGTGGTGTTTGAAAAGGGAGAATGAAGAAAATGGAGGATTATGGGTTATGGGGTTTCGGGTGTGTGTGTGAGGAAGAATGAAGGGGATGAAATCAGATGAGAGAATGAGGGATAAAGGGTGTGGATTTAAAGTTAGAATTGAAATGAATGGTTAGGATTAATGGTTGTTAGGTTTAATTATAAAATAATTAAAATAATAATATTTAATTATTTAGATCCACATTTTGGGGGATCAAAGCAATGGGATGAGTGACACTTGTCACTCATCCATGGGGCCCACCAAAATATCCACCCAATCAGATTTCGCCTAAACGTCCCCGTCTCGAAGTTCGTGCATAGTGAAATCGAACTTCCGTGACCCATAACTCTCCCGTTTGAAGTCCGATTTCAGTGTGCCGCCTGCCTATGGATTCGTATCGTCCTTATCTACGTAACGGTCTTCGGCTCTCGGCCATCGGACCTCCCGGTCAAAAAGTCAACTTTTGACCTCCTATTCACCCAAATTACCAAAATGCCCCTAAACTTCCGAACGTCATAACTTCTTCCTCGAACGTCGGAATTGAACGTGCCACCTGTCTATGAACTCGTGACGTCACGAACTACGTCATGGTCATCGGTCAAAGTCCATTTGACCGCCCGATTGAAAAGTCAACGTTTTGCCACCACCAGGGGCAAAACGGTCATTTCGCATCGTTCGTCCGATTTCGCTCTACTAATCACGGATTAGCCTCACTAATCGTGATTAGTCACTAATCTAATCATGGAATTTGGGACGAGTCGTTACATACGGAATGATGATTTCATATTCGAATTTACACATGATATGGATATGACTTCTGGGTTTGGATTCGGGATTTCTTACGAAATTGCGGATTCGGATTCGGATTTGGAAATAGATGAGGGGTTGGAGTTTCAATTTTTCTAATGCTGGATTGGACAGATAAACTCCATTATAGAAACGTGTTTGGCAACGACCTAGGTGGTCGTGTTGTCGTTGTTGTTGTGGTAAGCTGATTGATGGGTAGATGTATGTACCTTGTACATTGTTCGAGGTACGATACTGGGCAGACTTGTGGTGTCTAGTAGCAGTATTCTGGTTATACCAGTGGTATGCTAGAGAGCGTTTTGGTAGTCGGATTGGTTCCGATACCATTGGATTTGTCGAGGTCGTGAACTGGACATTGGATACTGTGCACTGGGTCATGGTTTTCTAATGGGTCTAGTTACACACATATCGAGTGTTTGTTGGTATGCATATACTCAGGATGAGTATGTTGGTGGTTAGTATAACCACGAGTGAGTATAGTGTCAGTTTTCGACTGACGACTGTCAAGTGGTGACAGTTTGTCGGAGGTGTCAGCGTGGACGTCGGGATAAATTAGTGATTGAGAAGGGAACCGTCTAGTTGTTTATATCAGCGAAAGGGTAGATTTGACAAGTGGTGTCAGTTCGGAACGTACGATTACTGTCATTCGACGTGGTCGAATGTAGTCGATGCGACTTGAGTGTTAGTGGTACGTCTGGTTGTAGACAAGTATTGTTTTGGCTATTGGGTGTACTAGTGTACACATGTTTCGAGGTCGATTCTATTTTCCACGACGTGGATGTGGAATCAGGATAGTGGAGTTTCGAGAACGAAACTAAATTAAGGAGGGAAGAACGGTTGGATTTAGGTCAGTTGGAATTTCGAGGACGAAATTAATTAAGGAGGGAAGGTTGTAACGACCCGTCCTGAATTCCATGATTAGATTAGTGACTAATCACAATTAGTGAGGTTAATCGGTGATTAGTTAAGCTAAATCGGACGAACGATGCTAAAGGACCGTTTTGCCCTTAATCGTGGCAAAACATTGGCTTTTCGTTCGGGCGGTCAAATGGACTTTGACCGATGACCGTGACGTATTTCGTGACGTCACGAGTTCATAGACAGGTGGCACGTTCAATTCCGACATTCGAGGAGGAAGTTATGACGCTCGGAAGTTTAGGGGCATTTTGGTAATTTTGGTTAAATGGGGTCAAATGTTGACTTTTTGACCGGGAGGTCCGATGGCCGAGGGCCAAAGACCGTTACGTAGATAAGGACGATACGAATCCGTAGACAGGCGGCACGTCGAATTTGGACGTTCGACGGCGAAGTTACGGTTCACGAAAGTTTCGGGATACTATTCCCGGCGACACGTTCTACGAGACAAAAAGTAAGTTTTGTCTTTTGTGGGCCCAGTTACTTTTCAGCAACCAATGGATGAGTGACACTTGTCACCCATCCACTGGCCAACCTCACCCATTCATGCACCAAAACCCATCCCCGTGCATCGTCCATTTTCTTTGTTCCCAAACACAAACCCGATCCCATTTCTCACCCAAAAATCCAAACCCTTGACCTGTGAGCATAACTGAGAGGGCAGAGAGATGGAGAGGATCGGCTGGACGTGGTGGCTGGCCAGGCAGAGCCGCCGTGGGCGGCGGAGGAGAAAACCCGAACGAGGTAATCGGTTTTGCCCGTTTAATCCATTTTCGATTTCTAGTTGTTATGGGTCGATTTGGACGATTGGTTTGAGTTAAATAGGTTTCTAGGGAGTTGTTAGAGAGGTTTTGGTGGTGGTTGGACGTCGGGGAAGCCCTGGGAGGTTTCGGGAAAATTGAACCGTGAGGTTCAAAATTGAACCGGTTGGGTTTCGAAGATTTTAGGTAGTTTTGTTAATTGGTAAGAAATAGGAATTTAGGAATTGGAATGGAAGCAAACGGACCGAAAATGAGGAAGAAGGAGACCTGGACCGGTTACGCTGGTCCAAGTTGTAGGAAAAATCAGACCGGACCGGATCGGACCGGACTAACCGATGTAGGGGATGACAGGTGACGTCATCCTACTGACGTCATCATGTTAGGGATGACGTCAGCATTGTCAGATCTGACAATGTCAGCTGACATGTCAAAAAATGGGCCAATAGGAGTGCGACACGGGTCACATGTCAGTGCACAGTCAGCATTAACATGTCAGTGACGTGGCCCAATCAGGGGCTGACACAAGTCACTAACGTGGACCAGTTCCGTGATGACACGTGGCACATGTCAAACTGTCACGTGGTACTGACAGCACATTGACGTGGACCAATGGGAGCATGACACGTGGCACCTGTCAGAGTCTGACATGTCAGACCTGACAGCTGTTAGATGACGTCATGCTGACGTCAGCGATGACGTCAGCAGGTACTGTAGCTGGCGCGTGAAGCCCACGCGCAGCCACTTCAGGCGGCGCATGAGGGCGCGTGGCAGAGAATTTTGGGATGTGTTCAACATGTGAAATCTTCTATTCAATGTAACGAACATTTTGGGACTAGTTTCGTGTCGATCGGACACCGTCTCGATATGTTTCGGGGCATCGGAAGGTTTAGGTTTGGGATTAAAAATAGTTAAAAATACGGAAAAATTACGGGGCTTTAGTGGGAGGTTAATTAAGTAGTTAGTAACCTTCTATTACATTTTAGACAGGTTTGGGAGTCCCGGTGACGGTGATCGGCTCGGAGAGCCGTATGGCACGCAGGTCGAGGCGGCAGCTCGGACGGTCTGTGAGTGGACCTTGTTTTCTAAATTGGTGCATTCATAAATGTTTATTATATGTTTTAAATGCTTGTTTGTAATTCCATGGGTGCATTTGTATGTGGTTACGTATAAGCATGTATTCCGAGGTTTCGGCCTTATACGGTGCTTATACGGGTCTGTATCTCTGTATTGATTTAAATGAACTGGATTTGAATTTCAAAAGGATAAACTCGGGTATGAGACCCATTTGGTTTTGTCTCGGGCATATGACCTCAGATATCGGGCACGGTGCCCAGCTGATGTCCTATGTTCGGGCACGAAACCCAGGTTACTTTACGGTTTTGATTTCAGGTCAGGGAACCTTAAATGGATTCCCAGGTTCATGACGGTTTATGGGAACCGGCATGAACCCTTGTTATGGTATCGTGGTTCAGGACGGTTTATGGGAACCGGCATGTTACCTCGGTTATGTTATTACGGTACATGACGGTTTATGGGAACTGGCATGCTACCTGGTTATGTTATTACGGTACTTGACGGTTTATGGGAGCCGGCATGTTACCTTGGTTAGAGATATTATGGATCGTGATGGTTCAGGGGAACCGGGCATGGATATTATGTTATGTATATATATGTTCATCTACCTTCCTTTACTTCGATTATCTCCTCCGGGGAGGGTCGTTGGCCTGGGTGGACCCCGGAGTAGTCACGGAGCACCGACTGAGTGGAGTCACCCCCCAGTTGGGTTCCTTACTCTCAGGAAGGCTATGGTTACTATTACCTCGAGTAGGATCAGTGGTCTGCGGACATTGACCTTGACTTTGAGAAGACTCGGATTGAGACCCGGGTAGCACGCGCGTAGCTTTGGATACCGTGACAGGATTGGTTGTGTGACTTATATGTATATATATGATATATGATATATGATATGTGGTGTGCACATGTGTGCACAGGATTTGAGCAGTGGCTCGTGTACTTGGTTTCTTTATGGTTTGGGGCCGAGTCCCTTATGGATTTGGGCAGTGGCCCTTGTGGTCGTTTTCATTGTGGTCCTTTCGACCTTGGTTTATATCTGATTTGGGCTTAGTTCCCACGTATGGTTTCTTTGGTTAAATGGTTTTCCAATGCATGCATGCTTTTTAGTGAAGGGTACAAATGTCTTCTTATTAAATGTTTTTATAAACTCTTGTTTTGTCCACTCACAGCTTTTAATGCTTTGACTGCCCTTCAGGTTGACAGCGGATGTGGACTGTAGCAGAGATCGAGATATCACATGCCTCCTCCGGATCCTGGCGTACTCTGATAGCCCGGGAGGGCAAAGGTCGGAAATATCCCTTGTCTGACACTTCGTGTCAGACGGGAGCAGGGTCATCCCGCGTTAATCCCAGAGGGATTGGGATGGGTCCTATCATCCACACTGTCAACCCCGACAGAACTATGGCAACCCCAGCATCAAATGCCGAACCAAAACAATCCACGATACAGTCCTACTAACTATCGTATCGGCATCCTAACTATCAGGTTGATCACGAACTGTAGCCCCTTGAGATATCACATCCTCGACCAGCGTGCATTCCTAGAGCTCCACAGTTGCTCGAATAGAGACAACCCCGCTTTGCTAAGCATCCTACAAGCAATCCTATGCTCTGATAAGCAATCCTATGCTCTGATAAGCAATCCTATGCTCTGATACCACGCTGACAAGACCCATCCCAATCCCCTCGGGATTAGTGCGGGATGACCCTGCTCCCGTCTGACACGAAGTTTCAGACAAGGGATATTTCCGACCTTTGCCCTCCCAGGCTATCAGAGTACGCCAGGATCTGGAGGAGGCATGTGATATTTCGGTCTCTACTACAGTCCACATCCGATGTCAACCTGAAGGGCAGTCAAAACATTAAAAGCTGTGAGTGGACAAAACAAGAGTTTATAAAAACATTTTAACGAGAAGACATTTGTACCCTTCACTAAAAAGCATGCATGCATTCGAAAACCATTTATCCAGAAAACCATAATGAAATCAAGTACACGGGCCACTGCCCAAATCCATAAGGGACTCAGCCAAAATCATAAGAAACTAACCATACGGGCCACTGCCCAAAACCTGTGTAAACGCACATCATACATCATATCATATATCTCATATATCATACATCATATATACATATAATTCACACAACCAATCTCGTCACGGTTTCTAAAGCTACGCGCGTGCTACCCAGGTCTCAATCCGAGTCTTCTCAAAGTCAAGATCAATGTCCGCAGACCACTGACCCTACCCGAGGTAATAGTAATCATAGCCTTCCTGAGAGTAAGGAACCCAAATGGGGGTGACTACACTCAGTCGGTGCTCCGTGACTACTCCGGGGTCCACCTAGGCCAACGACCCTCCCCGGAGGAGATAATAGAAGTAAAGGAAGGTATATGAATACATATATATACATAATATAAACATTCATGCCCAGTTCCCTTGAACCGTCATGATCCATAACATCCATTAACCAGGGTTCATATTGGTTCCCATAAACTATCATGAACCAGAATGACCTGACAAAGGTTCATACCGGTTCCCATAAACCGTCATGAACCACAATGACCTTTCCAGAGTTCATGCCGGTTCCCGTAAACTGTCATAAACTTGGAAATCCATCTAGGGTCCCTGACCCGAAATCATCAGTGTAAAACAACTGGGTCTCGTGCCTGAACATATGACTCAACTGGGCACCGTGCCCGATATCTATGGGTCAGTCACGACTCCGATCATAGTGATGCGTGTAACCATCCATCCAGGACCGCCCTCAATCCTGGTATGTCGCCGTGAACGAATCAACCGACGCGACCATCGCAAGATCATGGTGCACTCATCACCGATCGCTATCCTAAACCATCAGCACTCCGAAGTCGAGCCTCCCCAGGCTGCCCGAACACGAATCGTGCATCGTGACCTCTCCGGAAGGAACACATCCCAATCCGGAGGCGAGCGTCGTATCGTTGATCGTCGTGCACATAGCACCCGTCGCGACCACGATTTAGACTCGAAGGTCGTAAATAGCGTCATATGCCCGAGACAAAACCAAATGGGTCTCATACCCGAGTTTATCCTTTTGAAATCCAAAACCATTTCATTTAGACCGATAAAGAAATACAGACCCGTATAGGCACCGTATAGGGCCAAAACGTCGAAATACGTGCCTATACGTAACTACACATCCAAATGCACTCATGGCATCACAAACAAGTATTTAAAACATATAATAAACATATATGCATGCACCAATTTAGAAAACAAGGTCCACTCACAGACCGTCCGAGCTGCCGCCTCGATTTGCGTGTCATACGGCTCCCCGAGCCGATCACCATCACCGGGACTCCCAAACTTGTCCAAATTTTAATAGAAAGTTAATAACTACTTAATTAACCCCCTAGAACCCGTGAACCCAAAATGGACCTCACGGTTCAAAAATCCAAAACCTCACCCCAAGGTTCCTCAACGTCCAAAACCTTTCAAAACCTCCCTATTGACCTCCTAACAACCTAATTACTTCAAAACCAACATCCAAATCGACCCATAACACGCAAAATGGAAATTGGATCGAAAAATGGTTAAACCGATACCACGATCGGTTTTTCTCCCCCGCCGTGCACGGCGGTGCTGCCTGGGCTAGCCACCACGTCCAGCCGGTCCTCTTCATCTCTCTATCCTCTCAGCTAAGCTCACAGGTCAAGGGTTTGGTATTTGGGTGAGAAATGGTGGTCGGGTTGGTTTGGGAAAAATGGGAGAAATGGATGAACGGGGAAGGGTTTGATGCATGAATGAAATTGGTGTCCATTGGATGGGTGACACTTGTCACTCATCCATTGGGCATCAGGACAAATATCTGGGCCCACTAGAGACAAAATTGCACTTTTTGTCTCGTAAAACGTGTCATCATGAATAGTAACCTGGAACTTCCGTGAACCGTAACTTCGCCGTCGAACGTCCGAATTCGACGTGCCGCCTGTCTACGGATTCATATCGTCGTCATCTACGTAACGGTCTTCGGCCCTCGGCCGTCGGACCTCCCGGTAAAAAAGTCAACAGTTGACCCCTTTTAACCAAAATTACCAAAATGCCCCTAAACTTCCGAACGTCATAACTTCTTCCTCGAATGTCGGAATTGAACGTGCCACCTGTCTATGAACTCATGACGTCACGAACTACGTCACAATTATCGGTCAAAGTCCGTTTGACCGCCCGAATGAAAAGTCAACGTTTTGCCCACGCCTATGGGCAAAACGGTCATTTTGCATCGTTTGTCCGATTTCGCTAAACTAATCACGGATTAGCCTCACTAATCATGATTAGTCACTAATCTAATCTAGGAATTTGGGACGGGTCGTTACAGCTCCCGTCTGACTTACGCATGACACGAAGGCTAAACGGGCGTCCAACCTTCCTGTGACACGTAAGTCGGACAAGGGATTTCCGAACCGAACGTCTCAATATCTTCCAAACTTTCCAAAGTGCACAGAGTCTACTGTGGATTGTGCGTGTGATGTCTCAATCTCTCTCGACCGACAGCCTGTGCCGCAACAACCTCTAGGGTATCGAAAACACGAAAAGACTGTGAGTGGACAAAAATAAAGTTTAAGTTCGAAAACAGTTATCAGAAAACACATACATTTATACCCTCCGTTTTAAAAGACCAATGCATGCATATCAATTTCATGTCATAAAACCATGTACGAAAAACCAAACACATTTTCCTTTTTCTCAAATCCCGGGCCTCCGCCCAAAACCATCGAAAACCATTTCATCCGGGCCACTACCCAAAACCTCAGAAAACCATTATCATCAATTCTCAGTGAAATCCAAAACACATTTGAAATCACATTTTCATCCATCGAACCTGCTGGATCTATCCGAGTCTTTAAACTCCTGAGTCTTTAAACTCAATACCAGGCCTCAATAATCCGAGTCTTTAAACTCAACAGGCCTAAGGGGGAAATATCAATATATCCGAGTCTTTAAACTCCCGAGTCTTTAAACTCAATCCGGATCTTTAAACCCAATCCGGGCCCGTTCCCCGTCAATCACAATATTCGGGTCTTTAAACCCAATAACCAGATCCAGCAAATCCAATCCAAACCATTTGAAAAACATTTCTAAATCCATATCCAAACCCGAATCCGAAATCACTGGCCCGAAGCCCTTCCGGCGTCCAGAACCGTCATTCCGAATCCAAATCCAGAATCATATCCATTTCCTTTCCAGATCCGAGTCCGCAACCATCATTCCGTAAGCCAGCATCCAGAATAACCATTCCGAACCCAAACCCGGAATCCACTTTCAAGTCCCGAATCGAATTCCGAATCGTCATCCGGAATTCCAATTCCAAAACCCGAACTCACATTTCTGAAAACCACTTTTGAACTGGGCTTCAAGCCCGAACACCCTTTCTGAAATCCTTTTACTTCTTTTGAAATCAAATTGTATTCAAATCTCGAAATCAAATCATGAAAACCAGGTTCAAATCACAATATCCGTCAAATCTCGTAAAACGTGAAATACCGTAATTTCCTCGAAAAACGTGCAAAATCGTAAACCATTATAATCACAAATCAAATCATAGAATCACGTATGAAAACATATTAAAACATATATGCATGCATTAAGAGTTGGAAAGCAAAGTCCACTCACAGACCATTCCGACGTCGCCTCGATACGCGCGCACTTACGCCGTTCCCAGTTATTCCGCTATCCTCGGCTTTCTCGAACCTGTCCAAATCCCAATATAAGGTCACTAACCACTTTACAAAGGTCATACTAAAGCCCCATAATTTTCCCGTATTTTTAACTATTTTTAACCTAGCTTTAAAACCTTCGGGTACCCCGAAACATATCGAGACGATGTCCGATCGTCGAAACCAATGCCAAAATATTCGTTACATCGAATACTTTAAAATTCGTGTTGGAAATTTCCCCAAACTAGATCCCACGCGCCACCCAAAGGGGCTGCGCTTGAGGCCCACGCGCCACACTGTTCATCGTCTTCAACCTCTCGCTGGACCGGTTCGATCCGGCCCGGTCCGACCGAACCGGCGAGGGCGGTTCTGCTCCATTTTCAGGCCATTTTCTGTCCTTTTTAGCCTATTAGGATCGTCCTTTCAAGTAGAGTCATTCTATCTAATCAGTTATGAGAAATCGGGCTTGAACAATTACCTCCAAAAACACATTTTGTGCACAGTCCCTGTTTTCCTCGAGTCGTCACGATTCTAACCTCCAAACTCCTCGATTTTGATCCAAAACGAGTCCTTGCAACGTCCAAACCATAACCCAAACATCAAACCCGAGTATTTGTAATAAAATCACAAAACACCATTTTTAAATTCAACTCACCTCTTTCGATTTTCTCACCACCGTCCACAGTAGACCACCTGCTCAAGTTTAGTCCAGTCCTAGATACTTCAAAAGCATGATATAGTACTTAAGTGAGCTCCTTAACCCTTACTGTAACATCCAAAATTGAACTTTACAACAAAGAACGTTACGGGTTCTTACTCCGTTCAACCCTCACCGTGCACGACAGTGCTACCAAGCAGCACCACCTTAGTCCTCCTCTACCACACTCTCTTATTTTGTTCACAGGATACACAAAATGAATAGAGATCAAACGAAAACAATGGGTGACTCCTTCTCTGTTTTCCTCTGTTCTCTTATGCCACAAACACACCCTTGCACTATTTTGAAACCCATCGAGACTTCTACGCCCATCCAGACTCTGCCAGGTGTCCAAAACCTGTGGACACACCACTCAGAGCAAGCCAAGTGTCCCATATCCATTGGGCACAGATTCCAAGGCAGCAAATGTCTAGAATACCCCTTACTGTACAATTTACCATTTTACCCCTCATCTTTCGAGAACCATAACTTATCCGTACGAAGTCCGATATAGGCGTGCCGCCTGTCGTTGTACTCAGGACGTCGAGACCTACCTAACGGTCCTAGGTCTACGTACAAAAACCTTGTCGTACGAAAGGTCAACTTTTCCCCCTATTTCAACCAAATTACGGTAATGCCCTCAACCTTCCGAACATCATAACTTCCTCCTCGGATGTCGGAATCGGGCGTGCCACCTGTCTACGGACTCGTGACGTCCCAAACTACGTCACAGTCATCGGTCAATGCCCAATTGACAGCCCGAACTAAAAGTCAACTTTTTGCCCATTCCAAGGTAAAATCGTCATTCAACCCTAACCGACCAAAAGTAACCAACTAAACACCAATTAGGCTCACTAATCCTTGACTAATCACTTTGCTAATCCCCGCTCTCAGGACGGGTCGTTACAGATAGACTATTATTTAGTCGGGCGTTTGGTACTTTTCCGGATTAGAATGCCGACTATATTATACTGACCGAATTATATTATAATAATTGACGAAATACTTATATCTTAAATATTAATTATGTATGTCATTATTTTTATTATTATTTATTTTAATAATAATTATTATTACTATTTATTACATTTTTATTAATTATTTATTTTAATTTTATCATTATTATTTATTAAAATATCATTAATTATTAATTATTAATTTATTATTAGTAGTATTTATTACTTTATTACTTTTTATTATTAATATTTACTAAATTAATATTTTATTTTTATTATATTACTATTTATTATTATTATTATTATATTTTACAAGATTACTAGTTATCCGACTATTTAATACAGACAATTTCGAGCGTATTATTTTAGCGTGTCTGGACCGTATAAAAATATTCAACCGTATTAACTTATACGGTGACTAATTAATACGACTGGTACCAAACACAGGTTTCAGATTATTTAGCCTATACGGACCGTAATACGGTGTACCAAACACACCCTTATAATATATAACTTATAAGAAGTGGCAGTCATCTTCTTCCTCTAACGGGTCTGCAACTCGGATTTTTAGACCCGACGACTTGACTCGATTAAAACTCCTTCATTTTACGTCCACTTTCCCCAAATTAACATCCAAAAATCTATGGACTCGGAACAAGACAATTTGGCGAAAATATCGGTCAATTTCCTTCACGCCTTTAGGTGTCACCCCAAAATCCAATATTTGGGTGAAATATAGGTGTTAGACGTAGCCCTCGACATTGGGCCGGGCCGGATAAGCCCGACCCAAATTTTTTGGGCTTGGGCCGAGCCGAGCCGGGCTTATTAAACAATTTTTAAATTTACGGGTCGGGGGCGGGTTTAATGACATAAAAAAGAGCCCACGGGTTTGTATCGGGCCGGGTTTATATCAGGTTTTTCGGGTCAGCCTATTAAGCCCACTTGGATCGGGCTTACGTGGGCTTTTGCAATAAATTATGTCTCAAATTTTAAAGTTACAAAAAAATATATGCATGAAAAAAAAAATACTCAAGGGTGCAAAAACGTGGCCTCGTTAAAATAAAATACTTAAGGGTGCAAAAACGTTGGGCATGTTAAGTAGGTGGAGTGGTTAGGGTTTGTATTGGGTATTAGGTATTGGGTTTTTAAAAATAAATTAGGTGGACTTGGGGCTGAGATTTGGGTTTGGGTTGAAATATTAGTATTAAAAATGAGTTGAGTATTAATTTTTAAATAATAAGTATTTTATATTTTCGGGCTTATAGGCCGGGTTTATTACGGGCGGGTCGGGCTGGGCTTACCGGGCTCGGGTCTATCGGGTTTGAACATCATAAGCTCAAGCCCATCCCGCTAACTCTCGGGCCGGGCCGGGCCGACCCACGGCCCATAGCGGGTCGAGCCGGACTTTTGTCCATCGGGTTTATCGGGCCCCCATAAGCCCATGGGCTTTTGGGCCAAATGATAAAGGCTAGTTAGACGACCTAAGGTTATTATTGCTTAAAAGTTAAAACTGTTTTACATATATAATGACTGACATTTTTCATTTGGTGGATAAATGTTAATTGGATTAGGCTTATTTTTGCTTAAAGTTTGTTTTATTCTTGCCATTAGATTAGGCCAGAACGAGTAGGATGGTAAGTGTATACACATTAGCACACAAACCATCAGATGATGGATAAAATACATTAAAACCTCGATATGTAATTGTAAATTCAGACCTCCCACCTGCCTATATCAAAATATGAATGGTTGTTTTTTGTTTGAACCAAACTAACTGTGGCCAAAACAACCTTATTTTGCTTTTCAGAAAAGAACAAAAAAAGTAAAAAAAATCCTTATTTTGCAACATTCGTGATGAATGACAGCAGAAAGGCAGACAAAATAAAAAGTTGTTTCTCAATCTAAATTCAAACGTATGGCAGATGAACAAAGGTACACAAACCATTTTGTTGACTAAACTAAAATTTCTCATAAAATACATAGCCGCTAATCCATCTGTTACAGCATATAATTTAATTATCCACAACCTATTTAGAAGTATGGAAAAATATGTAATTCTGTGAGCTCACCCTCATGAAGAAGAGCTGTTGCTGCCTTCATATTCTCTCCTTACGATTTCAAACACAAATTCGTTCCATGTATCAACGGGGCCTGGCATGCACCAGTGCAAGCAATCCTGTGGTGGAGGCCTACCATCAGGGCCGCGCTTTGTCTTCTTATTCGGGTCAGGGCTTCTGTATGGCCCTGGATGCCCGTCATGGCGGTACTCAAAGGGTTTGGTGATATCCATCAGTTTCAACTTCGACTTGTTTGTCACTCCTTTCCGAACCGCGCGGTTAAAACCCATAACCTGTTTCTCATGCATTATATTTGTAAAGCCATTTTCCACTACTTCACCAGCTGCAAGAGGTCTTACCTTCCCAGTGCATGAACCACCTGTATTCCAAGCCCCGCCCTCGTAATGGTCAGGTGAATATGAACGCACAATGGCAATGCCAGTGTAATTTGGATGTGAAGCAACAGCAGTGAGGATTGTCTCAACCGATATTCCAAATGCATCGATGTTGTTCACCTTCATAGGCTTGGACTTGTCTGGCCACCACAACTGCCCTCCAACAATCTCATTGTTCAATATGTACGCAGACTGCTTGGCAAACCAATGTCCTGACGAGAAAACAATCACGTCAAACTCCGGGATGAGATCTATGAAGCGGTCATCAGGGGCATCAAGATGGAGCTTGGCCACACCCTCTGGAGCAAAATCAAATGGCTCGGAGGTTTGCTTGACAAGCCATGAGGACCAAATGCGGACTACAAACATAGATGTCGACCTGAAGAAAAATCGTTGCATTCTCTTGTTCCCCCGATTTTTTGGAACTTCCACCTGCAAACACCAGACCAAGGAAGTTGTAGTAGGCAGTACTGTTTACTCTCAAGTTTCTGACAGAAAAGAGGCTGGATATGTAATCTCATACAGCTCTTTTGAAGGCAAGCCAGGATCAGACACGAATTGAGTTGCTAAATAAGGGACACACAAATGCAACATGGTCACACTCTTAATATTAATGAAGTCAAGCTGACAAGAAACGTTTCAAGGTGCAATGAAGAAAAGGGCATGAGAAAGCATTAACACAAGGATGGTGAAAATAGATTGAAATATTGGACTAACACAGCTAAAAAAAGATCAAGCCAACAAAATGTTGCCCTAAAAGAAATGGATCGAAAAAGCTCCATAACCCAGTTTTCAGCAAAATCGAAGAACTACCTTGTCAGTCATATACATATATTCTACAACACGGTCAGTCCCTAATGCAGAGCAAACAGTTCTATCCAGAAGAAACAAAATTTTATTTGAGTTTGTATTTTGATTATAATAATTACCTGCCAAAGAATGCACAATAATGATTCCATATGATTTCGAGCAACAGAATCACCAATGAAAGCTATCGTCTTCCCCCTCATCAACTCCAGAAATTTCCTGGCATCGAAACGTGGCAGGTCACACTGAAGGGGTTTCCATCGCCAATTCTCATATTCCTTGTCAGGCCTCCCATTGCCCTGGCAATTTTGCATCTGCGTCAAGACAGGGCACGTATTGTTTGTATATAGCAGTCCTGATGAATCATAAATCCAGCTTCCACTGTATAGATCACAACCTATATAATGCCAACCAATTGTCATTTAGAAGCTTAGAAACAAGCACTGAGAACAAAAATAAAAGTTCTGCATGAAAATGTAACATGCTCAACTGCTCAAGACATGGCCATTGGTATTCATTTTATAATTATAAGATCTAAAAGGTTCCGGAACTAACGAGAGAAGCTGGCTCAGAAAGAAACTATTCTCCAGAAAACTCAAGCAAGAAAGAAGTTATGAAAATACCGTATGACCATTCACAAGTACAGAGAGCTAGGATTACAGAAACATGTCAACTTCAACAAACACGATGAAGCCTGAAAGTACCTGAATCAACTGGACCACCACTGGTTGCATTATTTGGCAGACGAGAAGAAATTGGCATGCTTTCAGAATTGGAATCAGAGGGAGCTGAAGTAGTATCATTTGACTGTGAGACGTTTGAATTGTTGAAAAGACCCGCAGAAACAGGTTTTTCAGTTTGATCAATATTGGTAACATTGGACGAACCAGAAACAGCCTTAGACCCATCTTCATGCATTGAGTTATTAGACAGTCCAACAGCAGGTCCTTCTATATCCTTCATCTCCTTGATTTCTGACACTATTGATGGGCCACTTGGACTTGTGGACAGTTGTGGTCTGGACTCGTATGACAAATTCGTATCAGATTTATTCACATTGTCATCAATTGCTGAACTGGTTGCGCCAGCAGGCACTGGACTGGGTGAGTCAGCAGGTACTGAAGGGCCGGTTGGGCCAGCAGGCAACGAAGGACCGTTTGAGTTTATGGATCCAGCATTTTCATTGTCTGATGGACCAGATGAATTCTCCGGAATATCTGGCTGATCTTTGATATCTCTATTTTCTGAAACAACTGGACCATCTGAACTTTTTCCCATTAGAGAAGTGGACTCGCTAAGAGATTTCTGATCAACTTTTGCAGCTTGATCATCTAAACTTTTGGGAATTTCTAAATCAGAATCGAAACTTTCTGAATTGTTAGGAAGTGGAGAATTTTGGGAAGTCTGACTGCCTATAGAGCTTGAATAATCTAATTTCTGCAAAGTATCAACACCATAGATATACCAGCTAACCGTGGAACCAATTGGGTAAGCTACTAAAACCCAGGAAGCAAAAAGTAAGAAGAAAGCCGATCCTATCACTGAAACTACAATCCTTGATAGAGTTTTCGGATAGGCAGTCATCGAAATAGAACCTTTGGGGGAAGCCCAAGTCATTGCTTTCCAAATCAAGTCTTGTCCCAAAAAAAAAAAAAAAAAAAAAAAAAAAAAAAACTACCTAAACTATGTTAACCACCAAAAAAACCCAAACCCAAACCCAAAATCATGTGTCAAATGGCTACAGAAAACAACCCAACTCTAAGTTTTCTTTCCAAATTTTGACAAAATCCAACAACCCAAAATTCTAATCGCGGCTATTGGGGATTGAGCTCAGCCATCTCCAAAAAAAAACCCTGTAAGTATATAAAACAACAGCTCAGGATTTGACAATTAACCAGACAACAAAATGATTAAGATGGAAACTTTATAATCACAACCACTAGCCTTAATTACTATAAGTGAATAACAACAACTAACAATTCAATTTTAAAAATTATTCTAATTGCTTCCTTAAGGGTTTGAAGATCTTAAAATATTTACCTTGATCAACACTCAACGCAATGGAAGATCTAGAAGCATTAAAAAGCATTGGAATCCAATTCATTTCCCAGAAAGCAACAACAAACAGAAACGTGGGAAAAAAAATTCAGGTGAAACTGAATGCTGTGTACGGACGTGGAAGTGGAATTAACCAAATAACGGCTGAGCTTTCTTTTTATGGTAGCAGTGCTTCAAGATCTGGGATCGGGGGCTTGTAATTAAAGATCAAGAAAAGAATAATAAATATAAATATAGTAATAATAAAAATAATCAAAGAAGAGGGGGATTTGATTTACATGGGAAATGTATCTTCTTCATTCGAGTGATTTGCGGCAAATTTAGCGACTTTCCCGTCTTCTTCTTCCCTCTTCCTTTTCTGGACTTGTTTATAGTTTGGAGAGAGAGGGGTAGGCGTTAATGGAGGTCCGTAGTTACTATAATACCCCGGTTCCGCCATGCGAAATTGTGCCGTGGGTGACACCGACCTCATATTGTTTTGATGTGGCGTGGGTGGTTGAGGACGCGACGCCTTTATAGCATGATCCTTAATTTTCTCAAGCATTATGAGAAAATTAATAAGATTAAGAAGGATAAACCATATGTTTTACTTGTTTTCATTAAGCAACGTCAATCAAATTCAAGAATTAATTTAGAAAGATGAATTAATATTAACTCATTTCGAATTAAATTTGATGGAAAAGTCGTATTTATTTGTCACTTACTACTGCAATTTAGTGATAGTCCTTTGCAAGGGTTGATTTTTCCTAACTCATAGGCAACGTTGTTACGTCATATAAGGGATTGTATAAGATAGTATAATACGAAATTAGTGTTTGTTATTACTCATATTAATTAGTTATCGAATAAATTAATACAATTGAGTGTCTTCATATGATCCAAATCCGCTAAAATAATACTCTCAAAATTTTCAGTACTAAATAGTTCAATGATTAACAATCTTGAAATGTATAATAATAATAATATATAAATAATTAATAAAAATTAATTAATTAATATTTATTATATAAATATTACTTATTAACGATACTATAATCCGGCCAGTATAACATAATCAGTATTTTAATCCAAGAAAACATCAAACACTAGATTAAATAGTCAGTATATTCAATGGACATATTAGCTTATCCGTGAAATAGTTACTAAAAAAGCAAATTGGTTATATATCGGTGTAGTAGTTAGCTCATAGCAGTGTGTATGTTATTAGAAGTTCACGTCTTCCATAATTTCGGTCATAAATGTTGGATAATAATCTCCTACATGTTTATATGTATTTTGAGTATCTTTATACGTTTAGTTAATCTTTAACTTACAAATGATATTCTATTGTAAAAACAATATCTTTATACTAGAATTTGTGTTGTTATATAAGACTTTTTTTTCTACATCTAAGCTAAGAGTCATTTAGTTTTATGACTTAATAATATTTCTTTACACACATTATATCTTAAGTTCCATAAATATTACATAGAGAAAGATCAATATGAATAGTGTATAATGTACTCTCCAACGCCATTATATCCAAAAGAGGAAATTCTCTTAGAGTGTGTTTGGATGAAGCATTTCTAGTTTAATGAGAATTTAGAAATTTCATAATTTGCAATTCTATATTTACAATTTTCTGATTTGTAAATTATAGTGTTTGGATATCAATGTTAAAAATTATGGAAATTACAATTTCACTTATTTCAACTCATCATTTGAAAAATTATGTTTCGTGAGATATAATTTCAACTCATCATTTGAGATCCTCAAATCCCCCCATATTTTCTTCTGAAAATTTACCAAATTCTAACTTAGTTTTTCAAACGAAGGAAAATTGATTTTCCGCTTACTAAATACTCTTCTCACACCAAATGACATGTTTATTTCTTGTAAATGCCAACGGATTGATCAAACCTAGGCCTTTTATTCGGCTGTCGACCATAGAAAACAACTTTAATCTAACAACAATCCAACTAAATTTGAGAGTAGATTCCAAATGGTGAAACTAAACAAAAGCAACAACCCTACTTTTAAATTGTAGTAGTCAAGAGTGAAATCTCATATGATTAACCATTGAAAATCCCAAACATGTTTAAAATTTGTTGGATGAATGTTACCGGTTTGATATACATTGTGTAGAATTTAGAAACACACTTTGAATATAGATTCAACGCTAAGAGTGGGATTACTATTTACTACATAGTCTATATCAAACTGGTCGATCCAATAAGAGCAAGTCTAAGCAAGGCCTGATATGGCCTCTAACCCCTGAGATACTTGTTCTAACAGGAGCAAGTTTGGCCAGGGCAAGACTTGCCCTGGGGCTATTCTTGTCTCTCTCCTTGCCCTGGTTGGTCATTTAGCCCACCAAACAAAGAGCAACCAACGACTGCTTTGCTCTAGAACAATACATATTTCATCTTTCACAAATGAACAGAAACATAAACACCAAAACAAAAACGACATCAATTGAATAGGGGCAGGAAAAAAATTAAAATCTGAAAAGAAATTGATACAATTTCAGAGGAAAAACCAATTTCTTCCTTTATGGATGAACAGAAAGTGAACAATTTCAGAGAAAAAACCAAAAGTTCCATAGTAAATTCATGATAAATTGATCGATTTTGGAAAAATCAAACTCACCTGATGCAGACCCAGTGCCCTTCGATTCAAACCCTCGCAACTCCATTCTCCATCTCCTTCCCTCTTGGATTCAAGCTCTCGCAACTCTTGTCGACGACTCTGGAACCTCCAGTCGAACAGCTCGGCGGTCTCATCTCGACCTCTCTTTCTCTTCCTCGTGGTCTTTCCCTTTCTTGATCTCTCTTTCTGTCCCCCTCGACCTCTCTCATCTCCCATCTCGACTAAGAGTGTTAATCGGTTTTTTGGTTCAGTTTTTTTACCGAAACTAAAATTGAAACCAAAACCGAAACCGGTTGGGGAATCGGTTCGGTTCGGTTTTTTCTCCAATGCGGTTCGGTTCGGTTTTTCCTCCTATTCGTTTCAATTCGGTTCGATTTCGGTTAAAACCGGTATTTTGTTTTTCAAATTATGGTGAATCGATTCGGTTGAACCGGTTCAATTTTCTCTAAAAATCGATTTTTTGTACTTTTATACAATAATCAATATTTATTATCTAATTAATGTTCATTACAACCTAATTAATGTTTATTATAACTAATCAATATCCATTACAACTAATCAATGTCCATTACAAAGTAACCTAAAGCATTTCGGTTCGGGTCGGTTTGGTTCGGTTTGATTTTTAGGTCTATTTGGTTCGGTTCGGTTTTCTCCAAACGGTTTCAGTTTTCCTTCGGTTCGGTATTTTTCGGTTCGGTTCCGGTTCAGTTTGATTTTTTAGTCGGTTTTTTCGAACTAATTAACAGGGCTAATCTCGACCGCTCTGTTCTCCCCTCTCGACCGCTCTCTCTCTCTCTCTCTCTCTCTCAGACTCAACTGAAAAGAGAACGAAAGATGAGCAAAATCTGAAGAAGTGTCTCGACCCCTCTTTCTTTTATTTTATTTTTTAATTATTAATTATTATTATTGCGATTATTATTATTATTATTATTATTATTATTATTATTATTATTATTGGGATTAGCCATGAAACGTTTGTTGAAAAAAAATGAATAAAAAACGAGAGGAAGATGAAGAACGTAGGAGTCAAATAAACATACTTATCGTTGGCGCTATGTCAGAGTATCAAAGTTCATCTTCCAATTCATCCATCCAATCAGGTTCACAATTTGGTCACGAAGTTAAGAATCGACATAGGCATGTATAACATATGGATCCGCAGCAGATCAATGTGAAGAGATCTACAAGTTGGGGTTCAAACAACCATTGAATCCATGACGCGTTTTTGTAAAGCAATTGAAGATCTTTACACCAACGAGTACCTCTTATCTCTGACATACACAGACTTGCAAAGGCTTGCGGTGAAAGCTGAGCAACGGGGTTTCCTAGGTATGCTTGGTAGTATTGATTGT
Organism: Prinsepia uniflora; assembly: GCA_032719365.1. NCBI lineage: Eukaryota > Viridiplantae > Streptophyta > Magnoliopsida > Rosales > Rosaceae > Prinsepia > Prinsepia uniflora. The sequence continues at coordinate 15,754,617 of CM064870.1, forward strand.
ATGCACTGGACTTGGAAAAATTGTCCAACTGGTTAGGCAGGAGCTTATTGTGACCACAAAAAAACTCCTGCGATGATCTTAGAGACAGTTACTTCATATGACACATGGATTTAGCATGCCTACTTTGGAACTCCAGGATTACATAACGATATTAATGTTATATGGGATTCACCAATGTTTAATGAACTCACAGTAGGACGGGCACCACAAATGGCGTACAATGTCAACAGCCGCAACTAAAATATGGGCTACTATTTAGCTGACAGTATCTATCCGAAATAGAGTACACTTGTTAAATCATTTCCAAAGCCTGTTAATGAGAAGAAGAAATTATTTTCTAGGTACCATGAGTCATATCGTAAAGACGTTGAAAGATGTTTTAGTATACTACAAGCTCGCTTTGGCATCATTTGGGGAGCTGCTTGTATGTGGAATAAATATACTCTACAGAGCATCGTGATGACTTACGTGAATATGCATAATATGATTGTAGAGGATGAACGGGACTAATATAGTTTAGAGGATGACGAGCCAGAACTATTGACATCAAGTAGAGTAGGAATATATGAGCAGCTGATACGTTCCGAGAAATATGCATCCTAGGAGCAGAAACTGCCTCTGCATAGCCATCCACTTTGCTAAATAAACTGTACCTTCTCGGGGTGAACTAGCTATTGAGCCATACATCGTTGGAAAGATATAGAAGTTAGCTTTCCGAGGAATTTTACGGATTATGATTCGGAGTTTTCTAGAAGGATTTATGATCGTTTACGTACAGACTGCGCAACAGAAAAAAACCCGCGCGAATTTGTAAGCCGCTGTTTTTCAGTTGATGGCAAATTTGTCATTTCTCCCACAAATGGGTGAAACACACATCTTCTTTTAAGTCTGCTGTGTTCTGTTAATCTTCTTCACATTTTGCTGCTTCTTCTTCTTCACCAAAATCTGAAACAGAAAAGGATACACAAGCCTCCCTATCAATTACTATACTGAATTTCAGTTTTATTTTCTCAAATAAAACTGATGGGTTCAATTAATTGGGCAATTTCAGAAGTTAATACCTCACTTATTAGCAATTATTTGGCCATCAATGGGGGGACTACAAGAGATGAACGGAAGGAAGAGGGAAGGGGGCAGAAAATTGAAAACAAAATCTGCTCTTCCTACTTAAGGGGAGGTGAAATTCTTGAAAGGGGTGTGGAAGAACTCTAAGAACTCTGCAAAAAGCCTTGAAGATTTGGGCAGCTGGAGTTCCAAAATCAGTATCACTTTTCTTATCCTTTAATTTCTGATTTTTTTGTGTTTTCTTCATAATTATGTACTAAGCTTTCTTTGCTAGAGCTAGGATGAAACTCTAATTTGATTATTCAAATTTTCTGAATGTTGGGTTATTGAATTTCAATTTAGCTTGATGAATTCTTATTCTCTGTTTTAATTGGGATTTATTTGTATTATTTTGTTGATTCGCGACCAATAAAATTCTCATTTAGATGATTTGTTGTGTGGTGGATGAATGATCATTTTATTGCACTACATTTAGCTTCAAGAGATTATGAATTGCAATTGACACATACTTGACCATAGATTGTGTGATTGTATGATTTCTTGCTTTCATAAAGATTAAGGCATCCTTAGATTTAACTCTATACTAGACCAAGGATAGATTACATTTAAGGATAGTTGATTCTTTACCGGATCAAGGATTGCACTCATACATAAGGAAAGCTAGGCCTAAAACTAGACCAAGGTTTTAGGGGTAGAAATCTTCCCAAGTTGAATTGGTAAAATTTATAACTTGCATTCAAGAATTTGAATAAGATAATTAGTGACTAATCCAATGCTCTAGTGTTAACTACAACCCAAGAAACTTTAAGTTGTTTTGATATTTCAAATTGACTTTTGAAATTATTTTTGTTGCTTAAAATCTGGTTTGGTGCTCTGTCAATAATTCCCTCACTCGATTCACCTTTTTATTTTATTTTAAACTTTGTTAGCTTAGAAAAGAGTCATAGTTAGGTTGAATTAATAAATTGAATTTAAACATCACTCCTTGTGGAACGAAACCTGTTTTAGTGAGCTATACTACATATCAACTGTGCACTTGCAGAATAAACGAAAGATAGAATAGTCTAAATTTAGACTAATCAAAATCTTACATCAAGTTTTTGGCGCCGTTGTCGGAGAGAAATTTATTAAATTCACCTTACTTGTTCAGTCTAAATTTATTTTGTATTCTTATCTTTATACTTTTCTATTATTTATTTTTTTCTTCTTACCTACTGTCACTTCTTTCTCTTCTTTTGTGTAGGCAGTTTATGCAAGGACGTCGTTCTAATCATTCTGACATCGTTCTGTATAATTCTGAAATTGAACGTGAGCTTAAGAGAATTCGAAAGCAAGCAAGAGAAGACGCTGAAATCTGTTTTGGGGAGTCTTTGCAGAAGCTTTTCATGGCGTTGGAGCTTGGTAATAATGAACGGAGAACCATGAAGTCATACTCCATCCCAACACCTAGTGCAACTCCATCATGCATAGTCTATCCTGAGATAACAGCTCAACAATTCGAGTTGAAGCCATCTATAATCCATTTGTTGCCATCTTTCCATGGGTTACCTTCCGAAGATCCATACCGTCATATCAAGAATTTCTATGAGATCTGTGCAACTTTGAAGCTTAATAGGGTTTCTAATGACAAAATTCATCTTCGCCTTTTTCCTTTCTCACTCAAAGATAAGGCAAAGATTTGGCTTGATTCATTGGAGGCTGGATCAATTAGGGCATGGGAAGAACTGTCTCAAAAGTTTCTTACAAAATTCTTTCCTGCCCAGAAAACTCAAGCTCTCAGGAGGGAGATTCAGAATTTCCAGCAAAAAGATAATGAGCCTTTCTTTGAAGCATGGGACCGTTACAAGGAATTGCTACTCAAGTGTCCTCACCATGGGTTTGAGAAATGGAGAATTGTTGAACACTTTTATGAAGGTGTCATGCCTTTAAGCCGGCAAACAATTGATGCATCGTGTGGGGGTGCCTTGATGGACAAAACTGCTGATGAAGCTTATGAGTTGTTTGAGAAATTGAGTGCAAATTCACAACAATGGGAATATGCTAGAGATCGAGGGGCAGCAAAGAAAGGAGTCTATGAAGTGAGTTTGTAAACAAATATGGAAGCAAACATGGAAGCTTTAGCAAAGAAGCTGGACATGGTGGTGAATGTGATCTCTAAGACCCCAAAAGAGGTGTGTGCTATTTGTTCTGACATTTCTCATTCGACTGAGGCGTGTCCTTTGAGTAGTTCATATCCAGATTTTGTTCAAGAACATGCAAATCAAGTCAACACTTTTCAAAGGCAGAAACACGGTCCATTCTCTAATACTTATAATCCAGGATGGCGAAACCATCCGAATTTCTCATGGTCGAATAATTCAGGAGTTTCCAATGCAAATCCAAGACAATGGAAGCCATCTAATCCTCAACCTGAGCCTAAGAAGACTTCTTTTGAAGAAACTATGCAACAATTCATGCAGAAAATGATGCAAAATCAGCTGCAACACCAACAAACAACGCAGCAAGCAATTTCAAAGTTAGAGGCTCAAGTTGGACAGATTGCTTCTCAAGTGTCTGAGCGTGAAAGAGGGAAGTTCCCAAGCCAACCGGAGATGAATCCTAGAGGTCAAGAACATGTCAAATCTGTCACAACATTGAGGAGTGGAAGAATTATCAACAAAGAGGAACAAGAGGCTGCTGTAAAATCTCAAGAAGATGGAGATGCAAATGAACAGAATTTGTCCAAGAAGAAAATTCTCACAAGTTCACCAACAAATCAGACCTCTGGCACTGCCAATTTTCTTCCATGCTATCTACAAGTGTGGCTCAAGCTCCTTATCCTTCCCGCTTGCTATCTTCGAAGAAAGAAGATCAATGGAGGGATTTGTTTGAGACATTCAAAAAGGTTGAAATTAATATTCCTTTGTTGAATGCGATCAAACAAATTCCAGCTTATGGGAAATTCTTAAAAGACCTTTGCACTAATAAGATTAAAATCAAGGATTTGGAGAAAGTTCAACTCACGGCTGAAGTTAGTTCGGTATTGCAAAGGAAGCTTCCACCAAAGCTGAAAGATCTAGGGAGTTTCACCATTCCTTGCTGTATTGGACCCCAACAATTCGAGCAAGCTTTACTTGACCTGGGATCAAGCATAAATCTGATGTCGTATTCTGTTTACATGAAGCTGAAATTAGGGGAGCTTTCTTCTACCTTTATGACTTTACAATTTGCTGATCGTTCTCTTAAAATTCCCAATGGTATTGTTGAAGAGGTTTTGGTAAAGGTTAATGATTTCATCTTTCCTGCAGATTTTGTTATTCTAGAGATGGAGGAATCAGAGAAATATGATCGAGATCTTCCCATCATCTTAGGATGACCTTTCATGGCTACAACGGGGGTCAATATTAATGTCAAGAAGGGTATTCTCACCTTGGAGGTCGATGAGGAGAAGATAGAATTTCTAATCTTTGATGCATTGAAGCAGCCCCTAAATAAATCAGATTGTTTTCGAGTTGATGTTGTTGACGAAATGGAAGAAAAAATACTTGTTCGAGAGAGTATTTCTGATCCACTAGAAGCTGGTTTTACTCAAGAAGCAGATCTGGAACCAAACAATGTTAAAGTTAATGTCCATTCCATCCTGGATGCCACTTCTGAACATAAGTGGCGACAAAAATTTGAAGTATTGCCACCAAGGCTAAGCAAAATGATGACATCCATTGAAGAACCTCTGAAGCTTGAATTGAAGTTGTTGGCTGCACATTTGAAATATGCCTATCTTGGGGAGTTTGAGACTTTACCGGTGATCATTGCTGCTGATTTGAGTCCCTTTGAAGAAGAAAAATTAGTTCAGTTATTGTGAGATCATAAAACAGCGATTGGGTGGAGCATCGCTGATATCAAAGGGATAAGCCCGACTGTATGCATGCACCGTATACTCCTAGAAGACAACTCCAAGCCCAACCGAGATCCACAGAGAAGGCTAAATCCAAATATGAAAGAGGTGGTAAGATCTGAAGTGCTTAAACTCCTTGATGTTCGCATTATTTATCCTATCTCTGATTCTAGGTGGGTGAGTCTTGTGCAAGTTGTGCCGAAAAAGTCCGGGATCACAGTAGTGAAGAATGACAGCAGTGAATTGGTTCCGACAAGGACAGTAACGGGTTGGAGAGTGTGTATTGATTATCGGAAACTCAACACAGCCACAAGGAAATATCACTTCCCTTTGCCGTTCATGGACCAGATGCTTGAAAGACTAGCTGGACATAGCTTCTACTGCTTCTTAGATGGATATTCAGGGTACAACCAGATCCCTATTGCTCCAGAGTACCAAGAAAAAACAACATTCACTTGCCCGTTTGGAACTTTTGCTTACCGGCGGATGCCTTTTGGTCTATGTAATGCACCGGCAACTTCCAACGCTGCATGATGGCAATATTCTCTGATATGGTGGAAAGATGTATTGAGGTATTTATGGACGATTTCTCTGTCTTTGGTTCAGATTTTGATGATTTTCGTCATAATCTTTCATTAGTTCTAAGAAGATGCCAAGAAAAAAATCTTGTTCTTAATTGGGAGAAGTGTAATTTTATGGTTCGAAGAGTTTGGGGCACATAATCTCAAGTCAAGGAATAGAGGTGGACAAAGCAAAAGTTGACCTTATTTCCAATCTGCCAACACCAACCAATGTGAAAGGAGTTCGTTCTTTTTTGGGTCATGCTGGATTTTATCAAAGATTTCTCAAAGATTTCTCAAAAATCTCAAAACCATTATGTGATCTTTTGGAAAAGGATGTTGTTTTTTTTCTTTTAGTCCAGAATGTTTGGTAGCTTTCAATACATTAAAGGAGAAGCTCACTACAACACCTATCATGCAGCCCCCTGATTGGAGTATTCCTTTTGAGCTTATGTGCGACGCTTCTGATTATGCCATAGGTGCAGTTTTGGGACAACGGGTGAAGAAGTTACCTCACGTCATTTACTATGCAAGTCTCACTCTTAATGAAGCCCAAGTTAATTATTCAACAACGGAAAAGGAGCTTCTTGCAGTAGTATTTGCTTTAGACAAATTCCGATCTTACCTTGTTGGCTCAAAGGTTATAGTTTATTCTGATCATGCAGCAATCCGCTACTTGTTGACGAAGAAAGATGCTAAACCAAGGTTGATTAGATGGGTTCTTCTATTGCAAGAGTTAGACCTGGAGATTCGAGATAAGAAGGGTAGTGAGAATGTAGTAGCAGATCATTTATCTAGACTACCGCCTGGAGCACACATTGCATCCAATCTACCTATATCTGAAAATTTTCCTGATGAGCAACTTTTCAGCATTGATCAACTCCCTTGGTTTGCTGATATTGTCAACTACCTTGTCACCAATCTCATGCCTAAAAATTTGCCAAAGCATGTTCAGAAGAAACTCCGATCAGTTTCCAAGCAATACTTTTGGGATGAGCCATATCTTTTTAAGCATTGTCCTGACCAAGTCATTAGAAGATGCCTGCCAGAAAGTGAAGTGCCAAGTATTCTCAGATTTTGCCATTCTGATGAATGTGGAGGACATTTCGGAGCTAAGAGGACTGCTGCCAAGGTGTTACAAAGTGGATTCTTTTGGCCCACACTTTTCAAAGATGCTCAGGCGTATTACACTTCATGTGACCGGTGCCAAAGAATGGGTAATATCTCTTCCCGTAATCAAATGCCTCTTACTAATATATTGATTGTTGAATTATTCGATGTTTGGGGTATAGACTTTATGGGTCTTTTTCCTCCCTCTTTTGGTTATCTTTACATTCTTGTTGCGGTTGACTATGTTTCTAAGTGGATTGAAGCAGTAGCATGCAAGACAAACAATCACAAGGTGGTGCTGAATTTTCTTAAAGATTCTATCTTTTCAAGATTTGGAACACCACGGGCGATCATTAGTGATGGAGGGTCTCATTTTTGTAAAAAAACTTTCAGCACTCTCTTGAAAAAATATAACAACACACACAAAGTTGCAACACCATACCATCCTCAAACTAGTGGTCAAGTGGAGCTGTCAAATAGGGAGATCAAGCACATTTTTGGAGAAAACGGTGCAGCCAAACAAAAAAGATTGGTATTTGAGACTCAATGATGCATTGTGGGGTTATCAGACAGCCTATAAGACTCCGATTGGTATGTCTCCTTTTCGATTGGTTTATGGAAAAACATGTCATTTACTTGTTGAATTGGAGCATAAAGCATATTGGGCTATTAAGCAATTCAATTTTGAGCTTCAAGAAGCAGGTCAAGTTCGGAAACTTCAATTGAATGAGTAAGATGAATTAAGGAATGAAGCGTATGAAAATACCAAGATCTATAAGGACAGAGCCAAGGTGTTTCATGACAAGTCCATTTTGAGAAAAACATTTGAGCCCAAACAAAAGGTTTTGTTGTATAACTCAAGACTCTGATTGTTTTGTGGGAAGCTGAAATCAAGATGGTATGGGCCATATGAAGTTGTCTCGGTATCTCCTTATGGGGCTGTGGAAATCAAGGATCTAAAATCTGGAATGTCATTCAAAGTCAATGGACATCAGTAGAAGCCTTACTTGGAGAGTACTTTTGCAACACATGACGGAGAGACGCTGGTTCTTCATGATCCAATTTTTGCATAATTCATAATCATGTATGGCTGAAGACATTAAACTTAGTGCTATTTGGGAGGCAACCCAATTCTCTTTCCATTCTTTTGGTTTAGTTTTGTTCATTTTTCAGCTCTGATTTTGCTGGTTTTGCATCTGTATTCTCGATATATTTTTTATTGAGATCATTTTGTAGGTTCTAATTGTCAATAGAAGGAGCTATTGAGGAAGTACTTTACTGTCAATGGTTGCTGAACTTTAGCTTGTCTATTCTTTGGCAGTGCTTCTCCATCTGCTCCAAACCAGGGTTGTTTACTTACTCTCCTCTCACTTACTGTCTTTGCATTCCTTTCTCCCTTCTTTACAATGAGGACATTGTTGCATTCAAGTGTGGGGGTAGAAGAGTAGCTTAAATTTTCGTTTTTGTATAGCTTGAAGCAAAGGGTTTATGTTCTATAAAAAATGTACCAATCTGTTTCTATTTTTCGATTATGGTCCGAGATATCTTCTTTATTTTTCCGTGCTGATTCCAACCATGTAAAGAACGCTGAATTTGGCCAAGTGGTTTGAAAGTTACGGGTTAAACACTGAACAGTGACGAAATTGAACAAAACTGTAGTTTGGAACTTCTTTTTTTTTTCATGTTGTTTGAGTTTCTTGTGTCTTTTGAGTCTCATTGATTGCTTTTAAATCATTTATTCTGTAGTTTGGTAAATAAACATTACAAAAAAAAAAACATTTTCTCAAGTCATTGTTCTTGTGCATCATTTTTCTTGCTATAATAAGGCTTGGTACTAGTGGTTTTGAAATGAGGAATTCCATATTGGCATTTGAGTGGGTTGATTATGGATGTGCAGTTCTCTATATTATCCTTCTGTAGATGAATTCTATGATATTTTTGCTTGGAACTAGAAATTTCACATATCCATGTTGATGCCATTTTTGGTGAAGGAATTTACATAATTTGGAGCGTCATATAAATCATTGTGGAGGCTTATAACCTTGTTAGCTTTTGAGCCAGTCCTTTTTTGTGAGAGTTATGCACTAATTCCATGTTTTCTTGTCAAACTCTGATTTTGTGATCTCATTATATTTGGTTTGGTCAAGTACTGAAAACGACATCAAATTTGGACTATTACACTAGAACTTCCCCCTTTATCTATTTACGGCTTTAAAATAACCACATGAGACCTAAGAAATGAAATAGGCAGTTTTGTTGGATTGTTTGAGCCTTTCTTGCCTACCATATGTGTTATCTGATCCTTAGTCGCCTTTTTGAGCTTTATGTTAAGCCTTTTGTTTTTTTAAGCAAAATTTGTCCCACCATATTTTGATAATGGATTTAACTTTCATTCAATAATTTCCTACCTTCTTTTCTGAGAAATTGATACAAAAATTGATTGGTGATGCATCTGAGCTATTGAGACCATATGATGAGAAGACATGTTTCAAAAGCAATTGAAAAGTGGAAATCTATTGTTAAAAGGAAAAGTTTGATGAAAAAAAAAGCAAAAAAAAAAAGAAAAAAAAAAGGAAGAAGAAGAAGAAAAAGGAGATATCTGATTTGGTATGAGACACAAAAGGTACAAAATGTGGTGCTCTTCAATTTGGTGTTATGCTCTGATTGTTTCACCTGTGATAGTGGTGAATTTCCATTCCTATATCAATATTTCAAAAAATTTGCATTCCATATCTTTTCTTTCATTAGCCATTTCCCTAAGCCCCGTTACAATCCTTGTAAAGACCTAATTGATCTTAGGTGTAGTGTGGTTTATATGAAGAGGATAGGTAGAGGAGACACTATGGTGTCTGGTTCAACATTTTCAAGTAGTAGGCATCATGTCCTTGAGATCGAACTGTTATTCTTGTTCACTTTGCTAACTAAATATATGTGAGTTGTTCTAATTTTCTTATTCATTCTCACATATATATTGAGTGAAACAGGTACCCAATTCTTGAGGTTTTTTTTTTTGTTCCAAGTGAAATATCCAGTGAGATTTGAAGTTGAAGCACGGTTTTGTATGCGAATTCAAATTGTGTAACAACTGAGACTAGAAATGGTATTAAGATTGTTATATGCACATACACACTCTGAGCATAAATGTTAATGGAATATATGTACGACTTGGATAATGCTTAGAACTGTTGCTTCTACTACGGACTTGCTCAAACGGTAGTATGGACTCCTAATGTTTTCCAAATGTCCTCTGATCTTTTCTTTGAGCCTTACATTTGAGAAGTTGTTGCATGACTTTTTCAATCTTTTAGCTTGCTTCTATTTTACTTTGCTTGAGGACTAGCAAAAATTAAGTGTGGGGGTATTTGATACGTTCCTTATTTGATACATTTTTATAACCCTTTTCATTAGACTTTTGCTATGATGTAAGTTTATTTAGTCCATTTTGACTTAGTTTTGTGTTTTAATAGGATTGAGGAATAAAAGAGAAATAAGCATCATAGGAGCAGAAACTGCCTCTGCACAGCCATCCACTTTGCTGAATAAACTGTACCTGCTCGGGGTGAACTAACTATTGAGCCATACATCGTTGGAAAGATACGGAAGTTAGCTTTCCGAGGAATTTTATGGATTATGATTCGAAGGTTTCTAGAAGGATTTATGATCGTTTACGTACAGACTGCGCAACAGAAAAAAACCCGCGCGAATTTGTAAGCTGCTGTTTTTCAGTTGAGGGACCATTGTATTGCACTACATTTAGCTTCAAGAGATTATGAATTGCAATTGACACATACTTGACCATAGGTTGTGTGATTGTATGATTTCTTGCTTTCATAAAGATTAAGGCATCCTTAGATTTAACTCTATACTAGACCAAGGATAGATTACATTTAAGGATAGTTGATTCTTTACCGGATCAAGGATTGAACTCATACATAAGGAAAGCTAGGCCTAAAACTAGACCAAGGTTTTAGGTGTAGAAATCTTCCCAAGTTGAATTGGTAAAATTTATAACTTGCATTCAAGAATTTGAATAAGATAATTAGTGACTAATCCAATGCTCTAGTGTTAACTACAACCCAAGAAACTTTAAGTTGTTTTGATCTTTCAAATTGACTTTTGAAATTATTTTTGTTGCTTAAAATCTGGTTTGGTGCTCTGTCAATAATTCCCTCACTTGATTCACCTTTTTATTTTATTTTATTTTATTTTAAACTTATGTTTGTTAGCTTAGAAAAGAGTCATAGTTAGGTTGAATTAATAAATTGAATTTAAACATCACTCCTTGTGGAACGAAACATGTTTTAGTGAGCTATACTACATATCAACTGTGCACTTGCAGGATAAACGAAAGATAGAATAGTCTAAATTTAGGCTAATCAGCAGCCACCAGAGATTTTAGAGCATGTGGGAAGATGCCTGTTGTGAGTTGTTTTTGTTATAATTGTTTAGCTAAGTTCATTTGTTGAGTTGTAATATAATGTTTGAGCTAAGTGATTGCATTTTGGTCTATGCTGATGAAATTTTCTTTGAGCTAAGCTAATTGTTTGTATTGAGCTCCTGCATTTTGGCCTTTGCTGCTGAGATATCTGATGTGAGTTTTTCCTGTGTATTTCATTCGTCCATATTTGTCTTCTATGCTTGGAATTTGAGGTTTGCTTGTTGTGCTGATGTGATTTTGGCCTATAATATTGTTTTTCACGAATTCTGAGTTAAGTTGCTGTCTATTGAGTTGTGTTGGGTTAATTGTTGCTGCTGAGATATACTAGTTGCGTTGTATTTGAAAATGGGCCTAACGGGTCCATAAAGACAACACACGCACAAGAAATACGATATGTATATGGCTAATCCAAATCGAGCTATCTCTATAGTTGAATACTCATCTCATTAGTAATATAAGTGTTTGTATATATTACATTAACCTTGGGCCTTAGAGGAAGACTAGAATGTAACCTTAGGGGAAGACTAGAATGTAGAGAGATGTGAGAGCTCTAGTCTAGAGAGAGTAGTTGTGAAAGAGGAAGGCTCCCTATTTATAGTAAATCACCTAGATTTTTACTAAATTTTTCTAACAAAAATACTCATTGATTAATAACTTTTACATTTAATATAGAAGGACGTGATTATATAAGAATAATGTTATGGTACTAAGTGAAATTCCAAATTTCATATCCCAATGCATGTAGTCAATGATATGACAAACAACATGGCAATACATATCATGACACATTCCGACCCGGAAAGTCCACTTATGGCACAAAGGTCAAGACGTGTTGGCCGAAATCTGGACGATGATGAAAGCCATTTGAGTTAAAACGACGTGTTTTGGAGAGTCGGATGAAACCTAACTGGTGAAAACCGATCACATTTCACCCAACAACGGAAACTTCGAGTATGGACAATAAAATTGATGGTCATACACTACATACTACATCTAGATACCCGATTACCTCAACCGTTCACTCCAAGCCCGAGAGTGAAGGTCAGAGCAGCATCCGTGCTTCCTCAAAGTACATGCACGCTAGCGAAAACCTGAGGGGTTTAAAATATAAGGGGTGAGTGGACTCATATCCTATTTCAGTGAAAAAAACCACAGTTCTAATAAAACATATTTTAACCTCTCGTTTGAATTAAAATCCCAAAATAGTCATAAAATACTTGCACATATTACGAGAAGTAATAATAGCAGTCATTTAATAATAATAATAATAATAATAATAATAATAATAATAATAATAATAATAATAATGATGTAAATCTTGCGACTAGATGAGCCCTATAGAAATCATCAATACGTCACAATGTCAACCCACATCAAAATTACTCTTGAGTCGCTCGAGTCTCACACTCGTAATACATACTGGGTATCTTGCTCACGTACCTAGATCACATGAAAGATTGGGTGCAATGCACTGTCACCTCAAGTCCCCTAGAGCTAGGGGATAGGACTGGCGCTTTTTAACTAGTATAGGTGAACGATCACGTGAAGGACTGGTCTACGGCTTATAGATGGGTACTAGATACCAGCGAATTCTAAGTGGGTTCTAACACTATCTCAATCTCATCAATGCACCAGAGACTAATATGCAATGCACATGTGATTCGATAACATACAAACTATGCCTGATCATCATATCATAACATAACCAATAAATCCATGCATGCATTGTAAATCAATCATCTAAAACATACTCGCAAGTAGCATATAATATGGCATGCATGCTCAAAGATATCATACAAACCACATCGTAAAACGTGCAAAAAATAACGTATTGAAATCAGTTTAGGGAAAGGGGTCCACTCACACTAGTCAGGGAGTCAGATCACCCAATAAATCAAGCTATCCACATGCTCCCAACCGGTCCAACCCTACGTATACCATTCACCAGGGTCAAAATCATCTCAAAGTTCATATAATGCATAAAACCCTTTTAAGGGTAGCCCAAAACGGGCTTAGAACCACTTAACAAAGACCCTACTATCTGTGGGGACGTCCAAAGCCCTATAAGATAACGTTTATAAGCTGATTGCACCTACACGCCGTCATCACCGCCTCAGATTTGACATGCAATCAGCTTATTAGAAACTTTTCAATGTAAGGATTCCAATGGTTTTAATCTTGAGCTTTTTGGTTACCTGAAAGACCTTCAAATTGTGTGACAGATCCTATCCCTAATCCATCAAGATTAACTTGGGATGACCTGCTCCCGTCTGACACCACGTGTTAGACCAGGGATACTACCTTGACCCACTCGGGGTTTCCAGAGTACGCAGCTTCATGTGATGCCTCAGTCTCTATTACAGCCGCGTCCGCGAGCAACGTGGAGGGTACCAAAAACATCAAAAGTGTGTGTCAGGACCCGACCCTCTTCTGTCAGGTCCCGATTCATCTAGCACGATATTGTCCGCTTTGGGCCTCCTTGTCCTTGCCCTCACGGTTTTGTTTTCGGGAGCTCACGGTGCAACTTCCCAGGGGGTCACCCATCTGGAATTGCACCAGCCTCAACTCGCTTAACTTTGGGGTTCCAATCCCCCCCAAAGCCACTGAGCTCCCAAAAGGCCTCATGCTAGATAAGTGTGTGCCTACACCTTTAAGGCACACCATCATTCCCTTCCCAGACCATTCCCCCTTCGTAGGAATGTGGGATTGTTCACCGTTCCCTCCAGGACACGGGTCTTACAGTGTGAGTGGACAAAATAAAACTTTGAAAAACCAATTTCCGAAATCATCATTTAACCCTCCATTTTATAAAGCATGCATGCATAATCAATTTAACCATTACTTTCCAATAAAACAGTAACATATGAAAACAAATGTTTTCATCGCAAAACCAACACATGTGAAAATATCTGGATACAAAGCAATAAATCTAAATCATGACCCATCCTCATATCCCACATTTGTCTCATACCACCATATCATCATCAGTCACGGTATCCAAGCAACGCGTGCAAATAAGCTTCAGGACTACTCAAGTCCGAGTACGTCGACGTAAACACATCTACGACCGATGTTCAACATACATCATAAGCACTCCTGAGTTGAGCCTCCCACGGTTGCTCAACAAAGGTAGTGCACTGTGACCTCTCCGAGGAGGACACATCGCATCCCGGAGGCGAGCAACAACATCATAGGGTCCTCTTCAGGGAAACACATTCACAACCAGAGACCGTTTCTAGGGAAACACATTCCTACCAGAGTCATATCAATAATCATGGAGAATGGTCATAGTGAAAACAGTGGAAACACATTTTCATAAACGGTTGTATTTTCAAATTAAATCAGATATTTTGCATAAGGTCTTAGCCCAAAACATGGTTCCCACAAATATCATAAAAACAATGTCCAGTATTCTTTTCACCAACTATGATCAAATCATTATATAAACCTTTATGCAGTTCATCATTCAAAATAATATGCAAACTTTGGATTACAAACCAGGCTCGTAAGATCATTAAAACATATATGCATGCATCATTTATAAATCAAAGTCCACTCACAAACAGTCCACACTACACACTAAAAACCCATGCCGTAAGCCAATCCGAAGCCTTCAAAACATTCGGGCTTGTCCAAATCACACCCAAAGGTCACTATCAATATATACAAGTCCATATCAGAAATTCCCAAAAATCCCAGAACAGAATACGTGTCTCGAACAAGCTTCCTGAGGAGAAAAACCTCCAAAACACCCATCAAACGATCTCTGATCAACCTGAAACCACCACCATTGGATTCAGAACGTCGAAACCTTTCAAATAAGATCAATTAGACCTCGAAATTTGTGCCCATGTGCCCTCACGCGCCAGTCAAAGTTTAGCCCACTTGCTATCAATGCTGACATCACTGCTGACATCAGTTGCTGACGTCATCCTGCCACGTTTGCTGCCACATCACTCTGACAGACTTCTGACAAGTCGCCACGTGGCACCAATCAAATCTGGCCACGTGGCACCAACTAAACCTGGCCATGTGGTTTGACATGATGACGTCACCCCACTATGTCATCATCGTCAACCTCAAGTCGGGTCGACCTAAACGACAATAACAGGTCGTTCAACCCATTTTGCTGATCCGATTCGTTCTTCACGTATTTTCAACCAAAATCCACCATTTCCACCCATCTACTCGTATTCTACCAAGTAATAACCCTAAGACCTTAAAAGTAAGAAAACTCACCTCTTTTCTCCTGGCCAAGCTCGAAACCTCACAGCTAATGTTCAAGCTTCCATCCAGACCAGTCCAGACATCCATTTACTTCCATTTTTTGGCCTTGTAAGCTCACATGAACTCAAATAAGATAATGGTGATCAGAAAATCGAGGTTCGAAAGCCTAGAACCAAAACCCACAACCTAAGCTAGACAGTTCACAAGTTTACCTTTTTCTCACTGTATTTAATCCTTGATTAACCTCAATAATCACAAAATTTTGGGACGAGTTGTTACACTGTGTTGGTTTGAAGTCGGGCCGTTGCAGGTCTAAGTCAGGTCATGGACACCGACGTCGCTAATAGCAACAGAAATCTCATGTGATTAGCTCAATCATTAGTATTTAGTGTGTTGAATCGTTTGGAGTCAAGATTTGGGCTCAAAGATTACCTTAAACATGTTCACCATTGTCGAGTCTTATCCAGTTCTTAGGCGGGTCAGGTTCTCCCATCGAAGTCACAACGGTTCATGGTGTGCGAAGCACGACCAATGGTGTAACGACCCATCCCAAAAATTCATGATTATCGAGATTTAATCAAGGATTAATCGAGACTAATCGGGATTAGTCGAGGTGAAATGATGATTTTTCCCCTAGAAGGGAAAAATATTGACTTTGATCCGGAAGGTCAAGTGCACGTGGATCGAGGTCTATTACGTAGATCAAGGGATTATGATCACGTAGATAGGTGACACGTCAAATTTGGACATCGTACGAGAAATTTACGAGTCATAGAATGTTCGATTGGATTTTACGGTGACACATTTTACGGGGCAAGTTGACTTTTGGTTGTTTGTTAGTTGGCCCAAAATATCTAGTTCTGGACCAATAAATGAGAGACAAGTGTCACCTATCCTTTGGTCCACAACCCACATTCATGCATCTCATTTTCCTTTCTTTTTCAACTAACCCGAAACCCCTCCCCCATTCTCTATCATCATCTTCATCAGTTTGCTTTGGACTGAGAGAAACAGAGAGTGAAGCTGGGATCGAGCCAAGAACCCAAGTAAAACCATGAGGTTTTTATAGGTTGGATTTTGGTTTCGTCTTTTTAAACTTTTGAAACGTGGGACTAAGGGCATGTTGGTGTTTTATGTGTTTGTGTGAGAGTATTGGATGAAAAATCGAAGGAAAATGGACCAAGAATGAGCTCTGGTGAAGGTTCGAAGTTTGGCCGTGGGAGTTAGCCTTGGCTAGGAGTTTTTAGGTACATTTTCCACGTTTTGGGACCGAGGATCGATTTCTGGGTAAAAGGCAAGTAGAATGGAAAGAGAATGGTGGATTTTGGTTGAGTTTAGATGAAGATAGGATCGGATCGAGGTCGCGGGTCGAACGACCCGTTGTTGAGAAACGGGTCGACCTGACTAGAGGTTGAAAGCGATGACATGGTAGGGACTAGTTGGTGCCACATGGAAAGGTGTCAGACTGAGTCAGCATCGACGTCGCAGTGCCACGTCAACACTGTCACACCATGTGGACCAGTCAGGTGGTGCCACGTGGCAACTTGTTAGAGGTTTTCAGGTGACATGGTAGTTGACGTGTCATGATGACATTAGCATGGACACATGACAAGTATCAGGGGTGACACGTGTCACCAGTTAGGGGGTGCCACGTGCCAAGATGTTAGAGTTGTTAGTTGTCATATGTCAGATTGACGTCAGTTAGGGCTAACATTAGCGTTAACCAGGCGCGTGAGAACTTTAACCGGTGGGTGTGGACGCTTGGGCACAAATTTTAAGGTCAAATTAGTCTTGTTTGAAAGGTTTCGACATTCTGAATCCAATGGTGGGTGGTTTCACATCGATCAGAGATCGTTAGATGGGTATTTTGGAGGTTTTTCTCCTTGGGAAGCGTGTTCAGGATGTGTTTTCGGTTCCGGGGTTTTTGAGGGTTTATTGTATGAACTTATATGGATTGATAGTGACCCTTGGGTGTGATTTGGATAGGCCCGGATGTTCCGAAGGCTTCGGATTGGCTTACAGCTCGTGTTTTGAGTGTACAAGATGAACCGTGTGTGAGTGGACATTGTTTTATAAATGTGATGCATGCATAAATATTTTAAATGTCTTATGATCATGATTTGAAATGCAATGATTGCATAATGATTTAAGTATTATTGTTGATCATTTTTCGTGGAAAATGTTATTATGCACGTATTTTGTGATTTATGGTTTATGTTACATTTTGGGCTTAGGCCGAGTTTTCTACGTGCTTGAGATTTCACTAAAGGTGATTTGAATGATGGTTTGATTTTAATGAAATGGTTTTCGGATTTATGAAATGATGTTTTGGGTTTGTGACCCTATTGGAAAGATGTTTGACTCAGAGTATGAGTCCATGTGAATTTGAAAGAAAGATTGTGATTTGTGAAATGAGTTATGGACAATGTTTTACAATGGTTTCAAGGAAACTGCTTTGTGAAAGCTATGCTTTGGACAAAGGTCCTATTGAGATGTTTGAAATAAATGTTGGTGAAATGATTTAGGAGATTTGGTTTTGGGCTGAGACCCTACAAGAGACACATGATTGTTTTGAAAGCAAAGTGTTTGTGAAAATGTGTTTATGAGGTTTGATAACTGTTTACACTTAGACCATCCTCTTGATATTGATGTGACTCCGGTAGGAATGTGTTTCCCCAGAGAGGGACCCCAGTTGTGAATATGTTTTCCCAGAGCGGTTCCTATGATATGTTGCTCACCTTCGAGATGCGCTGTGTCCTCCCCCTCCCCTGGAGAGGTCACGATGCACTGCCTTTGTCGAGCAGTCGTGGAAGGCTTGACTCGGGAGTGCTTATTATACCAAATTGACAAGACCTATCTCAATCCCCCTGGATTATCGTGGGATGTGTCGTGCTCCCGTATGACACCATGTGCTAGACCAGAGATAAAACTGTAACCTGCTCAGGGTTACCCATAATGCGCAGAGATCTGTGGAGTACGCGGCGACATGTGATGTCTCAGTCTATACTACAGCCTGCATCCGCGATCAACCTAAGGGGTATAAAAAACCATAAAAGTTGTGAGCGGACAAAATAACAGTTTATAAAAACAATTTATCGAAAAGACATTTATACCCTTCATGTAAAAGCATGCATGCATCAGAAAATAAGTATTTCAAATACTTTCTTAAAAGAAAATCATATTGTTTTTCAAATCAAAATACAGTGAAAACACGGCTCAATCAAAGCCATTTCCTCAGTAGGGTCACGGCCCAAAAACCAAATCACGTGGGTCTCAGCCCAAATCAAAACCATGTAAAATATCTCAACATGGCTTCTGCCCCGATACATAGACTCACGTCAAGAGTGGTATGTTTCATTACCAATCCTCTTTATCTCATATCATCATATCATCATCACTAGCCACAAAATCAGTGTTATGCGTGCGACTCAAGGTTACACATCTGAATATACACCAGGCTTAGAGCCCGCAGCTCGACATCTAGGTGCTCTAACTCAGGATCACACATCATACATAATGATCAACGTCTGCGCAATGGAATCTACAGGATCACATATCATACAAGATGGTCGACGTCTGCAAAATGTCCATCTCCGACACTCCTGCAGGTAGTGTTCTCGTGACCTCTTCAGGATCACACATCCCACTAGATGGTCGACGTCCTGAGGTTATCATCACATCATAGAGGATGGTCGTGTGGAAAACATCTCCCAAATCATATCAAATCATCTCAAAGGGGTTTACACTTGAATACAATTTCATCAAATCTGTTTGCACAAAATCATCATATCAAATGTCCACTCACAGACCGTCCGTTCTGCGCGCTCCGAAACCTGCGTTGTAATTCAATCCGGGGCTAATCCTGTAACAACCCGTCCCGAGAATTGGGATAAGTAGAGTGTTTAAGGTGTGATTAGTAAGGTTAATCAAGGGTTAGGTGGTCCCGAGGGGTCCGGGAACTTAGAATGACGAGTTTGCCCCTGGGTCAGGCAGAAATGTTGACTTTTATTTCGGGTGGTCAAATGGGAGTTGACCAGTGATCAGGACGTAGTTGAGGACGTTACGAATCCTTAGGCAGGTGGCACGCCCGATTCCGACATCCGAGGAGGAAGTTGTGATGTTCGGAAGATTGAGGGCATAACCGTAATTTGGCGAAATTAGGGGGGAAACGTTGACTTTTTATACGAACGGGTTTTGGTAAGTTGACCTAAGACCGTTAGATAGATCTCGTCGTCCCGAGTTCGATGACAGGCGGCACGTATTCATCGGACGTACGATGTGGGAGTTACAGGTCTAGAAAGGTAGTGGCAAAGTTGTAATTTTGGGTAAAACAGAAGGGCAGTTTGGTCTTTTGTGCTCTGGGATGTGTGCAACAGATAAGGACAGATGAAGTGTCAGGACCCACCCCGGTTTCACCCCGAAACCCGAGGTAAATCCCGCTCCCGTCTGACTCCCCGACACAACACCTAAGGAACACTCACTCGACCCCAGTCAAACGCAGGAGTAATTATAAAATATCCCAAAATCCTTATCGTTTACAGAGCATAGCACTACATTACAAGGAAAATAAAAACCAATAAAATACACGCACACAGAAACCTTCCAACTCTTCTAGGATCCCTCACGTCACTGCTATGCCTCAGACTCTGCCTCGACGTCAAGACCCTGCGCTAGCCCCACAACCT
This sequence comes from Prinsepia uniflora, assembly GCA_032719365.1. Taxonomy (NCBI): domain Eukaryota; kingdom Viridiplantae; phylum Streptophyta; class Magnoliopsida; order Rosales; family Rosaceae; genus Prinsepia; species Prinsepia uniflora. The sequence continues at coordinate 15,774,576 of CM064870.1, forward strand.
GGAGGGCATTTAAAACAGAAAATGTGAGTGGACCAGAAAGTACAAAAGTTCAAAAATCATTTTATAAGAAAACCGAGTTAAACCCTCCGTTTTGAAACCACATGCATAACCAACAATTATGAACACAGTTATAAAATAATCATTATCAACATCATAAGAAACAGAAACACTATAAAATATCTTAAGGAACCACAGCATGAGTATCAGAACCCGTATCAAAACCATAACCACCAAATCATCATTTTCTCGATCAAACCTGCTGGATCTATCCGAGTCTTTAAACTCCCGAGTCTTTAAACTCAATCCAGGCCTTATCATATCCGAGTCTTTAAACTCCCGAGTCTTTAAACTCAAGGCCTACGGGGGAAATCAATATATATCCGAGTCTTTAAACTCCCGAGTCTTTAAACTCAATCCGGGTCTTTAAACCCAATCCGGCCGGTCCCCCGTCACATATATCCGGGTCTTTAAACCCAATATCCAGATCCAGCAAATCCAATCCCAAAACCATTTGAAAACCATTTACCAATCCACATCCAAACCCGAATTCGAAATCACTGGTCCGAAGCCCTTCCAGCATCCAGAACCGTCATTCCGAACCCAAATCCGGAGTCCACTTTCCAATCTTAAAACCAAATTCCTATTAGTGAAATCCGATTCTAAAATCGAAAACTTTGATCATCGAAATCATGTTCCAAAACCCACTTATAACCGTTGAAAACCACTTATCAGTTGAAATCCCAAAACCATAGCATATATTCCAGAAACCAACCATTCCTCGTAAAACGTGCTAAAAACCAATTTCCTCGAAAAACGTGTAATAATGCAAAACCAACCAAACATATTCGATAAACATAAAATCATGATTAAAAACCATAAGACAATTATAGAAAACAGTTATGCATGCTCGAGTTTAGAGAAGAGGTCCACTCACAGTACTGAGCCCTACTCGCGTCCCGAACGTCCAGCCCGTTCCTCGGCTTCCTCGGGAAATCCCGATCCTGTCAAACACCGTCAAATTACGTCACTAATACATCTACGAACACTCACTTAAATTCCCTCAAAAATCTCCGGACCAAAGACTTAAAACCCCGGAACCCTACACATTCACCCTCGCGGAACTATACTCAAAAGACTTCCGATTAACCCGAAACCAACTCCATTAAACTCAACACAACTCCTAGACCAAAAGTCATGTTGACCGTTTTCCCATCCGCCGCCGCACGCGCCCCCACGCGCCGCCCAAAGTGGCTGCGCGTGGCCCTCACGCGCTGCTACAGTACCACCTCCTTCCTCGAGCAAACCGGGTTCAGTACAGTGGTCTGCACTCAGACCGGCGTACCTGGTTCTTCCTCCTCCGTCCACCAAAACGGTTCCTTTCTTCACCAACAGCATCGTCCAGGCCAACCCTATCGGTTCCCCAACTCCATTCACCTCGACACTGTCCCAATCCCCTCGACTGAACTCAAAACCAGACAGCCCTTCGACCCCTGTTTCACGACTCCTCCACTCCAGCCACCTCCCGTCACGGTGGTGACACAAGACGATCCCTAAAACCTCACTGAACCCAGACCAACCTTCCTATACCGTCGACACAACCCCAATCGTCACGACTTACCGTTCGAAGTTCACTGCCGAAACAGGGTAAAAGAGACCCATCTTCGACTGAGCTCCGCCGTGTACGGCCCCGTCACGGCGACCACCCAAATAGACACCTAGGACCTCCCTGATCACTATCCTAACCTCCAATCCTCTCGACTCTCAGCCCAAGGTCACGACTTTCCAAATGAAACTCCACGGGAAAACAGAGCAGGAAGACTTACCCTTCGATTGCAGCTCCGCCGTGCGCACTGCCGCCTACCACGGTGGTCGTTGGACTCCCTGCAACCTCCTCAGCCTCTCCTAGTCTTGGTTTGAACCGCCTCACGGCGTCGCCACCACCAAACGTTCACAGCCTCCCTGTTTCCCCCAATTCTTCTCCTCACCTCCGCCGTGCCGCCGTGCACAATTGCACCGCCAAAACACGACCAGCAGCTCCTCCTTGCTTCACTGTCACTCTCATAACTCACCAGTCACTCACCCTTGCACCCAGATCGGTCGATTTCCCCTCAAACTCTCACTCTGTTTCTCTGTGTATCGAAGGACTGCACGGTTGCACCCCAATTATTTGGGACCGTGAACACACAGGATTCCACCAGAATCCTCCAGTCCTTCAACACGTGTCACCATCCCTTCCAACTACATCCCATCTGTTTAAATCCCAGCCATCCATTCTTTTATCTCTGCACAAATCCCCATAAACCCAAAAAGACTAAAATACCCTTCTGTTTAACACATTTTTACGGTTTTACCGAAACTTCCTAGACCCGTAACTCTCGCCTCGTAAGTCCGATGAACACGTGCCGCCTGTCATCGAACTCAGGACGACAAGAACTATCTAACCATCCTAGGTCAACCTACCAAAACTCAATTATTCAAAAAGTCACCTTTTCCCCCCTATTTTACCAAAATTACGAAAATACCCTCGACCTTCCGGACATCACAACTTCCTCCTCGGATGTCGGAATCGGGCGTGCCACCTGCCTATGGCTTCGTGACGTCCTAAACTACGTCCTGGTCATTGGTCAAAGTCCAATTGACCACCCGAAATAAAAGTCAACATTTCTGCCCACCCCAGGGGCAAAATCGTCATTCTAGGTTCCCGGACCCCTCAGGACCACCTAACCCTTGATTAACCTTACTAATCACACCTTAATCACTCTAGAAATCCCGATCCTCGGGACGGGTTGTTACATGAAGGGTTGAGATTGAGCCACATGTGAGATGAAGGGTAGGATTGGTGACACGTGGAGGAGGTCTGGTTGGTTCTAGGGAGTGCACGGTCCAATTATTTGGGGTGCACCCGTGTATGTGTGTTGTGTGTGTGTTCGAAGAACTGGAAATAGAGAGTGAAGAATTGAGAGTGAGTGATCAATTTTGGGTGCGGGTGAGACTCTGGTGAGTTGTGAGAGTGAAAGGAAGAAGAGAGGAGGTTGGTGATCGAGTTTGGGACTGAGATCGTGCACGGAGACACGGCGGAGGAAGGCGGTGAGTTCTGAGAAAACAGAGGAGCCGTGGGACTGTGGCGGTGGTTGTGCCATGTGGTGGCTCAATCCAAGCCAATAGCAAGCGCAGACGACTGCAGGGGACTCAACGATCACCGTGGCACACAGCGGTGCAGACGGCGGAGCGAGTATCGAAGGTATACCCTGATTCCCCTGTTTTTCCCGTTTTTCTTGTTTTCAAAAGTCGTGGACCTAGGGCGAGAGTCGAGGGATTTGGAGGTTAGAGTGAGACTTCTGGAGGTCCCAAGAGTCGACTGAGTGTGTTGCCGTGACGGAGGAGTACACGGTGGAGGCTATACGGAAGAGAGTACCTGTGTGCTCTGTTTTGCCGTGATATTCAAACGGGAAGTCGTGACGTGTGGGGTTGAGTCGACGGTTATGGTGAGTGGTACAAGGCTCAGGGAGGTCCTAGGCGTCGTCTAGGGTGGTTATTGTGACGGGAGAAGACCTGGGTGGCCGGAATAGGAAACAGGGGATAGTTTGGGTTTTGATTTTGAGCTCGAGTCGACGGGTTAGGGACAGTGTCGAGGTGTTTGAGTAAGGGAACTGGATTGCTTAGGATTGGACGAAGAGGTTGGTGAAGAGAGGGAGGAAAATGGTGCAGGCACGGCGGTGAACCGCTCTCGCCGGTTCAAACAGCAGGCACTGTATCGAGCCCGGTCTACGCGAGGTAGACGGTGACACTGTAGCAGGCGCGTGAGGGCCACGCGCAGCCACTTTGGGCGGCGCATGGAGGCGCGTGCGGCGGTTCTGGGAGAAACGGTCAACTTAGTTCTTGGTCTAGGAGTTGTTGTGAGTTCAATGGAGTTGGTTTCGGGTTAATCGGAAGTCGTTTGAGTGTAGTTCCGCGAGGGAGGAAGTTTAGGGTCCCGAGTTCTTACGTTTAAGATTCGGGGAATTTTGAAGGAATTTAGGTGAACCTTCGTAGACGTGTTAGTGACGTATTTTGGCGGTGTTTGACAGGATCGGGATTTCCCGAGGAAGCCGAGGAACGAGCTGGACGTTCGGGACGCGAGTAGGGCTCAGTACTGTGAGTGGACCATTTTCTTAAACTCGAGCATGCATAACTATTTTTATATACGTATTTTATGGTTTTACTTATGAATCTATGTTTATTGAATATGAAATGATGATTTTATGTGTTTGCACGTTTTTCGAGAAAAAGACGGTTTTGGCACGTTTTTCGAGAAAATGTTGGTTTTCGGATTTCGATGCCACATTTGGGGATTTCCACCGATAAAGGTTTTCAAATCATGATAAATGGGTTATGAAATATGATTTGTGATTACATGTGGTTTTGGTATGAAAATGGATATTTTCCGGATTTGGGTTCGGAATGACGGTCCTGAACGCCGGAAGGGGCATCAGACCAGTGATTTCGGATTCGGGTTTGGATGAGGATTTGGTAAATGGTTTTCAAATGGTTTTGAGATTGGATTTGCTGGATCTGGATATTGGGTTTAAAGACCCGGATATATTGGACGGGGGACCGGCCGGATTGGGTTTATTTTCTTTGTATGTTCGTACTATGTTCTGTAAATGCTACCTTTGGGACTTTGTGTCTAATTACTCCTGCGTTTGACTGGTTTCGAGTAAGTGTTCCTTAGGTGTTGTGTCGGGGAGTCAGACGGGAGCGGGATTTACCTCGGGTTTCGGGGTGAAACCGGGGTGGGTCCTGACAAATCCACCATTTCTAGGATGTATGGACTTGTTCAAATCACACTCAAAGGTTACTATCAACCTATACAAGTCCAAACTATAAACCCTAAAAACTCCCGGATAGGTCAACGTGTCTTGAACACGCTTCTCGAGGCTAAAAACCTCTAAATTACCTATCAAACGATATCTGATCGCCCTGAAACCACCACCATTGGATTCAGAACATCGAAACCCTTCGAACAAGATTGATTTGACCTCAAAATTCATGCCCACGCGCCAGTCAAATTTTCAATCAATGTTGGTCAATGGTCAACGTTAACGTCAGCAAAATCAACGCTGACATCATGGTGAACGCTGACATCATCATGGTTAATACTGACGTCATGGTCAACGCTGATGTCATCATGGTCAACGCTGATGTCATCATGGTCAACGCTGACATCAGCAGGTCAGCGGGCTATCATTAGCTGCTGACGTCATTAATGATGTCATCAGCTCACCGAAGACGACGATCGGCGCAGCCGTCTGGTTCTGCCGCCACTGGCCGGAATCCACCATTTTTGTCCAATTTTTCAAACCTTCATATCTCTCTCATTTATCAACCTAATCCTACATTCTATATATGGAAATCTATCTACTCGATCCAAGGAATTCAAATCTGAACCCAGAATTGAGAGAAGGTATATGGTTTTGAAGATATGGCCTCCCAAAGTTTTGGCCAAACTTTGAACTCTTGTTCTAGCCACTCTTGTTGTCCAAAAATTTCCATTCTTGCACCTACAAGCTCGTAGGGCTCCAAGAACACAACCATTGGCTTAGAATCGGTCCAAAACCTCAAAATCAAAGACCCAAAATCAAGAACCCACGTGTTACCTTTTTCTTCCATGTTTTCCATCCACCTCGCGACGGCTCTGCCGTCCCTGACACCTTCTCTCATCCTCCCTCACTCTGTATCTCTCTCTCTCCCTGGTCCAAAAAATGGGGATGGGAATGGTTTGGATGGTGGGTACGGTTTTGGGTGTGAATAAATGAAGAAGATGAATGAAAATGAAGATAATGATGGTTGCATGTATGTGTGTATGTGTGGATCAATGGATGAGTGACACTTGTCACTCATTCATTGGTCCACAAAAGATATTTTGGGTACTATTAAAGACAACTCAGATCCATTTTTGCTGAGAACAGTGCAACCGTAAATAGTTCCTAGAACCTTCCGTGACCCGTAACTTTCTCGTAAGATGTCTGATTTCGATGTGCTGCCTGTCTACGGACTCGTATAGTCTGGATCTACATAATGGACCTTGATCCACGTGCATTCGACCTCCTAGGTCAAAAGTCAACTTTTTCACCATTTTCAAGGGTAAAATCGTCATTGTACTCCGATCGTCCGATAATCCTCGATTAATCTCGATTAGTCCTTAATTAATTCTCAATAATCCATCATTAACCTTAATTAATCCTGTAGATTTAGGACGGGTCCTTAGAATCTCCCCCTTAAAGAATTTCGTCCTCGAAATTCAAATTGACTCCAATCCACTCCAAAACTGTTGAAATCTAATCCTACCTCTAACTCGAGGTTTTCTCGTGTGTACATACACATCCAACATCCGTTCACAGTACTCAATAGAAACCAAACGTCACTTGACGTTAACTACAATCCAACGGTCAATGTTGAACTCAGCACATCCTCTGTGACCGTATCCAACAAGTGCATGACCAACTGTCACTGGAAATCCCAACATTCAACTCAAGTCTCAAACGAGACAATGACACTCGTCGATCTCACCTGTCGCTAATTTAGGTGTGCTAGGAATCCAAATTTACAAGTCAATCTTACCGTCCTACTTGGTTTACAATTCAGGCTGACAATCCTGCTATACCAAGTTGGCATCCTATTCAACATTCAGTCTGATGATCCTTCTTAGCTGACAGTCCAAGCTGACATTCTACTCAACATTTGATTTAGTCATGCTCCTCATCCTACTCAACAAGAGCATCATAAGTCTATGTATCACCAGTCGATTTCCCAACGTCCAACATACTCGCGACACGCCGCCGTGTCTAGTTGGTAACTCACGGCTCCACCGTGACTACTCGAGTCACTAACGACACTCTCGACTCGCTCTCGAGACCCAACACCGTACCTCGACTCCTTTCGAGTCCCAAACTGTCATATCACTCATCCTCTCGATACATCTTGAGTGTATTTGGACCCCATCGAATACTTTCTCTAGCAGAGATTATCACACACATAATCACTAGGGTTCCTCTGGCCCATATGGCCCCGAGCTTCATGCTCGCACAATCATTGAACCCTCTCAAGCCACTCTGCACTAATGCCCAGTATTTGATGTTCGATCCTCGTACTCAACGTACAATCAATCGGACCCTGTCCGATTACCATATCATGTCTATCTCGGACTCAATTTGATGTTCATAGCACATCAATCAGATGATCAATACTCAGTAATCTCGCTGTCAACTATGTACTACTCACAGGTGCAGCCATATCACAACCACAAGAGCACTACTCAAGCCTGCTTATGGAATGCACTCACGCAACGTCCATCTACGTACTAATATCCACAATCCTAACACCACCACAATCGCGGGCCTAGTCCGTTTAGCATATGGCTGACATGCCAATCATAATCCAAGATGGAAACCTATATGTCTGATCTCTGCTCGAGACATACCACACTATACCCAATGTCCTCTTTGTGCCCTCGTGGTCACCCGACCAACTCCAGAGATAGCCAACCAGTTCACTAACCAATCTCATTCCTCGATTTCCTCCAAAGATCAACCGTCTCACTGGAACACGGTGTAGCAACATTCCATGGTCATCTACCACTAGTACAATCTCTCCATCTAGAGCAATAACGAGCCTGCAACATCCTACTCGAGGCATCGACTATTCATCTTTTCCTGAATAATACTCAACGTATCCTGATAACACTCAAACTACGTATTAACTTAAACACGTAATTTGAGTATTATGCAATTTAAACCCTTTTTGTGTAGATGTAGTATTGGTAAATAAGGATCGTTCTTAACCGGGGAAATTAAGGAACATTAATAATATGTTAGTGAGAAAGAATAATGAATAATCAAAGAATAAAATAATAAATGAATGAATGAATAAATGAATTAAAGAATTAAAGAATTAAAGAATAAAGAATTAAATAATAAAGAATTAAATGGGGGGTTTGAAAATATTGTAATCATAGAATAAAGAAAACAAGTAAAAATAATTAAGTACTTAATTCTACTTCTACTTTAACCTTTGTACAAGTGGATTTTATTCAAACACATATTTTTACCAACACTCTAACATCATACTCGTATTGAACCAATCACAAAATCCTACCTTAATCATCTCAAATACATGCATATATTTTTCATATTATAAATGCACCGAACAACGGATTATTACCTACAATATGATTCACCTTAAGTTTGCGATTTAATGCGCCGAACAGCGGTCAAACATTAAATCTCTTCAACTCTATTCTAAATGCCCCGAACAGCGGATCAACATTTAACTTCGGATTGAAGTTTAAGCACTAAAACATATGAACTAAAAGAAATTCAAAAAGTAAAACACAAAGAGATTGCATTCTTACTTACAAATGTTAGAAAGAAAATACCAACTCATATATTGAATTATGAGTAAAACCAATAACAATAACAATAATTTAAGTAGAAAAATATGGATTTTCACAAGAATCACAGAACATCGGCAGGAAACTTGTGAAGATGGAAGAAGAAATACGAGGAATTCGGTCTTAAAACTCTTGAATTGCCTTAGAATTACTTGGCCTAGATATTTCTTAAGGAAAGCATAAAAATGTGTTTAAGAGATCTCAAAGAAAAATCACAAGAACAAAGTAAAGAAGAAATGAAATTAAGAAATAATATAAAAATAACATAAATAAAGAACAAGAATTAAAAGAAAGCTAATTAATAAGAAAATCTACAAGAAGTTAAAAGGGTCCCCAAAAATAAAGAATAAAATAGAAAGAAGATGAACTTAAACGAAAAGTGAAAAAGAGAGAAAAATTAGAACCTAAACTACTAAAAAGAGAACCAAAATGAGGACCCTTTTTACATGAAATGACTTCCCTATTTATAGAGGGAGTGCCATAAATATTCAAATGAAAAAAAAATAATGAAATGATGAATAATGATGAACAATGATGATTTTGGGCTGATTTTAGGGGAAAAGATGGCTGAAATAGTGGAGCAGTTGGAGTAGTTTGTGCAGGAAATGGGCTTCTGAAAATTGGCAGGGAGTGGCTGAAACAAAGAGGGCAGGTAGCGCGTCAAGCGCTGAATGGGGAAGTTGGAATCGTCAGGCGTGCGCTGACAAATGAGAGTAGGTTCGGCAGAGCAGGGCTGACGGGAGTGGGTGGAGCAACAGCTGACACGCTGACAGGTGAAAGGCGTTTCGGTACGCGCGCTCCGAATGTGACGAAGGGTACTCGACCGTCGCTTGCCGATCGCATCGCAGGACTGAATGAAGAGATTGGGTCGCAGGCCACTGGGCTAGCGTGATGGGTTTAGCCTCTTGGGCCGACTTTGGGCTTTGGGCTGGGCGGATTGCTGGGCTGTACAGAAATTTGGGATGCAGCTGTGAGTTTGGATTGGGCTGCAAATAATAGACTTTCAATTTAATGCAAGTCCACCAAAATTCGTCTATAATTTCTTCGTAATAATTTCGATCGGGATGATTTTTTTGCCAAAACGCTCCAAATTCCAAACTTTATTTATTTCTACAAAAATATCACAAAATATATTATTTTCTCAAATTATTTATTATTTTAATATTAAAATTCAAGTACAAAAGGGTATAAAATAATATAAAATAATGCTTATTTGAGGACCTATCATATCCTCAACATCTGTCAACCAGCTCCAGCCGTCTCCTCCGCCTCGAGTTCCACTCCGAGGGAGTACCAACACATAAGGCTCCGTGATCTCTAAGATCCTGTACATCTCTCGGACTCCAACTCGCATGCACACGTACCATCGTGGAAAACTTCCCACTAACGTCCGGAAGAACCAACCTAGAACACTGATCACAATTATGCTCACTCAATTATCATCTCATATCAGATTGACTCGATTCTGAGTCGATCCCATCAACAAACTTCAATCACATTGCCAGAGTGCAGCCCTGGAGTAGGTCGAGTAGTGCCTCGACGGTTAATATGATGTGGGTGCACCGGTGTGTTGTGCACGTTGGACATAGGATAGTGATCGGATCAGATCCGATGGTGACAGTTCGATGAGTACCATGATCGGATGTGTTCCGACATGATGATAGGATGACTGGACGTCGACTACTGTGTGCTCGAGCAGAGTGAATTGGTAGGGTTCAGTGATTGATGTGAGCGGGGGCTCAAGTCGTGGATGACTAAGGGAACCCTACAGTGCAAACCTGCTATCTCTATTGAGACAAGTATTCGATGGGATCCAGATACACCTAGGATGGGTACAATGTCGAATGTGTTTCAACGGGGTATATGATGCGACAATTGGGACTCGAGAGTGAGTTGAGATCAGAGTAGCGTAGCGAGAGCGCAGTGGAGCCGGGAGTTGCCGCTGGCCACGATGGTGGTGACCTAGGGTGGTGATGGATTTAATTGGTATCCGACAGATTCAGATTAGTAGGTAGTATTGGGATTCTAGTGAGAGTCAGGATGAGTATGAGAAAAACGGGGTAGTTGATTAATATGAGTACTGAGACCGGTAAACGGCACAGATTTGAGTATGACCTGCAAGATGGGATTCGTGCCATTGTGATGGCAGGATCTATAGGATGTTGTCTGATCGGACGCTGAGCAGGATGTCAGCTCGGATGTGATAGCCCTTAGTGGGTGTATGTATTTCAGCCTGATGGTTGTAGGTTGGAATGTGTCAGAGTGGTGAACTGAAAATGTCAGGTCCCGTCCAAAATCCCCCCGGGATTAACGCTGGACGTACCTGATCCCATCTAACACGAAGTTCTAGACCATTTTGCCCTAGTCAGACTGGAGCATGACACATCCCACGTTAATCCCGGGGGGATTGGGATGGGTCGTGTCATGAAGTCCAGTTGATTTAATGAGAAATCAGGTTAGAAGCCCAATTGACTTATATGATCGGGCTTGAGGCCCAGTTGGTTATGATATCGGGCATGAGGCCCAGTTATGGTTTATAAACATGATTTTGGGTCAGGGACCCATATTTGGATTTGTGATGGTTTTTTCGAAAACCCGGGCATAGCCCTTTGAATGATTTGAAACAGTTTTTCGTGTACCATCATCATGAACGGATGCCTTCCAGACGCCCCGTAGTATCGAAGGAGCGGGATTGCTAGAGGTTAAAACCTCCCCCTAGGGAGGGTCATTGATTTGCGGGTCATTGACCTGGATGGACCCTGAGGAGACTTGGAATTTGAGACCGCGTGCAGCACGCGTAGCTTGGAACCGTGACGGTGGTGTGATTGCAACATCTGGGATGTTAGGCATCAGGGATGCCGAGGATTGGTTTTGGGCTGAGACCCATGTGTTTTGATTTTGGGCTGAGTTCCCACTGGTATTGATTTTGGGCTGAGTTCCCATATGGTTTGATTCATGGTTTTGGGCTAAGGCCTTAATGGTTTGATAACTGGTTTTCGAATGCATGCATACTTTTTAGTGAAGGGCATAAATGTCTTCTTTTCATGAAATGTTTTTATAAACTCTTCTTTTTAGTGAGTGACACTTGTCACTCATCTATTGGTCCACAAAACACAACTCAGATCCACTTTTTCCGAAAACTGTGCAACCGTAAATAGTTCCCAGAACTTTCTGTGACCCGTAACTTTCTCGTACGATGTCTAATTTTGACGTGCTGCCTGTCTACGAACTCGTATTGGCTCGATCTACGTAATAGACTCCGGTCCACGTGCATTTGACCTCCTAGGTTAAAAATCAATTTTTCACCATTTTCAGTGGCAAAACGTCATTATACCCCGATCGTTCGATAATCCTCGATTAATCTCGATTAGTCCTTAATTAATTCTCAATAATCAGTCATTAACCTTAATTAATCCCTTAGATTCGGGACGGGTCCTTACATATGATGTATGTTGAACGTCGACAGTAGATGTGTTCACGGTGACGTGCTCAGATGTGAGTTCATCAGGAGCTTATTTGCACGTATTGCACGAATGACGTGAATGATGATGATATGAGATGAGATTGATGATGGATACGAGGATTGATTATATTTTTTAGTATTGTTTTGTGTCCAGATGTTTTTACGTATTTTGGTTTTGAAAAGAAACATAACTTGTTTAAGAAAGCATTTGAGATTACATGTTTTTTGGTGCATGCATACTTTTAATTGGAGGGTATAAATGTATTTTCCCGAAATGTTTTTGAAACTCACAATTTCAATGGTTTTGATACCTTTCAGGTTGATTGCGGATGCAGGATATAGTAGAGACTGAGGCATCACACATATCTTGCACACTCTGGAAATCCTGTTTGGGTCATGGTATTATCCCTGGCTTGATACGTGGTGTCAGACGGGAGCAGGTCCTCCCACGTTAATCAAAGGAGATTAGGGATGGGTCTTGTCAAACGGTCATTCAACCACCAGGCGAGTGGGTCGAAGCTATTGGGTCCTGGTCTTAGTCTCCCAGTGCTGGTATTAATGACTTGCGAGTCTGGTTTGTCTTGATGTGCAAGTGGCTCGTACTGGGTTTGAGATGGGAGGTCGCAGCTAGGAAGGGTATGTAGGTAGGCCAACAATCCATCGTTTTCTTCAGAGTCTACTAGTGTTTTTGGTGTTCGAAAGCTAGGAGAAGTTCAAAGAATCTAGGAAATGGTTCACGGGTTGCCCAAAGACAAAGGTGCTTGCGGTGTCCAGAATTTTCGACCAGACACAAGAGTGGGTTTGCTACAATTAGGGAGTGAAGTTGGTCCTCCTCATTGGGCTTGGTTGTCCAACTTAGTTTTCGGGGCCGCAAAAAGGAAAATAGTTATGAGCTTGAGATTTTCCTTTAATGTTTGGGCCTCAACTCATGGGCCTCAAGCTTGGACACAACCAAAATAACCAATTCACAAAGTCTAACTTAAATAGAATTTTGAGTTGAACTAAAGGGGTAAAATTTTTATTTTTATTTCCTAAATTTCGATACGAGTTGTATCATATCATATCATATTTTTTAAAATTATTATTTCAAATTAAAACAAATTATAAAATTAAAATTAAGAAAAACAAAAATAAATCCTAAAAACTCAACTCTCTCCTTTATTACCCCAGAAAGTTCAAACCCTTCTCGGATTATTTAGTCCTTTACTCTTAGTTCTCTCCATCTTTCTTGCGGATCTGTACCAATTTAACGACCCAAATCGAAATATGTTGATTGTTTTTCAATTCCTTTTTTTACGATCGTGCTGCTTGTGATGTGCACATCGACTTTATTGAAGATGTAGTTCTTGGCCGTCCTCGAACAGAAAACTAGGCCAGTCAGATTTTAGGGATTTTTTTGGAAGGCGGCTAGAATAGGTGAACCCTTGATACAATTAGGATCTTAGTTATATTCTTCTAGCCATTGGTTGCTTTTATACTCCACGAAGCAACGACATTTCTTTGATCATTCATCTTATTTGCCCTGATGCACCCTCCTTTTTTTGTTTGGATCTGCAATGTTAATTAATGAGGTTACACAATATTTGTCTGCCTTCAATGTTTTGAAATATGTGCTTGGTGGTTTAATTTTGCTGCAAAGGCTTGTATAAACTGCAGATTGGTGTCTATATAAAGTGTTACATTTGATTTCTCTCTCTCCCTGCCTTGAATGAATAGAGAACATTTCCTTATTTCAATTTTAGGGTTGAATGAATTAAGAGTTGAGTTTTTAAAGGTTTGTTTTTCTTCATTTTAATATTAATTTTAATTTTTTAATATTTTATTTGTTTAATTTAAATAATTATTTAAAAAATATGATGTGAATTGCCATGTCATTGTTCTCATCATCCGGCACATGTGTTGAGATAGAAAATTTAGAATTTCACCTGGTGTCTATAACATTATTCATAGTAAAATCATATATTTGAATTAAAAATTAAAATTAAAAATTTTAATTGAGGAGTGGTTAGCTACTAGAGCTGTTAGTTGATTTTTCTGTTTTTTTTTTTGCAGAAATCGAAATCAAATCGATTGGGGAACTAATTTTAGTGCAATTCAGTTCTTAGCCCCACACCTGATTTGAACCGAAAATCAATTAAACTAGTTTGGTTCAATTATTAACTGATTTAACTGGTATTTTTTTCTCAAAATAGTGCTTGAGAATAGGTGAGAGCCTTGACTCGCGAGGGTTTGTGAGCGATGAAGGCGATGACATATGGATTTTGAGACGTATACTTCATGACAGAGGCTTTGATGGAGACTTCAAGACATATGCTTTGACGGAGACTTCGCCGCTTTAGCGGAGGTTGAGATGGAGGCTTCCAAGCTTTGTTGCTTTGAGGCTTTGTCTGAGATAGTTCATGCGATGTGTGCGAGGCGTGAGGGTGCATTCAGACTTTAGTAATATCGAAGAAGAAAGGGAGAGGCGATGGTTAGTTGGGTGCAAGGCGATGGGGTGGTGAGGAAGATGAAGTGGGGAAAATACTTGTGGATGAGGAAGTTGAAGTGAGGAAGAAGAATGGGCGCGACTGAGAATGGTGGGGTCCGAGATGATGAGGAAGACAAAGTAAATAGTCGAAGACATGTTCGTTACTATCAAACTAAAGGGACAAGACACACCGTTTCATGCATAATTAGGGTTGTCAGTTTGGTCTGATTTGATACAATTATGGACCTCCGAAAACCAAAATCAAACCAATTTCAATCCAATCAGTTAAATTTTATATTTTTGGTCACCTTTTTTCCTCGTTTTGATTTTTTTGGTATAGTTCTAATTCGATATGGTTTTTTGGTTGATTTTTTTGGTACCAATTAATAACTCTAGTAGCTACACCAAAACTCATTCTTTTTTTATTTATTTTGTTTTTAAAATTTTATTTATTTCTTAAAAAATATTGACAACAAATTCAGAATAAAAACAATTAAAACGCCTAGACGGATGTATGAGTCTAGCACTCTTGCCTTATTTGATGTATGAGTCTAGCACTCTTGCCTTATTTGATTGCCATATAATTTTGAGAAAATTTTAAATTTTGAAGATGAGCCGGAGTCGCAAGAGCAATTCATACCAAACCGCGAAGTTGTTTCACCCCCTTCTCCTCGTCAACGGTCCTAAAACTTCATAGTTATTTAGGATCGAAAGTCCCTCCCGCCAAACGCAGAATTACAAGCTTTTGAGCTCCAACTCCCAGTCACTCCAGAGTCTCTAAAACCCTAACACCATCCACACCTTATACGTCGTCGTTTCTCAGCAAGCATCGCAGTTGTCTTCTTCTTAGTCCTCTCTTTTGCTCCCGAATTCCAAACCCTAGGGTTGCTCTCAGACCACCTGCCTACTCCGAAAATGAGCTTCGCTGCATACAAAATGATGCACTGGCCGACGGGCATTGAGAACTGTGCCTCGGGGTTCATTACTCACTCACGTGCTGACTTCGTGCCTCGAATTTCTCCAATTCAGACCGACGACCTCGAGTCCGACTGGCCTGCCACTCGCCGAGAAATTGGCCCCATACCGGACGTCGTCGTCACCGCTGGGAGTGTCCTCGAAGTTTATGTCGTCAGAATTCAGGAGGAAGATGGCACTAGAGGCTCTAGGGCTTCAGTAGAACCCAAACGTGGTGGTCTCATGGACGGTGTCTTCGGGGCATCGCTTGAACTCGTATGCCATTACAGGTCGTTCAAATTCGCTAAATTAGTTGTTCCTAATATTCTATTCAAACTAAATATTGATGGTTTTGGAATTCAATTTTGTCTGCATGCAATTGCATTGCAGATTGCACGGTAATGTGGTAACAATGGCGGTATTGCCTAGTGGAGGTGGCGATGGTTCTAGAAGAAGGGATTCTATTGTCTTAACCTTTGAAGATGCGAAAATTTCAGTTCTAGAGTTTGACGATTCAATTCATGGACTTCGTACTAGGTGCGGTGCTAATTTTTGTTTGTTGTCCTTGGTATGTTGGTCAATTTTATAATAATTAAAACATGATTTAATTCCGAATTGGAACACACCCAACTTTATTGAAAGGTATTATGAGTCTTGAAGGTTTGAAGTCACGGATGATAAACTCTGAGACCTCTGAGAAAAATTTAGTGCGGTTGGTCGATTGACAAACTGGATACTTGATTTCCTGTAGTACTCTAGCAGTCATCTGTAGAGTAGCTTACTTCAAATTGAATTGGTCGTGTAATTTAGTGATTGAAGATTCTTAAAGTATGTAATCTGTAGTTTGTACCACAAATCACGAGCGCCTCCTTATTACATTAGCAAAATGGAATTTGGGTTGGTATTTGTCTCTAAAAGATTATTGAATTGGCAGGGACATTCATGGTCATTTTCTTTTGCCGTGAGGATACTAATGGCTAATATAATACTTCCAATACTTGCAAGCTTAATAAACATGTAACTTTCACAGTTTATTTAATCGTGTTGCAAAGTGATCGTAATCATTGATGTTGACCATTTTTCAGCTCCATGCATTGTTTTGAGGGTCCAGAGTGGCTCCATTTGAGAAGAGGTAGAGAGTCATTTGCAAGAGGTCCATTGGTTAAGGTTGATCCTCAAGGCATGTGTGGAGGCGTCCTTGTTTATAATTTGCAAATGATAATGCTTAAAGCTTCCCAGGTATTTTCTGCCTCCCAAACTTTGCATTTTAATGGTACGGGAACTCACATGGCCTCTTGTGTTTAAAAAATATAACTCAAAAGTTAATTTTGATTCCTCCTATATTGACTTTATTTTTGGAGTGAAGGCCATCATTTTTGTCTTATTAACAGTTTTAAGTAGTTTCTTGTATTCCTTTATTAGGAGCATGTTCAAGTTGGTCTAGGTTATTGTGTGAACAACGTAGTGGCAGTATATTCAGCAAATATTGCTTGAAGTACTCTTTCATGGAATCGTTCCTGAAACATAATGATACAAGAAGTTAATATCAATTCGCTCTTTGGAAATGTAAGGTTTGAAGGGAAAAAGGGAAGCACTGTTGGCTTATTAACAGTTTTAAGTAGTAAGTGTTGGCTTCTAGGTCATTGTGTCAACAATAAATTGGCAATATATTCAGCAAGATGTTGCTTGAAGTATACTCTCCTGTAATCTTTACTAGAACATAGTGATAGAAAAAGTTTATATCAATCTGTGCTCTAAAAAGGTAGGGATTGGGGGGAAAAGGGAAAGCTTTAGTAAAAGGCCTTAGTATGGCATGTATGGAGGAGTGTCGCATTCAAGTATTGTTCTTGGTCATTGTGTCTCAAGGTCCTCCAGTAGAAGTATTCTCTGAAAAAGGCTCCAATACAATTATACAAGTTCAGATGACATCATCAACTGCTAAAGACAAACACAATGGACTTTTTTTAAAGTACATTTTAATCTTCCCTCCATATATTTTTAATCTGAAGTTTTTGTTTCAGGGTGGCTCTGGTTTGGCTGGGGATGATGATAGTTTTGGTTCTGGGGGTGCAATTTCTGCTCGTGTTGAGTCGTCGTACATTGTAAGTCTACGAGATTTGGACATGAAGCATGTAAAGGATTTTACATTTGTACATGGTGAGTTTGAATTGTTAGTGTAAATTATTATATCCTATATAAACAAATCTACAAGTGAATTTGAATATATGTAATAGGCTGAATTTCTAATAAGTTAGGCCAAATGCATTATTTTAAATTCACCCTGATACTTTTATGTATATTAAGAATTTAAAAATTTTGATTCTTATGAAAAATTATTGAGGGAAGCAATCTTCTGATTTGCTTTTATTGCTTTCATGAGTATGATTAAAACAAAGTTGGTTATTGTTAATAACCTGTTTTGGGTATATCTTTTAAAGTTTGGCATGATATATACTGTATAGGTTATATCGAGCCTGTAATGGTTATCCTTCATGAGCGGGAGCTTACCTGGGCTGGGCGTGTCTCATGGAAGCACCACACTTGTATGATTTCTGCGCTTAGTATCAGCACAACTTTGAAGCAGCATCCTCTCATATGGTCAGCTGTGGTAAGTTCCAGAAAAATATAAAACTTTTCTTTGAATGTTGAAGCTATCCATTTGGAAGTTTCCCCTGCTGACGTTGTTATGCTTTATACATACTTCAGAATCCTTGTGAAGTTATGTTTCAGCATTCAGCTGAACGAGAAAATATGAACAAATATTTCTTGAAACTTTTGCATCCTTTTGCTTTACTGGAGAACGTATATACTTGATGCAAGTTAGATGACTCCAAAGATTAGCTTTTTGTTTGAGTCTAAGATATTTGGGAAGATATCCTTACAGTTTCTGTATATCTTTGTATACTCTTGTCAGAACCTCCCACATGATGCCTACAAGCTTCTTGCTGTACCATCTCCAATTGGCGGTGTTCTTGTGATAAGTGCAAATACTATCCATTATCATAGCCAGGTAAGTCAATTTCTATAGTGAAAGTCTAATAGCTGAAGCCGACTTTTATGGTTTTTTTTTCTCACTTTGTGCAGTCAGCCTCATGTGCGTTGGCATTGAACAGTTACGCTGTGTCTGATGATAGCAGGTCTCTCTCTCTCTCTCTCTCCCTCCCTCACACACACACACACACACACACACACACACACACCACACACACACACACACACACACACACACACACACTCACTCAGACACACGCACACGCACATGCACATACCTGGCCACCTTCCCTTCCACCTCGTTGACTGTTTTTCTCATCCAAGCTTTGTCTTTTTATGGATTATGATTATGGCTCAGGTGGCATATCATTTTGAGTTTGAGCGCCATAGTCAGTGAGGCTGTAAATATTTTTTCCCTTCTCTAAATGAATGTAGTTTTTGTTTCATTCAGTCAAGAGATGCCAAGAACTAGTTTCACCGTAGAGCTTGATGCTGCCAATGCAACTTGGTTATCGAATGATGTAGCTCTGCTGTCTACAAAAACTGGAGAGTTACTATTGCTCACTCTTGTTTATGATGGACGGTCAGTAATTGCAAATTGATTTATTTTATATATTACTTATGTTAATTTGTTTTTATCTGAAGAAGCAGATATGATAAATGGCATTGAGATTTTGGATTTTTACTTCTTTTTTCTTTCTTTCTTTGTTATATTTATACAATGGCCTTTTTTGTTTGTCAGCCCTTTTTTTTGTTGTGTGGGGGAGGGGATGAAGGCCTGATTTTCCTTTCATTTCATTTCCCTCTTCTATAATTTAGAAGTTTAAGACTTATTTGCCAACTGAAATGCTACTCTGGCCTAATTACTGATTTTATGATACGAAGTAATGCTACTATAGGTTGGAATGTGGCATTGCCTTGGATGATTCTTGAGCAGCGTATTTCTTACTCTCCCTCATATATAGGATCTCTATGTATGATACATGCACATACACATGTATAGCCTGCTCAAAATATTTTTCTACTTAATAATCCTTTTTGTAATCTGCAGGATTGTGCAGAGACTTGACCTTTCAAAGTCTAGAGCTTCAGTACTTACGTCGGTGAGTTATTTTGATTTTCTTTTGCTCTACTATACTTTTAGCTTTGCATGTTTCAGAGCTCCATTGCCATTTATATGTTTCAGTATTGGTGAAAATCTGCTATTTTGTCTGCAGGGAATTGCAGCAGTTGGAAATTCATTGTTTTTTCTGGGCAGTCGATTGGGGGAAAGTATGCTTGTGCAATTCACTAGTGGAGTAGGGAGCTCAGTGTTTTCACCTGGTATGAAGGATGAGGTTTGTATTGGAAGCCTTTCATTTGCCACTTAGTTGTAATTCGTGAACAAGCTGGTACCAAGGCTTCTTTTTTTTTTGTTTTTTCTTTCCTTCCTGGTGGGGATTCTCCTTTTCAACTCTTGTGTATTTTGTTGATGGGGTTTGATATTAATCAATCTTAGAGTCTTTACCTGTTGTAATTTATTTCAACATCATCTTCATATTCCTGGTGCTTCAATTTTTACAGGTGGGGGATATTGAAGGTGATGCTCCATTGGCAAAGCGATTGCGAATGTCATCCTCCGATGCATTGCAAGATATGGTTAGTGGAGAGGAGCTTTCTTTGTATGGGTCAGCTCCAAATAATGTAGAATCAACTCAGGTTGTTTACCTTCCCGGGAATGTATCTCCTGATTGTTTTATTTACCTGCTTAATTTGTTCAATATGTGGAATGAGAAGCTTTCTAATTTATATAGATTCTATTTCATTTTAATTCATGTTTTAGCTATTAAATATCTTAGGAGATAATCTTTCTAATCATTGGAATTACAACCTTAACTTTTCTACTTGCTTTCTATTTAATCACAGTGGGTTTTCTTATTTATTTTATCAAGTTTTCAGAAATTTAGTTATAGTGATTTGTATTTTGATATTTCCTCATGGCTGTTGGAGTAATTTATTGTTCAATATTTGCGACATTTGTGTTTTAGTTATCAGGCATCACAGTTCAAGTTCATATTGTTGAATATCTTTTTGATTTATGAATTTCATATTATTTTCATTGCTCATCATATTCT
The DNA here is from genome assembly GCA_032719365.1 of Prinsepia uniflora. Classification (NCBI taxonomy): domain Eukaryota; kingdom Viridiplantae; phylum Streptophyta; class Magnoliopsida; order Rosales; family Rosaceae; genus Prinsepia; species Prinsepia uniflora. The sequence goes on from CM064870.1 coordinate 15,794,993, forward strand.
TTATTTACATAATATAATGGCCTTTCTTTTTTTGGGTGCGTACAGAAGTCCTTTTCATTTGCTGTTAGAGATTCTTTGATTAATGTTGGTCCTTTGAAGGACTTCTCCTATGGTTTGAGGATTAATGCAGATGGAAATGCCACTGGAATTGCTAAACAGAGTAACTATGAACTGGTTTGTCTGATGAACTCATTTTTCCTTGTTATGGTATTCATTCTTTTGCAAATGACTATAATCGCCTCTTCTGTATATCAGTTATAGTATTGCAGGATTTGGTTTCTTCTTTTTTCATTTGAAAATTGTCTATTTCACATTATTACTGTGTTCATTGTTTTATAAACTTTTCTTGGTTAATCTTTAGGTGTGCTGTTCTGGCCATGGAAAGAATGGCTCTTTGTGTGTTCTTCGTCAGTCAATTCGTCCAGAAATGATTACTGAGGTCTGTGGTAATCCATTCTCTTGTTGACTAATCTTTGTTGAATGGTTTCTAACATGCATTGTCCATTACCCAGGCTTACGATAAATGACCCAACTTTTCCCCCACCCTTTTTGACTGGGCAGGTTGAACTACCAGGTTGCAAAGGAATTTGGACTGTTTATCACAAAAATGGACGTGTTCATAATGCTGACTCCTCTAAATTGGCTGCTTCTGATGATGAGTATCATGCATACTTAATAATAAGTCTGGAGGCTCGTACAATGGTAAGTCTTCTAATTTCTTGTGGTTGATTAAAGGTGAATGTGTTCTTGATAAAAAATTAAAGATGAAAGTGTCTTTTTAATCCTTAATTATTTGTGAACTTCGTAGATTTACATGCTTTTCATAATGAAATCACTCATAACATGCAAGGCTAGAAATGCAGGCCATGTTTGGGGAAAAAAAAATTTAACAAATGAGATAGTTGCATAGCCAATGTACATTGTGGAATCAGCCTTTGGGGGAGGGTGGTGGTGAGAAATTATGGCTGGTGTTTTTTAGGAGATCATATGTGACTAACATGGATGCTTCTGTGGACAGTTGACTTGTGGATTAGTAATCAGGTGCCTTTGATGCTTTGAATGATTCTCTCTTTCCCTTTGTCTGCCTCTCTCCAGACCCTCATTGTCTCTTTGCTGCGTACTGCATCTAGGATTTATTTGTTCAAATGGTTCTATATCTTCTGTGGATTTGATTGAGAATCACTTATTTCATATTTTCTAGTGTTATCGAGAGTCTGCATATAAATTTTACATTAATTCAATGTCATTTTGTCCAATAATTGTATGAGTGTGTTGTGCATGTGACCGCAAATGTTTCACGTGGCTGGGTTATGGGATATATGCCGGTTCAGTCTGATAATGTTCTTGAACTAATTATATCAGTAGTAGGAAGATAAAAAAAAAGCAACTTTCCATTTAGTTTGTTCACAATTCCAGAAAAGCAAGATTTTAGTCTTTTACTTTGATATTTTCAACTACATCAGTTTTTTGTGAAATGATTTTGACACACCTAATCCCCACCAAAATGATGGCTAGGTACTTGAAACAGCTGATCTTTTAAGTGAAGTTACGGAAAGTGTTGACTATTTTGTGCAAGGGAGAACAATTGCTGCAGGGAATTTGTTTGGAAGGTAAGCATGCGTCTTTTATGGATTTTCTTTCTTCTTACCTGGCTTGTGCATATCTTTTTCGTTGGTAGTTTAACTCTTAATATTCTTTCACGAGATAATTGTTTGTAACTAACTGCATGTTTACATTTTGGTATGAATGTAGAATTATATAGTTTCTTAGTGGACAAGGAGATTTTAAGTATTCCGTACCTTCTCTCAATTAATAATTTTTTTTTTATTTCAAGGCGTCGAGTTGTGCAGGTCTATGAGCGTGGTGCTCGAGTTCTAGATGGTTCTTTTATGACTCAAGATTTAAGCTTGGGAACGTTGAACTCTGAAACCGGTACTGGTTCAGAGAGCTCGACAGTAGTATCAGTTTCTATTGTTGATCCATATGTATTACTGAGAATGTCTGATGGTGATATCCGGCTCCTTGTTGGTGGTATGTTTTGTCAACAAAATGTTTGAAATATTAATGATTTTGAGTATATTGTCGATCTTGTTGACATGCCAATTGGATTGACTCAAGTTGGTTTCCATTGCAGATCCATCTCTGTGCACTGTCTCTACAAGCATTCCTGCTGCCTTTGACAGCCCAAAGAAATTAGTATCGGCCTGTACACTGTATCATGATAAAGGACCTGAGCCATGGCTCCGGAAGACAAGTACTGATGCTTGGCTTTCCACTGGAATTGACGAGAACATTGAAGGTGCTGATGGTGTACTTCATGATCAGGGTGATATATATTGTGTTGTTTGTTATGAAAGTGGTTCCCTTGATATATTTGATGTGCCCAATTTTAATTGTGTTTTCTCTGTGGATAAGTTTGTATCGGGAAAGACACACCTAGTTGATACATTAGTGCGAGACCTACCTATAGAGTCCCAAAAACCGATCAATAAAAGCTCTGAAGAAGTGAGTGGCCAGGGCCGGAAAGAAAATATACAGAATATGAAAGTTGTAGAGCTGGCTATGCAGAGGTGGTCGGGACAGCATAGCCGTCCGTTTCTGTTTGGGATATTAAATGATGGGATGATCCTTTGTTACCATGCTTACCTTTTTGAAGGTCCAGAGATTACCTCTAAAACTGAAGATGCAGCGCCTGCACAAATTACTGCTGGTTTAAGCAATAGTGGTGCTTACAGGCTTAGGAATTTGAGATTTGTTCGTGTCCCCTTGGACACATATGCCAGGAAAGACACATCAGGTGAGACTTCGTGCCAAAGAATGACAATATTCAAGAACATTGCTGGTTATCAGGGGTTATTTCTTTCTGGGTCTAGACCAGCTTGGTTTATGGTTTTCAGAGAACGTCTGCGTGTTCATCCACAGGTGAGGATTCTGGTTTTATTTCTAAGTTGAGGGAAATCATTGAGTCAGTCTAATTTTTATACGCATTTAAGGGATGACAGTTGAAGATAAATACCCTCTTCTGTCACGTTACTCAATAAAATGGCAGTTATTTTCTTCAGTGTCAGATTTGGATAGAGTTATTTTTTATGAGATTTGACTTCCATGTTATGTTGGGTTGTTGCTCATATGTACAAATTCAAGTTTTAATTGATGTGATCTTCATAAGTTTGCTACTTATTAAGTTCTTTTGTTGTTTTCTTGGCAGCTTTGTGATGGTTCGGTTGTCGCCTTCACTGTTCTTCACAATATTAATTGTAATCATGGACTTATATATGTTACTTCACAGGTGTGAACACAGTATGTTTCCCATCTCTGTAATTATCTCCGAACCTTTAATAAATTTATGACTAATCCTTACTATCCCTATCTCTACTTTCTAGGGCATTATGAAAATCTGCCAACTGCCGCCTATTTCAAGCTATGACAATTATTGGCCAGTGCAAAAGGTGGGTACTTCAGTTTAAGTCAATGTAGACTTACGTCCAACGTGTGTTTACTACCATCTATACTTTAAGTTTATCCATTAATTTATCTTTTTCATGTTTTTTATTAGATTTCATTGAAAGCAACTCCTCATCAGGTCACTTACTTTGCTGAGAAGAATCTATACCCACTTATAGTTTCAGTACCTGTGAGTATATATGAATCCTCAGTCTTTTTCTTTCCACAATAGTAATAGCTATTTTATATTAAGCCCTTATTTTTTACGAGTTGGCCTAATATTCATGCATCTAAATAGGCACACATAATATATTGACAGTGTCTATGCAGTAAACATACAGAAAAACATATATCACTCAAGAGACATTTTCTGATGTCTTACTCAGTATTTGTTAGCCATATATGCAAAATTCCTTTTTAATCCTAGTTTTCTATCATCTTTTGTTCATACACATTATGTGCTCTTTTTGACTAATCTGCATAAATGAAAAATTCAGGTTCATAAGCCACTGAATCAAGTTCTTTCAACTTTGGTTGATCAAGAAGCCGGTCATCAGGTTGAGAATCATAATTTGATTTCTGATGAACTACACCGAACTTATACTGTTGACGAATTTGAGGTTAGGATTATGGAGCCTGAATCTAGTGCCGCTTGGCAAACTAAGGCTACCATTCCAATGCAAACATCTGAAAATGCTCTAACAGTTCGAGTGGTTACACTGTTTGTAAGTTTTCTGTGTTGTCTGCTTTTTGTGTTATATAATGGTTCCTGTATCCTTTTCTACCTCTCCTCTCCGTCTATCTGAGAGAATTGGATTAATGCAGTTTATATCACCACAAGTACACTGGTGTACACAAAATCTCATTCTCTTTTGTTTTTTGAAATAATGACATGGTACTTCATTGCAGAATACAACCACAAAAGAGAATGAAACACTTTTAGCAATTGGGACTGCTTATGTGCAAGGGGAGGATGTTGCTGGGAGGGGACGGGTTCTTTTATTTTCAGCTGTAAAAGTTGGTGACAATATTCAGGTATGCTTCGGGATCACTTCTCCATTTCATACATTTCCCACCATATCTATTGCTTCTAGGTCACTTTCAGCTGTTTGGCTTGTTTCTAGAGTCCACATTCTATAAGATGAAGCAACTAATTCTGTTTTCAGGTTACAGAGGTTTACTCCAAAGAATTGAAGGGTGCTATATCTGCGTTAGCCTCGCTTCAAGGTCATCTGTTGATTGCTTCTGGTCCTAAAATTATTTTACACAAGTGGAATGGTGCTGAACTGAATGGTGTGGCATTTTTTGACGTTCCACCACTATACGTTGTGAGCTTAAATATTGTATGTATACTTCCTTTACTCAACTTCTCTTTAATTGAATCTTGTATGCAAACCTGGAAGTTAGTACTTGTATATGTATGTGTGTATTTGTGTATGTATGAGTTGATTTTGTGATGTGAAATCTGAGGGTCGCTGTTGAAAGATTTCAGGACTTCGCAGTTGTTTGCTATTGTAATAGAAGGATATGAAGAAAAGGGAATTATAAGTTTGTCTATATAATTATTGTGCATGCATACGTGTCCATGTATATAATTGTTATAATGTTTGTTATGCTTATATGTTTCTGAGCATTAAGATGTGTCCGTTGTCAATCGCTAAATTTGTTTTTGCAGGTCAAGAATTTTATCCTCCTTGGCGATGTTCACAAAAGCATTTACTTTCTCAGTTGGAAGGAACAGGGAGCTCAACTCAGTTTATTGGCCAAGGATTTTGGTAACCTTGATTGTTTTTCAACAGAGTTTCTGATTGATGGAAGTACGCTGAGCCTTGTAGTTGCAGACGAGCAAAAGAACATTCAGGTTAGTGTCTGGTCTGTATGTACGTACCTCTTTTAGGGTCTCCTCTTCCTCCCCTCATCCATCCACCCCCAAACCTTTTTAGGGGCTCTCCATTTCTTTTCAGTAACAATTTCATTCCTTGTGAAATTGTACAGTTTTCTTTGTCATTTGCTAAATTTTTTTGTAAAATTACAGGTGCTCGCGTTAAAATAAAATATATGTTTAAATATAATTAAAGTAACTAAAAGTAGATTTTTTTACTGGGTTAGATAAGGCAAGTGAGAAAAATAAGGGACATACTGGAATAAGTAGAGAGTAGCAGGGTAAATAGGAGTGATTATTTCGTTTATAGATGTTTTGTAACTCATTTGTTCCTTACAATGTTGACTGAAAGTATTTTTGTTAAACAGTTGTATTCACGTATGTGGGTTTGTGTGTATATAAATAAATGAAATCCTTGGGGTATGCTTGGATGTGGAACTTCAAAGTACCAAGGGACTTGTACTATTTTACTAAGAAATGCAGTACCAACAATTGAATAGAGTGATTGGAAGTAGCTAGTTGAGTAACTACCTAGGGTGCACATGCGCTAATGAGCATAATTAAACCACTTAACATGGGATTTCCAAATTAACACCTATCAAGGTGTTACTTACAAATCCCTCTAAATGCATTGCAACTAATCATTTTGAATCCCGTGTTACTTTGAAGTTCCTCATTTAACCAATTTAGCCAAAATTCTTGGTACTCTAGTTTGAACGGAGAACTTCAAAGTTCCAAGGATTTTAGGCTATATTAGTAATAAATGCATTACAAACAAGAGGCACATGCACCGCATGAGCATAGAAAAACCACTAAACAAGGGATTTTCGAAGTAACACCCATCAAGGTGTTATTTACAAAACTCATCTAAATACCTTGCATCTAATCATTTCCAAATTCCTTGGAACATTGAAGTTCCTCATTTTAAACTAAATTTTCCTAAATTCTTGGAACTTTGAAGTTCCTCATCCAAACATGCCATAAAGTTCCTCATCTAAACATAGCCTTGGTCTTTTGGGAGTAAAAAGTTTGTTTTTGACAGCTCTCTCTAATGTAAAAATCCTGTGCTTTAGGAATTTTATGTATGACATCTTCTAATTCTCTTATATATTGCTTTGTGACATTAATTATTTTAATGTTTCTTTGTCATTGTTGGGGAGATAGCGTTGGTTTACTTTTGTTTTAATACACTCTTTATACCAAAACAGATCTTCTACTACGCACCCAAGATGTCTGAGAGTTGGAAAGGCCAGAAGCTTCTTTCAAGAGCTGAATTTCACGTTGGTACCCATGTGACTAAGCTCTTGCGGTTGCAGATGCTATCTACTTCATCTGACCGAACAGGGACCAATCCAGGCTCCGAGAAAACCAATCGATATGCTTTGTTATATGGTACCCTGGATGGCAGCATTGGTTGTATTGCACCTCTTGATGAACTGACATTTCGTAGATTGCAGTCATTACAGAAAAAGCTTGTTGATGCTGTTCCCCATGTTGCCGGTTTGAATCCAAGATCATTCCGCCAGTTTCGTTCCAATGGAAAGGCTCATCGGCCTGGCCCTGACACCATCGTTGACTGCGAGCTGCTAAGCCAGTAAGTTTCATTTTCTTTCTAACGTACTTGCATGACAGTTTCTTATGTTTTTCATTTGCGTTTCTTGGCTGCGGCATTACTTGTATCTAACAAGTGCGATACGTACAATTCCCTGCCTTGCAGTTATGAGATGCTTCCACTGGAGGAACAGCTTGAAATTGCAAACCAGATAGGGACGACTCGTTCTCAAATTTTCTCAAACTTAAATGACCTAGCTGTAGGAACAAGCTTCTTGTGAGTGCATCAAATTTGAAAATGAGCTCACTAGGGTTCACGTCATTGTCCGGCTCCGCAGAATTGAGAGGAAATGAGAGAAGGTGGACTGGCAGATGTTGCCCTATTGTTGTCTAGGTTTAGTAAATGGTTCAGTTTTTTCATTGCGGTAATAATTTCGGATATATCGGTAACATTTTAATGAATTTAATAATTTTTTGTGGAGAGAGAGAATTAGAGAGAGATCGGGGACTGTTGTGTTATAGATGTGATCTGACAATCTGACATGCTATAATTTAATTTTTTTTTTAGGTAAGTTTGTTTTGCATATTTGAAGTCCAGGCTTGAAATGATAGATAGTTACTGATATGCCTTATGACTCAGACTCCTCGTTTGCGCTTGTTGGCAAACAGTCAGCACACAGTGACAGTGACGCAGGACCAATTACGAAATGCCAAGGGATTATAGAATGAGGTGGCTTCTCTTCTCTTTCAGACTTAAAATCATTAAACTTGGAGCCCGTCGGTTCTTGACGCTCGTCTAGTAACTTTGAGGCAATGTGATCACTAATCCGAAACATTTCCACGTGTCTCGTATAAATAAATCAGTCATGGAAGCAGTAACAGGTTAAGATTCGTCTTTTTGAGAGCAGGAACCAAATGGGTTCATGATTTTTTACTTTTTTACTTGACTGTCCAAGGAGACACAAGGTTATCCACCAGTCCACAAAACTCGTGCGTTTATGACAATTTATATATGATGGTGTTCCATATACACGTAAAAATATTTATGCTCCGATTTTTGTTAATTGTCATGACTCATGTGTACATAGAATGAATAATGAATGATGATGAGGACTCACGTGCACATAATTCCATCCCTCTTTTCTTTTCTTTTTTGTGTTTGCGCAAAGGGAATGAAGGAAAAAATACATATAGAAAGAGCATCTAATCAAGTAAGAGACGTTTCTAATTTGTGGAAAAAGAAAGTTTGGGCATGTGTGTCATGGGGCCATTGGTTCCAAACATTGTCAAGCTAAAGCGTAACACGAAGTCCTCCATTTGTGATCAATGAGAGAGGCCATGGAAATGGGACTGTCCCCTCTCCCATGCCCAAATACATCATCACTACTACTTCTCTTAGCTCTTCGTCTCTCCCTATATATAATTTTTCACACTAAGAAAATTTCTTATTTATCACAATTAAAATATATAAATAAAATCAAAAATTTCACTTTAAATTTCTTATTTATTGCGAAAAAAATACATGTAAAAAAATTGAGGCTTCACCGGAAAATTAAGTGGCAATAGAGAAAAAAATATCACTTTTCTAGTTCCATCATTTTATTCGCTTTTGTTTCCTCGTCTAGATTTCTTATTTGCTTTGAACAAAGTGCGTGAATGAAGTTGAGACCACTCGAAAATTCATTGATAAGAGGATGAGTGAATGAAGTTGAAATTCCACCTGAAAATCATTTGGTAATATAGGAAGAATACGTGTAACTTTTTAACTTAGCACCTATGCTAAAATAGCTCTATTAACTTTTTAACTTAACACGTATGTTAAAATAGCTCTATTAACATAAAGGAAATTGACAATATATAAGGAAAATAGCCAACTCCTTGTAATCACTTGCAAAAATGATACTTTGCTACTTAATATTCTCATGGTACGAAATGATGATGAGTTAATATCAAAATGTCGGGGTAATAAGTAATTTCAAAAGGGGATGCACCATAGAGAGGTAGAAGGTGGGATCTTAGTCAAGAGCTAACATTGTGAGTGTTGTTATTGTTTGACAATGACCAAAGGTGAGTTGAGTTGATGAGGTGAGGCCATCATTCCTTTTTTTTTTTTTTTTTTTTTTTTCCAAAAGTACGTGTTTGAATTTCTGCTCTCTAAATGGGGTCCGGTCCAACTCCGAGTCGAAATCAACCTCACCCACACCATGATACCGATTCACTGCTTCTTGACACAACCAAATGTTGCTTTATATTTCCCCTTTGCATCTTTTTACCCTTTTAATTATTTTCGCATGGCCTCTTTTTCTTTTCACTCTTCTTTACTGTCCAAAACGGCAGGCCACCATTGATGATCTATCAGTAAGAAACACCGGCAATGGAGATGTCGTTTCTGGATCCAGATGAAACATTCAAACATCATGGCAGCTGGGATAAGGCAATAATGTTCGCAACAATGTCGTTTGGTGCTCAACCAATCTTCAGTACAAATCCTTTGATCAAATCCAACGTACGTTACATAAGTTTAAAGTGAATTAATAAAAAGGGTTTCTTCTTTATCTGAATAATAAAAAAAAAGGTTTTTAATTTTAATTTTTAATTTTTTAATTTTGGTTATTTATAAAATGTTTAAGATGAGAACAAGACTATACAACATTGGATATTTTGTGTTTTATTGATTGTTTTTTGTTTTGGGTCAAACTTTTCGGCTTGAGTGGTGCAAAAATGTCTGAACTTTTCGCTAGCTAGCCAAATTGAGAAGTAGAGCAAAGCCTTATCCTAAAGTACCCAGACGAAGTAAAATGGTTTTTTATGCTTGTTATTTAGTCAAGCCAATAATCTATAGTTGCTAGATGTTATAGAGAGCTAAGAGCATGAGTATGGATTGCACAGGAGAAATTCATCAATCAATTAGCTGGTACAGCACTTTGACGATCTACGAGTGGTTTTGATCCCTTGTAACGATTTTCTCTAAAACGTATTAGTGTTAGTGATTTATATATGCATACGTAGATGAATATAATTTACAATTCAAATCTTTTAACAATCAATAATATTTACTCATGTCTATGTGACTCAATTATTTAATTATATAAATAACACAATACATTAAGGTACAGTCAATGAACGAATATTCATTCATGTACGTATACGCGATTTTATATGTAGGTATGTATAACCCACATAATTGTATATATTAATTCAAGGGACCTCACGCATCGAATACATTCCATTTCCAAAATGGATTTCCTCCTCCTCCTTTAATTTTCACTCAAGAAAGCGAGAGAAGAAACTATGTATATATATATATATATATATATGTGATTAGTCGATCTATCTACATCAACGCCCACTCATATTTGTATGTGGATGACGGCATCAACCATATTCAACCCCATTATGTATCAAATATACATACTTATTTGTATTTAAATATCTTAAAATGCAGCCACTTAAGATGGTCGATCTGATTCTGACCTTCCAAAAGTCCGTGTCGATGATCGTCATGATGTTCATGTTGAATGATGCATTGGGCGATCGATATATGGACGGCGCACGTGGCAGGCTCTCGAGCCACTGGCAGCGTGCAAGCAAAGCCAGCATGCTCTCGAATCCAGCTCCCACACATGCACGCACCCTAGCTAAGGATCGAGCTAGCTAGCTAGCTGCTTCTGCTATTAATTGGCCTTTGGACTTGGAAATTGGAATCAGATTAATTAGTAATTAAGCTCCGCGCAGTCCGCATGATGCAACACACTTGATTCATATTATCAATTTCTTTTCGCTCTTTTTTCTTTAGTCACTAATTAAATAATTTTGTGTTACTTACTTCAGCATGCAGCTCAATGAACTCATATTGTACGTGTACTTTGCTACCGCTCGCATCATGAACCCTAGCGAGCAGCCAATGGATATGGAAAATTCAATTCAAATACTCTTTATGTACATTTGATTTCATTTAGTAATTATGTTTTAATCCAATTTGTTAAACTCATTACATGTTTGATTTCATTTATTAATTATGTTTTTATCCATATTTATTAAAGTCAACTTGTATTATTTATAATTAATGAGTAGGTTTCCATATTGTCTTGTCACCCATGCAGATGCAGTGGTGTCTGCTTCGGATTTATAGCTACAGGCGCATATATGTTACTTTGAATTTAATTAATGGGGAGCATTGTTTTAGATGCATGCGGAGACTTTGGACGAAGAAAGATAGATTCGAATTTAGGTATATTCATAATTCATCTGTAAAAAATTTGATTTTTATATAAATAATTATAAAATTAGTCTAATTTTTAAGTCTAATGTATAAATTAGTCCATTTAGTATATAAAATAATATATTTATTGCATTATTAAAATTTTTACTATATTTTTTTATGATTTTTTTATTGAGAAATTAGGTATTAAGCAATTAAATTGAAAGATAGAGACTGAATAAAGCCCATTAATCTTTTGTACGAATTTTTTTTTTGTTTTTAAAAAGTCATCAAGAAATATTCATGCATGTTGCCGACTATATATATATATTCACGTTTGTAAAGTGGATGAGCAAACTGAAACGATATAATTATTTTCATCGATGCGTGCATTTGACTAGAGATATGAAGTCAATGGAGCATGCATGAGTTATATAAAGAAGGAAGTTGGTGCATGTTAGCATCATTAAAATTTGGGCACAAATAGTCGGTAGAGAATCTAAGATGCATGTTAATTTGAGTTTTGGAGATTCAATATATATATATATATATATAGATATAATATTTGGTACGTACATTGCATTCATAACAAAAAGAGGTACACATCTCCAGCTCCAGGTCCTAATTCCAAGTTCCATCCAAACCCTTCTAATGAATTCTTAATTAAAATAAGTTATGAAATCTCTGAGTCTGATCGAGTGTCTGACCAATCACAATCATCAATGTCACTGCTGTTTGACCACCATTTGTAATCATATTAACTTAAATTTTATGAACACACAACTACTAGGAACTACTAGCTTGCTAGGAGACTCTCCTACTCCTACTCCTACTCCTACTCCTAGTACGTAGTAGATCACATTTAGATTTACGGTATGCAGCTGTTTAATGATCTCTGTATTTTGACTGGATCTATGTCTAGCTAGCCAATCACTTTTTTCCAAGTGGACGTTAATTAATCTTGCTAATGACTGCATCAAAGTGGACGCAGCCATGCAGGACCAAGAATATACAAGGAGCCTAAATTGCATCGAGAGCCAATTCTTCAAAAGCTAGCTAGCTTTTTCCATCGAACCAAACAAGTCGCTTGTACGTAGCTAGTGCGCACGTAGTCTCTCTCTCTCTCTCTCTCTCTCTCTCAATATATATATTGATGAATTGCTGATCTTATATTCATGACAAATCCCGTAGCCAGTGGATTTTATGAATCAGATGGACAAAAGACAAAAAAAGATGCTAAAAAATAATGCTATATATATTATGTATATACATTCCCTCGAAAAATTGTGCATTCTATTATCATAATCTTAAGACCCCCTGCACTGCAAACAATATGAAAAGAAAACTGGATCTTATCTTCATCTTTTTTTATGAATAATTACTGCATGAATAAATATCGCTCATTATAGGTTAAAATTACACTTCGATCTCAAGTAACTATGACTCCTAATTTTTTAACATTTTATAAAAAGTCTATACAATAAACTTAATTAGTTAATCGTTGAAGAAATATATGTTACAGTATCTACATTATATACACTATTATTAATCTTCGAAAAAAATTTCGAAAAAATAGAAGCGGAATCCGTCCATAACCAATTAAACATTTCAACCTTAGGTTCTTCATTCTAATTTCTGTACTTTTTGTCACCCTAATTAATAGGAAAATTAAGGAGAGTGCAAAACTTGGCAGTTGGCAATGCGCGAGAGAGAGAGAGAGAGAGAGAGAGAGAGAGAGAGAGAGAGAGAGAGAGAGAGAGAGAGAGAGAGAGAGAGAGAGAGAGAGAGAGGGCATGGCAATTTGGCAAATTGGCAAATTGGCAATATGGCATGCACTTTTATCAAGACATGGAGATGGATGTAAGAGGGGGGTTGGGTGGTGGTTTTGCCTATTCATTTTCCGACAAGCAAACAATGGAAATCGTCTTTGGCGTTGGATTGGTAGGCAAAAGCCATAGCAACGAAGTAAAAAAGAAACAACCTGCTTTTATATGCATCTCAAGTATGAAACCCTCTTGCATGCATGCCTTCCATTCTCTCTCTCTCTCTCTCTCTCTCTCTCTCTCTCTCTCTCTCTCTCTCTCTCTCTCTCTCTCTCTCTCTCTCTCTCTCTCTCTCTCTCTCTCTCTCGGCCTAATTCTTTGAATTGTTTTATATATCTTTTGTATATAATATGATCTCCAATTCTCCACCAAACCAACAAGCCAAGGCAAGGCACCAACATCACTCTGCCCGGCCGCTAATAACCATGTGATATCAATGAGTAACCAAGTGGAAGATCATATTTTATTTTTTTTAATTCACAACATTCCCATATGCTCCTACACCCAAAAATTGCACTCTTTCCAATATATATATATATATATATTGTTAGAGAGAATTCTAAATGAGTATTAATTAACGATAGAGAATCAACAAATATATCAATAACATATTGAGAATTTGACTATATATATCAACATATCAACGTTAGATTAAGATCATATCCACATTTCATATCGAGATTTAAAATTGAATGTACACAAATATATATATAAAAAAAACTTCCATAATAAAATTCCATCGATCTAGAATCACTTCCATATATAGAAGTAACACAACTATATATATATATAGTTGATAGTTGATATATATATATTAGAGGCAGGCACGGGCTGTCGGTCCTAAGGGGCTGGGGTGTGCTCCGTCCATTCGAAATTAATGATCCAATATAAATTTTTATGTAATATTAGTTTATGTTGCTTACTTATTAATTTATTTTACACTTAAATAAGAGAGATAATGATATTTTAAAAAATTATATGATGTCTTATCCACATAAAAGAGTTGTTTGTTGTAATTTTAGGTGTTATTGTATTTTATTTGTATGATTATTTGTTATTTCTTTGCATAAAATATGTATTTTTTAGATATATTTTTTTAATTAATTAAATTCACTAAATATCGTTGAAATTTGATAAATTTTTTTACCCTAATTAAAATTTAGCTCACCTCATTTTTAATTTTTGAGTTCATGCCTGATTAGAGGTAATGATCATCTACAAGATGGGAGCTGTCCATGCGTGATCTAGTCTCATATTTTGAAAACACTAAAACGAGGCCGTTTTCTACAATTTCATTTTGAGAATATTAATTTTAATCGTGTTCTAGCTACTTGTTCTTTCTTTCATTTTGGACGTCCAACCTGCAATTTTGGTCACTATTGCCCCATTTCATTCTTCGCTAGTGGGAACAAAAATTGATCCCTGGGCAATTTTAATTATGCTATGAATTAGGTAGCAAGGCAATAGGCATGGTGTATTAGCTCCTCCACAAACATGTTGCTCTTCCAAGTCAACCCGAACGTCCTTAGGTCGGCTTATAGATTTAGGTCGGGCCAGCGCTTTGGCTTAAGTCGAGCTTCATACTTGGAGAAAATTTTTGGTACACCTTGAAAAACTACATAGATGGTATATTCCCTCATAATAGATGGACTCTCATGGCATTTTGTAACACCGTATTCTACCCGACTCCACATTCTTATGATTTCATGAAAATGTATACACCTTAGAGCAGTCTAACGAGAGGCTTTTGGTCAGGGCAAGGCAGCTCATGGCCTCTCTAGCCTCAGTTTCAAGTTCTAGTGAGAGAAAGAATGGTCTGGGCAAGGCGTGCCCAGGGCTATTCTGGCCTCCCCTGTGCTTGGACAAGGAAACTGACCCACCAAGCCAACGACTATATTATCGACATCAACAACCAGATTTCAGAAAAATTAACCAAAGTAGATCAGATTCAATCGGGTAGCTAACAAAAATCGAAAAATCACTAAACCCAAAGATCCAAACACAAATTGGAAAAAATCACGGATGAATAGAAATTGGGAAAAACCCACAATTATTCAATCACGGATGAACAACAATCAAAAAAATCAAAGACAACAATCCAAACATACTACAATTCACGAATGAACAAAAATTGAGAAAATTTTGAGAATTGGACCGCAAACATGGTCTCTAGCAACAATTTGGGAAAAAATAAAAAATCAATCAACTATACCTTTTCCTGCAAATTACAACACCCACTCACCTCTTGATGAAGAAAAGGATTAGTCGAAGGCCTCACATGGTCGCTGGAACCTCGCGAACCCCTCATACCTATCGACGTTCGATCATCCTCTTGAAGCACTCGACGGCTCTCGAACGGTAGAACAGCTCGATGGCCTCAGCTCAACCTCTCTTTCTCTTCCTCACGGCCTCTCTCCTTCTCGACTTCTCTTTCTTGACCAGTGTGTTCTTCCCCCTCCTTCTCGACCGATGCTCTCTGTTTCAATCAAGAGGAGATTGAGAATTTGAGGGAGTTCGATCCCTTTTCAACAAACGCACACCACTCAAAACAGTGTGTTTTGAGACCTTTTTTTTTTAATTTTTTTTTATCTCTTCTTAGTAGTAGTAGTATTATTATTATTATTGTTATTAGCCATGAAACGTTTGTTGAAAAAAATGAATCAAGATCGAGAGGAAGATGAAGAACGTAGGCGTCAAATGAACATGCTTATTGTTGGCGTTGTGGCAGAATATCAAAATTCATCTTCCAATTCATCCACCCAATTAGGTTCACAATTTGGTCGCGAAGTTAAGAATCAGCATAGGCATGTATATGCCCCTTTGCTCATGGAGGATTACTTTGTACCGCGACTGGTGTATTCCGATCATGATTTTTGTAGGCGTTACAGAATAAAGCACCACTTAGTTGACTGCATATTTCAAGATATTATCGCTCATGATAATTACTTCGTACAAAAGCCAGATGCCGTAGGTGTACTCGGATTATCACCTCATCAAAATATTACATGTGCAATTAGAATGATAGCATATGGCTCATCAGCAGATCAATGTGATGAGATATGCAGGTTGAGGGTTTAAACGACCATTGAATCCATGACATGCTTTTGCACAGCAATTGAAGATCTTTACACCAACGAATACCTCCGATCTCCGATATACGCATACTTGCGGAGACTTGCGGCAAAAGCTAAGCAGCGAGGTTTCCCAGGTATGCTTGGTAGTATTGATTGTATGCACTGGACTTGGAAAAATTGTCCAACAGGTTGGGCAGAAGCTTATCGTGGCCACAAAAAAGTCCTACAATAATCTTAGAGGCAGTTACTTCATGTGACACATGGATTTGTCATGCCTACTTTGAAACTTCAGGTTCCCATAACGATATTAATGTTGTATGGGTTTCACCAGTGTTTAATGAACTCACAGTAGGACTGGTGCCACAGGTGGTGTACAATGTCAACGGCCGCAATTACAATATGGGCTACTATTTGGCGGATGATATCTATCCGAAATGGGATACGCTTATTAAATCATTTCCAAAGCCTGTTAAAGAGAAGAAGAAATTATTTTCTAGGTACCAAGAGTCATATCGTAAAGACGTTGAAAGATATTTGGTATATTACAAGCTCGCTTTGACATCATTCAGGGGGCTGCTCGTATGTGGAATAAATCTACTCTACGGAGCATCATGATGACTTGCGTTATTATGCATAATATGATTGTAGAGGATGAACGGGACAAATATGGTTCAGAAGATGATGAGCCGAAACCATTGACATCAAGGTGAGTAAGAATACATGAGCAACCACCAGAGGCTTTCGAGCCTGTGGGAAGAAATGGGCATAATTTTGACGGTTTTATGGCTCGATATGCACAAATTCTTTCTGATAATGTTCATAATGCCCTACGAGATGATCTAGTTGAACAAAATTGGGCAAAGGAAGGAAACATATAATGTTATATTTATTGTAATATATTATGCAAATAAATGTTTTTTTCATTATGATAATGTTTACTTTTTTTTTTATACATATTCATATAATTTAAATAAAATAAATTATAATTAAATTGTATTTAAGATATATTATGCAAAAATTTGAATTCTTGCCTCTTCCCCCTACCCATTAAAAACACTAAATCTTACCTTGGGTAAGATGCCATGAATAATAGAATTTGGGGGACTAAATCTTGCCTTTAGTCCCTTATCCTTTGCCTTTAGCCCCTCCCCCATTATATATGCTCTTAGATGTACCAAGACCCAACCTCTCAAAAAGGGTAAAAGGGTGCCCTAGTGCCCTAGCTAGCAATGTCACTAGCAACCATATATATCTAATTGCACCTAAAGAAACATGAATGGGGTTTCATGGCCATTGGCCAACTCATCATGATTCATGGCTCAAATAATATTTTTTAAGCTGCTAAGCATATCGACTTGTCTACACTGATCTACACTAGTTACTCTATATATGTTAATTAAACTGAAAAAATTAAATCAACCATTTAATAGGAATTTAAATTATATCGAGTAACACTACAAGAAAATACTGTTTGCTTGGCGGATGGGCTCCGCCGAGTAAAATGAACATGCACCGAACTAACATTTTCCCAGTGGGTCTCCGTCAGGCCAACTACGTCGAGCAGGACTCTTTGGGCAAAGCTCTAGACTCCAGTTAACGCTTTTTTCCCGGCACAGTGCTCGCTGAGCAACGTTGTCGGAAAACACGATCACAAGCAAGCGTATAAGGTTTGCTCAACGGGGCGGCGCCGAGAAAGAGTATTTGGCCAGACGAAGGTACGCCGGATAATGTTTACTTACGTCGCCTTTGCCCGGCAGACATGTCTGCTGGGCTAAATTTTAAATAGTTTTTTTTATTAATTATTTTAATATTTGAATAATTATATTTCTTTAATATTATATATAAATAAATGGAAATAATATTAAAACAAAAAAATTATAATTAAATGAAAATGAATTATAATATATATAAAATAAATGTAATAATTTTACATAATAAAAAAAAATCTAATAAAACTAAATGTTCGGTGGTGGGTGAGCATCATCCTGGGCAGGCTGTCGACTGGGATCCAGTTGGGACTGATTGGCATTAGGCATACACTGACCTATTTGGGTGAATAGCATTGCAAGCTGGGCCTGCATAACCTGGTGTTGGGTCTCACACGCGCATACCTGGCCTTAAGCTCGGCATTCTCCGCTTGGAGGTTCTCCAAGTTGCCCTGCAGTTGAGAGACCTCCTCGAGATTGACTCACCGGGATGAACTCGAGGATCGACTCGAGACATCTCGAAAGAGCCCTCCTTCGGCGTCTCGAAAAACTATTCTAGGTTGCTGACCAGGATGGTGCTCCAAGATGCCAATCGACGTCCCAGGATTTAATAGTTGGTCTTACAGCGGGACCTCAGATTGTTGCTTGGTCAACTATCCTGAGTATGTTGCACGTCCTCCACCATGACCGCCTACAAAATTAAATAAAGTAATAATTAGAAAATTACGTAATTAAAA
Organism: Prinsepia uniflora; assembly: GCA_032719365.1. Lineage (NCBI taxonomy): Eukaryota > Viridiplantae > Streptophyta > Magnoliopsida > Rosales > Rosaceae > Prinsepia > Prinsepia uniflora. The sequence goes on from CM064870.1 coordinate 15,813,411, forward strand.
ATAATAAAATATTTAATAACCGCAAACATTGAACGTACGTGAATAGCGTCAACTGCCTCATTCCCTGGCCCAACATAAACCTCTCCCTAGACTTCAACTTTGGGAACAAGGACCTAATCTTACGACGTCCCTCATGTCGAGCCAACAAGGGGCGCGATCCCCCGTGGTACTCAAATTTCTTCTTTACCCCGTTTCGCCTTGTTGACCTTTGATTTTACCTGCACGTTAGAAAAAAAATTATTACTAATACGGAACTATGAAAATTAATATTCTCAATTAAAGAAAGAAAAAGTTAACTTCCTTTAAATTAGTTGCTTATCCAATGCGCGCATAACCAATTCCACCCTTCTAGCTTGTCCCCCTACATCTCCTCAAGAGGATTTGCCACCGCCAGTTCATATGAGCTCCAACACTCGTAGTAGGCATGGAGCTCGAATTTCCAATCGGAATACCGCTTCTGCCAAGGGAAGTTGACATATTCCATTAGAGCGGCATTGGTCCATCCCATTCCAAATTAATATGCAATCCAATATTAAAGTATGTTAAACTATTCAAAATTATAAAAAAATAAAAATATTTTAAAAAACTTCATACCCGTAAAGCAGACCAACAAATGACGAGCTCCGCTTCGTCTTGTTCTCTGAAGGTGTCAGTCATCATCTTCGATTTACTGCGAATAATCGTACCCATTTCCCGCACTAGCAAATTATGCACGTTGGGGTACGGTGCACCAAGTCGTTCCACCCACACCACCTGGATCTTATTTCATGTCGACCTACAGATTTGCTGGGACTTTAATCCCTTGCTAATGCCACATGCTTTTATGGTACTCTGTAACGACCCGTCCAAAATTCCATGATTAGATTAGTGACTAATCATGATTAGTGAGGTTAATCGGTGATTAGTTAGGCTAAATCGGACGAACGATGCGAAATGACCGTTTTGCCCTTGATAGTGGCAAAACGTTGACTTTCATTCGGACGGTCAAATGGACTTTGACCGATGACCGTGACGTAGTTCGTGACAGCATGAGTTCATAGACAGGTGGCACGTTCAATTCCGACATTCGAGGAGGAAGTTATGACGTTCAGAAGTTTAGGGGCATTTTTGGTAATTTTGGATAAAAGGGGGTCAAATGTTGACTTTTTGACCGGGAGGTCCAATGGCCAAGGGCCAAAGACCGTTAGGTAGATAAGGACGATACGAATCCGTAGACATGTGGCACGTCGAATTCGGACGTTCGACGTCGAAGTTACGATTCACGGAAATTCGAACGTACTATTGCACGAATTACGAGACGGTTGCACTTTTGGACTTAGTGGGGCCTAGATATTTTATGGGGACCCAATGGATGAGTGACAACTGTCACCCATCCATTGTACAGCCCACACATGTTCATGCATCTTCCCCGTGCATCGATCATTTTTCCTTTTCTCCCTACACAACTAAACCCGATCTCACCCCACCCCCTTAAACCAATCCCAAACCTTCCCTTGATCATAACTGAGACCCAGAGGGTGAGAGAGAGAGGCTGAGGGAGCATAGGACGGTGGCTGGGCCGCCGTGCACGGCGGTGGAAGCCAAAAAGGACCCGATTGCACGGTTAGGCCCATTTTTCCTTATTTTTCGATTTGAGCATTATGGTTGGTTTTGAATGATTAGGGAATGATTATTAGGATGCTAGGAAGGTTTTAAGAGGGTTTTGGTGGTGGTTGATGGCTGGGACACCGTGGAGGTTGATCGAGGAAGTTTGAACCGTATGGTTCAAAATGGGTTCACGGGTTTTAGTTGGTTTTAGATGGTTTAATTAATTGGGTTAGATAGGAAATGAGAAAATAGGAATTTAGGGATTAAAATGGGACCAAACGGACGAGAAATGAAGATGGGAGGGCCTTGGACCGGTCACGCCGGTCCAGGCGGACCGAAGTTGCAGGAAAAACCGGACCGGACCAGTTCGGACTGGTCTGACCGAGGTAGGAGAAGCACTGTTCACAGGCGCGTGGCTCCCACGCGCATCCACTTCAGGCGGCTCGTGCGGGCGCGTGGGGGAGAATTTGACGATGGTTCCAACATGTGAAATCATCTATTCGATGTAACGAACATTTCGAGACTGGTTTCGAGTCGATCGGACACCGTGTCGATATGTTTCGGGGCATCAGAAGGTTTATGTTCGGTTTTAAAAATAGTTAGAACATCGGGAAAATTATGGGACTTCAATGAGAGGTTAATGAGGCTATTAGTAACCCTCTAAATGAATTTGGACAGGTTTGGGAGTCCCGGTGATGACGATTGACCCGGGAGACGATTATAGAACGCGTATCGAGGCGCGGCTTCGGACGGTCTATGAGTGGACCTTGATTTCTAAACTGTGATGCATGCATAAATGTTTTATATGGATGATGAATATGATTTTATGATTTTGATTTGGATATTTGTGAATTATATGATTTCACGTATTTCGAGGCGATTTACGTGCTTGCACGTAAATCGAGGTTTTCCGGTTTTACTCCGACTTTTCATTCTTATGATTTGGAAATAATTTAATGAAATGATTTTGGATTTGAAAAGGTAATTCTCGACTTGAGGTCCATTTGATTTACGGAATCGGGCCGGAGGCCCAATTGGTTTACGATTCGGACTTGAGGTCCAGTTTCTATGTGGATTCGGGCCTAGCGCCCAGTTATGTATTACAAATGGTTTTTATGGTTCATGACGGTTTATGGGAACCGGCATGAACCCTTGAAATTGATTTACGGGTCATGACGGTTTGTGGGAACCGGCATGAACCCATGAAAGGATTTTATGGATTATGACGGCTTATGAGGGGCCGGGCATGAATCCTGGAAAGATTTAAAGAATGATTTCAAAAGGTTTTTCATATGCCATCCTTTATATATGATTGTCTCCTCCGGGGAGGGTCGTTGGCCTGGGTGGACCCCGGAGTAGTCACGGAGCACTGACTGAGTGGAGTCGCCCCCAAGTTGGGTTCCTTACTCTCAGGATGGGCATGGTTCGTTACCACCAGGGAGGGTCATTGATCTACGGAGATTGACCTGGGTGGACCCTGGAGAGACTTGAGTTTGGGACCATGGTTAGCACACGTGTAGCTTTATTTTACCGTGACAGGCTCTGGATATGAATATAATGGATAATTATGATTTCAATTGGTTTTGGAAAATTGTGTTTATAATGATAAATGGATTTGGGCTGAGATCCCTCATATGTTCACTGTGTTATGGTTTTCTGTAAATGGTTTTGGGCAGGAGCCCGTATAACTTGTATTGACAGAATTTTGGGACTGAGACCCTAATTGTGGATGTTTTAACATATGTGTTTGGATAAATGGTTTTACTATGAATGCATGTTTTTTAGTGGAGGGTATAAAGGTCTTTGATGAAATGTTTTTATAAATTCTTTATTTTTGTCCACTCACAGTCTTTCTGTTTTTAATACCCTTCAGGTTGGATACGGTGTGGACTGTAGCAGAGATCGAGATATCACATACCTCCTTCGGATCCTGGCGTACTCTGATAGCCCGGGAGGGCAAAGGTCGGAAGTATCCCTTGTCTGACACTCCGTGTCAGACGGGAGCAGGGTCATCCCACGTTAATCCCGGGGGGATTGGGATGGGTCCTGTCAGCGTGGTATCAGAGCTCGGATAGCTCATCGGATACCCAGGATGCTCTGATATTGTCAGCGTGGTATCAGAGCATAGGATTTCTTATCAGAGCATGGTTGCTCGTGTACTCTGAATTACAGAGCGTGTTTTGCGTACTACTCCTTATGCAGGTCGAGGATGTGATATCTCAATGGGCTACAGTTTATGGTCAACCTGATAATGGGATGCCGATACGATAATTAGTAGGACTGTATCGTGGGATGTCTTGGTTCGGTATTCGATGTCGGGGTTGCCATAGTTCTGTCGTGGATGACAGTGTGGGACCCTACGGAAGGGATGACGTAACGGTACATTAATATTTTGATCGTGAGATGGTTAGTTGGGATCGTCTTTCACGATATCGTAGGATAGGTTCCGACGACTGGTTGGATGTTGTAACTATCCGATTATCGGATTTGGTTGAGTTAGATAGATTTACTACTGTGAGCAGTCGAGTTCGGGGAACTCTGGTTGAACTTATGGCAGTTGGCAGCCGGATTTGAGGAATCGTGGTTGGACTTACGGTAGGATTGGATTGACGTCTTTACGATGTCAAGACCGCTGGGTCGGTCAGATTGTTAATTTTACTGCTTTTCGCAGTTGGGTTCAAAGTGACCCTAGAGTGTGATTGTGGAACCCTACCTTGGGTGTATGGTTCGGAAATGTGAATTGACGAGTGGTGTGACTTTGACGACTATTCAGATTTGGGTTCGTTAGTCGGTCTAGTCATGTCAGCTTTTGTTGGGACTGCACTCTGCAGTCGATGTTGTATTTATCGGTTAGACCTAGTTGGTTGTCGTGCTACATTAGTTGTGATGGATTGTTGGTACAACTAAGGTCATGGACGACCTGGTAGACGACATTGGTTGAGTCGAGTTGCGACTGGTTAGATTGGTTGGACAAGTTATCAGGGTTGGTACTTGTCGATGGAATCCCGGAGCGGGGATACAGTGTAGTTAGTACGATCGATTGATTCCGTTGGACCCGAATCTCGATTGTGATGTCTGGTAGTTGGGTCTGCACGAGTCTGTGGCAGGTACTACTACCGAGAGTGGTTGTAGTTACGGTTGTTGGGAATCCGGGACGTTCAAGGGACGTTTCCTTTGCTCGTATGAGATGTCAGGGTGACTGTACCCAGGGTTGTTGGGTACGACAGAGGCCGAGTTTCTCCTATTCGAGCAGAGGTACGGGATCGTCGCTCGGTATGAGCAGAGATCCAGAGTTGTCTGATTGGCACACTTTGTGCTGATGCTGACAGGTGGTGTACTGGTACTAGTGCTGGTGCTGGTGCCGGTGATTGTGATGACGGTGAGTTACGAGTCGGGAGGTCACATCCATCGAGATGAGCCTATGTTCGGTATCTGTGGTCCTGGAGTGGCTCACGGATAGTGATGGACTGGATAGGATCCAGCGATAGTTGAGGAGTGGGGATCGAGTAATATCATGGGGGATTAGTGACCGGTTGGTCAGACTCAATCTGTCACGGGGTTTAGCGACCAGTTGGTCAGTGTTGGCCAGAATTGGTCAGGATTGGTCAGATACGGCGGTATGCAGAGATTTGACTGCAAATCACAGTAGGGGTTTGTTGTGACTTTTCAGTCGAGTGGTACATCAGATTAGGATGAAATGACATCCTTTTGGATGTACATATACGGTCGTAAAGGGGCGTGTGTCCATAACCACTCTAACGGGGACACGTGGTTGATGTCCGGGTATGTTGTTTCCAATCTTGTTGGAATTTCGGAATCGCGAGGGTTTGCGATTGAGGTGACACGAGTAATGCGAGTTTTCCGCATCGGTAATGAGTATTTCGAAGTCATTTTGGGTGACTTCTCAGGTTCTACCATGGCAGATGATGGCAGATGACGTTAGACGATGGTTGCGTCACCAGTACGCTGATCGTGTATGGATTGGTGGACTCGGGATTTGTCTTGGGTCATCAGGTGGAGTTGAGCATATCGAAGTTACATGACTTAGATTTCTCATTTCTGCTTGGTGGCAGACGATGTTGGATTACATGGCGTGGTGAATGCAGCGAGTTTTATTTGCATTCACGAGGATGGATTTTGTGTCATCGTTTTGTATCATCCTTGATTTTCTAGGTGGAATGCCAAGGATCGATACGAGGTAGTCAGTGAGAACCCACAGTCTCGACGTGTCTCTTCGTTGACTGATCTGTTTAGATGTGGGAATTGGTTTAGGACTTTGGGTATCGTTATGGATCTGGATCGTGATTTTGATGATCCAGATAGGTGGAGAGTTTGAGTGGAACATGATGTGACTGAACTTCTTTTCGAGGTAAATCCCGTATGGTATATTACTTAGGTGAGTAAGTGTCCGATGAGGTTGGATTTTGGTCAGCCTAGATGTGTTGATCTTGGGATTGGCTTCCCTATGAAGTCAATCGATTGTACTGTGGTAATCAGTTGAACAAATAACCGATAGGTTCGGTTTTGATACGTCTCGGTAGACGTGAACTATATTTTGTGTTTTGGAATCAGATTTCTAGATGACGATTCAGGATTTGATTTTGGAACTTGAAAGAGGATTTCTGTATTTGGGTTTTGGAATCGGATTCTGGGTGACGATTCAGGATTTGATTCTAGAGCTTGACTGTGGATTTTCTTTTATGGATTTGGGTTCGGAATGATTATTCCAAATACTAGTTTACGGAATGATGATTTCGGATTCGAATTTAGACATGATTATGGATATGATTTCTGGGTTTGAATTCAGGATTTCTTACGAAATTACGAATTCGGATTCGGATTGGGAAATGGATGTTGGGTTGGAGTTTCGATTTGTCTAATACTGGATTGGACAAATGGACTCCATTATTGAAGCGTGACTGGCTACTACCTGGGTGGTTGTAGTCTGATTGATGGATAGATGTACGTACCTTGTACGTTGTTCGATGTACGATATTGGGCACACTTGTCGTGTCTGGTGACGGTATATAGGTTATAGCAGTGGTACGTTGGTGAGCATGTTGGTAGTCGGCTTAGTCTCGATACCATTGGATTAGTCGTGTGCGAGAACTGGACATTGGATACTGTGCATTGGGTCATAGTGATTCTGGTGGGTCTAGTTACACACAGATTGAGTGAAATGCTTTGTGGGTAAGTGTTTACCCATGGTTGAGTGAGTTGGTGGTTAGTGTAACCACGAGTGAGTATAGTGACAGTTTTCGATTGACGACTGTCAAGTGGTGACAGTTTGTCGGAGGTGTCAGCGTAGATCGTTGAGTGAGTTTTAGTGACTCCTAGTGGGAGCAGACGTCAGGATAGGTTAAAGTTTGAGGAAGGAACCGTATAGTTGTTTATGTCAGCGAAATGGTAGATTTGACAAGTGGGTCGATCATAGGATACTTGGGCTACTCTGATACTGACAGGTGGTGTCAGTTCGGAGCGTCCGACTTCTGCTATTTGACGTGGTCGAATGTAGACGATGCGACATGAGCGTTAGTGGTACGTCTAGTTGCAGACGAGTAAGGATTATTCTGTTTAGTGGGTGTACGGGTGTACACGTGTCGTGAGATCGAATTATTTCCACGAGGTGGAGGTTGTGGAATCGAGATAATTGGAGTTTCAAGAACGGAACTAATTAAGGAGGGAAGAACGGTTGAAATTAGGTCGGTTGGAATTTCGAGGACGAAATTAATTAAGGAGGGAAGGTTGTAACGACCCGTCCCAAATTCCATGATTAGATTAGTGACTAATCACGATTAGTGAGGTTAATCGGTGATTAGTTAGGCTAAATCGGACGAACGATGCGAAATGACCATTTTGCCCCTGATGGTGGCAAAACGTTGACTTTTCATTCGGACGGTCGAATGGACTTTGACCGATGACCGTGACGTAGTTCGTGACGTCACGAGTTCATAGACAGGTGGCACGTTCAATTCCGACATTCGAGGAGGAAGTTATGACGTTCGGAAGTTTAGGGGCATTTTGGTAATTTTGGATAAAAAGGGGTCAAATGTTGACTTTTTGACCGGAAGGTCCAATGGCCCAGGGCCAAAGACCGTTACGTAGATAAGGACGATACGAATCCGTAGACAGGCGACACGTCGAATTCGGACGTTCGACGACGAAGTTACGGTTCACGGAAATTCGAACGTACTATTGCACGAATTACGAGACGGTTGTACTTTTGGACTTAGTGGGGCCCAGATATTTTATGGGGACCCAATGGATGAGTGACAACTGTCACCCATCCATTGCACAGCCCACACATGTTCATGCATCTTCCCCGTGCATCGATCATTTTTCCTTTCTCCCTACACAACTAAACCCGATCTCACCCCACCCCTTAAACCAATCCCAAACCTTCCCTTGATCATAACTGAGACCCAGAGGGTGAGAGAGAGGCTGAGGGAGCATAGGACGGTGGCTGGGCCGCCGTGCACGGCGGTGGAAGCCAAAAAGGACCCGATTGCACGGTTAGGCCCATTTTTCCTTATTTTTCGATTTGAGCATTATGGTTGGTTTTGAATGATTAGGGAATGATTATTAGGATGCTAGGAAGGTTTTAAGAGGGTTTTGGTGGTGGTTGATGGCTGGGACGCCGTGGAGGTTGATCGAGGAAGTTTGAACCGTATGGTTCAAAATGGGTTCACGGGTTTTAGTTGGTTTTAGATGGTTTAATTAATTGGGTTAGATAGGAAATGAGAAAATAGGAATTTAGGGATTAAAATGGGACCAAACGGACGAGAAATGAAGATGGGAGGGCCTTGGACCGGTCACGACGGTCCAGGCGGACCGAAGTTGCAGGAAAAACCGGACCAGACCGGTTCGGACCGGTCTAACCGAGGTAGGAGAAGCACTGTTCACAGGCGCGTGGCTCCCACGCGCAGCCACTTTAGGCGGCGCGTGCGGGAGAATTTGATGATGGTTCCAACATGTGAAATCATCTATTCGATGTAACGAACATTTTGGGACTAGTTTCGAGTCGATCGGACACCGTCTCGATATGTTTCGGGGCATCCGAAGGTTTAGGTTCGGTTTTAAAAATAGTTAGAAAATCGCGAAAATTATGGGACTTCAATGAGAGGTTAATGAGGCTATTAGTAACCCTCTAAATGAATTTGGACAGGTTTGGGAGTCCCAGTGATGACGATTGACCCGGGAGACGATTATGGCACGCGTATCGAGGCGCGCTTTCGGACGGTCTGTGAGTGGACCTTGATTTCTAAACTGTGATGCATGCATAAATGTTTTATATGGATGATGAATATGATTTTATGATTTTGATTTAGATATTTGTGAATTATATGGTTTCACGTATTTCGAGGCGATTTACGTGCTTGCACGTAAATCGAGATTTTCCGGTTTTACTCCGATTTTTCATTCTTATGATTTGGAAATAATTTAATGAAATGATTTTGGATTTGAAAAGGTAATTCTCGGACTTGAGGTCCATTTGATTTACGGAATCGGGCCGGAGGCCCAATTGGTTTACGATTCGGACTTGAGGTCCAGTTTCTATGTGGATTCGGGCCTAGCGCCCAGTTATGTATTACAAATGGTTTTTATGGTTCATGACGGTTTATGGGAACCGGCATGAACCCTTGAAATTGATTTACGGGTCATGACAGTTTGTGGGAACCGGCATGAACCCATGAAAGGTCGGAAGTATCCCTTGTCTGACACTCCGTGTCAGACGGGAGCATGGTCATCCCGCGTTAATCCCGGGGGGATTGGGATGGGTCCTGTCATACTCCCTACAAATTCGATTAATATTAGTACATAATTTGAATAAAAAAATAAATACAAATTTTAAATTCAATAAGATATTAAAGTTACCGATGGGATATATGCATCGCCTCCCTCTGCAACGTTAGCTCCAGTAGCCTTGGGGGCAGTACGAGGTTGCCCTCGTTTCGAGCTGGTGCGACGTCTCGCTGATCGGGGCTCTAGTATCACCCAATCGTCAGGAATGACTCTCGGGTGTGATGAAGAAGGTCCTGACTGATCTATTAATGCTGGCCCGCTAGAAGGTGATGGCTGCTTCGTCGAGGGGAGTACTGGTCCTGGAGATGACTGCTCTGTCGAGGAAAGCACTTGTCCCGGAGATGGCTGCTCTACAGGCGCATTACGACGACCTCGCGAAGTGATAAATTTACTCAAAGATATCTGCAATACAAAAATAATTAATAAATAATGTTATTGAAATAATTAAATAAATAAACGAATAAAAAATAATCAAATAATTTCTTACAATTTCTAATAATTTCCAAAAATTACATTAATCCACTAATTTCTAATAATTTACAATAATTCACTAATTAAATACAATTCAATAATTTTCGAAAATGTCAATAAATTCAAACATTTCCAAAAATATATAATAATTTCAAATAATTAACTAATTCAATAATTTCCAATATTTTCCAACAATCCACTAATTCACTAATTTCCAATGTTTTCCATTTATCCAATAATTCAATAATTTTCAATAATCCAAAAATATCAAAAATTCAACAATTTCCAATAATTTCCAAATATATCCAAAAATTCAATAATTTCCAATATTTTTCAACAATCCACTAATTCACAAATTTGCAATGTTTTCCATTAATCCAATAATTCAATAATTTCCAATATTTTCATCCAATTCAACAATTCCATAATTCAATAATTTCCAATATATACATTATGTATATATGATTATAATTAATGTACATTACATATATATATATATATATATGATTATATATTATTATATATATAATTATATTTTTATATATTTTATTGTAATGAGAGAGTAAATGAGGAAGAAGAAGAAGAAATGAATCTGCTGTCTGAGTTATGTAGATTGAACTTTTTCCCGGCGCACTCTTCGCCGGGCAAGATTTAATGAGTCGCCGGGCAACAATTAGGCTCCAAAATACCTTTGCGCCAAACTTTCCCGCCGCGATCAACAAAAATACTTTACCTGGTGCACTTGATTCGCCGTTAATACTGCCATGCCTGGCAGAGGTTGACCACCCGCCGAGCAAACATTTGCCCTTTTGCGCGTTAAAGACCGTGGCCTCTTGCTTATGGTTTGCCCGGCGAGCCTCACTACATCCGCCGGGCCAAGCACCATTTACCGGCTGTGGAACCCAAAATCGTTCGAAAATTATAGAGCTGCCACGTGTCCCGTAATTCCCAAAAATGACCAAATTGCCCTTGGAAAATAACGTTGATCATTTGAAAAACACCCGCACATTAAATAATCTATTTACCAGTTAAATACGTTATTTGATCGGGTTAAAATCTCCGTAATATTGATATTCTCCCCGAGAGTTAATTATCGTTATTCTTAATAATGGATAATTAATATTAATATTAAAATACAATAAATATCATTACTATCATGATGAGCCATCATTACAATTATTAAATAATATGTTTAATAATAATATATTATTTATTAATTAAATATTCAACCGACCAATCAGAACGCTCCAAGACTCTTAAGATTTTCCTATAAATAGCAAGGCACATTTCATTTCCAAGGTACGTTGATTCTTCGCTTCGAAGTATATCCTTTTCCTCTCTCAAAGCTAACTTAGGCATCAGAGTGTTCTTGGTCGAACAACCCCCCGGATAAATCGATCGTGGCAACGATAGCTAATTGTTTGCTGTTTGTAGGAATTGTGAAGACTTTTCGCGGCGGGTTCAATCTTTGATTCAACAATCGGTGCTTTCATTGAGAGCTATTGAGATATACTCAGAAGAAGCTCTCTCCTTTGTTCATCGTTCATCTTTCTTCGTTCGTCGTTCATCGACATTGTTCGAAGATTTTGAACGTTGTTCATCGCTCATCAAGAATTCGTTCATCGTTCATCTTTCTTCGTTCGTTGTTCATCGACATTGTTCGAAGATTTTGAACATTGTTCATCACTCATCAAGAATTCGTTCATCGTTCATCTTTCTTCGTTCGTCGTTCATCGACATTGTTCGAAGATTTTGAACGTTGTTTATCGTTCATCTCCCTTCGTTCGTCGTTCGTCGTTCATCAACATTGTTCAAAGATTCTGAACGTTGTTCAAATTATCCATCAACAGCTTTCCAAATTCAAAATTCTTCGATTCGGCATGGCTAAGGTTCGTCGATCCGTTCGATCAGCTGGAGAAGGTGTTTCTGCCTCAACGGCTCAGACAAGGAACGAGGCTCGCATTGAAACTCCGGAGAAACGGCCAACTCAACCCAGGCGTGTGTCCATAGAATCACCCATGGAGACACTTGAAGGGAGGCCAGCCTTCAGTTTTGGAGTGTTCCCCTCTCCAGCTAACCAAGTACCCGCGCTAGGGGAAGGAACTTCGGTTTTACAACAAGCAAATGAGAGGTTGATGGGAAATGCATCACGACATGATCGGCCCACAACAAACATGGTCCTAAGGGACTTTCTGGACGGGTGTCATTACATCTCAGGGAGAAGTCGTCACCAACCACCCCAGGACAACTTGGCGCAGCAAGTTGAAGGGTTAAGCAAACAAGTTCAACTTCAGTTAGAGCTCTTGCAGCAACTCCTAGCAGAGAGACCAGTCCAAGAGCGGGACAGACATTCCACGTCACGTGGAAAACAAGAGCATGCTCAAAGGCGTCCTGGGAAAGAACCAGTCCACTGCCGAACAATGTCACGAGACACTTCGCTAAGCGATTACAGTGAAGAAAGTCATGCTCACCGAGAAAAAAGCCCTCAACGCCTAAAGCCATCAGTACGTGAATGACTCGGAAATAAGATTGGGTCAACTTCAAGGGTAGAGCGCTCACAGCACTCACATGGGAGTAGGGGGCCAACTTCGAGCTCTATACGAAGACCCAAAACGATCTGCCCACTGCAGTAAAGGGGAGGATGAAGCCTACTCTCCTGCACGATCCCAGAGATCAAGGGGAGAAGCTCAAAGAGGTTCTCGATGATTAGCACAAAGGGACTCTGACAGGGACCCGCCCCGATCCCCCGGGGACCACAAGGGGATGTACCCTGCTCCCGTCTGACACCCGAACCGAAAATTCCAATTTTAGCCTTAAAAACTTAAATGCATAAATGTCCGAATTATAAAGTCATACATAACCCAAATTTAACAGATGTCAGATAAGGGATACAGTCCAAAATACAAAATCCGAGCACGACACTAGAAAAGAAAATCCTGCGGGTGATCCGACCCGACAGGGGATCAGGTGCGCAGTACAAAATCTATGCCTCAGCCTCGGGGTCCTCACCAACCTCAGCAACACGACCTGGAGGGGTTACCAAAACATGAAAGGTGAGTGGGCCGAAACTCAGGTTTATAAAAACAGTATGATAAGTAAAAGATATAATTTACCCCTCCGTTTTTCCAAACATGCATGCATCAGTATTTAAAAAGAACCATAAATACATGTAATATATCACAAGCATCATATTAAGCCAGAAATGTAATATAACCCAGCTACTGCACCAACACATCTGACATTAACATCCTAGATGTCCGACGTCCCTGACGTCCAATAATGGTCACAGTCCCAAGGCTACGCGTGCCACCCGGGGTCTCAAATCCCGAGTCCAAACTCCGAACCCAGTTCGGTTATGGCATCCCAGATGCCTAGCGTCCCAGACGCTCGACGTCCCAGACGTCCAATAATATCAATCCTGCTCATGAGTCATCCTACGGTCCGGCACCTCCGTAGCATGACTCCTCGCAGGCAATGCACCGTGACCGCTCCGGGGTACCACGTCCGGAGGAGACAGTATTATACGGTGGATTATACAATGCAGTACCCAAGGAAGTCATCATATCCACATGCATACATATATAATATATATATATAATATAAAACAGTATTCAATTTCCGTAAAACGGGTTTCAGCCCAACACCGTAAAACGTGTCACAGCCGTAAATCGAGATAATCAAAATCCGTTATTGATTCACGCACACATATAGATATACGGAAATGAAAACGGTTATGCATGCAAGTGTTGATAAAAACGGGCCCACTCACAGTACGCTCCCGCTGCGAATAACGCGCGTACGAACTTGTCTCCGGAATTAACGTAAGTTTCCTGTCATTTCCAATCACACACAAGTGTCATTATAGGTCCTTAAAATACCCTCAAGAAGTTCAAAACAGAAACCGGTTCGGGAAAGCCGGCCAACACGCTTCCCGAGACATCCGGCCCTAAACTGACCTTCCTCACTATCTCAGATCAACATGGTTATTTCACAGAAAATGTTCAAAATGATGAAAGGATTAAAAGTCATGTTGATCGTGAACCGAGATAGTGCTCAACGCACCCTCACGCGCCGCCCAAAGTGGCTGCGCGTGAAAGCCCCGCGCTGCTACAGTGACACTGCTACAGTGCCGTCGTCTCTGCCCGATTTACTGTAATTTGGGTCTTCAACCCGCGGTGTGACCCGATTAAATAACCCTCCATTTCTACTTAATTTCATTCATTCTTGATTCTAACATGTTCTAACATCTTTTAATTACAGTTCCTAGTCCCCTAATCATCTCGACAAGCCCTAAATCGTCCTATCCAAACCCGAACAGCCTCACGGGTCGATTCCCAGAACTCCCCCAAACTAGCTCTATTATCCAATTAAATCATACAGGAGCATAAGGGGACCTAGACTAACTAAATGGAACCATCAATTGAACGAAACATTACCTGGAAGTAGCCGTCCAAACACTGCGATTTCCTCTGCACACGGCGGTCACCGTCCCAGCTCCTCCGTGGCTGGTTGCCGTCGATTCCGATATGGACAAGTTCCAAATGCTCCCAGAAAGCTCACTCGGTGATTGGTTTCGTCCAATAGGCCGTAGAAATTGAACTTGGATTTTTCCCTCCAAACTGGTTTTCTCTGAACTGGAACTTGGGTTCCTGGGCACACAACGATCATCCCCCTTCAATGACTGCACGCACAAGTTTCTGTCACTCCCAGAAGACTTCCACAGTGCAAAGATTGGTCCCAAAACCCGTAGGAATCGAATTCGGAAATTTCCCCCCAAAAACCCGAAACTATTCTTCACGGCTTCCCCTCAGTCTCTCACAGTCTCTCAACCTCAACTGATGCCAACTGAACCCTTCTCTCACTCCCCTTACGCGGTTAATCGATCAAGGAGGCCAACTCCCGTGGGAGACATCCTCAGGTCGCACAGAACCTGCTTCCAGCACACAGAGCCCATAACCAAATTTTTAAAGCTTCCCCGTGCTCTGAACGGCCACAAACCACACTCCCAACGTCTCAAATTACATAAACAATGCCCACAATCAGTCCACTCAGTGTTTAAACAATTGCACGCCCACAAACACCACGGCATGGCCGTGTACTCTGCTTTTCATGGTTGCTGCTACAGTAACCGTGCAAAAAGACCAAAATGCCCTCAGGGCAGAAATTACCAAAATGCCCTCCAACTTCCGTGACTCGTAACTCGGTCATCCGATGTCCGTTTCACGCGTGCCACCTGTCGTTATACTCAGGGCATCGAGACGAATCCAACGGTCTTCGGATCGTGTGAAAATTCACGGTATTTCAAAAAGTCAACTTTTTCCCCTAATTCGTCCCAATTACGGTAATGCCCCTGAACTTCCGAACGTCGCAACTTCTCCCCTGTTCGTCCGAATTGGACGTGCCGCCTGTCAATGGACTCGTGACGTCCCGAACTACATCACGGCCATCGGTCAAGGTCCGTTTGACCCACCAATCAAAAAGTCAACAATTTGACCTAATCATTCACAAGGGTAAAAAATGTCATTTCATTCCATATTTTACAATATTACAATCTACGAATTTCCGGGGTGTTACAGACTCATCGCCTCGGCGAGGAGCGTTGCAGGCTAATTGTAACGACCCGTCCCAATTTCCATGATTAGATTAGTGACTAATCACGATTAGTGACTAATCACGATTAGTGACTAATCACGATTAGTGAGGTTAATCGTTGATTAGTTAGGCTAAATCGGACGAACGATGCGAAATGACCGTTTTGCCCCTAGCGTGGGTAAAATGTTGAATTTTCGTTCGGGCGGTCAAATGGACTTTGACCGATGACCGTGACGTAGTTCGTGACGTCACGAGTTCATAGACAGGTGGCACGTTCAATTCCGACGTTCGGGGAGGAAGTTATGACGTTCGGAAATTTAGGGGCATTTTGGTAATTTTGGTTAAATGGAGTCAAATGTTGACTTTTTGACCAAAAGGTCCGATGGCCGAGGGTCGAAGACCATTACGTAGATAAGGACGATACGAATCCATAGGCAGGCGGCACACTGAAATCGGACTTCGAACAGGAGAGTTATAGGTCATGGAAGTTCAATTTCACTATGCACGAACTTCGAGACGGGGACGATTTGGCGAAATCTGATTTGGGCAGATATTTTGGTGGGTCCCATGGATGAGTGACAAGTGTCACTCATCCTATTGGCTAAATCCCCCAAAAATGTGGATCTACTTAATAAAATAATATTATAATTATTATTATATAATTAATCTATCCTACCATTAATCCTAACCATCCATTATCAATTAATCTCTCAATCCTCACCCTCCATTTCACTCCTCTCACCAGATCCACATCATCATCTTCATTTTTTTGCATTTTCTTCTTCTCCAAACACAAAACCCGAACCCCCCTTATCCACCATTTTCATTTTTCTTCAAAACACACAAACACCACAATCCTCCATCAAGTGTGACCGTGTGAGAGTGAGGGCAGGACTGGGATGAGGAGGAGGACACGACGGCGGGGGGTGGCTCACGGCGGATGGTGGACGGCGGAGAGACCGTGAGGTAAGGAAAATGTTTGAAATTTTGAGTTTGGGTTTTAATGGTTTTTACTCCATTTCGTTTATTGGGTAAGGTTTCTGGGGACCCTAGGAGTAGAATAGGATTATTTTTGGGGCTTGGGATGGCCGGACATGGCCGTGAACGGCCGGAGAAAATCTGGCCACCATTGATGGCGGATGGAAGCTCGGTTTCGGGTGGTTTTTCTTAGTTTTAGGGATTGGGTTAGATAGGAAATGAAGAAATAGGAATTTAGGAATTAAAATGGGAGCAAACGGACCCCGAATCAGTCCAGAAACGGAAGAAAAACCCGAGATGAACAGTGTTTTGCTACAGTAAACTGGTTCAGTTTTGTAGTTGATGACGATGAACAGTATTTTCGACTTTCTAGGGGCTCGTGAGGACGCGTGGGCCATAATTTGGGAAAGTGTTCAACACGGAAAATCTTCTATTCGATGTAACGAACATTTTGGGACTGGTTTCGTGTCAATTAGACACTGTCTCGATATGTTTCGGGGCATCGGAAGGTTTAGGATCGGTTTAAAAATAGTTAAAAATACGGGAAAATTACGGGGCTTTAGTGGGAGGTTAATTAAGTAGTTATTAACCTTCTATTAAAATTTGGACAGGTTTGGGAGTCCCGGTAATGGTGATCGGCTCGGGGAGCCGTATGACACGCAAATTGAGGCGGCAGCTCGGACGGTCTGTGAGTGGACTTTGTTTTCTAAATTGGTGCATGCATAAATGTTTATTATATGTTTTATTGCATGTTTGATGATGCCATGGGTGCATTTTTATGTGGTTACGTATAGGCACGTAATTCGAGGTTTCGGCCTTATACGGTGCTTATACGGGTCTGTATTCCTTTAATGATTTAAATGAAATGGTTTTGGATTTCTAAATGGATAAACTCGGGTATGAGACCCATTTGGTTTTGTCTCGGGCATATGACACTATTTACGACCTTCGGGTCTAAATCGTGGTCGCGACGGGTGCTATGTGCACGGCGATTGACGATACGACGCTCGCATCCGGATTGGGATGTGTTCCTTCCGGAGAGGTCACGATGCACGATTCGTGGTCGAGCAGCCTGGGGAGGCTCGACTTCGGAGTGCTGACGGTTTAGGATAGCGATCGGTGATGAGTGCACCATGATCTTGTGGTGGTCGCGTCGGTTGATTTGTTCACGGCGACATACCAGGATTGAGGGCGGTCCTGGATGGATGGTTGCACGCATCACTATGATCAGAGTCGTGACTGACCCTTCGATATCGGGCACGGTGCCCAGTTGATGTCATATGTTCGGGCACGAGACCCAGATGTTTTACACTGATGATTTCGGGTCAGGGACCCTAGATGGATTTCCAAGTTCATGGCGGTTTAAGGGAACCGGCATGAACTCTGGAAAGGTCATTGTGGTTCATGACGGTTTATGGGAACCGGCATGAACCTTTGTCAGGTCATTCTAGTTCATGACGGTTTATGGGAACCGGCATGAACCCTTGTTATGGATTTTATGGATCATGACGGTTCAAGGGAACCGGGCATGAACGTTTATTTTATGTATATACATGTATTCATATACCATCCTTTACTTCTATTATCTCCTCCGGGGAGGGTCGTTGGTCTGGGTGGACCCCGGAGTAGTCACGGAGCACCGACTGAGTGGAGTCACCCCCCAGTTGGGTTCCTTACTCTCAGGAAGGCTATGATTACTATTACCTCGGGTAGGGTCAGTGGTCTACGAACATTGATCTTGACTTTAAGAAGACTCGGATTGAGACCTGGGTAGCACGCGCGTAGCTTTGGAAACCGTGACAGGATTGGTTGTGTGAATTATATGTATATGTGATGTATGCTATATATGATATATGATGTGGGTTTACACAGGTTTTGGGCAGTGGCCCGTATGGTTAGTTTCTTATGATTTGGGCTGAGTCCCTTATGGATTTGGGCAGTGGCCCGTGTACTTGGTTTCATTATGGTTTTCTGGATAAATGGTTTTCGAATGCATGCATGCTTTTTAGTGGAGGGTATAAAGGTCTTCTTTATGAAATATGTTTTTATAAATTCTTTATTTTTGTCCACTCACAGTCTTTCTGTTTTTAATACCCTTCAGGTTGGATACGGTGTGGACTGTAGCAGAGATCGAGATATCACACACCTCCTCCGGATCCTGGCGTACTCTGATAGCCCAGGAGGGCAAAGGTCGGAAATATCCCTTGTCTGACACTTCGTGTCAGACGGGAGTAGGGTCATCTCGCACTAATCCCGGGGGGATTGGATGGGTCCTGTCACTAATGATGTTCAAAAAATGCTAGACGTGCACCTTCGTGCTCAACAAGGTGGTGAACTAGAGGACGATCTACGTCGCCAGATACAGCTCTCTACGTCCTTTATAAGGTATATTGAGGAGGAGCCATTCCCCCAGAGGTTCGCAACACCAAACTTCACTCAATTCAAAGGAGCCTCTGACCCGGTAAACCACATAGATTATTACCGAGGAGTCATGATCCCCCACAGGTCTAACGATGTGCTCATGTGCAAATTTTTTCTAGCTTCTCTTCAAGGCCAAGCCATGACTTGGTTCAATCATCTCCCCCCGAGGTCGATTGAGTCCTTCGAAGAGTTGGCCCTGGAATTTGTGAAGGAATACGCACAACTTCGGACAATCAAGGTGAAAGATGACCATTTTTTCTCTGTCCGAAAGAGAGCAAAAGACACTCTACGACAATACATACGGAGATTTTGTGAAGAGAAGTCTTGCATTATCGGATGTAATGACCTTGTTGCGGAAATGGCATTTAAGCAAGGGCTTCCTTGAGACAGCCAGCTTTACGGGGACATCGTCATGAGCAATGCGCAAAGTCTCACCAAAATACTTTCGCTAGCAGAGCGACATGCAAGTTGGGAGGACGAGAAGAGCGCCGCTCATACTCAGGACCATGCTGGGGCTAGTGAAAAGGCCTCCAATGAGGATGAGCCCCATGGAAAGTTTGCGACTGGAAAGCTCAACAAGCGCAAGGCGGGGCAGCACTCCCAAACGCCAGTTATGGGGAAGCCTAACTTGCAGCTATCTTTACCAGTCCATCAGATCTACAATGAAATTAAGGACAAGCCATGGTTTAAGAAATCGGAGCCAGTCAAGGGTAATCAAGATAATGCTGATAAAACCAAATGGTGCGCCTATCATGAATGTTATGGGCATAATATCAGCACATGTATATCTTTCGAAAGATATCTCCGAAATCTCCTGAAGGAGGGGCATTGTACAGACTACATCAAGAAGAAGACTGTAAATCACATGGAGAACAAAGAGCCAAACTAGCCAGCGTCAAAGGTGATCCGCATCAACTAGACGCAAGTCAACATTAGAGAGACATAAAATTATATGAAGCTTTTCAATTTTGCTTTCAAGTTGTCTTCTAAATTCAAGTATCAATGGAATGAGATTGACAAATTGATTTGTTTACCATGTACAATTTTCAAAGCTTATTCTCTCTAGTATAAAACACCATCGTCATCGAAGCATCCAAGCCTTCGTCATCGAAGCATCCAAGCCTTCGTCATCGAAGCATCCAAGCCTTCGTCATCGAAGCATCCAAGCCTTCGTCATCAAAGCATCCGAGCTTTCGCCCTGCGAAGCATCTAAGCCTTCGCCATGCGAAGCACCTAAGCCTTCGCCATGCGAAGCACCTAAGCCTTCGTCATCGAAGCATCCAAGCCTTCGTCATCGAAGCATCCAAGCCTTCGTCATAGAAGCATTCGAGCCTTTGCCCTGCGAAGCATCTAAGCCTTCGCCATGCGAAGCACCTAAGCCTTCATCATCGAAGCATCCAAGCCTTCGCCCTGCGAAGCATTCAAGCCTTCGTCATCGAAGCATCTAAACCTTCTGAGTCCTGCAAATTTCTGCGCAGTAAGGAGAGCTCATCTCGAGCGGTATCTCACTCATTTTCTATCAGCATCCTCTCTGCACGGCTCATCTCCAACTCGCCCACTTTGGCTTCCGATGTGAAATTAGGACCTTAAGTTTTCTTAAGTTATCGTAATCTCACATCGACAACATAACTTTCCGTTTCTGCGGCCCTTCGCGTCAAGATGGCACATTGGCGGGACCAGAACGGACAGGTTAGGAAAGAAGTTGCTCGGCATGCTTTTTGGTTAGGAAAGAAGTTGCTCGGCATGCTTTTTTATCCCAAGAACCAATAGGTCCTTGTTTATCGTTCTTCTTCTGAACAACGGTTCTTTTCAAGCACAGTGGAGCGCTCAACCACTTCTTGATTAGGATGTCTGAAGGCCTCCCGCCATTCATATCTCTAAATGGAGAAAGTAGCCGGCTCATGTCCCGGGACTCTGGAGGAATTTTAAGGGCCATGTCAATCTTTTTGAGATCAGACTGACCTCCAAACCTGTTGTACAGCTCATCAAACATGCGGAAGTGCGAGGCCATCCTTAAGTTTGGAGAGGCATGACTGTCGCCAAGCTCCACGAGAGCGTCGCTTGGAAAGGCAATTTGATTGCGAGCCTTCCACTCCATGAGGTCTTGAGGCTTCTCAAACTCCATATCTTTCCCTCGGAATGGACTTAGGCCACGAGAACCGCCACGCTCCCACAAAGCAAGATTGCTGGGTCTCTCGGCACCTTGAAACATAGTGAGCATATTTGTGGTACTAACAGGAGTCACAGTGAATGTGATCCAGCCTACCAATGCTCACTAGTCACGTCCGCAAGTGCACTGAGTCACCGCCAAATCTCTGTCGACTGTTCAGCCAAACTTCGCCCACCACGTGGCACTGGTTGTACACCCGCTCCAACAAAGTTTCTAAACACCTTCGACGGACTCTTGACACGTAGCAAGCATATTTGTGATACTAGCAAGAGCCACATTAAATGTGAGCCCGCCTACCAATGCAAGCACGCACCGTCCAAACTGCTCGTTTTCCAGCGCTTTCCAGAAATCTCGAATCCTGTCCAAAAATATCATGAAAGGTCATCAATGACTCTAAAAATATCATATCAATTTTTCACAATTTTTCGGGAATTAAATATTAAATTAAAACATAACCTAAACCTTTGGACCCTCGAAACAGTATCGATACGATGTCCGGTTAACTCGTACCCAATACCAAAAATGTTCGTTACATTGAGTATAGCAAAACACTTGTTGAACACTTCCCCAGAAAGTCTACCACGCGCCCTCACGCACCGCCGTGAGTGGCTGCGCGTGAAACCCACGCGCTGTGAACAGTGATTGCTACAGTGTCGTCCCTACAACCCGTTTCTCTGATAAACGGGTCGTGCAACCTGCGTCGCAACCCGAATAGTTTCCTGTCAATTTGACACCCAATCCTTCAATTGAACATTCAAAAAGCTTAGGTGTAAGTCTAATTAAAGTTCTGTATACTTAAAAAGCTTAGGTGTAAGTCTAATTAAAGTTCTGTATACTTAATTAGACAATTGATTACCTTAAACCACACGATTCGAAGAACACTGGGCAAAATTCGATCTTCGAAATTCATCAATCTCAACAGATTAACTTCAATTGATCCACCTAGAAGCTTAAATGGGCTATGTTAAACCAATTCCCCACTTCAATTGCATCGATTGATCACTCCACGATCACAACTCAACCTCGAATTTTGCTTCCTGTCGCCTTGACCGATCAGTGTAATGACCCGTCCCGAATATCGGGATTGAACTTGCAGAACTCAATTAGAGTTGGATTAGAAGGGATCAGTTGAAAGAACGGATTAAATTGGTGTCGAATTGGGTGAGTTTGAACCGGGTCTGTTCGCGGGTTTTTCAACCCGTTTACCAGACAAACGGGTGTAGAAGGAGCACTGTAGCAGTACTGTAGCTGGCGCGTGGCTTTCACGCGCAGCCGCTTGCGGCGGCGCATGGGGGCGCGTGAGCGGGAATCCCGAGGTGCGATCAACATGACTGTTGATCCTCTCAATGTAACGAACATTTTGACGCTGGTTTCGAGGAAATCGGATATCGTTTCGGAGTTGTGATTTCCAGTATTTACGGAAAAATGTGCAGCTCGGAAACAGACCGTTTTGAACGGTTTGTGTGAGTGGACTTTTGTTTTCTAACTGTGATGCATGCATATATGATTTAAAATGCTTTATTATATGATTTGATATGCTTTGGCATGATTGGTATTTCAATTCGGTGATTTCTCGGTTTTATGATTATTATATTATTATATTCTGGCACGATTTTCGAGAAATCATGAAATTGGCTTAAAATGATATTGTGGGCGTGTGAGCCCAAGAAAATAATGATTTTGACTCGGATTTGGAGTTACATGTGAATTTGATGAATTTGATGATTTTTGGTATTCTGTTGATTTTGTGATTATTTTAATCAGTCTTTCGGGCACGTTTTACGAGGAACGTGCAAATGATGTTTTGGGCTAGGCCCGGATTGAAAATGATGTTTTGACTCGGATTATGAGTCAGGAAATTGAATATGATATTTGGACTCGGATTATGAGTCAGTGATTGATTTTTCTGGATTTACGTGATCGTGGCAACTCGGGTTTACAGTTGCACGGATTTACGTGAAATTGATTGTAACGACCCATCCCAAAATTCGAGATAAAATTTGTAACTAATCATGATTAACGGGGTTAATCAGTGATTAGTTGGGTGAAATCGGACGAACGGTGCAAAATGACCGTTTTGCCCCTAGTCGTGGGTAAAACGTTGACTTTTAGTGCGGGCGGTCAAACGGACTTTGACCGATGACCGTGACGTAGTCTGGGACGTCACGAGTTCATAGACAGGTGGCAAGTTCGATTCCGACATTCGTGGTGAAAGTTATGACGTTCGGAAGTTCAGGGTCATTTCCGTAATTTGGACGAAGTTTGGGAAAATGTTGACTTTTTGATCGGGAGGTCCGATGGCCAAGGGCCAAGGACCGTTAGGAAGGTCTCGAAGCCCTGAGTACAGCGACAGGTGGCACGCGTCAAACGGACATCGGGTGACCAAGTTGCGGGTCACGGAAGTTGGAGGGCATTTTGGTAATTCTGCGCGGCGGTTACTGTTCACCACCGTGAAACAGAGTCTGCACGGCCACGCCGTGGTGCTTCGAGCAATCCCATTGTTTAATCCTGATAGTGGCCGGCCAGAGTGAATTGTTTATGCGTTTTGAGGACGTTGGGAACATGGCTACACAGCCTGGACAGAAGCAGAGCACGGGAAGGAGTTTAAAATTGGCTGGGTTTTGTTTGCGGGAAGCAATTCTCAGTGAGTCTGAGAGTGTTCCCCACGAGTGTTGGCCGCTTCGATCGATTATCCGAGTACTGGAGGATGGGAGGTTCATTTCGAACCAAAGTGAGGGCTGAGAGTTGAGAGGAAACGGGGGTTCTGGGAAAAATCAGTTTTGGGGGGAATTTCAATTTCTCAATTAGGAGTCGAGTTGAACGAAACGGAGAATTGTTTTAATCTTCTGGGATCATTTGCAACCGAACCACATCAATTTCGGGGGAAATCTAGCACAGACGGGCCATGAACGGGAGCCCCTGGTTTCAGAGATTTTCGAGCTTGAGGTCGACAACTTCCAGGTAATTTTTCCTCAAATTGACGGTGCTAAAGTGTTCGTTTAGGTCTCTGGAAACTATTGTCTAAGTTAATTTTGGAATGGGGTCGAGTTGGGTGAGTTTCGTACTTCGACCCGTTGGGATGTCGAGTTCGAGTTGATCGGTTTGGGGCTGTGTTGACTTGAATGTGGGACACAGACCTTTAATTAAGTATGTTGCGAGTCCATCTGATTGATCTATTGAAGAAATTAGTTAGTTTATCGCAGGGATTGAACCGGGTCACACTTGCGGGTCGACGGCCCGTTTACCAGGGAAACGGGTGAAGAAGATGTACTATGCACCGCACTGTAGCAGGCGCGTGGCTTTCACGCGCAGCCGCTTGCGGCGGCGCGTGAGGGCGCGTGGGACGGTTTTTCAAGGTGAGTTCAAAACGACTTCTGTCCTACACGGTGTAACGAACATTTTAGCGTTGGTTTCGAACTTATCGGACACCATTTCGATGTGGTTCCGAGGGTCCGAAGATTTCTATTACGTTTGTAATAAATGATTAATTCCCGGAAAATTATGGGAAATTAGTATGTTGATATCTGAGTCCTTAGTGACACTAAAGTATGTTTTCGGGCAAGATTTGGAATTCTGGAAAATATCGGAAATTACGGGCATGCGTGCGGCACGAAACCGAGCTTTAAAATTGGTGTGTGAGTGGACGTTGCTTTCAAATTTAATGCATGCATAAATTATTTCTATGATTTTATGATTATGAGTATAAGTTGTGATTGAGGTGACCTACGAAATGGGTCACTCGTGTGAAATTACATGTGATTTATAAAAACCGAGCTTTACTATACATGTGAAATTACACGTATTTTGAGACATTGGTCACTCGTGTACTTAATGATGGTTTAATGAAAGAAGTTATATGAAATGGGTATAAAATGACTTAAGAAGGTTGTTTATGATTTGCGAGTGTGACCTACGATTTTGACACGTTTTTCGAGAACGTTCCGGATTTGCACGTTTTATGAGATTTCGAGTTATTGTGATTTGATCACTGCTGATGTTTGAATTTGGGGATTGAAATGAGACTTGTGATTTTGAGGATTTTAAAAATGGGTTTTGAGTATATTCTGATTGGATCGTGATTTTGGTGATTATGATTGTGGTTTCGATGTGTTGAAAATGTGATTTGAGAAATGAAGTGATATCAAGGAATTAAAAATGGCTTTTGAAAAAGACGATTTCTGGTTTGGTGCTTGGGGCAGAAAAGTAACTTTGATTTACGAGTTTTCAGTTTTCAGAAATTTAAAGTGGATTCTTGGTTTGGGTTCGGGATAATGTTTCCGGATGCCGGCTTACGGAATCATTATCGCGAATTCGAATTCGGGAATGAAAAAGGATTTAATAAAGTGATTTGGTATGATTGTACATGCCCCGTGTTTAATGATTTGATTATGTTTGTGAAGTATGATTTGGAGAATTGAATGTGGAAATTCGGACCATGCGTCTTGTTGTGAAAAATGTGATTTTGGGATGGATCCCACGTTGTCGTGATTGATAAACTGTTTTGGGGTTTAAAGACCCGTTGAAAACTGCTTGGGGTTTAAAGACCCATTGTTGTGTTTGAAAACTGTTTTGGGTTAAAAACCCGGTGCTATTGCTGGAGCACGTTTTGAGTTTAAAGACTCGGTTAATTGATGACGGGGGAGGGCCCTTAATGAGTTTAAAGACTCGGTTACTGTGATACCCCCAAGGCCTATTGAGTATGTTCTGAGTTTAAAGACTCGTTGATATCCCGGGAAGGCCTGTTTATGCGCATGGTTTTGAGTTTAAAGACTCGGGCGCACTTGTTATCCAGCAAAATGATTGACTTACGATTTATTGATGATTTCTGATGTTTCGGTTGAGTTGGGCAGTGGCCCGGTATGTGGTTGATGGTTTTGGATCATGTTGTGCATTTGGTTGATTTGTGGTTTTTGGGCTGAGGCCCGGTGTCTATGATTGCGGGCTAAGACCCGATGGTTGAGGAAGGTAAAAATGATTTCGAGATTCATACGAGTTTTCCTTATGTTGGAATTTGATACACAGTTTTTCGTATGTGGAAAATGTTAACCGATTGCGAAATGATTTTTTTGTATGCATGCATTGGTTTTTACGCGGAGGGTAAAAACGTTCGATGTAACTGTTTTGCTAAACTGATTTATTTTTTTCCACTCACACCATTTGGTTTTATTAACCCTCTCGGTCGTTGTGCGTTGTTCGAGGCTGTACGAGGGGCGGAGGCATGAGTAAGTACGTGTGGCTATCCCTGGTTTGGCAAGTACTGAGGGTAACTTGGGATTTTCAGTCATCTTGTCAGACGGGAGCAGGACCGGGCACGGTTATGTATGTCCTACAGGGACGGGTCCTGTCAAATTGGTATCAGAGCACTAGGTTGCTGATGCTGTTGCCATGCCATACCTCCGGAACGTGAGCCTCGTGCGCGACCTGGTATTGAGATGGGTATATTAGGGTATTTGAGACCTTGTGAATAATCTCGGAATGTAATTGACCTTGGTTTGTGGGTCAGATATTAATTTGTGTAACTACGGCTTACTAATTGTCGAATCAGTATTCTTGTGGGTCCTAGGATTTGTTGGATCCAGAGGCTTGGAAGGTAGCACAATTGGGTAGGTTGGACCCAGGATGAGATTATTCTCAGTAAATTCCTTGTGCAGAATGTGAGTTCCCAACGTCTAGAGTGTGTTGGGGTATTCCTAGGCTTTGTAAGTGGTTTATGATGTGGTTCTCCTGCGGTAATTTGCTAGGTGACCGTGACAGGACCCGCCCCGATCCCACAGGGACCACAAGGGGACGTGCCCTGCTCCCGTCTGACACCCAATAATTCATACCAATTTTAACCTCAAAACATTTAAAAGCATAAATAACCAAATTAAAGTCATACATAAAATCCGAATTAAACGAATGTCAGACAAGGGATATAATCCAAAATTACAAATTTGCGAGCACGACTCTAAAGTAATCCTGCGGGTACACCGCCCAGCAGGGGTTCAGGTACGCAGAAGTAGATCTATGCCTCAGCCTCTAGTTCCTCCTCTACCTCAGTTTCCCGACCTGGAGGGGTTATCAAACAGTAAGGGTGAGTGGACCGAAACACAAGTTTATGAAATCGTTTGATAAGTAAAACATATAATTTACCCCTCCGTTTTCCAAATATGCGTGCACCATAATTCCAAAATCATAAACCATATAATATGAACCATAAGGCATATAGCAAAACCATAACCATAATTTTAGTTGCTGCACTATACACTCCAATCCCGACATCCCTGATGTCTGACGTCCCTGACGTCCAATAGGTCACAATCACAAGGCTACGCGTGCCACTCGGGTCTCAATTCCGAGTTCAATCCCCGAACCCCGTTCGGGTACAGCATCCCCGATGCTTAGCGTCATAGACGCTGGACGTACTAGACGTCCGTGACCTCTCCGGGGTACCTCATCCGGAGGAGACAATATAATATGGAAGGATCTATACAGTGCAGTAACAAATACATTTTATTGATATCCACATGCAAACATATATATACATAGATAGAATCCGAACCAATCATTCACTTTCATCGGACGGGTCTCAAGCCCAAATACCGTGAAACGTGCCATAACCATATTTTCCATATCATCAAAACCATCATTGTTTTAGCATGTGAATAAGTATAATAAAACCAGAAAACATTTATGCACACAAGGGTTTAAGAAAATGGCCCACTCACAGTACAATCCTGCTAGAAACCGAACGTATACCCTCGTCCTGGTACAAATGTACAATCCCTGTCAAATCCAAGTATTCGTAAAGGTCAAATTAAACCCCCAACATTCAACCATGAAAGCCTAGGTCGAAACCGACCCGGGAAAGCCGCCCGAACGCGCTTCCCAAGGCAATAAACCTTATTTTGACCAACTTAATGATCTCCGATCGACCCGAAACCACCGCCATTGGATCCGGATCGTCGAAACCTAAAGAATGGTGGTGGTCCCACCAGAAACACTGTTCACACGCGCCCCCACGCGCCGGTCAACGTGGCGGTCAACGCAGGAACAGTTCCTGCTGACGTCATCGCTGACGTCACTGCTGACGTCAGCATGACGTCATGCTGACGTCATCTGACAGCTGTCAGGTCTGACGTGTCAGACTCTGACAGGTGCCACGTGTCAACATCCAATTGGTCCACCTCACTGATCTGTCAGACCACGTGTCAGATCTGACATGTGCCACGTGTCAGCACGGCACTGGTCCACGTCACTGACATGTCAGTGACACGTGGCAGTCCCTGACTGGTCCACGTCACTGACATGTCAGTGCTGACTGTGCACTGACATGTGACACGTGTCGGCTCACGGTTGGTCCACGTCACCTGACAGTCTGACAGGGTGCCACGTCAGCACCACTGTCCTCAGACGGGTTGACCCGTTTCTCTGCAACTTGGGTCGAACAGACCCGCGATCACGACCCGGTCACCATTTCTTCTACACCCAACCATTTTCACTCTGGTTTGTTCCTAGATGTTCGTCTTATACCCAGGAATAGTTCTAGCTAATTAAAATCAATAAACAAGGGCTGAAACAAAGACTTACCTCGATGAACAGACCCGGGTTCCCGTCGCCGTTTGCACTCCGTTCAGGCCACCTCCGGTCGTGAACTCAAGCCCAGAAGGTTCCTATAAGTCCCTAGAGTCGATTAGGATTAATAGGAAACAAAACTAAACGTGGGAATTCGAGTTACCAAAATCTGAGTTTTAGAAACCGTTTCGGGTTTTCCGGTTTTCCCCCCACGCCGCCGTCCTCCGCCGTGCTCACTGCCACCGTTCAGCCTCGCCGGCAAGTCCCCAATACACAGACACAGAGAGTGGATGGTTTGCTGGAAAGGTTGGATCGAAATGGCAGAATGTGCTCTGCGGGTGTGAATTATAAAGAAATGGAGGGAAGGAAATGGATGGCTCAGATTGAATCTCCAGATTAGATCAAGGGCTGAGATCTGATCTGGGGTTTTCAATCCAAAGGCTGACATTAAAAGCTGGTTCAAATGTTTAATTAATCCAATAGTGGATCTGATCCAATCTAGACAATGGGTGAGTGACACTTGTCACTCCCCAGGTGTCCTTCAATCAGAATTTCTGAATAAAATATTCGACACGAAAACCGAGACACGAACTTCCCGAATTCACGTTTCTGACCATAACTTCCTCGTACGAAGTCCGATTTCGGCGTGCCGCCTGTCTACGGACTCAGGACGTCGAAGCCTACCCAACGGTCCTTGAGTCAACTGAAAATTTGTTGTCAAAAGAAAAGTCAACATTTTCCCCCGAGAGTCCAAATTACGGTAATGCCCCTGAACTTCCGATAGCCATAACTTTTTCCCTGATCGTCCGAAATGGACGTGCCACCTGTCTATGAACTCGTGACGTCCCGAACTACGTCACGGTCATAGGTCAAAGTCCATTTAGTTCCTCAATCAAAAAGTCAACAATTTGACCATACCATTCACAGGGGTAAAATCGTCAATTCACACAAAAAAAATACAATATGGAAATCCTCGAATTTCCGGGGTGTTACAACCTTCCCCCCTTAAGAAATTTCGTCCTGAAATTTCAAAGAAACAAATGAGGAAATTGTTCTCGCATCTGAGCCTCGGGCTCCCATGTGGCTTCTTCCACATCCTGGTTTCTCCAGAGAATTTTCACGAGAGGGATCGTCTTTCGACGTAGTACCTTGTCCTTCCGATCCAAGATCTGTACTGGTTGTTCTTCAAAGCTCAAATCCTCCCGTAGTTCGACAGGTTGTTCCCTAAGTACATGAGAAGCATCACGTACGTACATCCGCAACATCGATACGTGGAAAACATCGTGAACTCTTGATAGTTCTGGGGGTAGTGCCAATCTGTATGCAACCTTGCCAATTCTCTCCACGATTTCATAAGGTCCGATAAAACGCGGACTCAGTTTCCCCCGTCGGCCAAAACGGATAATCCCTTTCCACGGAGACAACTTCAGGAAGACAAAATCTCCCACTTCAAACTCCAAGTCTCGAATCCGTCGGTCGGCATAACTCTTCTGGCGATCCTGTGCCACCTTCAATCTTTCCTTGATCACGCGAACAGTTTCCATGGTTAAGTCCATTATCTCCGGCCCTACAGCCGCTCGCTCCCCTACCTCCGTCCAGCAGATAGGTGTCCTGCACTGTCGGCCATACAGTGCCTCATACGGTGCCATCCCGATGCTTGCCTGATAGCTGTTGTTGTAAGCGAATTCCATCAATGGCAAATGAGTATCCCAAGAGTCTTGAAACTGTAGTACACATGACCTCATCATGTCCTCCAGGGTTTGAATGGTTCTCTCAGACTGTCCATCGGTCTGTGGATGGAAAGCAGTACTGAAACGTAGGTTTGTTCCCAAAGTAGCTTGCAAACTCCGCCAGAACCTGGAAGTGAAACGCGGATCACGATCGGACACGATTGATTCCGGCGTACCATGAAGTCGTATGATTTCCTTCACAAACAGCTGAGCCAGTCGGTTAGGTTTATAGGTTTCCAGAACTGGCAGAAAATGGGCTGATTTGGTTAACCGATCCACGATCACCCATACTCCGTCCACTCCACTCTGAGTCCTCGGTAACTTAAAGACGAAGTCCATGGTGATGTGATCCCACTTCCACTCAGGAATCGGAAGTGGCTGCATAGCCCCATACGGTCTCTGCCGTTCCGCCTTAACCTGCTGACAGGTTAAGCATTTGCTCACGAACTCAGCAATATCCTTCTTCATTCCTGGCCACCAATAATGGTTCCGGAGGGTACGGTACATCTTTGTACCTCCCGGATGCATAGCATAGGCCGAACTGTGGGCCTCCTCAAGTATCTCGGCCCGTAACTCTGCCACTGCAGGTACGCACAAACGGCCCAATTTCACCAGTGCTCCATCGTCCCGGATGGTAAAATCCTGTCTCCCATCCGCATCGGCCTCAATTCTGTAAATACAGAGTATCGGATCCTGCAGTTGTGCTTCAATGATCCGATCAATCAGTACCGGTCGCACATGGAAGCTGGCCAACAAAGCTCCATGCTCGTCAGTACCCAAAATAACTCCCGCCTTCCGGAGTTCCACCAGCAAGGGAAGATACACCACCCCAAGGTGTGCAATAGTTCCTGCTGATTTCCTGCTGAGTGCATCCGCCACCACATTGGCCTTACCCGGATGGTACTCGATCGTACAGTCATAGTCCTTCAGTAGCTCCAACCATCTCCGTTGTCTCATGTTGAGCTCCTTCTGAGTGAATAAATATTTAAGACTCTGGTGGTCGGTGTATATTCGACACGTTGCGCCGAACAGATAATGTCTCCAGATCTTGAGAGCATGAACCACCGCTGCCAACTCCAAATCATGGGTAGGGTAGTTCAACTCATGGGTCTTCAGCTGCCGGGATGCATAGGCGATAACCTTGCCAGTTTGCATCAACACGCAGCCTAGACCTTGCAGCGATGCATCACTGAAGACCACAAACTCTCCACTGTCATCCGGCAATGCAAGGACAGGTGCAGTGGTCAATCGATCCTTCAACTCTTGAAAGCTCCGATCGCACTGCTCGTCCCAGATAAACTTTACTCCCTTTCGAGTCAAACGAGTCAATGGTGCAGCAATTTTGGAGAAACCCTCCACGAATCTCCGGTAGTAACCTGCCAATCCGACGAAACTCCGCACCTCGGTCACTGTTGTCGGTTTAGCCCAGTTGGTCACCGCTTCTGTTTTCTGGGGATCCACGCAAATCCCATCCGTCGATATCACGTGTCCCAGAAAACCAATACTGCTCAGCCAAAACTGACACTTGCTCAGCTTGGCATACAATTGTTCTTGTCTCAGTTTCTCCAAGACCAGCCGTAGATGTTCTTCATGTGCACGGGCACTCCTCGAGTATACCAAAATATCATCGATGAACACAATCACGAACTTATCCAGGTAGGGTCGGAAGACCCGGTTCATCAGATCCATGAATGCTGCTGGAGCATTCGTCAAACCAAATGGCATAACAAGGAACTCGTAGTGCCCGTAACGGGTTCGAAAAGCAGTTTTCGGAATATCCTCCTCCGAAATCCTCAGTTGGTGATACCCAGATCGCAAATCAATTTTCGAGAAGCACTGAGCTCCCCGCAACTGGTCGAAAAGGTCATCGATCCTGGGTAGAGGATACTGGTTCCTCAATGTCACCTTGTTGAGTTGTCGATAATCAATACATAAACGGAGACTTCCTTCCTTCTTCTTCACGAACAACACCGGTGCTCCCCACGGTGAAGTACTCGGTCGGACATATCCCAAATCTACCAACTCCTGCAATTGAGTCTTGAGTTCCCGTAACTCGGCCGGCGCCATCCGGTATGGTGCCTGGGATATAGGTCGGGTACCCGGGAGTAGTTCAATAGTAAACTCAATCTCCCGCGATGGTGGCAATCCAGGTAAGTCTTCCGGGAATATGTCCGGAAACTCACAGACCACCGGTATTTCGTCGATAACCGGAGTATCGACCCGTTCCGACACGACATGCGCCAGATAACCCTGGCATCCCTTCCGTAGAAGTTTGGTAGCAGTAAGTGACGAAATCACTTCAGGAGGCGAACCATCACGTTCCCCCTGAAAGATAACTTCCGGCAAACCCGGGCTCCGCAAAATTACTTGCTTGCTACAGCAGTCGATGAGCGATCCGTGCTCCGACAGCCAATCCATCCCTAGGATTATATCGAAGTCGTGGATATCCAGAATAATTAAGTCTGCTGGTAAATCCACATCCTCAATTCTTACCGGGCACCTCCGAATCACCTGATTCACAAGGTACACGGTACCCATTGGGGTGCCAACACCCATTTCGCAATCTAAGGCTGATACCACACAATCAAGCAAACCAGCACAACTCCTCGAAATAAAAGAATGTGTAGCCCCCGCATCCATTAATACACGTACAAGAAAATTAAGGATATGTAGTGTACCTGTGACCACGCCTGGAGCAGTTCTCGCCTGCTGCTGGGTCATTGCAAACACTTGGGCCCTCGGCCCTCCGTTCCGTCCGCGCCCGCGCGCGCCACGTCCAGCACCACGGTCACCTCCCTGACCGCGACCTCCGTTAGTGTGGGACGCCGTGCTCTGCACCACACTCGAGCCCCCAACGTCGTTGTTTTTGGACAACTGCGGACAATCGCAGGCATAGTGGCCTTCCTCTCCGCAAGCAAAACAAGTTACTGGCCTTGGCCTGCCCGAATGCCCACCAGATGCACCACTCCAAGATGAGTGCTGCCCAGAGTTGTGTCCAGATCCTCTGCCCTGAGAGCCTCCACGTCGACCCGACCAGCCACGACCCTTGAAGGATGAGGGTGCTCCTCTGTAGCTCCCTCCCCTGTTGTTCTTCCGGCCTGATGGCCCATGGTGTGGGCGATCCTGACGTCGCCCCTCCCCCGAAGGTTGTCGTGATTGGTGTGCCGCCAGACTGGCCTCGACACGCACCGCTGCGTCGACCATATCCCTCAGAGAAGCATGAGTGGTAGCAGTCACACTGGCCCGGATCTCCCCTCGGAGTCCAAGCTCAAACCGCTGGCATTTGTCCTCCTCCGTGCTTACGAATGAGGCAGCGAACCGGGAAAGTCTCCCGAAAGTTTGCTCGTAGTCTGAAACAGACATGTCACCCTGCTCCAGCCGCAGGAATTCCGCCTCCCGCGCCGCGCGAAAAGATCGCGGGTAGTACTGGTCCAGAAACCTGGAACGAAAAGCTTCCCAGGTAGTGGTATGGACAGACCACCCGGACATTTCGAGTCCATGCCACCACTGGTAGGCTCCTCCCTCCAGTAAGAAGGCCGCCAGAGTCACTCGTTCGCCCGGAGGGCAGTGCATCACCGAGAAGATCCTCTCCCACTTGGTGATCCAGTCGTGAGCATCCTCGGGGTTTGATCCCCCGCAGAAAGGAGTGGCTCCCAAACGTTGAGCCCTTTCGATGCTCGCGCATTCCATCTCTCTTTCTAGATCCTCGTCCGTTCGAGTATGCGGAATTCTCCTAGGAGGCATAACCAACTGTCAAGAGGCATAGATCAGAAAACAATATTCTTAAAAGTCGAAAAGTAACTAGTACTAATCGCTAGTCTAGCATGCAGACCAATACCCTAGTACTGACCACAACCTAGTGCTCTGATACCAAGCTGACAGGACCCGCCCCGATCCCACAGGGACCACAAGGGGACGTGCCCTGCTCCCGTCTGACACCCAATAATTCATACCAATTTTAACCTCAAAACATTTAAAAGCATAAATAACCAAATTAAAGTCATACATAAAATCCGAATTAAACGAATGTCAGACAAGGGATATAATCCAAAATTACAAATTTGCGAGCACGACTCTAAAGTAATCCTGCGGGTACACCGCCCAGCAGGGGTTCAGGTACGCAGAAGTAGATCTATGCCTCAGCCTCTGGTTCCTCCTCTACCTCAGTTTCCCGACCTGGAGGGGTTATCAAACAGTAAGGGTGAGTGGACCGAAACACAAGTTTATGAAATCGTTTGATAAGTAAAACATATAATTTACCCCTCCGTTTTCCAAATATGCGTGCACCATAATTCCAAAATCATAAACCATATAATATGAACCATAAGGCATATAGCAAAACCATAACCATAATTTTAGTTGCTGCACTATACACTCCAATCCCGACATCCCTGATGTCTGACGTCCCTGACGTCCAATAGGTCACAATCACAAGGCTACGCGTGCCACTCGGGTCTCAATTCCGAGTTCAATCCCCGAACCCCGTTCGGGTACAGCATCCCCGATGCTTAGCGTCATAGACGCTGGACGTACTAGACGTCCGTGACCTCTCCGGGGTACCTCATCCGGAGGAGACAATATAATATGGAAGGATCTATACAGTGCAGTAACAAATACATTTTATTGATATCCACATGCAAACATATATATACATAGATAGAATCCGAACCAATCATTCAGTTTCATCGGACGGGTCTCAAGCCCAAATACCGTGAAACGTGCCATAACCATATTTTCCATATCATCAAAACCATCATTGTTTTAGCATGTGAATAAGTATAATAAAACCAGAAAACATTTATGCACACAAGGGTTTAAGAAAATGGCCCACTCACAGTACAATCCTGCTAGAAACCGAACGTATACCCTCGTCCTGGTACAAATGTACAATCCCTGTCAAATCCAAGTATTCGTAAAGGTCAAATTAAACCCCCAACATTCAACCATGAAAGCCTAGGTCGAAACCGACCCGGGAAAGCCGCCCGAACGCGCTTCCCAAGGCAATAAACCTTATTTTGACCAACTTAATGATCTCCGATCGACCCGAAACCACCGCCATTGGATCCGGATCGTCGAAACCTAAAGAATGGTGGTGGTCCCACCAGAAACACTGTTCACACGCGCCCCCACGCGCCGGTCAACGTGGCGGTCAACGCAGGAACAGTTCCTGCTGACGTCATCGCTGACGTCACTGCTGACGTCAGCATGACGTCATGCTGACGTCATCTGACAGCTGTCAGGTCTGACGTGTCAGACTCTGACAGGTGCCACGTGTCAACATCCAATTGGTCCACCTCACTGATCTGTCAGACCACGTGTCAGATCTGACATGTGCCACGTGTCAGCACGGCACTGGTCCACGTCACTGACATGTCAGTGACACGTGGCAGTCCCTGACTGGTCCACGTCACTGACATGT
Source organism: Prinsepia uniflora (assembly GCA_032719365.1). NCBI lineage: Eukaryota > Viridiplantae > Streptophyta > Magnoliopsida > Rosales > Rosaceae > Prinsepia > Prinsepia uniflora. The sequence continues at coordinate 15,849,136 of CM064870.1, forward strand.
CAGTGCTGACTGTGCACTGACATGTGACACGTGTCGGCTCACGGTTGGTCCACGTCACCTGACAGTCTGACAGGGTGCCACGTCAGCACCACTGTCCTCAGACGGGTTGACCCGTTTCTCTGCAACTTGGGTCGAACAGACCCGCGATCACGACCCGGTCACCATTTCTTCTACACCCAACCATTTTCACTCTGGTTTGTTCCTAGATGTTCGTCTTATACCCAGGAATAGTTCTAGCTAATTAAAATCAATAAACAAGGGCTGAAACAAAGACTTACCTCGATGAACAGACCCGGGTTCCCGTCGCCGTTTGCACTCCGTTCAGGCCACCTCCGGTCGTGAACTCAAGCCCAGAAGGTTCCTATAAGTCCCTAGAGTCGATTAGGATTAATAGGAAACAAAACTAAACGTGGGAATTCGAGTTACCAAAATCTGAGTTTTAGAAACCGTTTCGGGTTTTCCGGTTTTCCCCCCACGCCGCCGTCCTCCGCCGTGCTCACTGCCACCGTTCAGCCTCGCCGGCAAGTCCCCAATACACAGACACAGAGAGTGGATGGTTTGCTGGAAAGGTTGGATCGAAATGGCAGAATGTGCTCTGCGGGTGTGAATTATAAAGAAATGGAGGGAAGGAAATGGATGGCTCAGATTGAATCTCCAGATTAGATCAAGGGCTGAGATCTGATCTGGGGTTTTCAATCCAAAGGCTGACATTAAAAGCTGGTTCAAATGTTTAATTAATCCAATAGTGGATCTGATCCAATCTAGCCAATGGGTGAGTGACACTTGTCACTCCCCAGGTGTCCTTCAATCAGAATTTCTGAATAAAATATTCGACACGAAAACCGAGACACGAACTTCCTGAATTCACGTTTCTGACCATAACTTCCTCGTACGAAGTCCGATTTCGGCGTGCCGCCTGTCTACGGACTCAGGACGTCGAAGCCTACCCAACGGTCCTTGAGTCAACTGAAAATTTGTTGTCAAAAGAAAAGTCAACATTTTCCCCCGAGAGTCCAAATTACGGTAATGCCCCTGAACTTCCGATAGCCATAACTTTTTCCCTGATCGTCCGAAATGGACGTGCCACCTGTCTATGAACTCGTGACGTCCCGAACTACGTCACGGTCATAGGTCAAAGTCCATTTAGTTCCTCAATCAAAAAGTCAACAATTTGACCATACCATTCACAGGGGTAAAATCGTCAATTCACACAAAAAAAATACAATATGGAAATCCTCGAATTTCCGGGGTGTTACAGACCGGGTATGCCTGGGATGGCATGGATGAATGAGTCAAGAATTCGGTTAGGACTCGAGATGAGTCATGGTAATATTTTAAGTCTCAGGAGCTGTTGGGTTTTGAGGAACCTTAGATAGTAATCGCGGAACCCTAAGGTGGGATGTTTAGATTGAAAATGTGTGCTGGCGAGTGGTTTGACTCTTAATGACTTTTCGAAGTCGAGACCGAGTGACGATTGTGTCAGGTCTAGTCATGTCAGCTTTAGTGGTGGAACTGCAATCCACAATCGGGGTTGGTACATGTCGATGGAATCCCAAAGTGGGGATACAGGGTAATGTACGGGTACATGATTCCATTAGATGTGGAGTCTCGATAGTGATGTCTGGTGGTTAGGTCTGCACAAGTCTGTGGCAGGCACTACTACCGAGAGTGGTTACTGAGAATTGGCGGACGTTCAGGGGATGTTTCCTTTTTCTCACATGAGTTGTCAGGGTGATTGTACCCAGAGTTGTTAGGTACGAAGAAGGCAGAGTTTCTCCTATTCGAGCAGAGGTACGGGGTCGTCGCTTGTTATGAGCGGAGATCCAGGGTTGTCAGTTTTGCACACGGTGTGCTCATACTGATATTGTTGTCTGTATGCTGGTGTTGGTGCTGGTGTTGTGCTAACGATTGGTCACGAGTCGGGTTGTGACTTCGTCGAGTTGGGTATGTGTCAGTAACCAGTCTAAAGGGGACACGTGGTTGGTGTCCGAGTCCGATGGTTCCAACATGGTTGGACCTACGAAATCGTGAGAGGTTGTGTTTGAGGAGGATTGCGGGTTTTCCGCATTGGGATTAGGTATTCTGAAGTCATCAGGGGTGACTTCTTATTTTCTGATTGGTGGCAGACGATGTTGGGTTACATGGCGTGGGGAGTGCAGCGAGTTTTGTTTACATCCACGTAGGATGAGTATTGGTGTCATTGTTTTGGATCATCCTTGGTTTTCTCTAGGTGGGATGGCAAGGATAGATACGAGGTAATCAGTGAGAACCCACAGTCACGGCGTGTCTCGTCGTTGACTGAACTTTTTAATTGTGGGCTTTGGTTGTCAAACGTTGTGACAGTACGCAAATTAGATGAGGGTGTAAGACCCTATGGTTCCTAGTAGTTGACCGTGTGGATCCTAGGTGGATCGGGTTTGTGATGTCGTGGACATTGGGCATTGTGACGATCTAGGATTGTGATGTTCATGGTCAGTTGACGTCGTGATGGATCTGGACCGTAATCTTGATGATCCAGTTGGGTAGAAAGTTTATCACTCTTACTCCGGTATGTGAGTCGTAAATGGTGGGACTGAACTTCTTTTCGAAGTGGAGCCCCTTATGGTATGTTACTCGAGCGAGTAGGTTTCAGACGACGTTGAATTTGTTCAGCCTTAGAGTGTGACTGATGGGATTGGCTTCCCTATGAAGTCAACCGAGTATAATGAACAGGTAACCGATAGGTTCGGTTTTGGTGTGTCCGAGTGGACATGAAAGAGATTTCGGGTTTTGGAATCGAATTTCTGGGTGACGATTCAGGATTCGATTTTAGAACTTGAAAGTGGAGTACTGGATTTGGGTGCGGAATGATTATTCCAAATGCTAGCTTACGGAATAATGATTTCGGATTCGGATTTGGACATGAATTAAAAATGTGATGTATGGGTTTGGATTCGGGATTTCTTACGAAATTGCGGATTCGGATTTGGAATTGGAACTAGATGATGGGTGAAGTTTCTATTTGTCACTTGCTGGTTTGGGCAAATGGACTCCATTATTGGAACGTGTTTGGCTATGACCTAGGTGGTTGTAGTCTGGTCTAGGGATAGATGTATGTACCTTGTACATGGATTGGGGTACAATATTTTGCAGACTTGTGGTGGCCGGGGTTGATGTGAATCCCGGGAGAACTAGGCGTTCTTCCCTGTGGACACGTAGATGTGTCATTTTGAGTGCTGTCATTTGGCGAGGTGTTTTTGGGTAGCATAGCACAAGGATTGTCGATGTTAGCTAAACCCTCAGGATTTTTACTTTTTCCTTACCTAGTTTGGGATCGACCATATTGGTCTATGGGTCGAGTACTGGGGTCCAGCTGTAGGATCTTGCTCGGGGTACGATTTGCTGTATCGTATGGATGAGGGTACTTGATACCTAGCGGCGGTACATGAGATGTACCAGTGATGTGTCGATAAACGTGTTGGTGTTTGGCTTAGTTCCAATACCATTGGTTTTGGTTGTGAACGTGAACTGGACATTGAACACGAAGCACTGGGCAGAGTGGTTCTGATGCATTCAGTGATTGTTTGAGCAGGTGCTCTTAGCCATGGTTGGCTAGTGTAACTCTAGTGTTGAGTTGTGTGATCACTGCTAGGCTTGTGTTCAACGTGTTCCAGTTACACCGTCTGCTTGAGTGTGATGACGGTATGCGTATACTCAGGATGTGTGAGTTGGTGATTTGTGTGATCGCAAGTTGCTTTGCGGCGAAATATTATCATATCGTGACCTTACCAGCATCTGGGATCGCTGAGGGGGTGACAGTTGTGGTTAGTGCTGTTGGTATTTGTCGTAGGATTGAGTTTGCCCTGCGAGGGGAGATCATGTTGTTGATCTTATGCTACATTGACGGACGTTGTAGTATGATGTGTTGTCACTGATTTGTTACTGATTGGCGCTTTACAAGGACGGTAAAGCTTAGTGGTGACATATTGGCTAGTAGTGTCGGCATGGACTAACTAGTGAGTTTTGGTGACTCTCGATGAGAGCGAAGGTCAGGGCACATTAGTAAGTACGTGGGGCCGTCAAGCTGAAGGAGTCAGCTTAACGGTGACATTGCAAATTTCTGGTGATCAATTTCACTCAAGGTGGCCGAGTGTAGTCAGTACGACGTGCATCGGTGATGTGACGTTTGAGTGCAGACGAGTTCTGCATTGGCTAGTGGGTGTACAGGCGTACACGTGTTGTGAGGCCCATTTGTTTTCCACAAGGTAGTTGTGGGATACGGATAGTTGGAATTTCGGGGACGAAATTGTTTAAGGAGGGAAGGTTGTAATGACCTGTCCCGAATATCGGGATTGAATATTAATTAATTATGGTTTAGAATGACTAATCGGGGATTAGTTGAGTGAAATCGGACGAAACGTGCAAAATGACCGTTTTGCCCCTAACGTGAGCAAAATGTTGACCTTTAGTTCGGGTGGTCAAACGGACTTTGACCGATGACTGTGACGTAGTTCGGGACGTCACGAGTTCATAGACAGGTGACACGTTCGATTCCGACATTCGTAGAGAAAGTTATGATGTTCGGAAGTTGAGGGGTATTTTGGTAATTTGGCATGTTAGGGGCCAAATGTTGACTTTTTGATCGGGAGGTCCGATGGACGAGGGCCAAGGACGGTTACATAGGTCTCGTCGATACGAACCCAACGACTGGCGGCACGTCGAAAACGGAGTTCGGGTGACCAAATTACGGGTCACGGATGTCTAGGGGAAAAATGGTAATTTGTCGAACGGAGAGAAAAATGGTCTTTTGACCTTGATTCTTGCTAACAGATTGTGACATCTGTCACTTTGTCATCTCCCATGCCCCAGCTAACATAGAAATGGGAATCATGGGAAACACCATCATATTGCTTTGGACATTAATCCCCTAAATTTGGGATTATCCTCATGATTGCCCATTAACAGCTGATAAACCTTTGTTTCGGTTTCATTGTGCAATTGGGAGACTGAGGGAGCCGAATTGAGAGAGAAATTCGTGAGGCAGAGAGGCCACTGGGGGAATTCAGTTCGAAAATCAGAAAAATTAGAGGGAAATTCGAAATGGTAATTATGAACGGTGAGGATCGAAATTGATGATTCAATTCGTCTTCTGGGATCCATACGAACCTTTCTGCAACAAAACTGAAGTGAAACGGTGTCGGATTGAGGAAGAACTGAGCTTCCATGGCAGCTTCAATTCGAGCTTGGGTTCAATGGGTTAGAGGTAAGTAATTCTCAAATTGATCTTGTAGAAATGTTCCTTACACTCTCACGATGCTAACTGAATGAATTAATTTGAAAACCAGGGACGAAATCGTGAAACCCGAATTGAAAACCCGTCGAGGATCGATCGAGAGTCGTGAGGATTTAGACCATGATTCGAGTAATTGAACTTGCAGAACTCAATTAGAGTTGGATTAGAAGGGATCAGTTGAAAGAACGGATTAAATTGGTGTCGAATTGGGTGAGTTTGAACCGGGTCTGTTCGCGGGTTTTTCAACCCGTTTACCAGACAATCGGGTGTAGAAGGAGCACTGTAGCAGTACTGTAGCTGGCGCGTGGCTTTCACGCGCAGCCGCTTGCGGCGGCGCGTGGGGGCGCGTGAGCGGGAATCCCGAGGTGCGATCAACATGACTTTTGATCCTCTCAATGTAACGAACATTTTGACGCTGGTTTCGAGGAAATCGGATATCGTTTCGGAGTTGTGATTTCTAGTATTTACGGAAAAACGTGCAGCTCGGAAACAGACAGTTTTGAACGGTGTGTGTGAGTGGACTTTTGTTTTCTAACTGTGATGCATGCATATATGATTTAAAATGCTTTATTATATGATTTGATATGCTTTGGCATGATTGGTATTTCAATTCGGTGATTTCTCGGTTTTATGATTATTATATTATTATATTCTGGCACGATTTTCGAGAAATCATGAAATTGGTTAAAAATGATATTGTGGGCGTGTGAGCCCAAGAAAATAATGATTTTGACTCGGATTTGGAGTTACATGTGAAATTGATGATTTTTGGTATTCTGTTGATTTTGTGATTATTTTAATCAGTCTTTCGGGCACGTTTTACGAGGAACGTGCAAATGACGTTTTGGGCTAGGCCCGGATTGAAAATGATGTTTTGACTCGGGTTATGAGTCAGGAAATTGAATATGATATTTGGACTCGGACTATAAGTCAGTGATTGATTTTCTGGATTTACGTGATCGTGGCAACTCGGGTTTACGGTTGCACGGATTTACGTGAAATTGATATTTTGGGCTTGAGACCCAATGGAATTGTGATTTTGATTGGATTTGTATTTCCATGTGATTACATGAGGATATTGATGATTTTTGGATTTATAAAGTAAATCGGGACTTAGGGCTGAGACCCTGTATTGTAAATGATTTGGTTTTTAATGCAACTGTTTTTCACTGGTTTTTGTGATGATGATGTGTTGCGGATATTTAGGGCTTTCGGGAGAAAATATGTTTTTCCCCGGAGTGCACCCTGGAGATAACGCTCGCCTTCGGGAGGGAAGTGTTTACCCCGAAGAGGTCACGTAGCCCGGTCTTTGTCTTGCAGCCCAGGGGAGGCTTGACTCAGTTCAGATGTGCTGGATTATATATGGATCGGTAAGTGATGTGTTCACGAGATCCGGATTGCCGGCTGGTGATGTGTTCACAGCGGCGGATGCTCGGATTTTGAGCGGTCCTTGAGCCTATTGATATGCACGCGTTGCAGGGATAAACGTGACTCTAAGCAACATGATATGGAAATAAGTCCCGTGGATTATGGAAAATGATTTTGAGGAAACCGTGGTTTAGCGGTTAAAATGATTTAAGGAAACATGTTGTTTGTGATTACGTACTGGTATCGAGTACGGGGTTTTGGTCTTTGTGGCCAATGATTATGTTTTCACATGTTTTGGCCTGCGAGCCGAGATTTGATGTTTTATAACATGAACTGTTTTGGTGAACATGAGTGTTATGGACCATGGGAAAATATGTTTTGATTTTATCGGTCCACTGTTCATACTTGAATGATTTCATATTATTACTCATGTTTTATGATATGCATGCAAGTTTGTGAAAACTGGAGGGTAAGAATGTATTTTGATAAATGTTTTTATAAGAGGTCATTTTTGTCCACTCACACGTTTTCTATTTTATTAACCCTTCAGGTCGTAGTGCGTTGATCGAGGCTATTCCTGAGGTGGAGGTATGTGTGGGCACAGGCGCAAAATTCCCTTGTCTGGCAGGTGCTGAAGGGTTGTTTCGGACTTTCAGTTGACTTGTCAGACGGGAGCAGGACCGGGCACGGTTATCTATGTCCTACGGGGACGGGTCCTGTCAATCAGAGCCAATTGGGCATCAATTGGCTTCGTTCTTTCGATGATTCTGATCGTGGTAATCCCAGAAAGCTTAATGTGAGCTCAATTTTGATCCTCAGTGCTCATAGCAGCAGATTCGAAATCTCCGCCCCCCCCACCAAATTCCAAAATTTTTCGATTCTGGTTTTCACCTCACACTCTCTGTCCCCGTGTTTTTCCACAGTTAAAACCGACTCTTCAAATACTCAATTATTCACTCTCAAGAACAATTTCATCCTTTGTTCACGGATTGAATGTAGAGGAAGAAGCAAGTTAATGGTGTTTAAATATAAACAAGGGATAATTAAAAAATGGTTAAGACATAATGATGATGGGTTCCATAAAACATGGAGCAGATTTTAGGGGTCCCTAAATCAAGGGATGAGTGACACTTGTCACTCATCCAAGTGTTCACAATCAACGGTCACTATTCACAATTTAATATTATTTTAATCGAAACTCTGATTTGTTCGGTTAGTCGATTTCGTTCCCGTGACCACAACTTCGTTGTCGAATCTCCGATTTCGGCATGCCGCCTGTCTATGGATTCGTATCGACTCGACCTAAGTAACGGTCTCTGACCCTTGTCCTTTGGACCCCCCGGTTCAAAAGTCAACATTTTGCCCTTACCTTTCAAAATTACCAAAATACCCGTCGACTTCCGAACGTTATAACTTTTTCCTCAAGTGTCGGAATCGAACGTGCCACTTGTCTATGAATTCGTGACGTCCCAAACTACGTCACGGTCATCGGCCAAAAAGTCGATTTGACCGTCCGAATTAAAAATCAATATTTTGCCCACGCTTGGGGGCAAAATGGTCATTTTGCACATTATGTCCGATTCACACCACTAATCACAGATTAGTCATTCTAAAACTAAAAATGGACTTTTAACCCTTATAATCAGGGGCAAAATCGTCAAATAAACGCTGAAAAATACCCGCACATTAAATAATCTATTTACTAATTAAATACGTTATTTGATCGGGTTAAAATCTCCGTAATATTGATATTCTCCCCGAGAGTTAATTATCATTATTCTTAATAATGGATAATTAATATTAATATTAAAATACAATAAATATCATTACTATCATGATGAGCCATCATTACAATTATTAAATAATATATTTAATAATAATATATTATTTATTAATTAAATATTCAACCGACCAATCAGAACGCTCCAAGACTCCCAAGATTTTCCTATAAATAGCAAGACACATTTCATTTCCAAGGTACGTTGATTCTTCGCTTCGAAGTATATTCTTTTCCTCTCTCAAAGCTAATTTAGGCATCAGAGTGTTCTTGGTCGAACAACCCCCCGAGTAAATCGATCGAGACAACGATAACTAATTGTTTGTTGTTTGCAGGAATTGTGAGGACTTTTCCCAGCGGGTTCAATTTTTGATTCAACACCGACGAATCTGAATACGTTGGGCAAAACCTCGACGGATAGGCCATATTTCTTTTAGTGTAAGAGTCATACAAAATCACTTGACAAGCATGCCATTGCCATGCTAGCTACTCGTTAACAGTACGTGAGGAGTATTCATTGGAGTTATATAGAAAATAAAATATTGCTTGAAAGCTTCTTCTCACCAAATAAGATTATGTTTTCAAGCAAAAATGAAAAGTACTACATCCAAGATCTCGATCATCCATAAATCCAAATAAGCTGCTAATATAGGAAAAAGTATATATATATAGTTTTTCACTGACGCATATTTATTTTTTCTCTTTTCTTTTCAATTTTATGCATATTTTTTTTGGATAATACTTGCATTCCAATCTAATGTTACCTCCTTATACTATCCTTTGAATTTATTGAATTGTCTTTATATATATATATATCATAATCAAAAACCGTTCATTTTCGAAATCATCATATTAAGATTATCTCTTTTAAAAATCAATAAAATTGGAGGTCATTTAGTTATTGATATATATAAATTAAATTGATGGTTCACCATAAAAATCTTAATTCTTATCAAAATCGTTGATTTATTTGATACGTATTAATTATTAAATGACATCTAATCTTGTTGGTTTTTAACAAAAATGATCTTAACATGGTGCAAATATTTTTGACTAGCTACCAACCAAGTAAGATGCAAATATTTTCATTTTTTTCCTCTTTAAAATAATATGTACGTGTGTTTCTAACTTAAATTAAGATTATTGACAATTAATAATAGGACAATACTTGAATCATACCATGGTAATACCTCCATGTCCCACTTTTTCCATTTATCGAATTATTTTTGTACTATAACATAATTAGAAATGTTGAACCTCTAAATCATTATGTTAAGATCATCTTCGTATAAATTCAACAAGACTGGAGATCTTGTAGTCATTTACATGTATCAACTAAATGGACATTCCGTCATGAAGATTTTAATTTTTACCAAAACTATTAATTTATTGTATAGATACGAATGACTAAACGATTTCTAATATTATTAATTTTTTTATAGAGATAATCTTAATATGATAAAATGCAAGTATTTTCCATAATGTTACAAGCTAAACAAATCAACTTATGAAAAAGCTCATAACCAAAAGGAAAAACCAATAATGTCATGGCCCTCCTCCATTTAATTCAGAAAAACAAACAGCATCTATGAAAAAGCTTTTTTCACATCCAAACAACTTAAATCGACATATATAGCTATATTGATTAGAATGGAATGAATACACGTCAAATGCAAGTGGGAAAGAAAATGTTCACTCAAAATTCATTTCCTCAGTAACTTTTGTTTCTTTATTTTTATCGATCTTAAATCAAATATTAAAATATATTCGGTTTACTTGGACTATATGTAACGCACGCCCCCACAGGCCACAGCACCCCACGAGCTTAATTCACATTTACAAATTAAAGCTTAGCTACCTCCATCATCATCTTCTTCTTCCACCGCATCCCTCCATTATTCCTTCTCCTCCCTGCAACTCCCATACGTACAAAGCAAAGCAATTGAGAGAGAAGTGAGCTCGCCATAATTTGAATTTTTGTTTTGTTTAATTTTGTCCATATATATTAATTCACAGATGGCACTTGAGACTTTGCTTCTCAAGGTGAAGACCGCTCTATCCCACAGCTTCGACGCCGTAAGAGCATCAAGCCACCCACACGGAATCAGAGCCGTACGCAAGTCCCACGTCGGCGTTTTGGCGTTCGAGATCGCCGGCCTCATGTCCAAGCTCATCCACCTCTGGCAGGCTCTCTCCGATAAAAACATGATCCGCCTCCACAACGAGTCAATCTCCCTCGAAGGCGTCCGCAAAATCGTCTCGAACGACGACGTTTTCCTCCTCAACCTCGTCTGCGCCGAGCTCGTCGAGAACATCCGCCTCCTCGCCAACTCCGTCTCCCGCCTGAGCCACAAATGCGAGGATACCAACCTCCGCTCCTTCCAACGCCACTTTCACGAATTCGCCAACTCGGGCCGCGATCCGTGCAATTGGGTCCTTGGATTCAAAGAAATGGAGACCAAAACTATAAAAAAGCTGGAGAGATACATCACGATCGCGTCCACGCTGTACAAAGAGATAGAGGAGCTCACAGTGATGGAAACCAGATTAAGCAAGACTTGCAGATATAATGATTTGGAGAGTAATCATAATACTAAGACTCAAAAGATTGCAGATCTTCAGCAAAAGATTTTGTGGCAGAGACAAGAAGTAAAGTACTTGAAGGATAGATCTGTGTGGAGTCGAAGCTTCGACACGGTCACATGGCTTCTTGCGAGGTCCATATTCACTATTCTTGCAAGGACAAAGCTTGTTTTCGGCATAGGACAATGCCCGCCGTCGTCTCTGCCGCGAAGCCTCTCGGCTTCCGCCACCGTCCACCCTTCCAACCAAACGACGTGTCATTTTGTGTCTGGCCCATTGAAGCCCACTAAGCTTGATCATCATCATCATCATGAAGACAGAATCAAAATCCACGACGATAAAGATAACTCCTCAAATACTGGGTTTTTCGACGCCAACTCTAAGCTTCTCAAGCCTCCGCCCGCCACATTAGGCGCGGCGGCGTTGTCTCTCCACTACGCAAATTTGATCATTGTGATGGAAAAAATGATCAAGTTTCCGCAGATGGTTGGTGTTGATGCGAGAGATGATCTTTACGCGATGCTTCCGAGCAGCATAAGGTCGTCGTTGAGAGGAAGATTGAGAGGGGTGGGGTTTTTGGCCAGTGATCCAGTGCTCGCCGGGGAATGGAGGGAGGCGCTGGGTAGGATCTTAGGGTGGCTATCCCCGTTGGCACATAATATGATAAAGTGGCAAAGTGAGAGGAGTTTCGAGCAACAAAATAATAACTTGGTGCCCAAAACAAATGTGATGCTTCTTCAAACCTTGTTTTTCGCAAACAAGGACAAGACGGAAGCCGCCATAACCGAGCTGCTGGTGGGAATGAATTATATTTGCCGGTTCGAGAGGGAGATGACGGCGAAGGCGTTGTTCGAATGCAATAATTCCATCAATGGGTTGTTCAATTTGCCGAGTTCTAGCTAGCTAGCTTGATTAATATTCAAGAGAAATAAAGTACAATAACAAAAAACTTGTTTTTTTTTTTCGGGTTCAGTTTTAGTTTCTTATTTTGGATTTCAAAATAATTTTTTATTCCTGAAATTTTATTAAGGTTGGGTTTTGAATTGAGCTGGGGGTTTTAGATTTTCGATCCAGGGGTTTGTTTTGTATCTGACCCTGGTTAATTTGTATATATATATATATATATATATGATAAATAAATAGATATATAAATATAAATGTGAATGATTTGTTTGTTCAGATCAATATAATTTGATACTCTTATTAATTATTATATATATATATATAGTTGGGGCATGATCAACTCAAATGATTTCTTAAAATCTACCAATAATACCAAAATAAAAAAGTGAATCAACTAATTAAATTTCATTTCGTTGTCATTTCTGTTACTATATTAGACAATCAATGACTATAAAATTTTATTATGACGTCCTGTTATTTAAGCAGTTTAATCTTGGTGGACCCTCATTTTATGTTGATTGATTTGATTAGTATTGGGAATCTTGTAATTATTATGATTATTAAGTAGGGGAGTGAAGACATGCAATACGTTTTTTTTTTAAATTAAATAAATCAAATATTACATCTCTATTACAATATATATTAATTGCAACACCAATGACCAATGCCTCTATATAATATGTGAACTTGCAACCTTTATATATATACATTTTAGAATTAATGTCTTCGGGGTTTTTAATTTATACATGAAATGAAAGTGTTGCTTAACCTCATTATTGTCAATTCCCACGACCGTGCTCATGAAATCCACCTCCTCCATTCCATCACCTACCTCGCTGAAGGTGAATGCAATGGGTTGAATTGCAGTGTGCATGTGATGTGAACATGGCATGAGTGATAAGGAGCTGCGTTTCGGCCACAAAACACATAAAAATTCCAAGTTTCAAACAAACAATAAGGAATAATAATATTTACAAATTAATATAAGAATATAATGGATGATTTGATCCTCCCGTCAGGCTCCAGCACGCACCACCCAACCCAACTAATACTTGTTGAATTTTTATTATTGGACTTTTAACTAAATTTCTTATAGGCTACCCTTCTAGCGTAGCGAATGGCATCTTGCTCATATATATGTAAGCCGGAACTCAAATTTGGTTGCCCACAAAATTAAGATTCTTCCCTGACATGCATATCACCCTATAATTGAAATTAGAATCTCCTCAAATTTCATCATTTGTTAAAACACAAATGAATCATTTTAATTACTTAATTGGATTATGGTTTATTTATATTTAATTTTGTTTTTTGAAGCCCATGAACTTCAGGCCCAGTATGAGTTTTTTATGTTGTTTTATTCACGAATTTGTTTTCTTCCCGAATGTAAATTCGCTGAAAATAGAAGAGTCATAGGTCAACGAGTAGGTCCATGGTTAATGTATACGTAATAAGATTTTATCTATTAAAAAAAATTTAATTAGTATATATATATATAATTCTGTCATCCGAATATCAAACTAAAAAAGAAAAAATTACAAACTTGAATTGAATTGATAATGGTAGACAATTACAAAAACTTAAACTCTAAACAAGTTGACGTTGATGATTCGAAGATGTAATTAAAGTAATTAAGCTCTCCATTGCAACTTATCACCCTTGATTAGTGGGTTTTGCTTGGTCAAAATCTCTTTCCCAGCCTTCTTAAAATCCACATTACACGAGTGAACCTCCGGGTACCTATGAGTTGCACAAAACACACCACCACACCGGCACTCGAACCCTAGCAGTCCAACCCTTTTCTTGCAACTCTCACACTTATTTTTCGCCGGTTTTAAATTAACTTGCAAATTTTTCGACATGATTTCATCGTCATTCACAGATTTCTCCAACGATATCGAAAGTTTGGCTACATGAGCAGTAGCATTAGCAAATTGCTCCTCTTTGAGACATTCTGTGTAGCACTTTGAGCACATATTCAGGTTTGTCACAGAGCCAAAGAAGCCGCAACCTTTCGCACACATTATCGGAGTCTCCATATCCATATTTTGATTCTTCAGATCCGTTATTTTTCTTGAAATGAGATGTAACCTAACTTGGGCAGTACGCTACTTCGATCGGGTTGGGTATCTCTCCTCGGATTAAGTCTTGTTTGCGATTAGATCGATTATGAGTGAAGAGGTTTGCGTGGGCTGGCGAGTATTTATAGGTGTTAAAGGCGGTGGCATTCAGCGTAATATTAGGACTCGGAGTTTCAATATTTATTTTCAAAACGTTTCTATCTATTTTCTTTCCTTATCTTACCAGGAAAACGTGGTCGGTGGGTCAGATGAATTCTATTCATTTTACATTGGTCAGCACTCTGCAGTACATTTTGGGTAAATTACAACTAATAAAATAGAGCGTGACAATTAATTACAATCCAGATATGAAAAAAGTGTACGTAATTGGCTAAGCCGCTAATTAAGAGATTGAAACCACCCTTACAAATATTAATTTATGCGTCAATCTTTAAATATTTTGAGAATTTTGAAGTTAAGCCTTTTTTCTTCCCTAAACCTTTCTTTTTCCTTCAAAATTTAATGCTTGAAATTATAATATTTATATGAACTTCAATGGTTAATATATTACGAATTGGAGATTTTTTTTTTTATACTTTTTTTCCCGTTTTCAGTGTTCTTTTTTCATAATGATATTAATGTTGATTCTACAAATAGAAAATTGGGGTTTCGAAATATAATTTTTTTTCTTTCCAAATTTCGAGTTTCGATTTAGAGTTATAGAAATTTGTATGAACTCTAGCATTTCATATTGCTGAAGCCAAATTACGTTGATTCATTTTCTCGCTAGGCACCACGGCTCTGAAGGATCTAAAAAGTTTACTCCAGGATTCACCATCCATTAGAAAAACCGCAGTTTACACCCAAAAAAAAAATCAACTACGGGCCGAAGCAAGGGATTCAACAAATTAAAGATCCAATCTTTCCAAAGTCCAAACCCAGTGTAACGAGCCGAAAATTCAAGAAACGTAAATTCGAAAGTTTGAATGTAAAATGACGTTTTTGTCCTTGTAATTATTACGGTCAAAGTTGACCTTTTAATTGGACTATTCTGCACAGTTTTCGAGGACTATTGTGTAGGTCTACGGATTTTGAATATATTGACAGGCGGCATGTCGGAATCGGAGATCGGACGAGGACATTACGGGTCCAAAATACCCGAGGGTTTTTTGGTAATTTATGCTAGAAGGGGCAATTTGGTCTTTTTACCATTGGATGAGTCATTAGGGTGCCCTTGGATTGGTGACACCTGTCATGTTTTAGGCTGTTTTAGTGGCACAGTCATGCAGTACTATCCTCCCACATGTGTGCTAGTATTTCACGTTTGTTCAAACTAGAACCAAAACCAAAAACTAGTTTAATCAGTCCAGCAAGCGAGAGAGACACAAAGAAATAGAGAGAGAAGAAAAGAGAGAAATGAAGAGAGAAACATGGAGAAAGGAAGAAAAAAACCAGGGAGGGAGCTTGAACCGAAACCCAGAAACCTTTAAAAATTGAGAATTCGAGTTTCAAGTTTTGGACCTTGATTGCTGAAACTAGGTTTAGAATAAGCTTGCTGGAACTCAAACAAATTGAATCATCCAAGAATCAAAGGGAATTAAAAAGGATTGAACCAAGAACAGAGCCTACAACTATTTCGAGTTTTCAAATTGGAATTCCACTAGTTTGAGGTAAGAAAATGACGAATTGAACTTGAATTCATGTTTCTGGGTAGCCTAAAATGGTTTGGGATGGATTGGAATTGAGAAATTTATTCAAAATGGTTGAATTTTAATTAGGGTTGAAACCCGGGTTAAGCTACCCATTTGCAAGAAAACTGGTAAGGAAGATAGTGAACAGTGTCGGGTGTGTGGGCTTCACACGCAGCCGCTCCAGGTGGCGCATGGGGGCACGTGCTAGTGAATCTCGAGGTGCATCCAATATGTATTTTACTCCTTTCGATGTTACGAATATTTTGGCGCATGTTTTGAGTCAATCAGATATCGTCTCGGGGTAGTTTTGGGTGTTCGAAGTGTTATATTACATTTTTTAAAAACGTATTTTATCCCAAAAAATTTGTGGATTTTAATATGAGATTACTTGAGATGTTAATAACCCTTAATAGTGATTTTGACTGGATTGGTGATTCCTGAAATTTACGGAGGAGCGTATGACTCAGAATCGAACCACGTGGATGGTGTATGAGTGGACGTTTGTTTTATAAATTGTGATGCATGCATAGTTAATGGTTTTATATGATTTATTTCATGATTTGATTCCAATGATTTTAGTAAATTGATTTGGAATGATTAACTGATGATTTTACGGATTTATTTATTAATTTTTGGTCACGATTTACGGTGATTGGTGAAAACGATGTTTTGGACGCAGGACTAGCTTTAAAATGATATTTTGACTGGGAATGTGAGTCAAGGATTGTAAGGAAGGTTTTGGGTTTAATCCTTGGACGGTTTTTGTTGTGATTGTGATGAGTTCTAAGGCGGTCGAAGCTAGGAGGTTTTTTTGACACGACCCATCCCAGTCCCCCCGGGATTACCGTGGGATGTGTCATGCTCCCGTCTGACACGAAGTGTCAGACAAGGGATAACCGGAAGCCACTGCCCCGACGGGCGTCCAGAGTGCGCAAGGATCGATGGAGGAGGCATGCAATGTCCCAGTCTCTGCTGCAGTCGCATCCGTGATCAACCTGAAGGGCATTAAAAACAATAAAGGATGTGAGTGGACGAAAATAAATAAGTTCATAAAACGTATTTCACAAAGATATTTATACCCTTCATTAAAACGTATGCATGCATCGAAAACCAGTAAGTAAACTATTTACTAAACAACCATTAGGGCCTTAACCCAGAAACCGTAAAACCAAATCATGTGGGTCTCTACCCAAAACCAGTAATACCGAAAACCAACATATATTATTTAAATCCGACATCTAGAATAACAGTTTCAAATTCCAAGTGGGCCATCGCCCAAAACAATAACCATAAATACCATTTCCAAGAAAACATGCTTAAACCATCCTGGGCATCCCAGATGCCTAGTGTCCCAGACGCTCGACGTCCTAGACGTCATATCTCACGGTATAATAATAAGCAACGCGTGCTGCCCGGAGTCTCTCCGGGTCAATATCTCTGACATCCCAGATGTTTGACGTCCCAGACGTCTAATCATAGCAATCCTGCTCTTGAGTCACTATACGGTCCGGTAGCTCCGTACAATGACCCCTCGCAGGCAATGCACTGTGACTTCCCCAGTGTCCCAGACACCTGGAGGAGACCATCACACATCCTCGTATCAAGATGGTTTATGGAAAACAGTTTATCAATCATTTCAAACAGTTTATCAATCATTTCAAACAGTTTATCAATCATTTCAAACAGTTTATCAATCATTTCAAAAATTTCAAGTGCCCTGCCCGGAATTTCCATAAAACCATCACAAGTCCAAACATCTGATTTATCAAATCCAAAACCATTTATTCAAATCCACTTAGGGTCCATGGCCCTAAATCACATTTATAACCAATTGGGCCTCATGCCCGGTTTCGTATATCAACTGGGCCCACGACCCGATTTCGTAAATCGACTGGGCCCCTAACCCGATTATATAACTCAAATGGGTCTTAGCCCGATTTCGTAAATAACTGGGCCCCTGGCCCGATTTCATAAAGCCATTGGGCCCCCGGCCCGATTACGTAACTCAATTGGACTCCAAATCCGAGGTTTCCAAAACAATTGAGCCTCATGCCCGAGTTTATCTTTCCAATTCCAAAACCATTTCATGAAATCATATCCAAAACCATAAGTATGGAAAATCAGTGTAAAACCGGGAAAACCTCGATTTACGTGCAAACACGTAAATCGCCTCGAAATGCGTGAAACCATACAATTCATCAATACTCAAATCAACATCATATAATCACAATCATAATCCATACAAAACAGTTATGCATGCATAGAATGACACGACCCATCCCAATCCCCCTAGGATTACCATGGGATGTGCCATGCTCCCGTCTGACAAGAGGTGTCAGACAAGGGATAACCTATTGCCACTGCCCAAATGGGCTTCCAGAGTGCGTAAGGATCGATGGAGGAGGTGTACGATGCTCAAGTCTCTGCTGCAGTTGCATCCGGAATCAACCTGAAGGGCATTGAAAACAAAAGCTGTGAGTGGACGAAAATAAACAAATATGTTTAAAACATTTATAAGACATTTATGCCCCTCAGTAAAATCATATGCATGCACCAAAAACCAATAATCCCATATTTATTTTGAAATAACCATTAGGGCCTTAGCCCGGAAACCAAAGCATAGTTTCAAATTCCAAAAGTCAATCCAAGAGTTATTTCGTCAATCCAGTAATATTCATTTATTATTTTTCCATCTCCAGCATCCCCGATGCCTAGCGTCCTAGACGCATGACGTTCCAGACGTCATATCTCACGGTATTAAGCAACGCGTGCTGCCCGGGGTCTCACCGGGTCCATATCTCTGACATCCCCGATGTCTGACGTCCATGACGTCTAGCAATCCTGCTCCTGGATCACTATACGGTCCGGTAGCTCCGTATAATGAGCCCTCGCAGGCAATGCACCGTGACTTCTCCAGTGTCCCCGACACTTGGAGGAGACCAGGATATAAATATCCTCATATCGAGATGGTTTTATGGAACACATTCAATTATTCATTTCCAAAATATCACAAGGGCCCTGCCCCGAATTTCCATAAAACCGTCATAAGTCCAAATAGTTGAATCAAATCCGAAATAGTTTATTCAATTCCATTTTAGGGTCCCCGACCCGAAATCACATATACAAGTCAACTGGGCTCCTGGCCCGATTCATCAGTTAACTGGGCCCCTGGCCCGATTAACAAATTAACTGGGCCCCTGGCCCGATTCATTTTAACAAATCCATAACCGTTTCATGAAATCATATCCATCCATATTTATGGAAATCAGTGCAAATCCAGAAAACCTCGATTCACGTGCAAACACGTAAATCGCCTCGAAATGCGTGAAAACATATAAATTCACTGATATCCAAAATAAATCATATAATCACAATTATAACAATCCTGAAACAGTTATGCATGCATCGAATTTATAAAACCAATGTCCACTCACAGACCGTTTAACCGAGCGCCTCGATACGCGTGCCATAGGCCTTCCCGGGCCACACCACTATCACCGGGACTCCCGATCCTGTCCAAATCACATTAGAGGATCACTAACCTCATCATTAACATCCTATTCAAGTCCCGTAATTTTCCCGAATTTTTAAACTGGATTTAAAACCTTCGGACATCCCGGACAATGTCGAGACGGTGTCCGATCGACACGAAACCAATCCCAAAATGTTCGTTACATTGTATAGGATAAAAGTCATGTTGACCTCACCTTGAGACTCGTGCCCACGCGCCGTCACGCGCCGCCGTGAGTGGCTGCGCGTGAAAGCCACGCGCCTGCTACAGTGACTGCTACAGTCACCATCTTCACCCGTTTGTCTGGTAAACGGGTCTGATTACCCGCGATCTGACCCGGCCAGATAACCATCAATTCGACCTTGATTCCATCCGTTCTTGATCCTAAAACAATCATTAACCAACCAATTTCAGTTCTGTGACATCGATTAATAACAATCAAACCGTAATCGTGCCACCAACCCATGATCACCCAAAACGGGTCGATCACCAAAACTCCACAAATCCTCAACCATTGTCAAATTAACTTCACAGGAAGCTTATAAGGATTAATACGAACCAATTCGCATGATTAATTGAACACGACGTTACCTCAATCATCACGACTCAAGCTTGAGTTTTCCGGCCATCCACCTCGTCCGTCCACGGCCCTAGAAGCCTCAAAGCTTGCCCCATTTGATCTGGTTCGACTCGTTGAGGTTCCAGAAAGCTCAATCCATCATCAATTAGGCTTGGGCTGGCCTAAAACTAGAAGTTCGAATTTGAATTTCTCAAAAACCGGTTTCGGGTTTTCAGAGAAATCCACACCAATTTCACTCCATTCGTTTCATTCTCAATCTCAGAGTGAACCCCTTGACTCACACTCCAATCTATCGATCTAAATCAGTCCCTAAAAGCACCCAAAACCGTCCTCAATCCACTGTGAAATATTCCCTGCACTGACCCGAAAATATTAATAAAACCAGTGTCCATGTTAAGCACTCAATTGCCAGCTCCCCACATGTGAAATCACACCTCAATCTGTCCCAATTCAGTCCATAAATTGATAAACAACCCATGGGATCGATCGCACAAACCTCCCACTTTCACGGCTGTTCAATGAAACAGTGCCCCCCGTGTGAAATTACAATTCTGCCCTTGTGCAGAAAATTACCAAAATGCCCCTCACGCATCCTGACCCGTAACTCGGTCATACGGACTCCGATTGATGCATGCCGCCTGTCTACGGACTCAGGGCATCGAGACCTTCCTAAAGGTCCTCGGTCCCCGGCCATCGGACCTCCCGATCAAAAAGTCAACATTTCCCCTTTATATCGTCCAAATTACGAAAATGCCCTTGAACTTCCGTACATCATAACTTTCACCACGGACGTCGGAATCGAACGTGCCACCTGTCTATGAACTCGTGACGTCCCAAACTACGTCACGGTCATTGGTTAAAGTCCATTTGACCGTCCAAATAAAAAGTCAACGTTTTGCCCACGCCCAGGGGCAAAACGGTCATTTTGCACAATTCGTCCGAAATCGCCCAACTAATCCCAGATTAGTAAATCACAATTAAATATTATTAAATCCCAATATTCGGGACGGGTCATTACATAGAATTTATAAAACCAAAGTCCACTCACAGACCGTCCATAATTGCCCGTTTTCGCACTGCACGCATTCCCGTAATTTTCGGCATTTTCCCGAAATCTCGAATCTTGTCCAAAACCATTATCTAGTGTCACTAAGGGCTCAAACAACAGCATACTAATTTCCCATAATTTTCTGGGAGTTAAACATTAGTTAAAAACGTAACATAAACCTTCAGACCCTCGAAACAACATCGAAACAGTGTCCGATTAATTCGAAATCCACGCTAAAATACTCGTTACATTGTATAGGACGAAAGTCGTGTTGAACTCACCTTGGGATTCGTGCCCACGCGCCGTCACGCGCCGCCGTGAGTGGCTGCGCGTGAAATCCACGCGCCTGCTACAGTACCAGGTACTGTTCATCGTTCTCACCCGTTTCCTCTGTCAAACGGGTCTGCAACCCGCGCGATGAACCGTTTCAATCTTGCTCAAAACCTTCCCCAATCCTTCAATTGAATCATCAAATAGCACCGTTAGAGACCCAATTAAGGTTCTGTAAACCTAATTACATACATCAAGCCTTTAAATCCAACATTTCTCTCAAGATCAACACACGGTCATAACCTTCGAAACTCGCTCCACACAGCTTGGTTTTCTAATTAAATGGTACAGAAGCTTTGTATGAACTGAACGAACATTAAACCGTAACCGCTTTCAAGAATCCTTACCCGTAGGTGGTCGTCCTCAAGCTTGAAAATTTCCAGAATCCGTGGCTTCCGTTCTTGGCCATACGGTGATCAATTCCCTTCAATTTTCGTATGGTCGAGTTTGAAATGAACTCAGAAGACTAATCTTAGTCTCACCTTGGCTCCTCTCAGCACACAGACAAACTTTCGAATTTCCCTCCAAAGTTTTGATTTTTCTTTCCCGTCTGATTTCTCCCAACTCTCAGCCCTGTCTTGCTCAGAATGAAGCTCAGCCAACTCCCTATGTTTAATCCCGTCCTTCTCAGTAAACAAGGAAACCTCAGTCCCACTCTGTTCTCTGTTTCCCGCAAAGGACCCAAAACTAATTTTTAAGGTGCCCGTGCTCTGATTCTTCCACAGCACACCAGCCCACACTAGTTTAGGCCTCCCACTAACTCAAGGCTGTCCCAAGGCCACTAACCTTAAACAATTCGTCGATCAGACCACCCAGGCACGGTGGTTCAGACTCTGTTTCCCACGATTCAACAGTGCCCCTGTAAAATTACTGTTTTGCCCTCGCACACAAAATTACCAAAATGCCCCTCACGCATCAAGACCCGTAACTTGGTCATCCGAACTCAGATTGACGCGTGCCGCCTGTCTGCAGACTCAGGGCATTGAGACCTTCCTAACAGTCCTCGGTCCTCAGCCATCGGACCTCCCGGTCAAAAAGTCAATATTTTCCTCATTTCGTCCAAATTACGAAAATGCCCTTAGATTTCCGAATGTCATAACTTTCACCTCAAACTTCGAAATCGAACGTGCCACCTGTCTATGAACTCGTGACGTCCCAAACTACGTCACGGTCATCGGTCAAAGTCCATTTGATCGCCCGAATTAAAAGTCAACGTTTTACCCACGACTAGGGGCAAAACGGTTATTTTGTATCGTTCGTCCGATTTCGCCCAACTAATCACCGATTAACCCCGCTAATCAAGATTAGTTACTAATTAAATCCCAGAATTCGGGACGGGTCGTTAGATTTTTAGACGACCAGAGCTTGGAGTGATTGTCTCCCAAGTAGCCGAAGCTAGGGGTGTTCCCAGACGGCTGATGCTCGAGGTTGTTGTTACTATGGCCATGGTTGTTTTTCCTAGGAAACTGGAGCTCGGGGTGTTTGCAAAACGGCTGATGCTCGGGGGAGTCAATGGTTGATTGTTGTCATTGAAGGTTGCGCATCGATGAGTAGTGATGTTTAATCGTTGTGATCGATTTGAATATTGATGGTTGGTTGTGATTGATGTTGAAGGTTGTGTCTAGATACTTTACATGATTTGATGAAATGGATTTCGGGTAATGTGGGCCACAAGCTTTGATACATGTTATAATTATGAGTCCCACTGTTTGTGATGTGATGTGATTTCAAATCTAGTTGTTCATATTTTGCTCTATGCGTGCATGTTTTAAGATGGAGGGTAAGGGGTCTATTTTTATCGAAATGTGTTTTAAAATGTTTATTTTTGTCTACTCTCACTTTTTGATGTTTTGATGACCCTCCAAGCCGCGACACGAAGATAGGGGCTGATCCAGAAGCAGAGGCATGAGTGGGAATCAATATAGTTATCCCTTATCAAACAAGATTTATTGGTGTTTTCGGAACTTCAGTTGACTTGTCAGACGGGAGTAGGACCAGATACGATTATCAAATCATTTTCGGGACTGGTCATGTCAATTTGGTATCAAAGCATTGTGGTACTGATTTGAGGTTACCAATGTCATGCCTCCAAGACGCGAGCCCAGTGTACGACCTGGCGATGACACCGAGGTTCCAGATGTTGAGAGGGCCCAACATTTGGAGGCCATTGTATTTACTGGTCAGACGAACCTAGAAGAGGCCTACGGGTGATAGGACCCATCCCTGAAAACCAACATAAACTGAACTGGTCTTGCTCCCATTCGACGATTCCTGTCAGAAAAGTGATTTCATAACATACCTAATCGCATTAGACAATGGGAACCAAAATCCACCTCCTGTGGGGTACTGCTCGCATCCAACTCGCTCCTTGACAAGTGGTGGTATCTACTAGCATTTTGTAAAACAACCAAGAATCGAGAAATATGTTATTCCCATTTTTTGTATAACCATATCATGCAACACGTCTTATCCATAACTTTTGTAACGACTTTTGTAATAATACTAATAATGATAAGTTTAACCATGGGTCTAAAATACAAACTTAAACATTTCTTATGTCGACGCTGCATCTGACCGAGCAATATACCCGTTTACGACGACTTGAGAGAATTACTAAAGCCCATATTCAAGGCCCATCTCAAAGGCCCGTGGACAAGACCCATGCCTAAATATTACAATTATAACCTAACCTTAGACCAATCCTATAAATTGGGAGCCTCCTTCCTCATTCAAGGGGACTGACCTCTTCATTCTCTCTACAAACACTACTCTCTTCTAAAGGCTCATGACCCCTATACTTGTACAAAATATCATATTATTAATGAGAGGGAAGCAACACTGTGGACGTAGCCCGATTTGAGTGAACCACGTACTCTCTTGTGTCTTGATATGTGTGCGTGTCTTTACAGTCTCGTTGGTACAATTTTTGCATCAACAATTTGTCGCCGTCTATGGGAATGGATACAAGAAGTTATGTCGGTTTTCTTCTCAATTTCTTTACCTGCTAAAACACTATAGCCACCAAGAACACCAAGAAAAATAGGGAGCCCAGAAAATACCATCTATCCAAAACCCCGAAAATAACCCCGCAAATCATCTTGTGGTCACCAAAAACCTATCTAGCTTTTCCCGTTTTGCATCAGCCAAAAGAAAAAAAAAACCGACAACATTTGCTTTTTGTGCTCTATTTATCAGCCACGGGGAGAGAGAGAATGGGGGAGCTAGGGGATTCCTCCCATTGCCGCGCCGCCCGCAACACTGTGTTGCCGTGTTCACCGTGCGCCCGCCCCCCTGCACCACTGTATTGTCGCGCCGCCGTAATTATGTGGAATTCTCGTCCATCCTTGTTCTTGAAACAAAAAAGTGGCAAAGCAATGTTATACGGGAAAGGAAAAACAAAAATTTACCCAGTAAACCCATGTGTCGCAGAACAGCCTAATGATGGAACAACGATCAGTCTCCTGTCACTGCCGCTCGCTAGCCGCTGCCGTGCACCACCATCTTCGCCTCCTGGACTCGCCCCCGAATCACCGCTACAAACAAAACGTTGCAACGGTCGAGCAGATGGCACACAACAACGTTGACATGCCGACCGTAAGCGTCACAGTCGAACCCCCTACACCTAGAGTCGTCCTTCCTCGCCGGTATCCGAGTGGTTTTGATGTTGCGCCTACGCCCCAAAGGCTGTGCTGCTGGGCCTCCAGAAAAGAAGCATCTAAAAACACCAAAGAAAAAAACCATGAAGGGGGTCCCCTGTTTCTCCCTTTCCTCTGTCGCCAGGGGAGGTTACCAAAAAAAAAATCATGAAAACAGACCCTCTGATTTCCCTCTCCACTATTGCCACAGAGAGATGCTATAGACCCAAAAAAAAAAGATGAGGAACCCCGAGCTCCCCATGACTGAGCCTGGGGGCCAGGAGCTGAAGTTTGAGGTCGAGACGCTCTCCGTCACTGACGATCCCGACACCAAAATTCTTACGGTCTCAACGTCCGGGAGAAATTGGAATCTGTGCGTCTAGACGGTGGTGATGAACAGCCGCGATTGAAAGGTGTGGGGGACACTCTGCTTCAGGAATTTAAGGACGACTTGGAGAGGTTGTCGGATCATAAAGGGATGGATGACCCATCGCTCGCCATCATTACACCGCGGTTCGCCGACATGCCGACCGGTCCAACGACCCCCGTTCGTCATGAGGGATTCGATCCCCGACCCGCCCTCGTCGCTCACTGGTTATGGTTGGCCCATCGAACGCCAACGAGCCTCCACCGAGCTGCTCACACTCATCACCACCTCTTGGCCTCAAGAGGTCGTCCCTTGCACCTCAACAAGTTCGACAAACTCAGCGGCGAGATGCTCGACCGCCAGCCCGCCAACCTTCCAGGAACCAGCCACGATGACTAAGGGCCCCAAACTCAGTTCCATCGGCCGACTCACACGACCCCATGGCCGATTCATTAGTGCACCACCGACCCACACACCTACGGCTGCTCAGTCCGTCATCTATGTCTAAACATGGCTTCTAGCCTCAGGAAGATGAAGATAAGTGAACTTCATTATTTTCCATTTTGCCATTAATTTTCTCTTCTTATTTACTACTCTGCCATTAATGGCTGTGGCCTGCCCACTTTCACGTTTTGGACTGAAACAATTTTACAACCCAACAAAATTGGTTGGGCTGCCAAAAAAAATAATAATAAAAAATAACTTGGGCTCAAAACTCCCCACTTTTGATTTTTTCTTTTTTAAAACCCACGTAGCACATTTTGAGCTGTTATTTTTTAACCCACACACCACATTCGGGCCTTCAATTTCTGCCCCAATTTTTCCGTGTTTCAATTCATACGCTACACATATTGCTCACCTTGAGTATGCTTCTTTTGTCCCTATTCACACAATTATTTTTATTTATTTGTACAACACAAATATATTTTACAAATTTACGGCTCAGAAAATTAATTCCTATTCTCAGGAATTATCGAAAGACTCCATTAGTGATTGACATAACCACTACACCCAGTCGGTCAGCATGCCCCCTCTGTCGATTTCTTCTTCAACCTGCTTGACGCCCGACCGACAGATCTTCTCAGCATCTACTTGTGCATGGGTCTATCTCCCATATTTATTTGCTCGCACTGAGCTATGCATCTTGATACACCTGAATACAACCAGGTGGCATTTCCACTCAGAAACCCCTTCTAACCATCATACATGACATACATACATGTCACACATACTTGCCCCAGCGCATACCGACCTAGCTATCACTCATACATGACATACATACAAGTCACACCTATGCTTGACACATTACCGAGCACCTTCCTCGGCTCAACACATACCGAGCCGCTCGACACATTACCAAGCACCCACCTACGCTCGACACATTTTCGAGCCGCTCAACACACTACCGAGCACCCACATATGCTCGACACATTACCGAGCTGCTCAACACATTACCGAGCACCATTCTTGGCTCAATACATACCGAGCCGCTCGACACACTACCGAGCACCCACATACGCTCGACACATTCCCGATCTGCTCGACACATTACTAGGCACCCACATCAGCTTCATGCATACCAATCCGCTGATCTACTGAGCCTACTTTCAACGCTACACCTAGCTCACATGACACAAATGTACATCAACGAATCACTCACAGGCGGTCAACTTCATATTTGGAGTCATACTCACCGGGGGACTACCAGAGCGCAGTCACTACAATGTCAATCCACTCAGACATACAACACACTATAGGGCGTCTTCTCTTCTGCATCCTACCTCGGCCGAGAACTTGGGGGACTGATGATAGTGCACCAAGCGGAGCAGTGCAAAAGCGAGGAGTTGCTCGGTCGGTGCACTTTACTTAAAAAGTCCTCAACTGAGGCAGTCCGCCTCAGTCAAGAACTTGGGGATTTGTCGACGCTGCATCTGACCGAGAAATATGCCCGTTTACGAAGACTTGAGAGAATTACTAAAGCCCATATTCAAGGCCCGTCTCGGAGGTCCGTGGACAAGGCCCATGCCTAAATATCACAATTATAACCTAGCCCTAGACCACTCCTATAAATAGGGAGCCTCCTTCCTCATTCAAGGGGACTGACCTCTTCATTCTCTCTACAAACACTACTCTCTTCTAAAGGCTCATGACCCCTATACTTGTACAAAATATCATATTATTAATGAGAGGGAGGCAACACCGTGGACATAGCCCGATTTGGGTGAACCACGTACTTTCTTGTGTCTTGGTATGCGTGCGTGTCTTTACAGTCTCGTTGGTACAATTTTTGCATCAACACCTTATATTGACCAATTTCACAAACTAAGTTATATCCATATAAGATTTTACCACGAATAATAACCACATGATCCTTAAATTGCATACTTAACTTAAATCATTACATTATTATCCTAACATAATTCCATATAAACTATCTAAACCATTTAGCTTACAATTCCTTATAAATTCATCAATTCACCATAGTTAACGCTCAGTTGTTTTATAAATTCAAATTGAATAGAATATCCAATTGACCCAATTATTGAACCATTAAACTCAGAGGACAAGAAGGAACATTTTTCATGTTGACCATGTTTCCATATTCCGACTGACGAGCCTGCATGCGCCAGGAGAATTCGGGGACTGTCTCTGCCCGTGGGCCTCACGTTCTCGCACAGAGGTCGTCTCTAACCTCCCGCAAGCCTTGGTTTCGAGTCTTCTTGACTTGCGATCGTGACCTGGTTTTATCTCCCAATTTCCATGTCTATTTTTCATATTTTAACAGTCTAACATAATCTAGAGAATCATAGGAGTGTATCTAAGGGATCAGAAGCAAGAAAACTTACCTAAAACGAATGCTCCCAGTTCATGGCATGTCGACCATGGCTTCCCACACTTATTGCGGCCGTTCCAGACCTCCCTATTTCATTGTTTCAATTCCAGAATGACCCTAGGAACTTTATTAGACATCTAAGAACCCCGAATAACCTCTAGAAATCCTCAAAGATAATTGTTGATCTACGATTATCGTAACCCTCACGGGTTTGAGTACTGGGATCACCTAGAACCTCCACACTTCGTCCTTTTTCCTTCCTTCCATCATAATTTCCTTCTTTGCTTCTCCTCCTACTTCCCCCTCTTTCTCTCATTTTTCCCCTATCTTTTTCCTCACTTTTTTTTTTCCAGTTATGTTCCATCGAAGTACCTCCCACAACATATCGCACCTATTTATAACAATCTATGTAAGTGGAAGGGAGAAAAATAGAGACACATGAAGACAATTCTAGAATTTTCTAGATTCACCATGTAAAATGACCAAAAGTCCCTTATAGCCAAAATTACGAAAATACCCCTAACCATTTTAAAACCATAACAAATTTTTTCGAACTCCGATTTAAGCATGACGCCTGTCTATGTACTCGGGAGGCCGAAACCTTCATAATGGTCTTAACGAAATGTTTAGATGATGTCTCGATCAAAAGTCAACACTTTGACTTTTAGGGGTAAAATAATCATTTTTCACTTTCTCGAATACCTAGGGTGTTACAACGAGTGGATTACTCATTTTGAGTGGATCTTCGAGATTATGTGATGTCCACTAGAGGATATGGTCCTATTAGCCATGTTTCTGTTGGGTGGCTATGCTTACAGATGGTGGTGTGGGTTACAGATGACTGGTTTGGATGCTCGCACTTTGACTTGGGAGAATTTTCGAGATCTTTTTTGAACCAATTTTACCCATGTTCCTTTTGTCATGATAGGGAGGTTGAGTGCTACAATTACAGTGAGGAACATGTCAGTGGCCAATTATGCGCAAAAATTTCTAACCTTATCCAGTTTTGCCTCGATGTACGTGGAAAATGAGGAAGACAAGTACCCTGATTTGGACATGGCTTGAGGAATGAGATACATGTCGTTGTGATAGTAGGAGCTTAACCTACCCTTAGAGAGCTGCTTGATGCTACTATCTGTTTTGAAGCAAGTTTTCATGAACAAGAGCAATCTTTGAGCTCCGGACGACGCCGAGAGCGTCCAGATACGAAACTTATGAGTTATGGAACATCACAGAGAGGCAGTTTTAATTTTGGATTTCTTGGTGGATCTCGATTAAATTCGGATGAATAGGAAGGTATTCGGGGTTCTGTACTGTAACGACCCGTCTCAGAATTACATGATTAGTGAGACTAATCAAGGATTAATCGAGACTAATTGGGATTATTCGAGGTGAAAGGACGATTTTGCCTTGACCCGGAAAGTCCAATTCATGTGGAACGAAGTCCATTACATAGATCGAGACGATACGAGTCCGTACACAGGCGACACGTCGAAATTGGACATCATACGGGAATGTTACGAGTCACGGAAGGTTCGATTGTGTTTTACGGTTGCACGATTTTCAAATTGATTTGTCTTTAGTGGGACCCAAAATATCAATTTTGGGACCATAGGATGAGTGACACTTGTCACCCACCCTATGAGCCCTTTTAAATAATTCATGCATCATCATCATCATCATCATCATTTTTCATCTTCTTCATTCATCCAACCCCGTACCCACCCCCAAACCATCATCTTCATCATTTCATCTTCTTGCTTGCGACCAAAAAGAGAGACAGACAGGACGTGAGAGAGACTGAGAGACGGTGGCAGGACGGTAGAGCTGTCGTGGACAGTGGAGGAAACCATGGGAAAAAGGTAAGGCCGGGGGGGGGGGGGGGGGGGAGGGGTGTTTAATTTGGGCTTTTGATTTTGATGTTTTGGATTGAAACTAAGGCCATGTTTGTGTTCTTGGAGCTCATATGAGCCTGTAGGATAAAAAAAATGAAAGGTTTTGGACAATGAGAGGCTAGAACATGAACTCAAAGTTTGGTCGAAACTTTGGAACCTCATATCTTCACAACTAGGTACTTTCCCTCAATTCAGGGTTCATATTTGGATTCCTTGGCTCAATTAGATGGATTTCCATATAAAGAACATGGGATTTGGTTGAGTATTAAGAGAGATACAAAGGTTTGAAAATCAGGCAAAAATGGTGGAAATCCGGCCACCGGCCAACTAACCAGACGACAGCGCACGACGGCGTTGGTCGTCTTCTCTGGAAGGGCGGATGATGTCATTGATGATGTCAGCGTTGATCGCTGATGTCAACATTAACCATTGACCCATGACATCAACATTGACCGTTGACCGATGACGTTAGCGTTGATTGTTGACCAATGATGTTAGCGTTGAATTTTTGTTGACCAAACTTTGACCTGATTGTGAGGGAATTTAGGCACGAATTTTGGGGTTAAACTGATCTTGTGCAAAAGGTTTCAACGATCTGAATCCAATGGTGGCGGTTTCAGGTCGATCGAAGATCGTTTGATAGGTCATTTGGAGGTTTTTATCATCGGAAAGCGTGTTCCGGACATGTTGATTATTCCGGGAGTTTTGTGGGTTTATAGTATAGACTTGTATAGGTTGATAGTGACCTTTGGGGTATGATTTGGACAGGTCCAAATGTCTTGGAGATTGTGGATTAGCCTCGGACTAGCTTACGGCGCAGCTTGTAGGCGCGCATCTTGGACGGTTTGTGAGTGGACCATGTTTTATGAAATGATGTTTGCATAACTGTTTTTTTTGTTTTATGAAAATGATTTGAGATGATTTGTGTTGATGATTTGGCATTTTCGTAAAAAATGTTATTGCACGTATATTGAGATTTCTGTTTTATGCGATACTTGGGCTTAGGCCGAGTATTCTACGTGCATGTGATTTCTGTTATTTGAATGGTTTCATGGAGATGCGTGAAACTGAGGATTTGACAATCAATTTTGAATGATTTCATGGAGATGTGTGAAACCGAGGATTTGACTATCGATTTTGAATGATTTGACGAAGATGCGTAAAATGCTATTTCAGGCATGAGACCCAGTTGATTATTGACTTTGTATTGGATTACTGTCAAATGTGGTTTTGAACAGAGATTTGAATAGTGAAATGGTTTTCAGATTTGGAAATAATATTTGGGTATGTGTCCTAGTTGGTTTATGGTTTGACTTAGAGTATAGTTAAACGTGAACTATATCGAGCTTGTGACCCAGTTCTAGTTTATGAGATGATATTCTGGGCTTGTGACCCTATTGAGATTATATTCCGAGCTTGTGACCCTATTAAGATGATATTTCAGGCTTGTGAACCTATTAAGAAGATATGCCGAGCTTGTGTCCCTATTGAGATTTGATTTTGGGCTTAGAACCTATGTGATTTGATTTTGGACTGAGAACCTACGAGATTGATATGACTCCGGTAGGAATGTGTTTCCCCGGAGAGGGACTTCGACGTGAATATGTTTCCCCAGAGAGGTCCCGATGATTGATGCTCACCTTCGGACGTCGACCATCCTATGTGATGTGTGATCCTGGAGAGGTCATGATGCATTGCATGTTGTCGTGCAACCGAGGGAGGCTCGACTCAGAAGTGTTGATGTTATCTGAGATCGATTGTTGATATGCTCACGACGATATATGGAACATCGACTGGTGATGTGTTCACGGTGACGTGCTCGGACGTGAGCAATCTTGAAGCTTATGTGCACACGTTGCTTAGATTTCGTGACTGATGATGATGATGATGATGATGATATGAGAAGTGACAGATGTTTTTCACTGTGTATTGATTTGAAGAGCAAAATGATTTAACTTTAAGAAAGTATTTGAGATACCTGTTTCCTATTGCGTGCATGCTTTTAATTTAAGGGTATAAATGTCTTTTTTCTAATTTTTTTTTATCAAATTGATTATTTTATCCACTAACAGCTTTTATGGTTTTTGATACCCTTTAGGTTGATCGCGGGTGCGAGTTGTAGTAGAGACCGAGACATCACATCCCGTTGCCTACTTCACAAGTCACTGCGTACTTCACAAGTCATTGCACACTCGGGTAACTCCGAGCGGGTTACAGTTTTATCCTTGGTTTGACACGTGGTGTCGGACGGGAGCATAGCGCATCCCATGATAATCCAGGAGGATTGGGATGAGTTGTGTCATGCACAGACTAGTAGAATTTCTGATAAGCCATATAAGAAGCAAAGTGGTAGACCTGAATGACTTAGCACGGCTGATTGCCAATTTTGTGCGAGGCGCACATCAAGAGGAATTGTCTGTATCGATCAGGTGGTAGTACAAACCATGATGTTGAAAATCAGGGCCAAGGAGTAACATCAACTCACGGTATAGCCCGAGAGAGACAGACTCCTACTAGTGGGACCAACAAGACTAGAGGGGGACAACGAGGGCGTGTCCAGCCTTCGGGTCCATGGACTTAGGTTCTAGAGAGTGGTCCAACATGATTGTATTATTCCTGATGATGTATGTAAAATGTTTATATGTTGTACATTAGTACAAGTTATGTAAATTTAGTTGTCGCGTGAAAGGCGGCGGGGGGGGGGGGGGGGGGGGGGGGGGGGGGGGGGGGGGAGGGGGGGAGGGAGGGGTGCATTTGATTTTTAGGGACAAAATTGCCTGAGGGGGGTAGATTGTAATAACCCAAAAATTCAAGAAACGTAAATTCGAAAGTTTGAATGTAAAATGGCATTTTTGCCCCTGTAATTATTATGGCCAAAATTGACCTTTTAGTTGGACTACTTTTTGCACAATTTTTGAGCACTATTGTGTAACACCCCGGACTTTTATGATTTGGTAAAGTTGAAATTTTAATGTAAAATAACCATTTTGCCCCTAGTTGGGAGGATTTGTTGACTTTTGACTCAGACTGTATTTTGGACTTTAACCTATGACCGTGACGTAGATCGGGACATCACGAGTTCCTTGACAGGCGGCACGCTGGAATCGAAGCCCGGACAGGAAAGTTATGGTCAAGAAAGCGAAAATGATACTATTCATTGAATCCCGGGAATGTCACACTTGAATAGTTCTAATTGGATAACGACAATCTGGTGGGAACTTTGGATGCGTGACAAGTGTCACTCATCCCATTGGTGGGTTTCCCCATGCAATTGGATTAGTTTAGGGTTCCATCTTCATCATTTTTCTCTTAGTTTCATTTGTTAACATCTTCAGCAACTGACAAACTCTCTCTAGCCCGTGAAACACCAAACACCACACCACCACCTCCCTACTCTACCTTCACTTCATTGAGCATCAGTGAGGCTGTGAGGCACACCTGAGGGAGCAGACGAGCTGACAGCGAGGCTGTACACGACAGGGATCACGATGGACAGGTTAGAACCCGAAACACCATTTTGTTCCAAAATGGAACTTTGATTTCCAACGTGTGTTGAATAATCTAATAGGGCCTAACGTGTTCTAAGGTCCAAGTCGAGTTCATTGGGCTAATTTTCGAAGCAGAGGGTGGCCGAAATCGAGAGTTATCGAAGGTTGAAATCCACGACTTACTGTTCATCCAGTCTCAAGTAACTTTTAGATCGTATTTCCTAGTTTTGATCTTACATATCTTTTAGTTAGGTCGAGGTGATCACATAGGAAGAAACTAGATCGAAAACAGTTGAGGAATCAATGTTTTGGATTAGGGTCGGGTCGCCGGTCTGTGCGACCCGGATTGTAGACCCGTTGAGAGGACAGGGACGATGATGTCATCAGCTGACGTCATCACCCTATCAGACTGTCAGATGACGTGGCCTATAGGACAAGGACACATGTCACATATCAGTGCACATTCAGCACTGACATGTTAATGACTTGGCCCAATCAGTGGTTGCCACATGTCACTAACATGTCAGTGACGTGGACCAACCAACAGTTGACACGTGGCACTTGTCAGTCTGACATGTGTCAGACCTGACACTGTCAGATGACATCAGCAGTGACGTTAGCATTGACTTTGACCGTTGACCTGACGTCAACGTTGACTTTTTGGTCAATGTTGATTGCGGCTTTGACTAGCGCGTGGGGGCATGTGGAAACGTTTTTTGAGGTGGGACTAGTGCCATTTTGATGGTTTCGACGACTCAGATTCAATGGTGGTGGTTTTGGGTCGATCGGAGATCATTTGGGGGGGGGGGGAAGGGGGGTCAAAATAGAGTTTAGAGCCTCAGGAAGCGTGTCGGGACGTGTTTTTGAGCCGACACTGTTCCTAGGTTTTAGATATGGGTTTGTAGAGACCACTAGTGATCCTTCGATATGTTTGGACAGGTCATAAACTGCGATATAGCTTCAAGATAGGTTTTAGATGTTGCTTAAGCAGCATGACAGTACTGTGAGTGGGTCTTTTGATTTCTAAACTGATTGCATGCATAACTATTTTCTTATACTATTATATGATTGTGTGTATGAGCATGTTGGGTCTTTTCTATGGATGGTGTACCTACATATATAATACTATGTGGGCATGTGACACATCTGGTAATCATACTATTAGTTGTGGAATCATACCGGGATATCACAAGTTCATACTATTGCACCAGATATATTGACCATATGGATTACTGTCTCCTCCAGTTATTGGTACCTTGGAGCGGTCACGAAGCATTTCCTGCGAGGGGTCATGCTAGGGAGCGACTGGACGTTAGGGTGGCTCAGGAGCAGGATTGTCAGGACCCAACCCTCCTCGGTCAGGACCCGACTCATCTAGCACCATATTGTCCGCTTTGGGCCTCGCCTTCACGGTTTTGTTTTCGGGAGCTCACGGTGCAACTTCCCAGGGGGTCACCCATCATGGAATTGCACCAGCCTCAACTCGCTTAACTTTGGAGTTCCCCAGGAATCCAAAGCCAGTGAGCTCCCAAAAGGCCTAGTGCTAGATAGGTGTGTGCCTACACCTTTAAGACACACCACCATCCTCTTCCCAGACCATTCCCCCTCGCAGGAATGTGGGATCGTTCACCGTTCCTTCTAGGACACAGGTTCTACAATCCATCCCCCTTAGGGCCCAGCGTCCTCGCTGGCACACTTCCTAGTCGGGGTCTGGCTCTAATACCATTCTGTTAGGACCCAACCCTCCTTATTCAGGACTCGACTCATCTAGCACCATATTGTCTGCTTTGGGCCTTGCCCTCATGGTTTTGTTTTCGGGAGCTCACGGTGCAACTTCCCAAGGGGTCACCCATCATAGAATTGCACCAGCCTCAACTCGCTTAACTTTGGAGTTCCCCAGGAATCCAAAGCCAGTGAGCTCCCAAAATTCCTAGTGCTAGATAGGTGTGTGCCTACACCTTTAAGGCACACCACCATCCTCTTCCCAGACCATTCCCCCCTCGCAAGAATGTGGGATCGTTCACCGTTCCCTCTAGGACACGGGTCTTACAATGATTGCTATGATTAGTCGTCTGGGACGTCAGGCATCTGGCATGTCATACCCGGAATGGGTTCGGGGATAAGACTCGAGATTGAGATTCCGGACGGCACACGTAGCCTTAGGACCGTAACCTTATTAGACGTCCTGGACGTCAGACATCTGGGACGTCCGACATTTGGGATGTCAGGATTGGGATATACAGTGCAATACGATTATGGTGGATACATTACTATTGTATTATTGTGTGTGATTATATGATATATGATTGATGATGTGTGATATGTTTCAGTTTTAATATATATATATATATATGTTTTGACTCAAATGCATGCATGATTTGAAAATGGAGGGGTAAAACAGTATTTTTACTATGTATTATGAATGGTTTTGAAATGTCCTTTATTTTCGGCCCACTCACACTTTTATTATTTTCTTGACCCCTCCAGGACGTGACCCAGAGGTAGAGGCAGGTCCCGAGGCTGAGGCATAGTCACATTACTGTTGCGTACCTGATACCCTAATTGGGTAGGTCGAGCACCATTTTGTAAAACTGTTATTCATGCTCATTTTTTTAGTGCTCTCTATCCCTTGTCTGTCACTGTTGGACCTATTCTCGGATGTATTTGATGTTTAAGACATTTATTATGCATTATTTAACCTATTATAGGTATTTTGGTCATTTTCTGAGATTGTGTCAGACGGGAGCAGGGCGCATCCCCTCGTGGCCCCTGAGGGATCGAGATAGGTCTTGTCAGTTGTGTAGGTCTCGTGATTTTGAATCCATTAACAAGTGGCATGGCAGAAGCAGAGATTGGACGAGGTCGTTATAGGTCAAGAATACCCGGGGGTATTTTGGTAATTTGTTCTAGGAGGGGCAATTTGGTATTTTTACCATTGGATGAGTCATTAGGGTGCCCTTGGATCGATGACACATGTCGTATTTTGGGCTGGATTAGTGGCATGTGTAGGCAGTGCTATCTTCCCACCTGTGTGTTGGTATTTCGTGTTTGTTCAAACTAGAACCAAAACCAAAAATTGGTTTGATTAGTCCAGCACGCGAGAGAGACACAAAGAAATAGATGGAGAAGAAAAGAGAGAAAATAAGAAAGAAAAAGGGAGAAAGGAAGAAAAAAAACTAGAGAAGGAGATTGCACCGAAACCTAGAAACCTTGAAAAATGGAGAATTCGAATTTCAAGTTTTGGACCTTGATTGCTGAAACCAAGTTTAGAATAAGCTTTATGGAACTCAAAATCGAACCATCCAAGAATCAAGGGGAATTAAAGAGGATTGAACCCAGAACAGAGCCTGCAACTATTTCGAGTTTTCAAATTGGAATTCCACTAGTTTGAGGTAAGAAAATGACGAATTGAACTTGAATTCATGTTTTTGGGTAGTCTAGAATGGTTTTGGATGGATTGGACTTGAATTCATGTTTATTAAATTGATTTGGAATGATTAATTGTTGATTTTACAGATTTATTTATTAATTTTTGGACATGATTTACAGTGATTGGTGAAAATAATGTTTTGGACGTAGGCCTAGCTTGAAAATGATATTTTGACTTGGAATATGAGTCAAGAATTGTAAGGAAGGTTTTGGGTTTAATCCTTGGGCTTTTTTCATTGTGATTGTGATGAGTCCCAAAACGGTTGAAGCTAAGGAGTTTCACAGAAGATCGGAGCTTGGGGCGATTGTCTCCTAGGCAGCCAAAGCTAGGGGTGTTTCCAGACGGCTGATGCTCGAGGTTGTTGTTACTATGGCCATGGTGGTTGTTCCCAGGCAGCTGGAGCTCGGGGTGTTTCCTAGACGGTTGATACTCGAGGGAATCAATGGTTGATTGTTGTGATTGATGGTTGAGCATTGATGAGTAGTGTTATTTGATCGTTGTGATCGATTTGAATATTGATGATTGGCTGTGATTGATATTGATGGTCGTGTCGAGATGCTTTACATGATTTGATGAAATGGATTTCGTGAAATGTAGGCCATGGGTTTTGATACATGTTATAATTGTGGGTTCCACCATTTGTGATGTGATTTGATTTGAAATTTTGTTTTTCATATTTTACTCTATGCATGCATGTTTTAAGCTGGAGGGTAAGTGGTTTATTTTTATCGAAACGTGTTTTAAAATTTTTATTTTTGTCCACTCAAACTTTTGATGTTTTAATGACCCTCCAAATCGTGGCACGAGGATAGGCGCTGATCAAGAAGTATAAGCATGAGTGGGAATCAGTACAGTTATCCCTTGTCTGACAAGTGTTATGAGTGTTAGATGGGAGCATGACCAAACACAAGTATCAAAACATTTTCAGGATGGGTCCCATCACCCAGTCCACTTACTAGATTATGGGAAAGCACAAGCATAATTGACGCAATCACACTGACACGACGCCAAAGACTATTAGAAGGCAAAAATGAGGTACGAAAAAGTCGTTGCGAAAAGGGAGCACGTCTGGATGCACATGTCGAACAATCTCACTTTCATGCTACATCTTGTTTGATCCCAAAATGGACCTAACGTGATGAGACCCGCTGGGGGATCTAGGACCCGCTAAGGGTGCTGGTCGATCTTTTGCTTTTTCTTGGCGAGTAACCTGCAAGGCAGAGAGGAAACACTAGACACTGGTAGGATGCTGGCCTAAGAGGCTTTAATTAACAAGACCCAACCTGAAAAACACTAAGTACAATATACCCGGGTCCTTCTCTTGTTTGACTGGTAACCTAAGATACCAATAGTACCCTCGAAACCCTGTCAGATAAGGGATACTTGTATACACGTGAGCAAATGGTGAGGGTGGGGTTTCAGGTGTGTTTAGAAACGAGAGAGTGAGGATAAGGGTCATGGAATGAGTGACACTTGTCACTCATCATGTGGTCCCCACTGAGATATTTTTGGGTCCCACAATAGACAAGCAACGATCCACCTTTCTGGTAAAATGTGTAACCGTAAATTCTGATCAAAACCTTCCTTGACCCGTAAAATAACCATTCAAAGTCCAAAATCGACGTGTCACTTGTTTACATAATCGAAATCTCCTTATCTACGTAATGAACCTCAGTTCACGTGCAAATAATCGTCTGGGTTAAAAGTTAATATTTTCTCCTTTCTAGGTGCAAAATTGTCATTTTACCTCAACTAATTCTGATTCTTCTTGCTAATTTCCTGGTAATCCCGTGATTACGAGTCGGGTCATTTTGAGGGTTTCATGACAATCAAAATGGGCGAGTAGACGAAAATAAGGGTTTTAAAACATATTATTAGAAAACATACCATTTACCCTCCGTTTGGAAAACTATGCATGCATAAAGAGAAATTCTTAATTCCAATAAACAAAAAATAAAACACGAAAATCTCAAAGTACGTGGACAAGTAAGAAATCCAGTAATAACATAAACCAAGGAAGATATAAAATCAACCATAACGATCATACCAATACATAACCATACTGATCAAACTGCACCTAACAACTTATCAAATCAACCAACCAAATCTATTGACCCAACCTCGATGCCTGGAAGTTGAATCATCATGTCAATGTGCACTATTGGTAGGCTAATATCACTCGGGAACTAATGGAGCCTCAAGCTCGATGTTCGAGTGTAGACTGGCTCAAGAACTAACGGAGCCCCAGGCTCGACATCTGAGTCACGGTCCTAGTCTCAGGAACTAATAGAGCCCTAAAATCGACATCTAAGACTACTCACTAGTCTCGGGAATTATAGAGCATTACCTCGACGTTAGAGACCGTCCAACCCATCTGGAATCTCGAGGAGGGTTTCCACATCACATCATATCACACATATAAATATATCCAGAATCATACAATCACACAATCACATCTCACATTTATTTCATTTCCATAATCCAAACCAAATTCAGAAACCCAAGTCACATAGCAAAACCTGGGCCTAAGCCCAATTCACAAGTATGTCAAACCTCGTAAAATGATCCACTAAATATTCTTTAAAATCATATCAAAATCCCAATTCATCAATCATCAAAAAATAAAACAAGCATGTCACAATGAGCACAAAACCATTTTCCAAGTTCAATAATGAACAGGAACACAATATACCCAATTTCCTCGCAAAACATGTAGGGTTGCAACTTTCGTAAAACCACCACAATTCCATAAACAAAATCATGATTAAATTATAAGTAAATCATCACCAAGTAAAAAACATCTTAAATTATGGAAAATCACATAAAAAT
The DNA here is from genome assembly GCA_032719365.1 of Prinsepia uniflora. Taxonomy (NCBI): domain Eukaryota; kingdom Viridiplantae; phylum Streptophyta; class Magnoliopsida; order Rosales; family Rosaceae; genus Prinsepia; species Prinsepia uniflora. The sequence continues at coordinate 15,888,736 of CM064870.1, forward strand.
TGCTTGCATAGGATTTAGGAAAAAGAAAGTCCACTCACATATACCTTACGCGCGGTTAAACTGCATTGCACGCTTTTCCGTAAAATTCGAGAATATCATCTCCTCAAACTTTCAGTTCGAGCTTCAACCTTCTCGTCCATGGAATCCAAGGATTGTCTAGTGACTTCTCCACATTCAAAACCCATAGCTATGATCCATGTGACAACATACGAGCTATAAAAAGCTATTAGGACAGCTCAATCTCGATTTTATGGCCTAGAATGATAAGCCCGAAGAATACCTCAAGGGTTCATGGTTTTCGATCAGTAATCCACCCTTTCTTCTCACTGGTTTTTTCCTCTTTCTCATCCCAGATTCACTCTTATATTTTACTGCTTCATTTTCTAGCTTTCCCCCCTCCATTCTCCCCATCTCTCCCTTGGTTCACAATTTTCATGGATTCGGCCCTTCACCACCGAAAACTGACAAACACATATAAATAGAGGGGCTAGGTCAGTGGAGGGGAGAAAATATCAGATCCTTCTAGAGGGTGACACGTGGTAGAATCACATTGGTCATTACTGCAAAATGACCAAAATGCCCTTGGTGTTCCAAAATACCCTTAAGGGTTCTTACTCCGAAACAACCTCAAATGATCTCCGATTTTGATGTACTACGTGTCTACATAATCAAGATCCCAAGACCATCGTAATGGTCTTCTCAAATTTCCTAAAAGAGATCCCGATCGAAAAGTTAACACTTTGACTGTTGGTCAAAAAGTCAACTATATAACTTTCATGGGAAAAAAGGTTAATTTACCCAATTTACCCAATTTTGCTTTGTTCAAAGGTCCGGGTCGTTACACTAATGCTCAAGTTAGTAAGTGTATGGAACACTTGATAGGCAGACCACAACACTAGGGCTACTGAGTGGAGCTTTTGTGTGCTTCTAGAGAGAGAAATGATTAGTGAGAGTTACCTTTATCAAAGGGTCTGAGGGTATTTATAATAGCCATGAATGTGGTGGTTGGGCACTGTTTGGGAGAAGGTTCCAATTTGTGACTGGAGATGCAACCATGTTCCCTGCATATCCGGGATAAGTACTAGGTGGTAACCAACTTCCTAGTATGTCAGGTGGTTGGTGTGTCAGGGAGTTAGGGTTGACAACTGGCCTAATTAGACCAAAGGGTGCCGATCACGCCTATTGAGAGACGTAGGGTTTATGCCTGCCGAGTGGAGTGCACTATTGGTCCTGCTGATTGATGCCTGACATTGCCTCCTGACTGACATCTTGTACTGCCTATCGAATGGGCCCTGCCGACTGAAGGTTTGTTGTAACACCCCGGAAATTCGAGGATTTTAATATTGTAATTTAATATGTGAATTGACGTTTTTACCCTTGTGAATGGTATGGTCAAATTATTGACTTTTTGATTAGTAGGTTAAATGGACTTTGACCTATGACTGTGATGTAGTTCGGGACGTCACGAGTCCATAGACAGGTGGCACGTCCAATTCGGACGATTAGGGAAAAAGTTATGACTATCGGAAGTTCAGGGGCATTACCGTAATTTGGACATTAGGGGCGAAAATGTTGACTTTTCGTTTGACAACTAATTTTCACGCGACTCAAGGACCGTTAGGTAGGTCTCGACGTCTTGAGTCCGTAGACAGGCGGCACGCCGAAATCGGACTTCGTACGAGGAAGTTATGATCAGAAACGTGAAATCGGGAGGTTCGTGTCTCGGTTTTCGTGTCGAATATTTTATTCTGAAATTTCTGATTTGAGGACACCTGGTGAGTGACAAGTGTCACTCACCCATTGGCTAGATTGGATCAGATCCACTATGGGTTTAAATACCATTAAAAACCAACTTTTAATTCCAGCCATTGATCTGAAACCCCCAGATCTGATCTCAGCCTTTGATCTCATCCTTGAGATCAAATCTGGACCATCCGTTCCATTTGATCAGATTCCCTCCATTTCTATATATTTCTCACTCGAACCCACACACTGCCCATTTCATCCATCACACCCGCACTACACCCTCTCTCTGTGTCTGTGTGTTGCTGGGCTCACGGGGAAGGACGGAGGCACGGCGGTGGACGGCGGCAGACGGTGGCGAGGTGAGCCGGCTTCAAAACCCGAAACGGTTTCAAAAACTCAGAAATGGAAGCTTGTTGTTCAGCGTTTGTTTGCATTTCCTTTTGACTCTATTCACTTCTATGGACTGTTAGCAACCTCTAGAACTCAATTGCGTGACCGGAGGTGACCTGAACGGAGGATAAAACGGCGGCGGGAACCGGGTCTGTTCATCGAGGTAAGCCTTCGATCCTATCTGTGTTTATCGATTTTGATTCCATAGAACCCTTTCTGGGATTAAGAAGAGCATCTAGGAACAAACTAGGACTGAAATGGTTAAGAAATGAAGAAATGGTGACCGGGTCATGATCGCGGGTCTGATCGACCCGAGTTGCAGAGATACGGGTCAACCCGTCTGAGGATAGAGGTGATGATGTGGCACCCTGTCAGACTGTCAGGTGACGTGGACCAACCGTGAGCCGACACGTGTCACATGTCAGTGCACAGTCAGCACTGACATGTTAGTGACGTGGCCCAGTCAGGGACTGCCACGTGTCACTGACATGTCAGTGACGTGGACCAGTGTCGTGCTGACACGTGGCACATGTCAGATCTGACACGTGGTCTGACAGATCAGTGAGGTGGACCAATCGGGTGTTGACACGTGGCACTGTCAGATGACGTCAGCATGACGTCATGCTGACGTCAGCAAGGACTGTTCCTGCGTTGACCGACGCGTTGACTGGCGCGTGTGGGCGCGTGTGAACAGTACTTTTGGTGGGACCACCACCATTCTTTAGGTTTCGACGATCCGAATCCAATGGCGGTGGTTTCGGGTCGATCGGAGATCATTAAGTTGGTCAAAATGAGGTTTATTGCCTTGGGAAGCGTGTCCGGGCGGCTTTTTCAGACCGGTTTCGGTCTAGGGTTTCATGGTTAAATGTTAGGGGTTTGAATTGACCTTTACGAATACTTTGGACTTGATAGGGATTGTACATTTGTACCAGGATGAGGGTATACGTTCGGTTCCTAGCAGGATTGTACTGTGAGTGGGCCCGTTTTCATTAAACCCTTGCATGCTTAAATGTTTTCTGATTTACTTATATGTTCACATGCTGGAATCGATAAATGGTTTTGATGATATTGAAATTTCGGTTATGGCACGTTTCACGGTATTTGGGCATGAGACCCGTCTGATGAAACGTAACGATCGGTTCAGATTTTACCTATGTATACATATATGCTTTGCATTTGGATATCAATAAAATGTATTTGGTACTGCACTGTATAGATCCTTCCATATTATATTGTCTCCTCCGGATGAGGTACCCCGGAGAGGTCACGAACGTCTAGAACGTCCAACGTCTTTGACGCTAAGCATCAGGGATGCTGTACCCGAACGGGGTTCGGGGATTGAACTCGGAATTGAGACCCGAGTGGCACGCGTAGCCTTGTGATTGTGACCTTATTGGACGTCAGGGACGTCAGACATCAGGGATGTCGGATTGGAGTGTATAGTGCAGTGGCTAAAATTATGTTTACGGTTTTACTATATGCCTTATGGTTTATATTATATGATTGATGGTTTTAAATTCGGCTGCATGCATGTTTGGAAAACGGAGGGGTAAATTATATGTTTTACTTATCAAATGATTTTATAAACTTGAGTTTTGGTCCACTCACCCTTAATGTTTTGGTAACCCCTCCAGGTCATGATACTGAGGTAGAGGAGGAACCTGAGGCTGAGGCATAGATCCACTTCTGCGTACCTGAACCCCTGTTGGGTGGTGTACCCGCAGGTGTATGTTAGAGTCGTGCTCGCAACTTGTCGTTTGGATTTCATCCCTTGTCTGACATCTGTTTAATTCGGATTTGATGTATAACTTTAATTTGGGTATTTATGCATTTGATGTTTTTGAGGTTAAAATTGGTATGAATTATTGGGTGTCAGACGGGAGCAGGGCACGTCCCCTTGTGGTCCCTGTGGGATCGGGGCGGGTCCTGTCATTTGTGCTGCTTGTACGAAACCTAGTTGGTCAATATGGTATCAACATAAGTCCTCTAAGTCATTGATTGTAGGTAGATTTCCTTGGTCAAGGACTTGTAATCTAGGCCGACACATGTCGACCGAGCATTGTAATCCTTCCAATCCCTAATTTATGCTTATCATAACTAACTTATATGATGTCTAATTATTCTGCTTCTTGAACCATTAGACTCAAGTTTCATGTTGGCCGGAAAGTCCCACTTCATTCCACGAGCCGCCACGCGCTAGACGAAGCCACTGTGTGTGACTTTCACGCGTAGTGCTACAATGTCGTCCTCTTTCCTGGGGTGGTCTGCAACCCAAGTCGCGTTACCCACGACCCTGACCCAAAACTTTCTCTCTTGTTTCTCAATCAATTAAATCGATTTAAATGTCAAACTTCATTATTCTAGACCCATGAATCGATCTATGGCTTTTAAAAGCGGAAAACATACCTCGGTGAAGCATCCCAATATCATGGCCTTTAGCCATGGCATCCAAGATTGGCTGAGCAGTCTTTCCACATCCAAAATCATGCCTTCTTGGCTCAGAAGGATCATACAACACACAGGAGCGTGTTGGCACGTCTGTTAGTTGGTTTCCTATCCCCAAACTAAAAACCCAACTTAGGTAGTTACCGGCTTCCTAGTTGTTCTCACATTTCCCTACCTCTCACACCATCATTTCCTTGTTCTCCTTCTCCGAATTTCATTCCCTCTTCTTCCTTACTCTTTCCTTTATCTATCCTGGCCTCTCATCTTCACGGTTGCTTGGTCACGGTGTCTTGGTAATTTTTCGTCCATGACCCCTGAATCTCTCCCTTTCCATTTTCTAAAAACACGCACATGCACACACATATATATACACTTTGAAGTCGGTGGCAGAATTGAGAGGGAGAGTTGGAGAAGCTTCTAGATAGAAAACACATGAATCACACGTTTCATTGGAAAATTACCAAATTATCCATCTAATCCAAAATTACCATTATGCCCCTATAATTTTTAGTCCTATAACCAATTCATTTGAACTCTGATATTGGCGTGCCGCCTGTCTATGTGCTTAGGAGTTCGAGACCTTTATAACGGTTCTCTCGGTACGTCCACAAGACTTACCAGACAAAAAGTCAACATTTGACTTTTTAGGGGCAAAATGATCATTTCTCATTTTCTTGAATATCCAGGGTGTTACAGCTGATCTTTCTGAGGACCCAGTCCCCAGCCTTGAAGCTGCGAGCTTTGACCCGAGAGTCGTAGTAGTGAGCGATGCGCTGTTTGTGAGGCATACTGCAGAGGTTGGCGTGCTCGCGATTTTCTTCTAGGAAGTTGAGGTTTAGACTGAGTAGCTCATTGTTTTCTTTCGGATCGTAAGAGATCACCCGGTAGTAAGTTTCCTCTATTTCTAGGGGTACGAAAATCTCTGTACCAAATGCCAAGGAAAAAGGTGTTTCCTTGGTAGAAGTCTGATAGGATGTCTGGTAGGACCGCAAGACTTCCGAGAGGATAACTGATCATTGGCCCTTTGAGTTCTCGTCGAGTCGAGTCTTCAAGTTGTACTTGATGAGTTTGTTGAATACTTCCACTCGGTTGTATGCTTGTGGATGAGCAACAGAGGCGAAGTAGAGTTTGATGTTGTAGAAATTATAGAAGTTGTAGAAGCGAACACAGTCGAATTGCTTATGTAAGACCCGTGTCCTGGGAAGAATAGTAAACAATTCCACATCGCTCAGGGATAAAAAGGTGAAGTTCCTTATATGTGTAGGCACGTATCTATCTAGCACGAGGTCTTTTGGGAGCTCACTGGCTTTAAGCGAGGTTGAGCTGGTGCAATCCCAGGATGGGTGACCTTCTGGGATGTTGCGCGTGAGTTCTCAGAAACAAAACCGTGAGGGCTGGGTCCAAAGCGGACAATATCGTGCTAGGGGGTCGAGTCGTGACGATTTAGTGGTATCAGAGTTGAACCTCGACCAGAAGTGTGCCAACGAGGACACTAAGCCCCAAGGGGGTGGATTGTAAGACCCGTGTCTTTGGAAGAACGATGAACAATTCAACATCGCTTGAGGAGGGAAAAGTGAAGTGCCTTATATTTGTGGGCATATTTCTATCTAGCATGAGGCCTTTTGGGAGCTCACTGGCTTTGGATTCCTTTGGAATTCCAAAGTTAAGCGAGTTTGGGCTAGTGCAATGTCAGGATGATTGACCTATTGGGAAGTTACACGTGAGTTTTCAGAAACAAAACAGTGAAGGTTGGGCCCAAAATGGACAATATCGTGCTGGGGGGTCGGGTCGTGCCAGGCGGGCTAGAGTGTCAGTGTAGGAGCATCCATGCCTCAGTTAAGTAGCATGATGTGGAGACGTCACTGGCGCTGTAGAGGTTGTTCACTTGGCTGACAATAAAATGGGAATCATTGAAAATTTGGACATGGCGTGCCTGTAGGTCCTTCCCTAGGTGAAGGCCAGCAAGAAGTGCCTCATATTCTGCCTTGTTTTCGGAGGCCCTGAAGCCAAAATGGAATGCGTATTCGAGCTTGGCCTGGTTTGGTATACTATTTACAAGCCTCGCACGGAAGCCGTTGTGGCATGCTAACCCATCCACATAAAGGCCCAGATGGGTTTGGACTCGTCCAAGGGACCTGAAGTTTGGTCCGTCTGGAGGTGTGTGGTGGTTTTCATAGTGCCAGATGCCTGATCATCCGGTATGTATTGTGATGTGTGGTAGGTGAATTCTGAGAGAAGATCGGCGACGTGTGACGACCCGTCCCGAATTAGCGGGATTAATTGAGAATTAATGATGGATTAGCGAGGCTAATCGGAGATCAGACGAGGATTAGCGGACGTTCGGGCAAAGTGACGATTTTGCCCCTAGAATGGGTAAATAGTTGACTTTTCTTTCAGGTGATCAAATGGACTTTGGCTGATAACTGTGACGTAGTTTTTGACGTCACGAGTTCATAGACAGGTGGAACGCTCGATTCTGACATTCGAGGAGGAAGTTAGGACGATCGAAAGATCGGGGGCATTTTGGTAATTTGGATGAATAGGGGCCAATAGATGACTTTTAACCCGAGAGGTCGGATGGCCGAGGGCCAAAGGCCGTAACGTAGATCACGACGATACAAATCCATAGACATGCGGCACGTCGAATTCGGACGTTCGACGGAGAAGTTACTGTTCACAGAAGTTCCGTGGTACTATTGCACGAATTACGAGACGAGGACCTTTTCGAAATTAAGTGGGCCAGATATTTTCCCCAGCAACCAATGGATGAGTGACAAGTGTCACTTATCCACTGGCCACCATTCCACATACATGCATCGACACCTTCTTTGTTCTTCCAAACGAAAACCCGATCACCCATTTCATCCAATCCAAACCCTTCAACCTATCTGACTGGAAGGAAATAGAGAGAAGGAACTGAGGACTGAAGGAAGTGGTGGCCGGCCAGGGAAGCATAGTCATGGACGGCAGAGGCTAGCCCGTGCAGGTAATCGATTTTGACCGATTTAATTCCATTTTCAGTTCTTGTTGTTATGGGCTATTTTTCTTGATTCTAATGAAGTAAATAGTTTATTAGGAAGCCATTAGGAAGGTTTTGAGAGAGGTTAGACGTTAGGGAGCCCTGGGGAAGGTTTTGGACATTTGAACCGAAGAGGAAAAGTTGGACCGGGTGGATTTAGACTGTTTTAGAGGTTTTAGTTATTAGATTTGGGTTTCTAGGATTAAATTAGAAGGTTTGGAATCAATTAGGAGAAGAACAGATGAAAAACGAAGAAGAAATGGACCTAAACCGGTTATGCCGATCCAGTTACAGAGGAGAACCGGACCGGCCGGTTCAGACCAGCCGATTCAGACCAGCCGTCGAGAGGTTGAAGATGAACTGTTCATGGGCGCGTGAGCCACACGCGCAACCCTTTTGGGCGGCACGTGACGGCGCGTGATAGGGATTTTGGGCAAGGTTCCAACATGTAATTTCATCTACTTGATGTAACGAACATTTTGGGACTGGTTTCGTGTCAATCGGACATCGTTTCGATATAGTGCGGGACGTCCGAAGGTTTAGGATCGGCTTTAAAAATAGTTATAAAAACGAGAAAACTATGGGACTTCAATGAGAGGTTAATGAGGCTATTAGTAATGCTCTAAATTAATTTGGACAGGTTCGGGAGACGATTATGGCACGCGTATCGAGGCGCGGCTTCGGACGGGTTGTGAGTGGACATTTCTTTCGAACTGGATGCATGCATAAATGTTTTATAAGTATTTTAATATATGTTTTGTATTGCCATGAGTGCAATTGTTTGTGGTAGCTTAGGATTTACGTATTTGCACGTATTTCGAGATTTATGGTTTTATATGATGCATATACGTTCTAGGTTTTCAACGAGGGTTTAATAAATGGATTTTGGATTTAGGGATATGAAATCGGGCATGAGACCCATTTGATTTACAAATCTCGAACTTGGAGCCCAATTGATCTGACGAGGATTCGTACCGAGGGTCCATTTGAGCTATACGATCGGACCGAGGGTCCAGTTGGTTTACGATTTGAGTTTGAGGCCCAGTTAGTGGTACTATCGGGCTTGATGCCCCGTTGATTTATGATATCAGGCCTGAGACCCATTTAGTTGAGATATCAGGCTGAAGGCCCCGTTGGTTGTGAAATCGGACGTGAGGTCCTATTGGTTTATGGTTTCGGGCTAAGGGCCCAGTTGAACGTAACATCAGGCTTGAGTCCCAGTTCGATTTGTGAAATGAGAATTCAAGCATGAGACCCTGTTGAACTGTGAATTTAGGCCAAGGCCTGTGAAAGTGATTTGAATTAGATTCATGGAATCCTGTTGAGATGAATCGGGTATGAGACCCAGTTGAAAAGTGATTTGAGAAAGAAAGAAAGTGTTTGAAATGAATGAACCCTCCATATGATTATATGGTCTCCTCCAGACGTCGACCTGGAGAGTCACGATCCACAGACCAGCGTGGGTATCCCCATAGGGATCCCGTTGCAGGAGTGGTGGTTACTTATTATGTTGTGGTCCCGGACCAGATTCCGGAGAGATATGTGGACTAGATCCAAAGAGAGATCTCGGACTAGATCCAGAGATTGAGCCTCCCAGATGGAGATTCCTAGGAGAAGACTCGGAGTGAGACCCCGAGTAGTGTGCACACTAGATAGATATGATATCGTGACATTTATCGGGGATGTGTTCCCTAGGGGCTGTGTGCCCCGAGTTGGCATCTTCTCCGGAAGTGCCTAGGATGGGTTATACGTATATGTATGTATGTGGTACAGAAAGTGATTTGAGGGCGGAGGCCCTTTGTTTCATGTTTTAGAAATGGTTTGGGACGGAGACCCTGTATTCTATGTTTTGGTATTTCACTGAGAACGGATTTGGGCTGAGTTCCCACATATAATGGTTTACGGTTTTTGAGTTGTGATTTCGGGTCGGGGACCCAATTGGATTTATGGGTCATGAGGGTTTATGAGGCTGGGCATGAACCCTTGAAAGGTTTTCACGAATGTTTGATAAATTTTTTCGAATGCATGCGTATGTATTTATGAAGGGCATAAATGTCTTTGTATGAAAATGTTTCTATTAAAATATTATTTTGTCCACTCACGACTTTTAATGTTTTAATGCCCTTCAGGTTGATCGCGAATGCGGGCTGTAGCAGAGACGAGACATCACACTCCTCCTCCTACGATCCTGACGCACTCTGATAGCCCCGGCGAGGGCTAGAGATGGAATTTTCCCTGGTCTGACACTCCGTGTCAGACGGGATCAGGCATGTCCCACATTAATCCCGGGGGATTTGGGACCGGTCCTGACAAGTTGGTATCAGAGCGTAGAGTACGCGCAGGTCGAGGATGTGATGTCTCTGCAGTCGTAACAGCCTGTCATCAACCTGATAGTTAGGGCTTTCGTCCTTAGTTAGATAGTGTTTGGCACGTGATACGATAGTTAAGGTTCGGTTGGCATAGAATGCCACGTGTTTCGAGGTTGAATTTCGAGTAGGATCGCTGTGCATGGGAATCTAACGGCTTAGAGCTATAGTGTTACTAGTGAGTAGGATCAAGGGGATCAGTAGAGACTGTATGGCGACTTGAGGATTGTGACCCTACTGTCGTGTCGGATAGAGGATGTACAGATTAATACCAGTGGTGGTCAGAGGTTAGGGTCGCCCAGTATACGATGACCCTGTACGACTACAGTCACGATGGATGGGAATAGGAACGTGTAATTCTATTTGGCATGTGTTGACATGTTTCGGTGTGTCGAATCCTGGAGGGATGTCGTATGGCAAGAGATGCTCGGAGGAGTTGTGGTGTGTTGCACCAGGATGTCGACTGGCAGGAGATACCAGAGTAGTTGTCGTGTGGCACGATAGGATGCGGTTGTGCACGTAGTGCTTGTGCAGTGTTGGGCACGAAATATGGCCGAGTTCTTATGGAGGCCAACGGCTGAGAGTCGTAGAGTTACGAGAGGACGGGGTCCTCAGGTTATGGTTGTCAGGGTCCACCCTTAATCCCATAGGATTAAGGGCTAAACCCTGCTCCCGTCTAACTTACTCATGCCACGAAGGCTAAACGAACGTCCAACCTCTATGTGACACGTAAGTCAGACAAGGGATTTTTTCGATCCGACCGTCCAAAAACTTCCGAACTTCCCAGAGTGCGCAGAGTCTACTATGGATCGTAGTGTGATGTGTCCGTCTCTCTCGACCGATAGCCCGCGCCATAACAACCTGGAGGGTATCGAAAACACAAAAAGACTGTGAGTGGACAAAAATAAGGTATAAGTTTAAAAACAGTTCATAAAACAAGTACGTTTTTACCCTCCATGCAAAAACCAATGCATGCTTATCAATTCAAGTCATGAAACCACTCATATAAAAAACCATCAAAGAAAAAACCATTTGAAAACCCGTATCCAAACCGTTATTCAGATCCAGGCCTCAGCATCAACTCACAAATCAATCTCAATCCGGGAACTCAGTCCCAAAACCTATCAAATCCAATTCATCCGGGCCATTTCCCAAAACATCGGAAAACCAGTGAAAAACCAGTGAAAATATCAATCATACAAGTTTACTGGATCTCAAGTGCGCCCGAGTCTTTAAACTCAAAACAAAATGCGCAATAACCAGGCCTTCCCGGGATATCCGAGTCTTTAAATTCAAAACACAATCACAGGCCTCGGGGGGTATCATATCCGAGTCTTTAAATTCAAAACATATACCGAGTCTTTAAACTCAAAACATATCAATCCAGGGCCCTTCTCCCGTCAATCAATCCAAGTCTTTAAACTTAAAACCATATCCAGTGGTTTTTTTTTTCTTTTTCCAGGTCTTTAAACCCAAAACCATTTTTCATTCAATCAGTGAAAACCACAGAAAATCACAGTCGAATTCGCAATGTTGATTCCGTAAGCTAGCATTCGGAGCCATCATCCCGAACCCAAATCCAGATTCCTTTTCCAAACTTCAAAACCAAATCCGAAATCCAGTTTAAAAATTGAAATATCATGAACAGGGCTCCAAGCCCGAAATCGCTTTTCCAAAATTCATTTCAAATCATTGAAATCAAATCATATTCCAAATCCTGAAATCAAATCATATTCCAAATCCTGAAATCAAATCATTAAAACCATCGTCAAATCACAAGAGAAATCGAAACCTCGTAAAACGTGAATTTCCCTAAAATAGCTCGAAAATCATGCAAAACCGTAAACCATCAAGATCATAAAGAAAATCATAGAATCACGTATGAAAACATATTAAAACATATATGCATGCATCAAGAGTTAGAAAGTAAAGGCCACTCCCAGACCATTCCGACGTCGCCTCGATACGTGCTCACTTACGCCGTTCCCGGCCATTCCGCTATCCTCGGCTTTCCCAAACCTATCCAAATCCCATACTAAGGTCACTAACTACTTTACAATGGTTATACTAAAGCTCCATAATTTTGTCGTATTTTTAACTATTTTTAACCGAGCCCTAAAACCTTCGGACAACCCGAAACATGTCGAGACGATGTCCGATCGACTCGAAACCAGTGCCAAAATGTTCGTTACATCAAATACTTTAAAAGTCATGTTGGAACCACCCTAAAAAAATGTGACACGTGCCCACACGCGCCACCCAAAGAGGTTGCACGTGGGAGCCAAGCGCCACATCACTGTTCACCGTCTTCTAGCTTAGGCGACCGGTCTGAACCAGTCTGAAATTCCGGTCCGACCGTGAACCGGCATGAGCGGTTCTGTCCCATTTTTAATTCCTTTTTTGTCCTTTTTAAGTCCTATAGATTCGTCCTACTGTCCTTAATCGATTTACATATAAAAAACACGAAATTGGGGTCAATATAATACCTCCCACATGAACGATCAAAGCTCAATTTCTCCATCGTCCATTCCCTGTGATTCCAGCCACCTCTTGTCGTGCTTCCAAGTCCAAAAGAGTCCTAACAACATCCAAAACCTTTTCTAATTAACCAATTTCAAAGAAAAACAGCCAAACGTGAAATGCCATTTTCACCCGAAAGCTTACCTCCCACAAATTTCACGACCACCGTCCACGGCAGGTCGTAGTTCCACGCTTCCCAGCTTTCTAGCTACCTCAAAAACACTCCCCAATTACTCAAATAGACCCATACATCCTTCAGGTCGATTTCCTTCTTTCGAATAGAAACAGGGGACTCTAGGTTCCTTCTTCTATTGGACTTCCACCGTGAGCTCTGCCGTGCTCCACTAAGTCTACAAGACTCCTCACAGGTTACTGAACACCACCACACGTCCAATTTCGATGGTTTGATCGACTGGGGTGCACAGCCGTGCACGGTGTCCCCTGTTATGTTCTCTGGTTTTTCTTCCCTTCACACACAACCACTCGACCCTCTAAGCTCTCTTGATCACACTCAAACACACCTACACTCACTCACTCAAACCCAGAGCACTCAACTCTCAAACACTCTCTGGAAATCGATCGATCTCTCCTCTCTGTCTTAGTCTCTGTTTCTCCTCAGTGCACGGTTTAAACAAGCCCAAACAAACTAAATGGAACCCGTGTAAGTGGCTAGAACCCACTGGAAAACAGCCAGGTGTCAAACACCTGGTGGACCAGCCCCAAAATATCCAATTAACACTGTCCTCTTGTCCTTATCCATTTGGCACGCTTCCCAAGGTGCAAAAAGACCAAAATACCCTGAATTGTTTAAATTACCATTTTACCCTTTACTTAACTAGACCCGTAACTTAACAGTCCGACGTCTGATGAAGGCGTGCCGCCTGTCATTGTACTCAGGAAGTCGAGATCTATCTAACGGTCCTAGTTTTGCGTGAAAAATCCTTGTCGTGAAAAAAGTCAACAAATTCCCCTTTTTTAACCAAATTACGAAAGTGCCCTCGACCTTCCGAACATCATAACTTCCTCCTCGGATGTCGGAATCGGGCGTGCCACCTGTCTATGAACTCATGACGTTCCAAACGACGTCACGGTCATCGGTCAAAGTCCTTTTGACCACCCAATCGAAAAGTCAACATTTTGCCCATTCTAGGGGTAAAATCGTCATTTCGCACCGTCAGTCCGAAAGTATCTCACTAATCATCGATTATCTTCGCTAATCCGTCATTAACTACTAACTTAATCATGACTTCTGGGATGGGTCATTACATTGTGGTTACTGGTTGGTTGGGCACTAGTATCGGAGTACGACGATCCTTTGGAGTCGAGGCGAGGGATCAGTCTGGCTAGTTGTGCTGGAGCGAGCAGCCGGATTGTGGTGACCCTAGTGGCGATTGACTGGACGAGTGGACCGTGCAGTGTTGGAGTCTTGGTAGCAGAGTATTTCTGAGTTTGGTCTGCACGAAGTTGTGGCAGACGCTGCTGTCGATGGACGTAGTTGAGTCTTATCAAGCTGGATAGGCTCAGGTTGCCGTGACGATTGTGACGATAGGATTCGTCAGTCGTGACGATGATACGAGGTCCGTGAATGATGCACAGTACGAGTAGTGATTCTGGATTCGACTCGGTGGCGGCTGAGTCCGATTGCAGAATGAGATGCTGATGTTGGAGGTTGTCATACTTGCCACGCTCTTGTGAATGTGGCAGTTATAAGTGGGACAGAGAGGATCCTGAGTGGCTCAATGCGAAGTACGGGAGTACTTGGTATGGAGAAAAGTTTCCTCAGTGATGGAGACCAGTTTCCCAGTGATGGAGACGAGTTTCCCCTGTGACGGAGATCAGTTTCCTCAGTAATGGAGACTAGTTCCACCAGTGCTGCGAGATTGAGTCGTAAGGGTGTACTTAGAAGTCGTAATTTTTGAAGTGACACAAGAGATCCAGGTACGAATGGATGACGTAAGTGACGTCTTATGACGTATGGGTCGGTTTATCAGATATGGTAGTACGCGGAGATTTGGCTTCAAATCACGACAGATGTTGCGATCTGTTTAGCCTATCGACCGATGTTAGTGGATTCCGACCAATTCTGTGAGTCAGAGTTGGATCAGGTTGATTAAAGGAACGAGATGTGCATGTTAGAGGTCGTTTATGCACATCCGTAAATAGTATGCAAGGTTTAACCTTGAGTAGCGTGAATTCCACTCGAAATGAGTGAACCTTCATAACGGTATTCACAGACGCGTGGATGGTGTCCGGTTGAGCTGAGGACTTCGGGTGATGAGTGAGCCCAGTATTTGGAAAAGAAGCATGTTTCCAACGTGATTGGAACTTCGGAATCAAGAGAAGTAGTGATTGAGATGATGACATCAAATTTCATCCCACGATGACACAAAATCTCATCATCTTGGATTCTTCTTGATTCGTCCCTAGGTAGGACGACAAGGAATGTTGTGACTCCTAGGAGTTCAAAGAGGGTGTAAGAATCGAACACCTAGGCTGTGAGTCAAATTTGTTGGACTTGACGAGTGAATGGTACTTAGTGTCACAGAATGTGACGAGTGAGTGTCCGAAGTGTTAGATTGATGTTCGCCTAGTGACAGACAGTTGGGGTCCGAACCATGGTTAGAGTGCGAACGGTAGTACGCGGTTGGACGTTGCCGGAGTACAGTCCTTGAGTAGGTCGGGTGACACCCCAATGTTGGTGTGATGTGGGTGCACCGGTGTGTTGTGCACATTGGACGATGGGATTGACCGTGATCAATCAATATGTCAGGTTGAGAGTGCTCGAGAGTTTGAGTATGTTTTAGTTTGGATGGCGTCCAAATGGACATGAGTGGTGATCGGATCAGATCGGATAGTAACAGTTTGGAGACTCGAGGTGAGTCTAGATGTCAGCGGAGATCGATGAGTAATGCGAGATACGATACGAGGACTCGAGAGGGAGTCGAGAGCGGAGTAGAGCAGCGAAGCGCAGTGGATCCGGGAGTTGTTGGCTGGTCACGAAGGCATGACATATCGTGGGAACGAATTGATAGGTATCCGACGAGTTCGGCTAGGTATGGATAGATGGGACTCTAAGAAGAGTCAGTTTTGGCTATAGCAAATCGAGAGAGTTGATTCGTACGAGTATTTAGAGTCAGTATGGGCATAGGTATGAGGATGACCTACGATATGGGATTCATGCTATTATGATGACAGGATCTTTAGATGTTTTTGATCGGATGCTGAGCAGGATGCCAGCTTGGCTGTGATAGCCTTAGTGAGGATACGTTTTCAGCCTCACAACTGCAGGATGGAACGTGCCACAGTGTCAGACTGAAAAGTCGTTTGGATATCAGTCTGGTGTTGATGACCTGTCAAGTGAGTGACAGACAAGATCGACGAGTGTCGACATGTTGTCTCGAGTGAGACCTATGAGCTAACATATAGTTATCGGAAATGAATTGGATCTTTGGAGGCTCCAATGACGGTGTGTACCGATGAGTACGGTATGTGTGTTGGACGTGTACTGCTACATGAGTATTCTCGTGTGGGTTCAGCGATCTGAGTCAAGGGACATGGTTGGATTCCACAATTTGGTTGTGGAATCGGGTCGATTTGAATTTCGAGGACGAAATTCCTTAAGGGGGGAAGTTTGTGACGACCCGTCTCGAATTAGCGGGATTAATTGAGAATTAATGACGGATTAACGAGGCTAATCGGAGATCAGACGAGGATTAGCGGACGTCCAGGCGAAATGACAATTTTGCCCCTAGAATGGGTAAATCATTGACTTTTCATTCAAGCGGTCAAATGGACTTTAACGGATGACTGTGACGTAGTTCTTGACGTCACAAGTTCATAGACAGGTGGCACGCTCGATTCTGACATTCGAGGAGGAAGTTAGGACGATCGGAAGATCGGGGACATTTTGGTAATTTGGGTGAATAGGGGCCAATAGTTGACTTTTTACCCGGGAGGTTGGATGACCGAGGGCCAAGGACCGTGAAGTAGATCATGACGATACGGTTCACGGAAGTTTCATGGTACTATTGCATGAATTACGAGACGAGGGCCTTTTTGGAATTAAGTGGGCCAGATATTTTCTGCAGCAACCAATGGATGAGTGACAAGTGTCACTCATCCACTGGCCACCATTCCTATTACATACATACACCGCTACCTTCTTTGTTCTTCCAAACGAAAACCCGATCACCCATTTCATCCAATCCAAACCGTTCAACCCATCCGACTGGAAGGAAACAGAGAGAAGCAACTGAGGACTAAAGGAAGTGGTGGCCGGCCAGGGAAGCATGGTCGTCGACGGCGGAGGCCAGCCCGTGCAGGTAATCGGTTTTGACCGATTTAATTCCATTTTCAATTCTTGTTGTTATGGGCCATTTTTCTTGATTCTAATGAAGTAAATAGGTTATTAGGAAGCCATTAGGAAGGTTTTGAGAGAGGTTGGACGTTAGGGAGCCATGGGGAAGGTTTTGGACATTTGAACAGAAGAGGAAAAGTTGGACCAGGTGGACTTAGAGTGTTTTAGAGGTTTTGGTTATTAGATTTAGGTTTCTAGGATTAAATTAGAAGGTTTGGAAACAATTAGGAGAAGAACGGACGAAAAACGAAGAAGAAATGGACCTGGACCGGTCACGCCGGTCTAGTTACAGAGGAGAACTTGACCGGCCGGTTCAATCCAGCCGTCGAGAGGTTGAAGTTGAACTGTTCATGGGCGCGTGAGCCACACGCGCTTTGGGCGGCGCGTGACGTAACGTGACAAGGATTTTGGGCAAGGTTCCAACATGTAATTTCATCTATTCGATGTAACAAACATTTTGGGACTGGTTTCATGTCAATTGGGCATCATTTCGATATAGTTCGGGACGTCCGAAGGTTTAGGATCGGCTTTAAGAATAGTTAGAAAATCGAGAAAATTATGGGACTTCAATGAGAGGTTAATGAGGCTATTAGTAACCCTCTAAATTAATTTGGACAGGTTGGGGAATCCCGGAGGCGATGATTGGCCCGGGAGACGCTTATGGCACGCGTATCGAGGAGCGGCTTTGGACGGTTTGTGAGTAGTCCTTTCTTTCGAACTGAATGCATGCATAAATGTTTTATAAATATTTTAATATATGTTTTGTGTTTCCATGAGTGCAATTGTTTTTGGTAGCTTAGGATTTACGTATTTGCACGTATTTCGAGATTTATGGTTTTATACGATGCATATACGTTCTAGGTTTTCAACGAGGGTTTAATAAATGGATTTTGGAATTAGGAATATGAAATCAGGCATGAGACCCATTTGATTTACAACTCTCAAACTTGGAGTCCAATTGATCTGACAAGGATTCGGACCGAGGGTCCATTTGAGCTATACAATCGGACCGAGGGTCCAGTTGGTTTACGATTCGGGTTTGAGGCCCAGTTAGTGGTACTATCGGGCTTGATGACCCGTTGATTTATGATATCGGGTCTGAGACCCATTTAGTTGAGATATCGGGCTGAAGGCCCCGTTGGTCGTGAAATCGGACGTGAGGTCCTGTTAGTTTATGGTTTCGAGCTTAGGGCCCAGTTGAACGTAACATCAGGCTTGAGTCCCACTTCGATTTGTGAAATGAGAATTCAGGCATGAGACCCGGTTGAACTGTGGATTTAGGCCGAGGCCTGTGAAAGTGATTTGAATCAGATTCAAGGAATCCTGTTAAGATGAATCGGGTATGAGACCCAGTTGAAAAGTGATTTGAGAAAGAAAGAAAGTGTTTGAAATGAATGAACCCTCCATATGATTATATGGTCTCCTCCAGACGTCGACCTGGAGAGTCATGATCCACAGACCAGCGTGGATATCCCCATAGGGATCCCGTTGCAGGAGTGGTGGTTACTTATTATGTTGTGGTCCCAGACCAGATTCCGGAGAGATATGTGGACTAGATCCAGAGAGAGAGCTCGGACTAGATCCAGAGATTGAGCCTCCCAGATGGATATTCTTGGGAGAAGACTCGGAGTGAGACCCCGAGTAGTGTGCACACTAGATAGATATGATATCGTGAAATTTATCAGGGATGTGTTCCCTAGGGGCTGTGTGCCCCGAGTTGGCATCTTCTCCGGAAGTGCATAGGATGGGTTATAAGTATACGTATGTATGTGGTACAGAAAGTGATTTGAGGGCGGAGGCCCTGTGTTTCATGTTTTAGAAATGGTTTGGAACGGAGACCCCGTATTCTATGTTTTAGTATTTCACCGAGAACAGATTTGGGCTGCGTTCCCACATATAATGGTTTATGGTTTTTGAGTTGTGATTTCGGGTTGGGGACCCAATTGGATTTATGGGTCATGACGGCTTATGGGGCCGGGCATGAACCCTTGAAAGGTTTTCACGAATGTTTGATAAATGTTTTCGAATGTATGCGTATGTATTTATGAAGGGCATAAATGTCTTTGTATGAAAATATTTCTATTAAAATATTATTTTGTCCACTCACGACTTTTAATGTTTTAATGCCCTTCAGGTTGATCGCGAATGCGGGCTGTAGTAGAGACGAGACATCACACTCCTCCTCCTACGATCCTGACGCACTCTGATAGCCCCGGCGAGGGCTAGAGATGGAATTTTCCCTGGTCTGACACTTCGTGTCAGACGGGATCAGGCTTCTCCCACATTAATCCCGGGGGATTTGGGACCGGTCCTGACACGACGACTTGGCCTTTCCCTATAGAGTATGGGGAAAATGTGATGTCGAACTTGTTGAGCTCGATCGTAAACTTGATTGACCTTTCGGATGTGTTCGGCTTCTGGAGGACTTCTCTGAGAGGCTTGTTGGTGGGGACTAGGATACGGTGGGCCTGGAAGTATGGTCGGAGTCTTCTGGTTGTGATAACTATGGAAAGGGCCAGTTTTTCCAAGTCATAGTAGCTAAACTTCACATCCTAAAATGCGGAGCTTACGTAATAAACTGGGAATTCGGCTGCCTTCTTGTTATTGATGAGGACAGAGCTCACTGTAGAGGTGGAGATTGAAAGGTAGATAGTGAAATGCTCTCTAGTATCTAGGTGAGCTAGCAGGAGTGCTTTGGTCATGTACTCTTTAAGCCCATTGAATGCAGCGTCGTAGTCAGCGTTCCAGTTGATGTTCTTGAAGTTTTTTTTTTCAAATCATTGAAGAATGGGAGACACTTAATTGTATCCCTAGATATGAACCTGGTAAGAGCGGTGACTCGTCCAGTTAGGGTCTGGACCTCTTTGATAGTGCGCGATGCCTACACATCGAGGATTTCCTTGATCTTCTCGGGGTTGGCTTCTATCCCGTGTTGGTAGATCATGTAGCCAATAAATTTTCTGGATTGCACATTGAAAGCATATTTGGCAGGATTATGCCGCATTTGGTATTGCTTGAGTACCTAGAACATTTTACTGATATTGGTGATGTGATCGGTGGTAATTTTTCTTTTAACCTGCATGTCATCCACATAAACCTCCATGGTCTTCCCAATTTTATCAGCGGACATGAAGTTCACCAAGCATTGACATTGTAGCAGTAGACACCCAAGTTGGTACAGAAACTGGTGTTGATTTGATCGTCTAGATACATCTTGATTTGATTGTAGCATGAATAGGCATCCATAAAGCTGAGAAGCTCGCGACCAGCAGTGGTGTCGACTAGGAGGTCAATCTTTGGTAGCGGAAAGTTTTCCTTTGGGTATGCCTTGTTGAGATCGGTGAAGTCGATGCATATCCTTTAGGAGCCTGAAGGCTTCTTCACTACGACAACGTTTTCAACCCAAGTAGCATAGATGTCCTTGCGCACAAAGTGGATTGTGTCGATCTTGGTAATCTCCTCTTGCATGGCAAGTTGACGTGCGGCGTCATAAGTTCTTTGTTTCTGCGTGACTGAGTGGAATGATGTGTTGGTTGCGAGTCGATGGCAAATGTCATCGGTGGAGATTTCTGGAATATCTGCGTATGACCATGTAAATACCTCGTTGTTGTCTTTGAGGAATTGGATGAGCTCTTCCCTAGTCTCTCGGGCGATTATGGTGCCAATCTTCTCTTGGCGCTCGGGATGTTTGGTGCTAAGTATGATGAGCTCGGTCTCCTCCACGATTTGGGGCTGTGAAGTTTCCGATACGTTCAGTGGGTCCTCGGGAGGACTGAACCAGATTTTTTGAGCAAGATCGGGGTCAACGGGGTCCGCCTCGTATGCTGCTTCGACGATGACCATGGTCTCTCGTCCAATGCATGGATTGATCTTAGTTAGGGTGGATTGGTAGCATGTGCGGGCAGATTGCTAGTTGCCCTTGACCTGGCCAGTGCCCATGATTATAGGAAATTTGATTAGCAGTGAGCCTGTCAAAGTGATCGCATTTATCTGATTCAAAAGCCTCTGCCTAGTATGACGTTGTAAGCAGTAGGGCAGTCGATCACCAGGAAGGTGGTGAGTACTGTTGTGATCCTTGGTGTGCTGCCTAACGAGATTGGAAGGAGACGGTGTTGAGGGGCATAACGGAGTCGCTCGAGAAGCTGAGTAGTGGGGAGTCGGTTTGGGTGAGTTCCTTGGAATCGATACCCAGTTGGTTAAAATCCTTCATGACTAGGACGTTGATGGAGTTACTGGTGTCCAAAAGTATTCGTGCCACGTCAAAATTGGAATTTTTTGAGTGGATGATCAGTGGGTCGTCGTGAGGAAAGATTGCTCTACGCTCCTCCACATATGAGAAGGTGATTGGTGTCCATTCGGCTCTTGCTACCTTCGTGGCCCTTTCTGTCCTTGATGTTGAAGATCTAATGGTTAGACTCAATTACCCGAAGGAAGTTCTTTTGACGATGTGCCTTCCTTAGGGCTGATTTGGATTAGGAGTGGCCTCCTTGTGACAGGAGGGACAGAGATGGCTGCTCCTGGATTCTGAGATCATTTGCGGGGTAGGTCAGCTGAGTGCCCTGAGGTTGTGCCTACCTCCTGTCAATCAGTTCGCGAGCGTTTCGGAAGAAATGTGTTCCTAAAGGCCCGAGCAAGTATGTCTTCTAGAAAGCATGCGTCCGGAGGCTTCCAATTGGCAGGTTCCGGTGACAAGGGCCCGTTGAGTTGCCGTTTGCTGTTCCTTCAGTTCTTCGCACTTAGATTGGAGGATAGCGAGGGTACTTCCATGTTGATCTCCCCACACATGGTTCCAGCTTTCGATAACGGTATTTCTTTTTATGAGTTCCGCCACCTCCGAGCGGAGGGTCCTAAGCATCTCGAGTATGTCTTCAGAAGGTATGTTGGTTCTCGTTCGGTTGTGGTCTCCATAAAGAGTGTTGTTGAGCTCACCATTATCCCGTTTGGCAGACACTTTAATCGACAGGGGAATGGAGTTGAGCTATATGAGCTTCTGGGAGGACTTAGATTCCGACAGACGGCGCCAAATGTTTGATCCCTAAATAGACCTAACGTTATGAGACCCATTGAGGGATCTAGAACCCGCTGAGGGGTGTTTGGACCAGTTGGGGGTGCTGGTTGATCTCCTGATTCTGGTCGGCAAGTAACCTGAAAGGCAAAGAGAAAACACTAGACACCAGTGGGGTGCCGGCCCAAGAGGCTCTGATGCTCAAGTTAGTAAGTGTATGCAACACCTAATAGGCAGACCATAACACAAGTGACAGGACCCACCCCGATTATCACCCCAATAACCGAGGTGAACCTTGCTCCCGTCTGACAACCCAAAACGAAAGACCGAAACGACCTCACGAAAACCACAAATTACATTTTCAGACGAAGGAGAATTTAAAACAACCCAGAGTCAACAGTTATACAGTGCATAGTACCAAAATAAGGTAAAACAAGACTACACACAGAGTACACGCACAACGGGAAAATTAACGTCGGAAACACTCCGGGGTCACTCTATACCTCTGACTCTGCCTCAATGTCAACCCCCGCGCTAGCTCCACGACCTGGAGGGCATTTAATAACCAGAAAAGTGTGAGTGGACCGAAAAGAATAAAAGTTTCAAAAACAATTTCATAACAAACCAGGGTTTAGCCCTCCGTTTTGAAAACATGCATGCATAACCTAATTTCTGAAAACATTTATAAATCACATTATTTTCATCATGGAAACCGCATCAACATAAACACAGTATGATAAACATTATAGAACATTAGCAGTAAAACATAAGATACCAATATAATCATCCGATCAAACCTGCTGGATCTATCCGAGTCTTTAAACTCAATCCAGGCCTCAATATAATTCGAGTCTTTAAACTCCCGAGTCTTTAAACTCAACAGGCCTATGGGGGAAAATATCAATATCCGAGTCTTTAAACTCCCGAGTCTTTAAACTCAATCCGGGTCTTTAAACCCAATCCGGGCCCGTCCCCCGTCAAATATAAACCGTGTCTTTAAACCCAAAAATCAGATCCAGCAAATCCAATCCAAAAACCGTTTGAAAACCATTTCTAAATCCACATCCAAACCCGAATTCGAAATCACTATTCTGAAGCTCTTCCGGCGTCCAGAACCGTCATTCCGAACCCAAATCCGGAAATCCACTTTTCAACTTTAAAACCAAATTCCGCTTTCCGAGATCCGATTCTAAAACTGAACCCTTTATCATCAAATCATGTCTCAAATCCCTTTATAATCATTGAAAACTATTTATCGTTTGAAATCCCAAAACCATGGCATCAAAGCATAAACAGAGTATTTCTCGTAAAACGTGCTGAAAACCGTAATTTCTCAAAAAATGTGCAATTAGGTAAAACAGTTATAGCATATTCAATAATCATGGAATCACATGTAAAATCCTAAAATAAGTAATTAAAAGCAGTTATGCATGCTCAGTTAAAGGAAGAAGTCCACTCACAGTTACCGGGCACGTCACTCGCGTCCCGAACGTCCTGTACGTTCCTCGACCTCCTCGGGGATTCCCGATCCTATCAGCAGTCACCAAAACTAGTCACCAACTCTTTAACGAAGATCCTCCTACTTTTCCCCAATTTTCCCGAACTTTGAACGTAACGAACCGCGACCCTAAACCTTCAACCTCGTAGAATTAACCCGAAACTTGTCCCAACAGATTCGTTACAACGATTAGACCAAAAACCTAGTTGGGCACGTCCCCAGAAAACACCCCACGCGCCAGCACACAGTGCACTGTCTTCCTCGAGCAGCCACTGTGTTGGACCGGCGTGGCCGGTTCTCCGTCGTCCGTCAACCATTTTTGTCCCTCTTTCCACCAATAGCTTCATCCTCATCCTAGAAATCCATGCCCCTACTCCAAACACAACATTCCTGCTTCTAACCCGTCGTCCCAAGCTCAAACCTGTAATCCACAAAACCCCTGTTTCTCAATCCGGCCACCCGTGCAACCCCCCATCACGGCTTCACCACCAACAGGTTCCTAGAGACCTACTGAATCGACTAGCACTCACCAACTACCTACTGGCCGTTCACCACCATGCTCTCCGTCGCGTTCTGCAGGGTTCACAGAGCCGTCCTAACCTTCCCTTGATCCTAATTGGAGAAACTTGATCACTGATGCTTGCACCACACCCTCGACACTTCTCTGTTTTCCCGCGAACTCATACCTCGCACACACAACCGTTCTGCCCACGACTTCCACTCAAAACTAACTCACCAAGTCTTAAACTCTCTCTACTCTCACCCCCCCTCACTCACCAGAACACACACTCCCGGCCATCGATCGATTTCTCACCCTCAGCTCAGTCTCTATTTCTCTCTTGTGCACGACTACACAAACACACACCCGTTTAAAATCACACCGTGCAAACTTGTAGAAACCTCTAGTCCACTGCCACCTATCACAATCCCATGGTCCCTAACTCAAAATATCCAAACACACACTGCACACTTGTCCTCATCAGATTGCACAATTCCCAATGTGTAAAAAGACCAAAATACCCTTGTGAGTCAAAATTACCATTTTGCCCTTCACCGTTTTAGACCCCTATCTCGCTCGTCCAATGTCCGATGAAGGCATGCCGCCTGTCGTTGAACTCAGAACGACGAGATCTACCTAACGGTCATCGGTCTACGCGTAATGCCCTCAACCTTCTGAACATCATAAGTTCCTCCTCAGATGTCGGAATCGGGCGTGCCACCTGTCTACGGAATCGTGACGTCCCTAACTACGTCACAGTCATCGCTCAATGCCCAATTGACCGTCCGAACTAAAAGTCAACAATTTGCCCAAACTAGGGGCAAAATCGTCATTCTACGCCCAAGGTCCAAAAGTAACCACCTAACCACCTATTAAACTCACTAATCCGTCACTAATCACTTCACTAATCCCGACTCCCGGGACGGGTCCTTACACATGGGCTGCCGAGTAGAGCATGTGTGTGCTTTTAGAGAGAGAAGTGATGAGAGAAATTTACTTTTATGAAAGGGTCTGAGGGTATTTATAGTAGCCATGAATGTGGTAGTTAGGCACTGTTTGGGAGCAAGTTCCAAGTTGTGACTGGAGATGCAGCCACGTACCCTAAAGATCAGGGATAAGTGCCAAGTGGAAACTAACTTCCTAGTATGTCAGGTGGTTGGTGTGTTAGGGAGTTAGTGTTGATAGTTGGCTTGATCACACCTAATGAGTGACGTAAGGTTTATGTCTACTGAGTAGGGTACATTGACGGTCTTACCGATTTATCCCTAGCATTGCATGTCGACTGACATCTTGTACTGCCTGCTGAATGGACCCTGAAGGCTGGAAGTTTGTGGTACTTGTACGGAGCCTGATTGGTCGATATGGTATCAACACCTATAAAAGGAGAAGAAACCTTCTTCTCAAAGAACAACCAACAACTCAATCAAAGAAACAAAAATTGATCAAACTCAAACAATTTCAACAATTGCAAACCTCAATCAAGTTCAACAACTGCAAACTCTCAAAAGTTTTAATTGTTCTCAAAAGCTCACTTTCTTGGCAAAACTTATTTTTTTCGATCTAAGATCAAGATTCAGTTCTCATCTTATCTCTTATCAATTCTTACTCTAAGAACAACATGCTCTTCTTTTATTCCGACTTGCATCCCAAGTTCGTCTT
Organism: Prinsepia uniflora; assembly: GCA_032719365.1. NCBI lineage: Eukaryota > Viridiplantae > Streptophyta > Magnoliopsida > Rosales > Rosaceae > Prinsepia > Prinsepia uniflora. The sequence continues at coordinate 15,914,240 of CM064870.1, forward strand.
TGGAGACTTCCCAACCATTAAACTTCATCTCAATTTACTTTCATAGCTTGTTTTGAAGGCCACTTAACACCCAACCCATCCCGACTACCCCTAAAATATTCTTTGAGACACTCATACACTAAGACTTAGATGTCATCACGACGTTTTGGCTACTCCGACAATCTATGGTAAGATTCCAACAAATGTTCATCTAGTTGATGGTCCCTTGACCAACCTGCCAACTCATGGCTATTCTGTAGAAGAGATAGTTTAACTTTCAGCACTTGTAATTTACGACAAATTTCAAGCATCTAAGAATTTGCTTTTTAAATGTTTGTACTCCATTTCCATCTCAATACAATTGATTTTTTCATGTTTGATCTATATATCTGGTATATACCAACCAATGCAGTTATGACTAACTCTAACTCATAGAACCATCTTGAAGGAGTTGATATGTCTAACACTCACCTAACCTAAATGACAAGTTGCTAACATGGATACGCCAATAATGAACTTGGATTAGGGGCAAAGGAAAATATTTAAAATCCTTGAAGAATGCATAGAAAAGAACATCGCAAGAAAGATACCTGCTTGCTCCACACTCACTTGATTAAAACGAAGGTACTAGGGTTGCAATCAGAACCCATTTTAACACTATCTAGTAATAGCTTATACTAGTAGCACACTTATTTTGAAGGCAGCTAGAAGGCCAAGTCAGCTGGACCAGCCCATCTAAAGCCGGACCCAACACCATGGCACAAAACTTACAACTTTGAGTCTACCCGCATGTTACCAGACACTAACATTCACTGCATACTAATACAGCAAAGAGATCCTCCCCCCTTCCCCCTCCCCCAAACCACCTGTGAATTTGCTCCTTCAGAAGCGAGCCACCGAACAGAGACCACTTATTCGACTCCGACAATGTTTGGGCACGAACAACCACATAAGCTAATAATATTATCGATGAGGCAGAAAACTTTCCATCCCCTTGAGGAAAGGGCCGCTAGACATCAAAGATTGAAGAATGAATTTTGACTTTTCCCATGAGAATTTGATTTTTCTATAATAAGGCTATAATAATATGAGATTGGTGTTTCAAAATGATTTTTTGTTTCAAAAGTTTGAACTCTAATGTTTATATGAATTCTAACCTTTGATATTGCAGCTTGGAAAAGAATTTATACCTTTTCCATTTTGTGATTTTTTTATAATAAGATTAATGCGACTTTTTTTTTTCTTCAGATTAATGTGAACTCTAACAATATGAGATTAAAGTTTCGAAGTTAAATTTCTTTTTCTTTCAAAATTTCGAATTTGAATTTTAAAATTATTAGATTTATATGAACTTTAGTATCTAATATTGCGGATTGGAGAAAGAATTTGACATTTTTTCATTTTGAGTTTGATTTTTCTTTTGGTGTTAACACGAACTCTAACAAGATGCACTTGGACAACCTATATGTTGTTTTTTTAATTCTAATTTGAATTATGAATTATAAGGTTAATATAAATTCTAACATTTGATATTCTAATTTGGAGAAAGAATTTTGACTATGAACTTGAGATTTTGAAGAAAACAAATTAATATCGAAATCATAATTTTATATTGTTATACTTCACATTAACTTTATTTAAGAAAAATCAAGCTCAAAATAAAAAAAATTCAAAAATCTTTCTCCATCGGTAGTATCAAAAGCTATAATTCATACAAAACTTATAATTCCAAAATTCAAACTCACATAACTTTGACTTTGTAAGCCAATCTCAAATTGTTAGTTCATTAACCTTACAACAGAAAAATCAAGCTCAAACCAGAAAAAAAGCCAAAATTCATTCTCTCATCCCGTCCATATAAATTCAAAATCTAAGCATGAAATTTCAATAAATATAAATTAAACTACGAAACCTTCAATCTTACTGGTTATAGATCATATCAACTTTATTATGGCAAAACCAAACTCAAAACGGTAAAAAATTCCAAACAATTGATATGTTGACAAGGGAGTGATGCAAGCATGAAGACTCTTTCTCTTTCACTTAAATCAGAGACACGGTGGAGGAGAGGGAGGGAAGGGAATTAACCCTAAGGGAGCAGGTGAACCTAATCAATCTGAAGGTGGTACAGTTAGCAACTTAGCATGAAAATGTTGTTTGCAAGTTTCTAACCCACTGATTTATCCTCGAGCCTCAATATAAAGACAACTATGGAAACACTAGAAAATGTCAGAGAAGTAACTGATGGCAACCTCCAACAAGAAGCAGGTAAGGGAACCACCTACAGTTCCATTTCTGTGGGAAGAAAGACCAGGGATACCTAACAAAGACTGGAAGCCACCGGTTTCAACTAGTTCATTTCCAGCTCCTCCTGTTCCGCTCATCGCCTCCGTCCCATTCAAATGGGAAGAAAAGCCAGGAATACCACTACCATCTTTCTCAGAACAACCAACAATGCTGAAGCTTACATCACGGTCTTCTCATGATGATGGCGATGGAGAAAGCATAATCCAATTGGAGCTTGAAGCATTTGATTTTGAAAACGATGATTCATTTATCTCAACTCCTTCCCTCCTAGCAAACTGTCTTGTTTCATCCACGGCAATTTCAACTGCTGTTCCAGCAGACAGTTGGACTGAGACACCTTCCTCACCTGCGTCAGAATCAGGAAGCAGTACAAGCAGCTATGCAACCGGAGCTTCAAGCCTGGTGGGGGCTTCGTTTTTGGAATGGCTCTTTCCGCTAATTCATGCCAATACTGGATTTCTTGAAAAAATCGGCCAATCAGACAACAGCTCTCTTACTCCACCAGAGCCAACGAGTGCAATCTTTGACCGTGAAGGTAATGGCAGTGTCATTGTAAGAAGGCCAAAAACACTTGGAGAGCTAATAATGATGAGCCAAAAGGGTAGTTACGGGAGGAAATCTGTTCAAATGAGAAAACACGATCTATCAAAGGTGAATCTCCACCCTGACTCCTATTTCTTTGCCTTTGTAAACCTAAATTATACTGAGTTACCAAGCAACTACAAAACTAATGATGCTTCAAAGAATTCGTTTGATTTAGAATGAAAACAGGAAAGACAAAAACGATATATTGAACTTTAGGTCAATTATTCCTTTTAATGGCAGAACGAAGTCATAAACAAGTGTTTTCTCTTGCCTGAATGAATCAATGATAGGAACTCATGGCGAATAGAGCCTTTGGATGCAGTATCTTCGGAAGTGGCATCAAGATGATAGACGGAATGTACAGAAAGAGGAAGAACTTTCCGGCACTTAAACTGGTCTGAAGAAAAAATGCTGTTTAAGGCTTAAACTCAACTTACAGTCAGTCCTCACCATCAATCCGCCTCCATTTGTAACAATTTTCATATTATGCAAAACTTAAAGAAAGCTACACTTGATAATAAGCTTCTTCTTAAGAATACTACCATAAGCACCAAAGAGCTTTAATGCAACAAAATTTTGTACATCTTCAACTAGCTGGAAGGTTGAATTGTTTCAGTAACTTTTTGGATTCGGTCTATAACTACAGGAACATCCTCTGGAGTCAAAGTAGTAAAACAACATCTGAACCATCCCGGTTCTATGCAGTGGCAGGCTGACCCAGGCGTCACGTTGATCTTGGCAATGTTCAACAGCTTATCCCATAAGTCAAGTTCTCCTTTCTCACCATAAGAGCTAATTAATCCACTCATATCAGCCCAACAATATAAACCAGCAGTGCTCTTTGCGCACTTGATTCCTAATTGTTGCAAACCAGACACAAATAAATCATACATATTTTGTATCCTCGTTTTGTTGATCTCTAGGTATTCTTCAATGAATTTTGTATCTAAAAGCATCGAAACAATAAGCTGCTGGGTCAGAGACGAGATGGGAGAAAATCTTGTCATACTTTTTGCGGCAATTAAAACAGTCATTATATGAGTATATTACCCCAACCCTAAAGCCTGGAATAGATATGTCTTTCGATAGCCCATATATAATGTGAACCCTGTTTTTCTCAAAATCTTCGGTTTCAACAATTTCTGCCATGCTTACAAACTCCTCACCTCCATAAGTAGACCCAGCAAAGATCTCATCAGAGATGATATGGATGTTCTTCTCTTGGGCAAAGTCTAAAAGACTGCACAGTGTTTCCCTTGAAAGTAAATTTCCAACAGGATTCGAAGGGTTAGAAATGAGAACTCCCTGCACTTTCAATCCTCGTTTTCTAGCTTGATTGTAAGCCTGATCAAGAACAGTTATATTCAAAGTGAAGTTGTCAGTGCTGCGACATTGAACGGGAATCAGCTCTACTCCTGCCCGCCATCTCATATCCCTGTCAAAACTGCAGATTGCTTTTCTAATTAACTACAGCAGCAGTTTTGCGCAAATGATTAAGATATCACACCACTTATGCGTTCAGTAGAGAAATTACTTCTAGATACAACGAAGTTTCAACATGAGAATGACAAACATTACCCAGGATAATAGGGTGTAGGAACAAGAAACGCATTTCCATGGTCTGCTAAGCAGAAGCTTAGGATGCACCGGATGTTACAACTAACTGTGATGGGTCAAATGACACTGATCCTTGCATCACCTGAGACATGAAACTTGCCATAGCCTGCGAAGATAGGGAAAAAAAGTACAAACTTTGAAAACTTAAGTTTGCAATTCTTCGCAAAACATCATAATTACAAATTTAGATGTTAATAAAATCTCAATAAAGCATCCAAAAAAATGTTCGAGAGATAACAAATATTGATACCACTTTTAGCTCCGTCATTCCATCGAACGGCTGGTAGGCTGCAATACCACTCATGCTCAAATCACCACCGTTCACCTCAAGAATTGATTCCCTCAAATTCTCCGTCATCCATTTCTCAATCAAATCCAAACACAGCTGCAAATCACACAGAGAGAGAACAAAATTGACATGAATTTTATTCTGAAAGCATATATTACTCAATGCGCGTCATTCGCGTCAAGAACAAAGAAGTAAAATGCTGACCCTGTTTTCGGACAATCCGAGCTGAATAACCCCATTTGGATTCTTCACCCTATCGTACGCGTCATCCGAAACCCTATCCAACCCGATATAATACGGCGAGTCGTTGGGCTTAGCAATCCAACTCGCCCGGGATGACACCCGGACCCTACCCATGGATCCGCAGCTGGACAAATTGGAGCGCGATGACGTTCTGTGGAGCTCGGCGAGGTTGGAAGACGACTGGGACGGCGAAGGAGGGTTGGATGGGGGTCTGGAGGGACGGTTTCGTTTTAGGTAGAGCTGGAGGCAGTAAAAGAGAGCACAGGGGAGAAGAGAGCCGAGGATAAGGCCTCCTCTGCCTTGGACCACGCCTTGGAGTGGCACTATCAATCTCAAGGCGGTTGCGCCGGTGGGCTTCTTTTCGGTCGGGTCGTTTTCGGATTCACGGGTTTGGGTCACGGGCGAGGGCTTGCGTTGGCCGTTGGTTGGCAGGGACTGGGGGACTTGTAATTGGAGGAAGAGTAAGAGTGGGGGAAGTGTTTTTTTTTTTTTTGGGAGTTGTTTTGTTTTGCTGCTTGGTACCGGCGCAGTTTGGAATCTTTGGATTGAATCTTTGTTGGGTACTGTGGCTACGAGTTTTACTAGGATAGCTTGTCTTTTCTGTCCCTATTTACAAAACAAAAGAAATTAGTATAGTTTTAAAAATTGGATGAAATAAGGCGGTCGAAATACAAAATATATGTTCTAAATTATATTAAGTGATATGTCTATTTATATAAATGGATATAAGGGGTAGATAGGTAATTGTACTTATATTAACCCTAATCATATATAAATGGGTTAATTAGTCTTGTATGAGACCCTCTCATTATTCAAGAAGAACATTTCTTTCTCTACCTCCTTCTCTAATTCACTCCCTCCCTAAATTCTTCACAACACGTTATCAGCACGATCGTCCCCAAATCGGCGATTGCTCAAGAGAAGGATAAATCCAATTAAGTAGTTTTTCTAAATCCAAATTTGATTGGAATCAATAATTATGATGGTTGTAATCACATGAATTAATGATCATTAATATGTTTAATTGAATTATTTGACATAATCTTCATGATTTTTCGTTCTATGTTTGTAATCACATGAATTAATGATCATTGATATGTTCAATTGAATTATTTGACATAATCTTTATGATTTTTATGTTCAATTGAATTATTTGACATAATCTTCATGATTTTTCGTTCTATGTTTGTAATCACATGAATTAATGATCATTGATATGTTCAATTGAATTATTTGACATAATCTTCATGATTTTTTGTTCCATGTTTGTAATCACATGAATTAATGATCATTGATATGTTCAATTGAATTATTTGACATAATCTTCACGATTTTTCGTTCCATGTTTGTAATCACATGAATTAATGATCATTGATATGTTCAATTGAATTATTTGACATAATCTTCATAATTTTTTGTTCCATGTTTGTAATCACATGAATTAATGATCATTGATATGTTCAATTGAATTATTTGACGTAATCTTCTTGATTTTTCCGTTCCATATTTGTTGAATTGATGGTTCATCATGAGGTTGCAAACACTATAATTATTTGTTGAATTGATGCTTCTTCATGATGGTTCATCATGAGGTTGCAAACACCACAATTAGTGGAAAATATAAAAGAAACTTTGATGGTCCATCCTTCCTCATTTTGTGCCACAATTAGTGGAAAATATAAAAGAAGCTTTGATGGTTTTGTGGAAAATATAAAAGAAGCTTTGATGGTCAATCCTTCCTCATTTTGTGCCACAATTAGTGAAAAATATAAAAGAAGTTTTGATGGTTCATCCTTCCTCATTTTGTGCCACAATTAGTGGAAAATATAAAAGAAGTTTTGATGGTCCATTCTTCCTCATTTTGTGCCATAATTAGTGGAAAATATAAAAGAAGCTTTGATGGTCCATCATTCCTCATTTTGTGCCACAATTAGTGGAAAATATTTTGTGCCACAATTAGTGGAAAATATAAAAGAAGCTTTGATGGTCTATCATTCCTCATTTTGTGCCACAATTAGTGAAAAATATAAAAGAAGCTATGGTCCTTCCTCATTTTGTGCCACAATTAGTGGAAATTATAAAAGAAGTTTTAATGGTCCATCCTTCCTCATTTTGGACCTTCCTCATTTTGTGCCACAATTAGTGGAAAATATAAAAGAAGCGTTGATAGTCCATCATTCCTCATTTTGTGCCACAATTAGTGGAAATATAAAAGAAGCTATGATAGTCCATCCTTCTTCATTTTGTGCCACAATTAGTGGAAAATATAAAAGAAGTTTTGATGGTCCATCCTTCCTCATTATATACATGATCATATGACATGATAATTATGTCTATGATATGATGATATACATATGATGTATCTATAATGATGATACACATGATGCATATGACGATATATGATATATATGAATATATGTATGATGCAGTGACAATGATGTGAATAATATGATGATGATAAGCTATGATGATAATGGATGATGTATTGGGCAATTGATTACTGTGGTAATGGATGATGATAACGATGGTAATTACAAACGAAATAACAGTTTAAACGACTACAATGCAAGCCTTGAAGGCTACACAACTTAATTATCACTATTGACATAAATTAATTGTCATTAAGTTGAGTCCATGCCCATAGCCCTGAAGGCTACACAGTCCAAGCCCAGAAGGATACCAATTTAATTCAAGCACAGAAGGTTAGACCAGGCCCAGAAGGCCTATAAACACCAAAGGCCCATGACTTAGATTTGCCCGACCCAGTCGGCTCTGATCAAATCAATCCAATCATATCAAATCGATCTAATTGTATCGAATCGGTCTAATCAAACCGAACTAGTCTATTTGAACCAAATTATTCTAATAAAACGATCCGGTCGAACCGAACCATATGAATCGGACCATCACATTCTGAAAAGAAAAGAAAACATTTTATTTTTCTTTCTTTTCTTTAATTTTCACTTATGTGTTTGAAGCATGGATCTTAATGCCCGAAGCATTATGTCAATTTATTTAAACTTTATACCCAAAGTATTTATTTAACGTATGAAATCATCTTATGCCAGTAGCATTCATTAAAACTATTATTACGTGCTATTTAATTACATTGTTTAATGTTTTTAAATTTATATATTTATTTTATTTAGAAAATGTATGTATTTAAATGAATCAGATGTTCATCAATAAACTAGAGATTTATAAATGAGCTCATAGTCCATACTAATCATCGAACCCATAGTTTCGGCAAAGTTAAGAAAAAAAGGGACCTGTAGATTCCTTCATGAATTCACTCGACATGATAAAACAAGTAGATTTTACATTTTAAATCTGATTTATCATACCATTTGTTAGAACTTGAAGTTCTTATTTGTTGCTTATGGATGAGTTTTCTCAAAGCATTAAATGCAATGATTTGTCCCTTATATAGACTCTAGAAGAGCAGTTTAACCACTATAGGGACAATTTCTTGCCTGAAGCAAGATATGAATGACCCATCATCCATTCTAAGGATTTCAAATCCATGTATAAATATCATTTGGAACATGTGTTTTTTTTTCTCGCTCGAATATGATTTAATTCAATTCAAACACTTATCCTCATGCATGTGACCCATTAAATTAAATCTATAAATATGTATATTTTTTGGGGGACGTTTATTGTCTGGCTGACAATGTTATACTCCAAGAGATATAACCAAAGAACATTGTTGAATTGTACTGAATTACCATCAATAAGATTCTTTATTCTCCAAAGTTCCAGAAGAACATTGTTGAAATTTACGGATATTCGAGTCAACGGTTATCACATTAAAAATACTAATGACAAGAAAGTGAAATATATTTGCATAACCTCCAATCAGTATGACCAGAAGTATACACTGGAGAAACTAGCATGAAGCTAGCCAAAAGTTAGCTAGAAGCTAACTAGTACGAGCAATTGCTCATTATGACATGACCGGTTGGGACACCTAGGTCAGAGTAATGATGCGCTGTATCCTCAATATATTGCACGGGCATCCTCTTACTCATAAACACCTTTGTGTTAAATGAGACATTATGCCAAGTTTGCTCGTTAGCAGAAACCGAATATTAGACCATTATATGCAAATATGAGTTAAGACTCCACCATTTTCTTGTACATAATACAATGGAAATTTCGTGGACTTTCCAACCACCATGCGGACCATTCTGACAACTTTCATGGTTCAGGTTGAGATACTGACAAAGTGGTCACATGCTACACTTTTGTCCACACGCATACTGCGTTTGCTAAACTCTTAGCCCAAATCATTATATTGAGGGCCACACCACCCGGATTCTCTTATATAGTCTATAAGACTCGCTAATACCGGAGAGTGTACATCGACATACTTCGATGACTATTGCATGCCCTTTAGGATTGCTGATGAACATTTGGTTCCTCATGTTCACACCTATAATGGTCTTATAGAAACACTAATTCACCTTGGTAATGCGCACCAAGCTTCTAGTTTCTAGCGGGGGCAATGCAATTTTGTATGCAGTAATATTGGTCTGGTTGAGGTCAATGCCACCCAACGATGTTCTGCGTTACAGCTGGTGACTGGGTATGAACCAAATGTTTCGTACTTACGCATTTCTGGGTGTGCAGTTACATGCCAATTGTCTCGCCACAACGTACACATATGGGACCTCAACAAAGGAGGGGTATACATGTCTGTTATGCATCTCTCTTCATTATACGCTATTTAGAGCCCTTGACAGGCGATCTCATTCCCACAATATTGCGGATAGTCACTTTGATGAGACAATCTTCCTGTAGTTAGGGGGAGATAAGAACGTAAAATGTTCCTGAAGAACGACGTGAATTAACGTGGAATGTCCCCACTATGTCTCATCTTCATCTCCGAACGCACAAAATAAGAACATAGTGAGGAGAATTCTAGATTTACAGAGTGTAGCTAATAATATGGCAGACGCTTTCTCTAATATAGCTAAAGTGACGAGATCACATAGACATGTCATAAACTTGCCTGCAAGGATAGACGTCCAGTAGGACGTGTCGTCCCAGACGGACTAGGTACGACCATGGCGGCTAACCAGTCATATGTCCCTACCCATAAGTGAGTTAGACTAATAGGTTCCAAGGAATCTTTTCCCTGGAAGAGGATATTTGGCACAATTGAATCCCTTCACAATATCATATGATCCATCTCATGAGATAATTCTGGATTATGGGTCTGTCTTAGAAGAGACGATGTTGGGGGACGCCTCAACGTTTGAACCCACTCCCGAGAATAAAAAGATCTCGGTAAATCATGCATGCTTATGTGAGATAGGGAATCAGAATGATATTATCATCGATGATTTATATGTATCCGCGGTAGCTATCGAAATAATAACTAGAAATGAAACCGAACCTTACTTCATTGATGAATTAATTCCAACGTAGAGAAGACTAGCTAAAATAGAAAGAACCAATCCAGGTCAAATTAGATTCCTTGATAAAAAGGAAGGTGTTTGGACCTGTAGTTCCCACACCTCCCCATGTTAAATGACAAGACCCATCCCAATCCCCCCGGGATTAGTGCGGGATGACCCTGCTCCCGTCTGACACGAAGTGTCAGACAAGGGATATTTCCGACCTTTGCCCTCCCGGGCTATCAGAGTACGCCAGGATCCGGAGGAGGTATGTGATATCTCGATCTCTGCTACAGTCCACATCCGCTGTCAACCTGAAGGGTATTAAAAACAGAAAGACTGTGAGTGGACAAAAATAAAGATTTTATAAAACATTTCCATAAAAGACATTTATACCCTCCACTAAAAAGCATGCATGCATAGTAAAACCATTTATCCAATAATATATGTTAAAACATCCATAAATAGGGTCACAACCCCAAGTTCCGTAAATACAAGTCACACGGGCTCCTGCCCAAAACCAATTTACAGAAAACCAGAACATAGTAAACATATGTGGGATCTCAGCCCAAATCCATTTATCATCATAAAACACAGTTTTCCCAAACCAATTGAAACCATGTTTATCCAATATATTCATATCCAGAACCTGTCACGGTAAAATAAAGCTACACGTGTGCTAACCGGGGTCTCAAACCCAAGTCTCTCCAGGGTCCACCCAGGTCAATGTCCGTAGATCAATGACCCTCCCTGAAGGTAACGAACCATGCCCATCCTGAGAGTAAGGAACCCAACTGGGGGGCGACTCCACTCAGTCAGTGCTCCGTGACTACTCCGGGGTCCACCCAGGCCAACGACCCTCCCCGGAGGAGACAATCATATATATAGGATGGAATATGAAAAACCTTTTGAAACCATTCTTGAAACCTTTCAAGGATTCATGCCCGGCCCCCATAAGCTGTCATGAACCATAAAATCCTTTCATGGGTTCATGCCGGTTCCCATAAACCGTCATGACCCGTAAATCCATTTCAGGGGTTCATGCCGGTTCCCATAAACCGTCATGACCCGTAAAAACCATTGGTAACACATAGCTGGGCACTAGGCCCGAATTCACATAGAAACTGGACCCCCGGTCCGAATCGTAAACCAATTAGGCCTCCGGCCCGATTCCGTAAATCAAATGGACCTCAAGTCCGAGAATTACCTTTTCAAATCCAAAATTATTTCCAAGACCATAAGAATGGAAAATCGGAGTAAAACCGAAAAACCTCGATTTACGTGCAAGCACGTTAATCGCCTCGAAATACGTGAAACCATATAAATCACCAGCATCCAAATCATCAAAAAATCATATTCATAATCCATTTGGAAATCCAAAACCATTTTTATTTAGACCAATAAAGACATACAGCCCCGTATAGGAACCGTATAGGGCCGAAACCTCGAAATACGTGCATATACGTAACCACACATCCAAATGCACTCATGGCAACACAAACAAGTATTTAAAACATATAATAAACATTTATGCATGCACCAATTTAGAAAACAAGGTCCACTCACAGACCGTCCGAAGCCGCGTCTCGATACGCGTGCCATACGGCTCCCCGAGCCGATCACCATCACCGGGACTTCCAAACCTGTCCAAATTAATTTAGAGGGTTACTAACTACTTATATAACCCCTCACTAAAGCCCCGTAATTTTCCCGTATTTTTAACTATTTTTAATCCCGAACCTAAACCTTCCGATGCCCCGAAACATATCGAGACGGTGTCCGATCGACTCGAAACCAGTCCCAAAATGTTCGTTACATCGAATAGATGATTTTGTATGTTGAACACATCCCCAGAAACCCCACCACGCGCTGCCACGCGCCGCCCAAAGGCCCCTGCGCGTGGGCTCACGCGCCGCCCAAAGGCCCCTGCGCGTGGGCTCACGCGCCGGTGAACAGTGCGTCGTTCCCAGCGATCGAACCGGTCTGGGCCGGCTGGTCCGGTCCGACCTCTGCAACTGGACCGGCGTAACCGGTCCAGGCCTCCTTCTCCCTCATTTTCGGTCCGATTTCCTCCATTCCAATTCCTAAATTCCTATTTTCTCATTTCCAATCTATCACAATCAACCAAACTAATCAAAACCTCCTAAATCCTAACCAAAATTAAAGGGTCTCACGGCCCTGTTTTTCCCGACCACCCTCACGGCTTCCTTCGCCGTGAAGCACCCTCCAAATCCTCTTAAAATCATACTAGCAACCTAACTAACTCATCCTAATCGTCCAAAAGCAACCATAACATCAAAATCAAATTAAAAGGGAGAAAATGGGTAACCGGGTTACCTGTTCGGGTTTGGCCTCGGCCGTGCACGGTGGCGCCGTCCTGGGCCAGCCACCACGTCCTCACCATCCTCACTTCACTCTGTCCTCAGTCCTAGCCGAAATGGGGTTGGGTTGGCTGGGTTGGATTTGGAAATGGGATCGGGTAATGGTTGGAGGAAAAATGGAAGAAATGGATGCACGGTGAATGGGTTTGGTGCATGAGTGGGTGAGGTTGGCCAGTGGATGGGTGACAAGCGTCACTCATCCAATGGGCCTCCATTAAATATCTGGGCTCACTAGAGACAAAACTGCACTTTTTGTCTCGTAAAACGTGCCGTCGTGAATAGTAACCGGGAACTTCGTGAACCGTAACTTCGTCGTCGAACGTCCGAATTCGACGTGCCGCCTGTCTACGGATTCGTATCGTCCTCATCTACGTAACGGTCTTCGGCCCTCGGCCATCGGACCTCCTGGTCAAAAAGTCAACTTTTGACCTCCTATTCACCCAAATTACCAAAATGCCCTTGGGCTTCCAAACGTCATAACTTCTTCTACGAACGTCGGAATTGAACGTGCCACCTGTCTATGAACTCGTGACGTCACGAACTACGTCACAGTCATCGGTCAAAGTCCATTTGACTTCCCGGTTGAAAAGTCAACGTTTTGCCACCACTAGGGGCAAAACGGTCATTTCGCATCGTTCGTCCGATTTCGCTCTACTAATCACGGATTAGCCTCACTAATCGTGATTAGTCACGAATCTAATCATGGAATTTGGGACGGGTCGTTACAACCTTCCCTCCTTAATTAATTTCGTCCTCGAAATTCCAACCGACCTAATCTAACCGTGCTTCCCTCCTTAATTTAGTTTCATTCTCGAAACTCCAACTATCCTGATTCCACATCCAGTTCGTGGAAAGTAGAATCAACCTCGCAACACGTGTACACTCGTGCACCAACTAACCAGAGTAATACGTACTCGTCCGCACCCAGACGTACCCCTAACACTCACATCGTATCAACTACACTCGACCACGTCGAATGACAATAGCCATCTGCTCCGAATTAACATCACTTGTCAAATATACCGTTTTCGTTGACACGACAACTCGACGGTTCCTTTCTCAACCACTAACTATCCTGTCGTCTACTCCCACTGGGAGTCATCAGACCTCACTCAACGATCCACGCTGACACCTTCGACAAACTGTCACCACTTGACAGTCGTCAGTCAAGACTAACACGATACACTTGTGGTTACACTAACCACCAACTTACTCAACCATGAGTATACACCACCAAACAATTCACTCGACCTGTGTGTAACTACCCATCAGAAGTACTATGACCCAATGCACAGTATCCAATGTCTAGTTCACGACCGCAACTAATCCAATGGTATCAGAACCAATCCGACTACCAACACGCTCACCAACGTACTACCGGTATAACCTATATACCGTCACTAGGCACCACAAGTATGCCCAGTATTGTACCTCGAACAACATACAAGGTACGTACAACTACCCATCAATCCGCCTACAACCACCTAGGTTGTAGCCAATCACGTTTCTACTATGGAGGAGTCCATTTGTCCAATCCAGTACTAGACAAATTGAAACTCCGACCCATTATTTATTTCCAAATCCGAATCCGCAATTTCGTAAGAAATCCCGAATCCAAACCCAGAAATCATATCCATAAACATGTCCAAATTCGAATCCGAAATCATCATTCCGTAAACCGGCATTTGTAATAACCATTTCGAACCCAAATCCATAAAAAGAAAATCTACAGTCAAGCTCTAGAATCAAATCCTGAATCGTCACCCAGAATCCGATTCCAAAACCCAAATCCAGAAATCCTCTTTCAAATTCCAAAATCAAATCCTGAATCGTCATCCAAAAATCTGATTCCAAAACTCGAAATATCGTTCACGTCTACCGAGACGTATCAAAACCGAACCTATCGGTTATCTGCTCAACCGATTACCACATTACCATCGATTGACTTCCTAGGGAAGCCACTCACAATATACGTACATCCAAAGCTAACCAAATCTGACCTCATCGGACACTTACTCACCTGAGTAATATACCATATGGGATTCACTTCGAAAAGAAGTTCAGTCCCATCATCCTCAACTCAAACATCCAAGTATGAGCGATAAACTCTCCACCTATCTGGATCATCAAGACCACGATCCAGATCCATAACGATACCCAAAGTCCTAAACCAATTCCCACACCTAAATAGATTAGTCAACGACGAGACACGCCGAGACTGTGGGTTCTCACTGACTACCTCGTATCGACCCTTGGCATTCCACCTAGAAAATCAAGGATGATACAAGACTATGACATCAAAATCATCCTAAGTGAATACAACCAAAACCCCGTTGCACTCACCACACCATGTAAACCAACAGCGTCTGCCACCAAGCAGAAAATGAGAAATCTCAGTCACCTAATTTCGATATACTCACTCCACCTGATGACCCAAGACAAACCACAGGTCCACCAACCAATACACGATCAGTGTACTAGTGGCAACCAACAACATCTACATCATCAACATCATCTACCATCATATACCATGGTAGAACCTGAGAAGTCACCCAAAATGACCTCGAGTTATCCAATACTAATGCGGAAAACCCGCATTCGATTCGTCACCTCAATCGCAACCTCTTGTTATTCCGTAGTTCCAACTACGTCGGAAACAACATACTCGGACATCAACCACGTGTCCCCGTTAGACTGGTTATGGACCATGCCCATTTACGACCGTATATGTACATCCAAAAGGATGTCAATTCATCCTAATCTGATGTACCACTCTACTGAAAAGTCACATCAGACCTCTGCTGTGATCTGCAGTCAAATCTCTGCAAACCACCATATCTAACCAATTCTGACCAACTCTGGCCAACAATGACCAACTGGTCGCTAGTCCCCCATGACAGTACTCGATCCTCACGTCTCAACTACCGTTGGATCCTATCCAGTCCGTCACTATTCGTGATTCACTCCCGAACCACAGATACCCATCATAAGCCCATCACGTCGGAGTCACATCCCAACTCGTAACTCACCGTCATCACAATCACCGGCACCAGCACCAGCACTAGTACCAGTACACCACCTGTCAGCATCAGCACAAAGTGTGCCAATCAGACAACTCTGGATCTCCGCTCATACCGAACGATGATCCCGTACCTTTGCTCGAATAGGAGAAACTCTGCCTCCTTCGTACCCAACACCTCTGGGTACAGTTACCCTGACAACTCATACGAGAAGAGGAAACGTCTCCTGAACGTCCCCGTCTCATTTTGCGATTGCACTCAGCCGTAACCGAGTCGAATCCAGAATCACTACTCATACATATGCGTTATTCACGCACCTCGTACCATCGTCACGACTGACAATCCCATCGTCACAATCGTCACGGTAACCTGAGTCTACTCGACCTGATAAGACTCGACTTCGTCCATCGATAGTAGCGTCTGCCCCAACCTCGTGCAGACCTAACTACCAGGAATCACGATATACCCAGACTCCGTATCCAACGGAATCAATCGCCCGTACCAACTACTCTGTATCCCACTTAGGGATTTCATCGACAAGTACCAACCCTGGTAACCTGTCCAACCAAACTCTAACCAGTCGCAACTCGACTAACCCAATGTCCTCTACCAGGTCACCAATGACCTTATTTGCGACAAACCACAACTGAGTAGCATGACAACCAACTATGTCTAACCGATAAATATAACCTCGATTGCGAAGTGCAGTCCCAACACAAGCTGACATGACTAGATCGACTAACGAATCCAAATCCGAATAGTCGTCCAAGTCAAACCACTCGTCAACTCCCATTTCCGAACCATACACATACGGTAGGGTTCCACGATCACACATAGAGTTCCCTAGAACCCAACTGCATAAGGCAGTAAAATCCACGACCTGACCGACCCCGCGGTCTGGACCTCATAAAGACGTCAATCCAATCCTACCATCAAGCCAACTAGGATTCCCCGAATCCGGCTGCCAACTGCCGACTGCAGTAAATCCATTTAACTCAACATATTCTGACCATCTAATGGTCACAACATCGAATCAGTCGTCGGAACCGATCCTACGACATCGTGAAGACGATCCCAACTAACCGTCTCACGATCACACTCCAGAATACGAACACGTTAATCCTTCTGTTGGATCCCACACTGTCAACCTTGACAGAACTATGGCAACCCCGGCCTCAAATGCCGAACCAAGGCATGCCAATCCTACTAACTATCGTACCGGCACCCCAACAATCAGGTTGACCACGAACTGCAGCCTCTTGAGATATCACATCCTCGACTTGCGTACATACTCCAAAAGCTGCACGGTTGCTCGAATAAAGACAACCCCGCTCTGATACCACGTTGACAAGACCCATCCCAATCCCCCCGGGATTAGTGCGGGATGACCCTGCTCCCGTCTGACACGAAGTGTCAGATAAGGGATATTTCCGACCTTTGCCCTCCCGGGCTATCAGAGTACGCCAGGATCCGGAGGAGGTATGTGATATCTCGATCTCTGCTACAGTCCACACCCGCTGTCAACCTGAAGGGTATTAAAAACAGAAAGACTGTGAGTGGACAAAAATAAAGATTTTATAAAACATTTCCATAAACGACATTTATACCCTCCACTAAAAAGCATGCATGCATAGTAAAACCATTTATCCAATAATATATGTTAAAACATCCATAAATAGGGTCACAACCCCAAGTTCCGTAAATACAAGTCACACGGGCTCCTGCCCAAAACCAATTTTCAGAAAACCAGAACATAGTAAACATATGTGGGATCTCAGCCCAAATCCATTTATCATCATAAAACACAGTTTTCCCAAACCAATTGAAACCATGTTTATCCAATATATTCATATCCAGAACCTGTCACGGTAAAATAAAGCTACACGTGTGCTAACCGGGGTCTCAAACCCAAGTCTCTCCAGGGTCCACCCAGGTCAATGTCCGTAGATCAATGACCCTCCCTGAAGGTAACGAACCATGCCCATCCTGAGAGTAAGGAACCCAACTGGGGGGCGACTCCACTCAGTCAGTGCTCCGTGACTACTCCGGGGTCCACCCAGGCCAACGACCCTCCCCGGAGGAGACAATCATATATATAGGATGGAATATGAAAAACCTTTTGAAACCATTCTTGAAACCTTTCAAGGATTCATGCCCGGCCCCCATAAGCTGTCATGAACCATAAAATCCTTTCATGGGTTCATGCCGGTTCCCATAAACCGTCATGACCCGTAAATTCATTTCAGGGGTTCATGCCGGTTCCCATAAACCGTCATGACCCGTAAAAACCATTGGTAACACATAGCTGGGCACTAGGCCCGAATTCACATAGAAACTGGACCCCCGGTCCGAATCGTAAACCAATTAGGCCTCCGGCCCGATTCCGTAAATCAAATGGACCTCAAGTCCGAGAATTACCTTTTCAAATCCAAAATTATTTCCAAGACCATAAGAATGGAAAATCGGAGTAAAACCGAAAAACCTCGATTTACGTGCAAGCACGTTAATCGCCTCGAAATACGTGAAACCATATAAATCACCAGCATCCAAATCATCAAAAAATCATATTCATAATCCATTTGGAAATCCAAAACCATTTTTATTTAGACCAATAAAGACATACAGCCCCGTATAGGAACCGTATAGGGCCGAAACCTCGAAATACGTGCATATACGTAACCACACATCCAAATGCACTCATGGCAACACAAACAAGTATTTAAAACATATAATAAACATTTATGCATGCACCAATTTAGAAAACAAGGTCCACTCACAGACCGTCCGAAGCCGCGTCTCGATACGCGTGCCATACGGCTCCCCGAGCCGATCACCATCACCGGGACTTCCAAACCTGTCCAAATTAATTTAGAGGGTTACTAACTACTTATATAACCCCTCACTAAAGCCCCGTAATTTTCCCGTATTTTTAACTATTTTTAATCCCGAACCTAAACCTTCCGATGCCCCGAAACATATCGAGACGGTGTCCGATCGACTCGAAACCAGTCCCAAAATGTTCGTTACATCGAATAGATGATTTCGTATGTTGAACACATCCCCAGAAACCCCACCACGCGCTGCCACGCGCCGCCCAAAGGCCCCTGCGCGTGGGCTCACGCGCCGGTGAACAGTGCGTCGTTCCCAGCGATCGAACCGGTCTGGGCCGGCCGGTCCGGTCCGACCTCTGCAACTGGACCGGCGTAACCGGTCCAGGCCTCCTTCTCCCTCATTTTCGGTCCGATTTCCTCCATTCCAATTCCTAAATTCCTATTTTTTTCATTTCCAATCTATCCCAATCAACCAAACTAATCAAAACCTCCTAAATCCTAACCAAAATTAAAGGGTCTCACGGCCCTGTTTTTCCCGACCACCCTCACGGCTTCCTCCGCCGTGAAGCACCCTCCAAATCCTCTTAAAATCATACTAGCAACCTAACTAACTCATCCTAATCGTCCAAAAGCAACCATAACATCAAAATCAAATTAAAAGGGAGAAAATGGGTAACCGGGTTACCTGTTCGGGTTTGGCCTCGGCCGTGCACGGTGGCGCCGTCCTGGGCCAGCCACCACGTCCTCACCATCATCACTTCACTCTGTCCTCAGTCCTAGCCGAAATGGGGTTGGGTTGGCTGGGTTGGATTTGGAAATGGGATCGGGTAATGGTTGGAGGAAAAATGGAAGAAATGGATGCACGGTGAATGGGTTTGGTGCATGAGTGGGTGAGGTTGGCCAGTGGATGGGTGACAAGTGTCACTCATCCATTGGGCCTCCATTAAATATCTGGGCCCACTAGAGACAAAACTGCACTTTTTGTCTTGTAAAACGTGCCGTCGTGAATAGTAACTAGGAACTTCCGTGAACCGTAACTTCGCCGTCGAACGTCCGAATTCGACGTGCCGCCTGTCTACGGATTCGTATCGTCCTCATCTACGTAACGGTCTTCGGCCCTCGGCCATTGGACCTCCTGGTCAAAAAGTCAACTTTTGACCTCCTATTCACCCAAATTACCAAAATGCCCTTGGGCTTCCGAACGTCATAACTTCTTCTACGAACGTCGGAATTGAACGTGCCACCTGTCTATGAACTCGTGACGTCACGAACTACGTCACGGTCATCGGTCAAAGTCCATTTGACTGCCCGATTGAAAAGTCAACGTTTTGCCACCACTAGGGGCAAAACGGTCATTTCGCATCGTTCGTCCGATTTCACTCTACTAATCACGGATTAGCCTCACTAATCGTGATTAGTCACGAATCTAATCATGGAATTTGGGACGGGTCGTTACATTAAACCTGCGAGATTTAAATGGATAGTCATACGGAAGCGTAATGAGAAAGATGAAGTTTTTAGATGTACAACTCATTTAATGGCGCACAGTTTTCTCAATGTCCTGAGATTGATTACGAGGAGACGTATTCTCCCATAACGAACATCATAATGATTATTCTACCTTATCAGTTTGGTAGTTTCCAGAAAATTGAATATGCATCTTATAAATGTAGTTAATGTTTATCTCTATAGGGGATCTAAAATAGAGATATGTTTGAAAGTTCCTGAAGGTCTTAAGATATCTGATGCAAATAATTCCAAACCACGAAACACGCTCTCCATTCGTTTGAGGCGTTCACTTTATGGATTGAAACAATCCGGACGGATATGATATAACTCTCTAAGTGAATATTTGATCAGATTGAGATATGTTAATAATGAACTGTGTTCATGCGTGTTTGTGGCAGTTTATGCCGATGAAATGAATCTGATTGGTACTCCTGAAGAGATCCAAGAAACTGCTAAGCACCTGAAGTTAGAATTTGAAATGGAGGATCTTGGGAGAACACACTTCTGTCTCGGCCTAGAACTCGAGCACCGTGTAGATGGAATTTTGGTTCATCAATCGAATTACATCCAGAAGATGTTGAGACGCTTTAATGAGGATAAAGCGAAACCTTCAAGCACGCCCATGATCGTCTGAAGTCTAGATCCTAAAAATGACCCGTTTCATCCAACAGATGACAACGAAGAGATATTGACACCATAAGTGTCATATCTAAGTGCAATAGGCGCACTATTGTACTTGGCTCAATGCACTAGACTGGACATTTCATTCGCTATAAATTTGCTAGCTAGATTTAGCTCTAAGCCAACACGCCGCCACTGGAATGGCATAAAAGATATCTTTTGATACCTTAGAGGTACAATGAATATGAGCTTATTCTATCCCTATGCATCGAGGAATGAATCAAACCCTCTTAGTCCTCGAAATGATGCATGTCTCGTTAGGTATGTTGATGCAGGTTACCTATCAGACCCACACAAGGCACGTTCTCAATCCGGTTATGTCTTTACCAATGGGAACACAGCAATATCTTGCAGGTCTACAAAACAGACCTTTATTGCTACGTCTTCGAATCATGCAGAGATTTTAGCCATGCACGAAGCAGTTCGTGAATGCATATGGTTAAGAGCTATTACTGGGCATATTCGAAGTACATGTGGACTGAATTCCACCCAAAATGAACCGAAAGTTATCTACGAAGATAATGTTGCCTGCATAGAGCAGATGAAGACCGGTTTCATTAAGGGAGACAACACCAAGCTAATTGCACCGAAGTTCTTCTTTAACCAACAACAGCAAGAACATTGGAAGATTGAGGTCAAGCCAATACGATCTCAAGATAGTCATGCAGACTTGTTCACTAAGTCATTACCAAAGGCCACATTCCAACAACATGTGCGAGGTATTGGTTTACGTATACTGGCTGATCTACCTAATATGTAGTTTTCTGGGGGATTCAAGATCAGGGGGAGTATCCTGAAGTATACCAAGTATCCAGAAGTATACTAAGTATCCCGAAGTATACTCACATGATCATCATGTACTCTTTTTTCCTACGACTAGGGTTATTTTGTCCCATTGGGTTTTGTTACCTGGCTAGGTTTTAATGAGGCACATTTTGGTATGATCACCCCTCTAACAATGCATCCTGAAGATGCCATGATTTGGCTCATATGCATTTGCACATTTTTTCCCTTCGACCACGGGTTTTTCCCACTGGGTTTACCGGGTAAGGTTTTTGGTGGAGCAACATTAATGCATTTTATCTCAAAGGCGGACTATCTACCTGTATTCCAGAAGAGACGACATCAGCTACCTCAGAAGATTTCGATGTGATCGTTTACACGCGCATTGCACTCTTTTCTTCGACCAGGGTTATTTTTGTCTCATAGGGTTTTTGTCACCTGACAAGGTTTTAACGAGGCAACACATAGGTGCATAGTCCAGCGACACCATTACATGAAATATCCAAGGGGGAGTGTTGTAAATTGTATTAAGTGATATGTCTATTTATGTAAATGGGTACAAGAGGTAGATAGGTAATTGTACTTATATTAACCCTAACCATATATAAGTGGGTTAATTAGTTTTATATGAGACTCTCTCATTATTCAAGAAGAACATTTCTTTCTCTACCTCCTTCTCTAATTCACTCCCTCCCTAAATTTTTCACAACAATATATTCATTGTAAGGCCTCTAACAGATGCAGATGTAACCTCCTTCGAGGTCTTTATGATGTTAATGGTGTTTGGAAGGACGATCAAGAATGTATATCTCAAATCATTTCTAATTATTTTACCACTTTATTTTCCAATCAAGTGGATGGTAGTTTGCAGGAAGTCCTTGATGTGGTTATTCCAAAGGTTACTAAGGACATAAATGCCGAATTACTTAGGCCTTTTACTGATGAAGAGATTAGAGCTGTTGTCTTCCAAATGCATCCTTCTAAAGCTCCCGGTCCTGACGGTTTATCTCTAATGTTTTATCAAAAAATTTGGGCAATTGTTGATGTTGATGTTTGTGGCGCTATTAAGAATGTTTTTACTTTGGGTCAAATGCTTCGTAAGATAAACTTTACCCATATCTCATTGATCCCAAAAGTGGCGAATCCAACGGAGATGGAACATCTGAGACCTATTAGCATATGTAATGTGCTATATAAATTTGTACGAAGGTTTTAGCTAATCGGCTAATACAAGTTTTGAATGCTTTAATCTTTCCAACCCAGAGTGCATTTATTCCTGGCAGATTAATTTCAGATAACACTCTTGTGGCAACAGAGGTAGCTCACTATATGCATAAGCAGCAAAATGGATGGAATGGTATAATGTCAAGCTTGATGTGAGCAAGGCTTATGACCGGGTAGAATGAACCGTTGTAGAAAAGATGATGTTGAGTATGGGATTTGATAGTACCTGGGCGAATCTGATCATGATGTGTATAAAAACAATTCCCTACTCCTTTGACTGGATGAAGACCTCAATGAAGGACTGGCTTCTACAGATGATGTCCAGAGTTCCAAAAGATGTTATGGAGTGGGTTTTCATGGTCCTTTGGGGGATTTGATCGAGTAGAAATCAATTGGTTTGGGGAGGAAAACGCGAGGCGTCGTCAATGTTGTTGGGTCGTATCCGGTCTTGGTGGGAAGATTTTAAATTTTGTAACTTGCTTGTCAAAAGTCCCTCTAGAGCTTCGTCCTTCGATTTCAACCGGTTGGCTTTCGCCGCAACCCGGTTGGCTCAAATGTAATGTCAATGTCGCTTTCTCCTAAAGCCCAAGGGCTAGAGGTGTTGGTATTATTTTGCGGGATGTGGAGGGAAATGTTTTCCATGCCATAGCGGAGTTTATTCAAGGTCTTTTGTCTCCTCTGCATGCTGAAACATTGGCTTTACGTCGTGCACTTCTTCTTATTCATGAATTGAGATTGCACCAAGTAATTATTGACTCTGATTTGGTGATGTGTGTTGCTGCTTTGAGACGCGCCCCTTTCTCCTATTGGTCCAAGATTTAATGATGTGTTGTAAATTGTATTAAGTGATATGTCTATTTATGTAAATGGGTACAAGGGGTAGATAGGTAATTGTACTTATATTAACCATAACCATATATAAGTGGATTAATTAATCTTGTATGACACTCTCTCATTATTTAAGAAGAACATTTCTTTCTCTACCTCATTCTCTAATTCACTCTCTCCTAAATTCTTCACAACACGTTGTCAGCAGGATCGTTTCCAAATCGGTGATTGCTCAAGAGAAGGATAAATCCAATCAAGTAGGTTTTCTAAATCCAAATTTTTATTAATAAAATCCGATCCCTAGAAGCATGTAATTTCTAGGATTATTTGATTTTTTTGATTTTTTTTTATTAAATTCAAACCCAAGAATTCATGTTCATAAGAATTGTTTGGAATCAATAATTATGATGTTTGTAATCACATGAATTAATGATCATTGATATGTTCAATTGAATTATTTGACATAATCTTCATGATTTTTCGTTTCATGTTTGTAATCACATGAATTAATGATCATTGATATGTTCAATTGAATTATTTGACATAATCTTCATGATTTTTCGTTTCATGTTTGTAATCACATGAATTAATGATTATTGATATGTTCAATTGAATTATTTGACATAATCTTCATGATTTTTCGTTCCATGTTTGTAATCACATGAATTAATGATCATTGATATGTTCAATTGAATTATTTGACATAATCTTCATGATTTTTCGTTCCATGTTTGTAATCACATGAATTAATGATCATTGATATGTTCAATTGATTTATTTGACATAATCGTCATGATTTTTCGTTCCATATTTGTAATCACATGAATTAATGATCATTGATATGTTCAATTGAATTATTTGACATAATCTTCATGATTTTTCCGTTCCATATTTGTTGAATTGGTGGTTCATCATGAGGATGCAAACACCATGATTATTTGTTGAATTGATGGTTCATCATGAGGTTGCAAAAACCATGATTATTTGTTGAATTGATGGTTCATCATGAGGTTGCAAACACCACAATTAGTGGAAAATATAAAAGAAGCCATTGATGGTTCATCATGAAGTTGCAAACACCATGATTATTTATTGAATTGATGGTTCATCACGAGGTTGCAAACACCACAATTAGTGGAAATTTAAAAGAAGCCATGTATGGTTCATCATGAGGTTGCAAACACCATGATTATTTGTTGAATTGATGGTTCATCATGAGGTTGCAAACACCACAATTAGTGCAAAATATAAAACAAGCCTTGAGGGTCCATCCTTCCTCATTTTGTGCCACAATTAGTGAAAAATATAAAAGAAGCCTTGAGGGTCCATCCTTCCTCATTTTGTGCCACAATTAGTGGAAAATAGAAAAGAAGCCTTAAGGGTCCATCCTTCCTCACTTTGTGCAACGATTAGTGGCAATATTTACACAGTTACCTCACACAGCAGAACAGAGGGGACAACAGTTGGAAAAACCCATCATTGACTGGCCCACTTCCATTATTTACTTGTTTGTTTGTTTGTTTCATTATTTACATATTATTTATAAATGTAAATAGACTACTTGTATATACAAGGAACCTGAAGTTTCCTTCATAGATATCCTAGATTATCATACCATGTTATAGAACCTGAAGTTCTCATTAGTTGCTTATAGATGTATTTTTTCCCAAAGCACTAATATTATTAATTCCTCTTTGTAGAGAATGACACATCTCAACAAACTGGATTTTGACGCACTTGACGTTTCCAGAAGAAACTATTATTTTCAGACTGCAGCTGGACATGATGAGGATTGAATTATTTACAAAAACATGGATATGATCGGCGTTTGTGCCATTTTTTTTATGGATATTGTTTTTTTATTATAACTATTTCTGGACAGTGTTTGGTGATTTATATTTGTTTTGGACTTATTTTGTCATCTGCTCGAATATTTTTTAATCTATTTATTCAGTTTTAATAAATGTGATTGTTGATTACTTTAGTTATATTGATGGTTAGGCATGTCAAATGGTGAAATTTGTTGTCTAGCCGACTGATCCAGGAGGATCTACCAACAAAAATAAACATAATATAATATAATTAGTTATAATTATATTATATTATTTTGAATTATTTAAAACCATAAAAACTAATGGTTTATAACGAATTGTTATAAACCATAAAAAGTTAATGGTTTCAAAATGAATAAGATTTTAGGCCATTCATTCTTTATGGCTTAAAATAATTTACTATTTTAGTTTAGTTAATTTTAGCTGTAACGACCCGAAAATTCGAAAAAGCAAAATTTGGAAAATTTGAAAGAAATTACGATTTTGCCTCTAGAATTGGGCGAACGGTTGACTTTTTGTAATGACCCGTCCCGAATATCGGGGTTGAATATTAATTAATTATGATTTAGAATGACTAATCGGGGATTAGTTGAGTGAAATCGGACGAAACGTGCAAAATGACCGTTTTGCCCCTAGCGTGGGCAAAATGTTGACTTTTAGTTCGGGCGGTCAAATGGACTTTGGCCGATGACTGTGACGTAGTTCGGGACGTCACGAGTTCATAGACAGGTGGCACGTTCGATTCCGACATTCGTAGAGAAAGTTATGATGTTCGGAAGTTGAGGGGTATTTTGGTAATTTGGCATAGTAAGGGCCAAATGTTGACTTTTTGATCGGGAGGTCCGATGGACGAGGGCCAAGGACCGTTACGTAGGTCTCGTCGATACGAATCCAACGACAGGTGGCACGTCGAAAACAGAGTTCGGGTGACCAAGTTACGGGTCACGGATGTCTAGGGGTAAAATGGTAATTTGTCGAACGGAGGGCAAAATGGTCTTTTACCATTGATTCTTGCTACCAGATTGTGACATTTGTCACTTTGTCATCTTCCCTACCCCAGCTGCTAACATTGAAACGGGAATCATGGGAAACACAATTATACCACTTTAGACACAAATTCCCTAAATTATGGGTTGTCTTAATGATTGTCCATTCACAGCTAATTAACCCGTGTTTCAGCCTCATTGTGCAATTGGGAGACTGAGGAAGCCGAATTGAGAGAGAGATTCGAGTGACAGTGAGGTCTCTGGGGGAATTTTGGTTCGAAAATTCAGAGAATTTGGGGGATTTTCGAATTCGGGATTGTGAGTTGAGAGGATCGAAATTGATGATTCGATTCGACTTCTGGGATCCATACGAACCTTTCTACAACAAAAACGAAGTGAAACGGTGTCGGATTGAGGATGAACTAAGCTTCCATGGCAGCTTCAATTCGAGCTTGGGTTCGACGGGTTAGAGGTAAGAATTCTTCGAATTGATCTTGGAAAAACATTCAATACACTCTCACGATGCTTACCTTATGAATTAATTTGGAAATCAGGGACGGAATTGGTGAACCCGAATTGGAAACCCGTCGAGGATCGATCGAGAGTCGTGAGGATTTAGACCATGATTCGAGTAATTGAACTTACAGAACTCAATTAGAGATGGATTAGAAGGGGTCAGTTGAAAGAACGGATTTAATTGGTGTTGAATTGGGTGAGTTTGAACCGGGTCTGTTCGCGGGTTTTTCAACCCGTTTACCAGACAAACGGGCGAAGGGGACGACTGTGCTGGTTACTGTAGCTGGCGCGTGGGTTTCACGCGCAGCCACTCACGGCGGCGCGTGAGGGCGCGTCCGGCCTAGTCTCAAGGTGAGGTCAACATGACTTTTGATCCTCTCAGTGTAACGAACATTTTGACGTTGATTTCGGTGAAATCGGATATTGTGTCGATAATGTTCCGCGTATCCGAAGTTTTGTTTTACGTTTAAAATACGTATTTAAATCCCGGAAAAATTGGGGAAAATTATATGATGTATTTTGAGATGTTAGTAACCCTCTATAATGGTTTTGGACAGGAGTTGTGATTTCCAGATTTTTCGGGAAAACGTGCAGCTCGGAAACGGACCGTTTTGGACGGTGTGTGTGAGTGGACTTTGTTTTCTAACCGTGATGCATGCATATATGATTTAAATGCCTTATTATATGATTTTATATGCTTGGGCATGATTTGTGTTTCAATCCGGTAATTTCTCGGTTTTATGATTATTATATTATTATTTTGGGCGATTTTCGAGAAATTACGAAATATGGTAAAAATGATGTTTGGACTTGGTTTATGAGTCCGGGATTGAAATTGATTGAAAATAATGGTTGGACTCGGATTATTGAGTCATGGATTGAAAATGATATTTGGACTCGGGTTATGAGTCAGTGATTGACTTTGTGGATTTACGTGAAAATGGCAACGGAGGTTGCAACGCATGGATTTGCGTGATAATGTTATTTTGGGCATGAGAACCCAAGTGAATAGTGATTTTAACTCGGATTTGGAGTCATTTGTGAAATTGTGAAATTAATGATTTATTGGGATTTTATGATTATTTTAAGCAGTCTTTCGGGCACGTTTTACGAGGAATGTGCAGATGATGTTTTGGGCTAGGCCCGGAGTCTAAATGATTTCTAAAATGATGTTTTCACTTGGTTGGTGAGTCAATGATGATTTCCGGATTATTCTATTGATTTAAATGTGATTTTAACGTTTTATGTGTAAAAGGTATTTTGGGCTTGAGACCCAGTTGAGAATGACCTTGACTTGGTATGAAGTCAAGATTTGATTGAAATGTTTTGGGATGTAATTCCCGGGATGGTGTTCCTTGTGATTGTGATATTCCCAAACGGTCGGTGCTTGGGGGGATTACCCAGACGACCGGAGCTTGGGGGATGTGATTGTAGGTGATCCTATGGTAGTCAGCTTCTCGGATGATACTGAGCCTGGATGTACCACTCGGAGGTGTCTGATCCTGGGGATGTGTTCGCCCAGAGGTGACTGAGCCCGAGGGGGTTGAGCCCAGAGGTGTTTATTCCCGAGAGAGTGACTGGATATTGGCCTACGCGTAGTGCAGCACTTGTGAGTAGTGCAGTTTGATTGATTGTGCACTTGTGAGTAGTGCAGATGTGATTGGTGATATTTTATGCACTCGTGAGTAGTGCGGATTGATTGGATTGATATATTTATTGTGCACTGGTAAGTAATGCTGATTGGTATTGATTGTGATGTTGTACTGGTATTGAGTACGGGTTTTTGGTCCTTGTGGCCAGGTGATTATGTTTTCACATGTTTTGGCCTGAGAGCCGGGATTTGATGTTTTATAACATGAACTGATTTGGTGAACATGAGTTTTATGGACCATGGGAAAATATGTTTTAATTTTATCGGTCACTCATGTTTTACGTTATGCATGCAAGATTGTGAAAACTGGAGGGTAAGATTGTATTTTGAAATATGTTTTTATAAGAGGTCATTTTTGTCCACTCACACCTTTTCTGTTTCGTGACCCTCCAGGCCGTGGTACGACGCTCGGGACAGATCGTGAGGCAGTGACAGCAGCAGAAATCCGCGCGAACATCCCTTGTCTGGCAAGCACTGAAGGGGTGTTTCGGACCTTTAGTTGACTTGTCAGACGGGAGCAGGACCGAGCACGGTTTTTGACGTCCAGTTGGGACGGGTCCTGTCACTTTTGGTTCGAGCGGTCAAACGGACTTTGACCGATGACTGTGACGTAGTTTGGGATGTCACGAGTTCATAGACAGGTGGCACGCCCGATTCCAACATTTGAGGAGAAAGTTATGATGTTCGGAAGTTTAAGGGTAAATTGGTAAATTGGTTAAAAGAGGCCATTTGTTGACTTTTGATCGGGATCGTGTTTAGACTTTCCAGAATTACCGTTGGATAGGTCTTGAGACGCTGAATCCGTAGACAGGCGACATGCGTCAATCGGGACTCAGATAAAAAAGTTACGAACCTCGAAATGCTAAGACATTTTGGTAATTAGCCATAAAAGGGCATTTTGGTCAATTGTGTTTTAAAGGTGCAGATTTGTCCTTTTGTTAATATTGATGAATCAGTAAAGTGCATGACTTATGCAGCTTGTTAAGTGACATTTGTCACTTTAATAAGACGATCAGTGGCTTAAATTGATGATAGTGCAAGTTTGGTTTGGGCGGTGTGGATTTAAATTGAGAAAACAAGTTGTGTGAGAAAACAAGTCGTGTGTTTGGTTTTTGAAAGACAAACAGACGAGAAGTGTGATCTCAGGTGAAAAATTGAACTCTTGGGCAAGGTTTGTGAGAAATTAAGTGAAATCCAAAGAGAAAAACGAAAGGATACTGAAGGATGAGTGATGGGCTTCGAACCCAGCTGAAACCAGAAAAACCCGAAAACCTTGAATTGATAACTTAGGATAGAATTTTGAATTGGAGGATTAATTGATGGAAACAGAGATGAGGATGAGCATCTAGAGGTTCAATCGAGTTGATTGGGATTGAAATTGAAGAGAATTGATGTTGTTTTGGCTATGAACGGACCTAGTGACAGAAAAGGAATTCGAGGATTGATTCGTGCAATTGAAGGGTTCGAAGGATGAAATTGAGCTTCGAATTACGTTTATATGGACCCTACGAAGCTACTGAATGTATCAATTTGGAGAAACGGGTGGAAATTGGATGAATTGAAGGATGAACAATACAATTATGTTCTTCGAACAATCGAGTTCTAATTGACGGATTGAGGTAAGTTCTTGTGTAAATTAGATTCCAGAACCCTAATTAGGCTCCTAACGATTCTATTCGATGATTCAATTGAAGGAATCGATGACGAATTGGCAGGAATCCAGCTGGGTCATCTCGCGGGCCAACCAGACCCGTTTAACAGGAATCCGGGCGAAGACGACGACTGTAGCACTTTACTATGCAGGCGCGTGGCTCCCACGCGCAACCACTCACGGCGGCGCATGGCGGCGCGTGGGCACGAATCCCGAGGTGAGTTCAACAGGAAACTTGTCCTATTTTATGTAACGAACATTTTGACACTAGTTTTGAGAAAATCGGATATTGTTTCGATAGTGTTCTGAGTATCCGAAGTTTTAATATATGTTTAAAATGCGTATTTAAATCCCGGAAAATTGGGTAAAATTATATGAGGTATATTGAGATGTTAGTGACCCTCGATAATAATTTTTGATAGGAATGGTGACTTCTGGAATTTATGGAAAAACGTGCAGCTCGGAAAGCGAGCGATATGGACGGTGTGTGAGTGGACTTTTGTTTTCTACCCAGAATGATGCTAGCATGAAGACTGTTTCTCTTTCACTTAAATCAGAGACACGGTGGAGGAGAGGGAGGGAAGGGAATTAACCCTAAGGGAGCAGGTAAACCTAATCAATCTGAAGGTGGTACAGTTAGCAACTTAGCATGAAAATGTTGTTTGCAAGTTTCCAACCCACTGATTTATCCTCGAGCCTCAATATAAAGACAACTATGGAAACACTAGAAAATGTCAGAGAAGTAAATGATGGCAACCTCCAACAAGAAGCAGGTAAGGGAACCACCTACAGTTCCATTTCTGTGGGAAGAAAGACCAGGGATACCTAACAAAGACTGGAAGCCACCGGTTTCAACTAGTTCATTTCCAGCTCCTCCTGTTCCGCTCATCGCCTCCGTCCCATTCAAATGGGAAGAAAAGCCAGGAATACCACTACCATCTTTCTCAGAACAACCAACAATGCTGAAGCTTACATCACGGTCTTCTCATGATGATGGCGATGGAGAAAGCATAATCCAATTGGAGCTTGAAGCATTTGATTTTGAAAACGATGATTCATTTACCTCAACTCCTTCCCTCCTAGCAAACTGTCTTGTTTCATCCACGGAAATTTCAACTGCTGTTCCAGCAGACAGTTGGACTGAGACACCTTCCTCACCTGCGTCAGAATCAGGAAGCAGTACAAGCAGCTATGCAACCGGAGCTTCAAGCCTGGTGGGGGCTTCGTTTTTGGAATGGCTCTTTCCGCTAATTCATGCCAATACTGGATTTCTTGAAAAAATCGGCCAATTAGACAACAGCTCTCTTACTCCACCAGAGCCAACGAGTGCAATCTTTGACCGTGAAGGTAATGGCAGTGTCATTGTAAGAAGGCCATACACTTGGAGAGCTAATAATGATGAGCCAAAAGGGTAGTTACAGGAGGAAATCTGTTCAAATGAGAAAACACGATCTATCAAAGGTGAATCTACACCCTGACTCCTATTTCTCTGTCTTTGTAAACCTAAATTATACTGAGTTACCAAGCAACTACAAAACTAATGATTCTTCAAAGAATTCGTTTGATTTAGAATGAAAACAGGAAAGAAAAAAACGATATATTGAACTTTAGGTCAATTATTCCTTTTAATGGCACAATGAAGTCATAAACAAGTGTTTTCTCTTACCTGAATGAATCAATGACTGGAACTTATGGCGAATAGAGCCTTTGGATGCAGTATCTTCGGAAGTGGCATCAAGATGATAGACGGATTGTACAGCAAGAGGAATAACTTTCCGGCACTTAAACTGGTCTGAAGAAAAAATGCTGTTTAAGGCTTAAACTCAACTTACAGTCAGTCCTCACCATCAATCCGCCTCCATTTGTAACAATTTTCATATTATGCAAAACTTAAAGAAAGCTACACTTGATAATAAGCTTCTTCTTATGAATACTACCATAAGCACCAAAGAGCTTTAATGCAACAAAATTTTGTACATCTTCAACTAGCTGGAAGGTTGAATTGTTTCAGTAACTTTTTGGATTCGGTCTATAACTACAGGAACATCCTTTGGAGTCAAAGTAGTAAAACAACATCTGAACCATCCCGGTTCTATGCAGTGGCAGGCTGACCCAGGCGTCACGTTGATCTTGGCAATGTTCAACAGCTTATCCCATAAGTCAAGTTCTCCTTTCTCACCATAAGAGCTAATTAATCCACTCATATCAGCCCAACAATATAAACCAGCAGTGCTCTTTGCGCACTTGATTCCTAATTGTTGCAAACCAGACACAAATAAATCATACATATTTTGTATCCTCGTTTTGTTGATCTCTAGGTATTCTTCAATGAATTTTGTATCTAAAAGCATCGAAACAATAAGCTGCTGGGTCAGAGACGAGATGGGAGAAAATCTTGTCATACTTTTTGCGGCAATTAAAACACTGTCATTATATGAGTATATTACCCCAACCCTAAAGCCTGGAATAGATAGGTCTCTTGATAGCCCATATATAATGTGAACACTGTTTTTCTCAAAATCTTCGGTTTCAACAGTTTCTGCCATGCTTACAAACTCCTCACCTCCATAAGTAGACCCAGCAAAGATCTCATCAGAGATGATATGGATGTTCTTCTCTTGGGCAAAGTCTAAAAGACTGCACAGTGTTTCCCTTGAAAGTAAATTTCCAACAGGATTCGAAGGGTTAGAAATGAGAACTCCCTGCACTTTCAATCCTCGTTTTCTAGCTTGATTGTAAGCCTGATCAAGAACAGTTATATTCAAAGTGAAGTTGTCAGTGCTGCGACATTGAACGGGAATCAGCTCTACTCCTGCCCGCCATCTCATATCCCTGTCAAAACTGCAGATTGCTTTTCTAATTAACTACAGCAGCAGTTTTGCGCAAATGATTAAGATATCACACCACTTATGCGTTCAGTAGAAAAATTACTTCTAGATACAACGAAGTTTCAACATGAGAATGACAAACACTACCCAGGATAATAAGGTGTAGGAACAAGAAACGCATTTCCATGGTCTGCTAAGCAGAAGCTTAGGATGCACCGGATGTTACAACTAACTGTGATGGGTCAAATGACACTGATCCTTGCATCACCTGAGACATGAAACTTGCCATAGCCTGCGAAGATAGGGAAAAAAAGTACAAACTTTGAAAACTTAAGTTTGCAATTCTTCGCAAAACATCATAATTACAAATTTAGATGATAATAAAATCTCAATAAACTTAAGTTTGCAATTCTTCGCAAAACATCATAATTCGTAGCTTCTTCCTTTTGTTTCTCTAATTGTCTTAAAATTCCTCTCGTTCTCTTATTCCTATAAACTAGGAATTCATAGTTCTATCGACTAGAAGTTCTGGATCAAGTGGTATCAGAGCACCAGATCCGAGAGGGTGACAGTGGTTTATGGTCTCAACTCGCAACCAACGCAAAGCTTCTGGAGAAGAACTTTTAGGTCCTTTGCTCGTACACCGAAAGCTAAGGTCCAAGAGAGACATTATGACTGAAGAAAACAAACAGGATATATCCAGTGATGGCGATCGCATCACTAAACTTGAGCAACAAGTTGAAAACTTGTCTGCATCAATCCTTAAACTCGTGGAGGGTATGAAGACTGGAAAACCTTCACGTCCATCAACTTCATCTAAGCCTGAACACAAGCTCAAGAAAAAGGTTGTTGAGGATAGCAAAGATGAAGACAACACACAAGCTGATCCAATGAAAAATGAAGCTGAATCAGGTGATAATAAAAATTCTATTGATACCTTAAAGATTGATTTTAAGGTTGACATCCCCATATATAAAAGAGATGTTGATCCTGAAAAGATAGATAACTGGGTAGACACATTAGAAACTTATTTCACAGTTTATAAGTATTCTAATGTGCAAAAAATAAAATTTGCGAGTTTGAAACTTTCAAGCCATGCCCTTACATGGTGGAAGTCCTATCAGAGACGGTATAATGTCTCAGAATTAACTTGGAAGAACTTCAGAAAGCTTTTGAGAAAATAATTTTATCCAGTTAACTATGAAGATGAAAGATGGTATAAGTGGCAACACTTCAGAAAAAGATTTGGGAAACCTGTACAAGAGTATACAACAGATTTCCACAACCAAGCTATGGTTCTGGACATTGACGTCGATGACTACGACGTTTTCATGAAGTATACCGGAGGTCTTGCCACCTAAAATTGTTCACCGTAGATACTATTGAAGATGCTACTGTGAAGGTCATAGCCATTGAGGCAAAAAATAAAAGAACTGACAAGAAGGATGATAGATCAAAACCTGTCAACAAAACTGACTGGCAGAAAAAGGGGAAGCAGAGCAAGGAAGGTCAGACACAGAAGGTCTACTGTGATCACTGTCAAACCAGCAGACATGCCAAAGACAAGTGCTGGATACTCCATCCTAAGTTACAGCCAAAGCGCGAGAAAAACAACCAGGGGAGAAATGGCAGAAAAACCACCTTAACTGCACAGCAGGCAGAAGAGCTTCCAGAGTTGAAGCACCCTGATGTTACACTTACCCTTATGACAAGACCAGCAGATACTGAAGACACATACAACTGTGAAGAGCTGTTTCATGTGAATATTCAGGTGAAACAAAGTGTTGTACAAGCTATTATTGACCTTGGAAGTTAGAAAAACCTGATTTCATAGGCTTTGGTAAGAACAGTGGGTTTAAACACCACACCACATCCTAAGTCGTACCCATTAGGATGGATTCAGAAGGATGTTGACTTACAGATCACGAAACAATGTACCTTCAAATTTTCTATTACCAATCGATATATTGATGAGGTGACATGTGAGGTGGTTCCTTTGGATGTTTGCCAAGTCATATTAGGCAGTCCATATTTATGGGATCGAGATGCCATCCATTATCGAAGGCTTCGCAAGTATCAACTTGTGAAGGATGGGAAGGAGTTCCACATCAACGCTTGCAAGCCTCAAGCTACAAATAATTTGCTTACAGATAATTTGCTGACAGCTAACCAAGCCAAGAGGTTAGTCAATTCATGTGGGCGATTTGTTTTGTTGATGATTTGACCGCAAGATCAGAATTCTAGAGCTGTGACATTGTCTACATTGTCTTTATCTCCTGCACAATGCTCAGACATAGGGAAATTACAGGAGAAGTTCAAGGACTTATTTAATGATGTGCAGGGTTTGCCACCACGGAGAGCTGTGGAGCATGAAATCCATTTGGTAGGAGATTCACCACTACCAAAATTGGGTTTGTATCGTACTTCTGTGACGGAATCTGACGAGATCAAGAAGAAAATTCAAGGACTTCTTGAACAAGGAGTCATCAAACCCAGATGCTCACCATGTGGTTCGCCAGTGTTACTTGTGCCTAAGAAAGACGGAGGTTGGCATATGTGTGTAGATTATAGGGCACTCAAAAAAATAACCATTAAGAATCGGTATCCATTGCCGAGGATTGATGACCTGCTAGATCAACTACATGGTGCACGCTACTTCACTAAGCTTGATCTCAAATCTGGCTATCACCAAGTCTGCATCCATGACGAAGATACTTGGAAAACTGCATTCAAAACAAAACAGGGACTATTTGAGTGGTTAGTCATGCCATTCGGATTATGCAATGCTCCATCTACCTTCATGTGATTGATGAATGAGGTACTTCGCCCTTTCATTGACGACTTCGTCATTGTATACTTAGATTCCATTCTCATATTTAGTGTCACATGGGGGAACATCTTCATCATATTGCTCAAGTTTTGGAGGTTCTACGAACAAATCAGTTACAGTTAAATGGTAAGAAGTGTGCATTTGGGAAACAACACCTTGTATACCTGGGATTCATTGTTGGTGCAGGAGAACTGAAAGTGGACCTAGAGAAAGTGCAGGTGATTTCAAAATGGCCTACTCCCAAAACAGTGACTGAAGTTCGAAGCTTTATAGGTGCATGTCAATATTTACGAAAGTTTATTCGGCACTTTTCACAAATTGCAACACCCTTACATTCTCTAAAAAATGCCAATCAAAAGTTTGAATGGTTGAGAAACCATGGGGAATCTTTCCAATTGTTGAAACGGAAGATTACAGAGGCCCCAGTATTAGCATTACCGAATTTGCAGAGACCATTTGAAGTGGAAGCAGATGCATCGAACTATGTTATGGGAGCCGTATTATTTCAAGATGGGAAACCAGTTGCATGCCATTCTGAGATGTTTAGTGGACCGTTATTGAATTATCTGACTTATGACAAAGGGTTGTATGCAATGCATCAAGCAGTGAAGCATTGGAGAACTTAATTGTTGGGAAAAGAAGTCTTAGTTCACTCAGATCATAAGCCTCTTCAATTTTTAACTACACAGTCTAAGTTACAGCAAGCTCGCCATATGAAATGGATGTCTTACCTACAACAATTCAGTATTGTAATAAAGTACAAGAAGGGAGCAACTAATAAGTTGGCAGATATGTTATCTAGACCACCTACACCAGTTAGTTCCTCATTACTAGTGCTTATGAAAATCCAACCCATTGTTCCTTCTGAATATGCCAAAGGGTATGAAACAGATGCTGATTTCAACTCAGCCTATGCCAAGTGCAACAAGGAAAGACTAGTGAGTTTCAATTGAAAGATGGACTAATGTATAAGGGAACACAATTTTGCATTCCAGAAGATGGCGACAGATTGCAATGGATTCGAGAGGCTCATACTTCCAAAGTTGCAGGGCATTTTGGAGTTGAGAAGACTTTATTGAATGTTCGTCGTTATGTTTATTGGCCAAAGATGCATCTCGATGTTTCACGATACATTCAAGGTTGTGTTCTATGCAACACATCGAAGCCTTCCAACAGAAAGTTAGGACTGTGTCTTCCATTACCAGTACCTACTCGACCTTGGGAGAGTATCTCAATGGATTTCTTAGGTGGATTGCCGAAAACCAAGTATGTAAATGACTACTTGTTTGTGGTGGTAGATCGTTTTAGTAAGATGGTGATTCTTATTCCATGCAAGAAGACCGTAACTGGAGAAGAAGCTGCTAAGTTATTTTTCCAATATGTTTAGAAGCATTTTGGCTTGCTTACATCAATTATTTCTGACAGAGACGGTCGATTCTTAGGCCATTTCTGGAGGTCGTTATGGGGAATGATGGATACTAGATTAAAAAGAAGCACTGCATTTCATCCACAAACAGATGGGCAAACGGAGGTCGTAAACCGGACTATGGTACACTTATTGAGGGGTTACAATTCCAAGCATCCGAAGACTTGGGATGAAAGTCTCCCTTACTTACAGTTTGCTTTCAACCGAGCAAATCATGGCTCCACACTCAAATCTCCATTTGAGGTTTGTTTGGGTTATTTTCCCCAGAGTCCTTTCGATTTATCATTCACTATGAGTGACCAACCAGTAAGTGGGAAAGAAGAAGAAGAACATATTCGAGCACACAAATTTCTCGAACGAGTCAGAAAGATTCATACTGAAGTGGAGGCACAATTGAAACGTTCTCAGCAATGATATAAAGCTCACCATGATAGGCATTGTGTGCCATGTAACTTCAAAGAAGGTGACCCAGTATGGTTACACCTTGGAAAGGAGCGGCTAACCGGTGAAGGCAAGAAACTTAAGCCTATTTGTTATGGACCGTTCAAGATCATCAAACAAATTGGTGATAATGCCTTTCAACTTGAATTACCTCCATACATGCATATGTACTCGGTCCTCAATGCCGAGAATCTTAAACTTTTTGAGCCATCTCTACTTGATGATGATCCCGAAGAAGACACTTGTCTTCCATCAGTTGATGACTTGCGGATTGAACGAGAAGATCCTTTGCAAGAGGATTGTATATTGGAACAGAAGGTTCGTGAGACTCGACATGGAAAGTATGAGTATTTCCGTATTGGTAGAAAAGGTCAACTTCCTAGCAAGTCGAAATGGTATATTCGAGACAAGGCAATAATAGAGTTTCCTCATCTCAATTTAGCTTGACTAGGAGCTCAAGCATCTTAAATGGGGGAGCCATGATCTAGGAGGATCTACATGATCTAGGAGGATCTACCAACAAAAATAAATATAATATAATATAATTATAACTAATTATATTATATTATTTTCAATTATTTAAAACCATAAAAACTAATGGTTTATAACAAATTGTTATAAACCATAAAAAGTTAATGGTTTCAAAATGAATTAGATTTTAGGTCATTCATTCTTTATGGCTTAAAATAATTTACTATTTTAGTTTAGTTAATTTTAGCAACCGAACCTTGTATAAATACGTAAGTTATTCATTGAAATGGATCAAGCAATTCTAAAGGCAGAACTCACAGCAGTTCTTTAGCTTCTTCCTTTTGTTTCTCTAATTGTCTTAAAATTCCTCTCGTTCCCTTATTCCTATAAACTAGGAATTCATAGTTCTATCGACTAGAAGTTCTGGATCACCTACAGTGCTACTACGCACACTATCCTCTGTGATAGGATATTTTTCACAAACTTAATACCTAACCACACCCCTGTGACAACTATTTCTTGCAAATCAAATTTGATTGAAGGCTCCAGAAGAGCCAAATTTATGTTGTCCAATGGTACTGTATTTACCATACTGAAGCCTTATACTCCCCACGTTCCAGCAGAACGTTATTGAGTTTTAAGGATATTCGAGCCAATAATTATCATGTTGAAACCACAAACGAACAAAATGTGAAATATCTTTGCATAACCTCCAACTTGTATGGCCGGAAGCGTACATTGGAGAAATTGGAATGCCTAAGGAGTGGACTCTACATGACCACTATTAGAACCATTGAGGCAAATCACATAGCTAGCTGGAAGCTACCTAACCCTAGCATTTATGGCATGACAGATTGGGACACCCAGGTCAAGGTATGATGCGCCGTATCCCCAATACATCACACGCGCATCCCCTTACGAATAAAGACCTTGTGTTTAGTGAAACACTATGCCAAGCTTGCTCAATGGAAAAATTGAACACTAGACCATCATATGCAAAGATCGATAAAGACTCTATCCCTTTCTTGTACAGAATACAAGGGGATATTTGTGGACCCATCCAACCACCATGTGGACCATTTAAATATTTCATGGTTTTGGTTGATGCATCAACGAGGTGATCCCATATGACCCTATTGTCCACACGCAATGTTGCGTTTGTTAAACTCCTTGCCCAAATCATTAAATTAAGGGCCCACCATTTGGATTATCCTATAAAGTCAATCAAACTTGATAATGCCAGTGAGTTTACATCGAAATATTTTGAAGACTATTGCATGTCCCTTGGGATTGATGTTGAACATCCAGTTGCCCATGTTCACACACAGAATGGTCTCGCAGAAGCATTCATTAAACGATTACCAATGATTGCACGGACCTTGGTTATGCGCATCAAGCTCCCAATTTCTGTGTGAGGCTATGCAATTTTGCATGCCTCTATGTTGGTCCAGTTGAGTCCTACTGCCACCTAATCTTATTCCTTGTTACAGCTGGTAACTAGGTACGAACCCGACGTTTCGCACTTACGCGTTTTTGGGTGTGCAGTTTACGTGCCAATTGCGCCGCCACAACGTACAAAAATGGGACCTCAATGCCGGAGGGGCATATATGTCGGCTATGAATCCCCCTTCATTCTACGCTATTTAGAGCCCTTGATAGGTGATCTCTTTACCGCTCGATTTTCGGATTGTCACTTCGATGAGATAGTCTTCCCGCCGTTAGGGGGAGATAAGAATGTCAACGTTCCTGAAGAATGACGTGAATTGACGTGGAATGTCTCCACTATGTCTCATCTCGATCCCCGAACCGCACAAAGTGAGAATGAAGTGCGGAGAATTCTAGATCTACAGAGTGTAGCTAATAATATGCCAGATGTTTTCTCTGATCTAGCTAGAGTGACGAGATCACATATACCTGCTGCAAACGTGCCTACAAGGATAGATGTCTTCGTAGGACACGCCGTCCTAGATGGACGGGCCGTCCCAGATGGACGGGTCGTCCCAGATGGACGAAGTACGGCTATGGCGGCTAACCAGTCATATGTCCCTACCTAGAAGCGAGGTAGAACAATAGGTTCGAAGGATTCTCATCCTTGGAAGAGGACAAATTTGGCACAATCTAATCCCTTGGATATCATTATATCATCTGATCCATCTCATGAGATAATTCCGGATTATGGGTATGCCTTAGAAGAGACGACATTGGGGGACGCCTCAACGTTTGAACCCACTCCCGAGAATAGAAAGATCTCGATAAACTATGCATTCTTAAATGAGATATGGAATCAGAATGATATTATCATCGATGATATATTTGTATTCGCAGTTTCTACTAAAATAATAACTAATGATGATATCGAACCTCGTTCCGTTGATGAATTTCAACATAGAGAAGACTGTCCAAAGTGGAAAGAAGCAATCCAGGTCGAACTTGATTCCTTGTCAAAAATAAAGGTGTTTGGACCAGTAGCTCCCACACCTCCCCATATTAAACCTGTAGGCTTTAAATGGGTATTTGTAAGGAAGCGTAATGAGGAAAACGAGATTGTGAGATACAAAGCTCGTCTAGTGGCGCAAGGATTTTCTCAACGCCCTGGAATTGATTACGAGGAGATGTATTCTCCCGTAATGGAAATTATAACATTCTGCTACCTTATCAGTTTGGTAGTTTCCGAAAAACTGAGTATGCAGCTTTTGAATGTGGTCACAGCTTAGCTCTACCCGGATTTAGATACAGAGATATATATGAAGGTTCCTGAAGGACTTATCATATCTGATGCAAGTAGTTCCAGACCACATAACACGCTCTCCATTCGTTTGAGGCGTTCACTTTATGGGTTGAAACAATCTGGACGGATGTGGTATAACCGTCTAAGTGAATATTTGATCAGATTTGGATATGTTAATAATGAATTATTCCCATGCGTGTTTATTAAGAAAACAAGTTCTGGGTTCGCTATAGTGGCAGTTTATGTCGATGACATGAATCTGATTGGTACTCCTGAAGAGATCCAAGAAACTGCTAAGCACCTGAAACTAGAATTTGAAATGAAGGATCTTGGGAGAACACACTTCTGTCTCGGTCTGGAGCTCGAGCACCATGCAAATGGAATTTTGGTCCATCAATCGAATTACATCCAGAAGATGTTGAGACGCTTTAATGAGGATAAAGCGAAACCTTCAAGCACGCCCATGATCGTCCGAAGTCTAGATTCTAAGAAGGACCCGTTTTGTCCAGCAGATGACAACGAAGAAATATTGACACCAGAAGTGCCATATCTAAGTGCAATAGGCGCACTATTATACTTGGCTCAATGCACTAGACCGGACATTTCATTTGCTGTGAACTTGATAGCTAGATTTAGCTCTGCGCCAACGCGCCGCCACTGGAATGGTATAAAAGACATCTTCTGATACCTTAGAGGTACAACGGATATGGGCTTATTCTATCCCTATGCATCAAAGAATGAATCAAACCCTTTTGGTCCTCGGAATGATGCAGGCCTTACCGGGTATGCTGATGCAGGCTACTTATCAGACCCACACAAGGTACGTTCCCAATCCGGTTATGTCTTTACCATTAGGAACACAACAATATCTTGGAGGTCTACGAAATAGACCTTTGTTTCTACGTCATCGAATCATGCAGAGATTTTAGCCATACACGAAGTAGTTCGTGAATGCATATGTTTAAGAGCCATTACTGGGCATATTCGAAGTACCTGTGTACTGAATTCCACCCATAATGAACCGATAGTTATCTACGAAGATAATACTGCCTACATAGAGCAGATGAAAACCAGTTTCATTAAGGGAGACAACACCAAGTATATTGCACCGAAGTTTTTCTTTAACCAATAACAGCAAGAACATCGGAATATTGAGATCAAGCCAATACGATCTCAAGATAATCATGCAGACTTGTTCACCAATTCATTACCAAAGGCCACATTCTAGCAGCATGTGTGATGTATTGGTTTACGTAGACTAGTTGATCTACATAATCTGTAGCTTTCAGGGGGAGTCAAGATCAGGGGGAGTATCCTGAAGTATACCAAGTATCCAGAAGTATACTGAGTATCCCGAAGTATACTCACATGATCATCTGTAGTCTTTTGTCCTACGACTAGGGTTATTTTGTCTCATTGGGTTTTATTACCTGGCTAGGTTTTAATGAGGCACATTTTGGTATGATCACCCCGCTAACAATGCATCCTGAAGATGTCATGATTTGGCTCATATGCATTTGCACATCTTTTCTCTTCGACCACGGGTTTTTCCCACTGGGTTTACCGGGCAAGGTTTTTTGGTGGAGCAACCCTAATGCATTTTATCTCGAAGGCGGACTATCTACCTGTATTTCAAAAGAGATGACATCAGCTACCTCAGAAGATTCTGATGTGATCGTTTACACCCGCATTGCACTTTTTTCTTCAACCAAGGTTATTTTTGTCTCATATGGTTTTTGTTACCTAGCATGGTTTTAACGAGGCAACACATAGGTGCGTAGTCCAGCGACACCATTACATGAAATATCCAAGGGGGAGTGTTGTAAATTGTATTAAGTGATATGTCTATTTATGTAAATGGGTACAAGGGGTAGATAGGTAATTGTACTTATATTAATCCTAACCATATATAAGTGGGTTAATTAGTCTTGTATGATACTCTCTCATTATTCAAGAAGAACATTTCTTTCTCTACCTCCTTCTCTAATTCACTCCCTCCTAAATTCTTCACAACATGATGCAGGTTTTCTTCTTAATCAACTTCAGCAGGTCTTGGTTACTGATGTTAAAAGATGAACCATTTTCGCGGCCCACAGGTTAGCAAATTTGGGTCTTCATGGATGGACTAATCATGATTGGGTTAATGCATCACCAGATTGTATTTCTTATGTAATTAGTAGAGAAGCATTATAATTTTCAACATTTTTTGGGGTGTGAAACTTTTTTTCCTTCGATCGATTAAGGCGGCAACGTCTTGATGAGGCCATCTAATTAGCCCATCTTAAATTGTACCTCTTATCAGTTTAATTGAATATTTATTTTCTCAAAAAAAAAATTACTACGATAAATAGATGAAATTGATTTCTTTCACAAAAATGAAACATGGTGACCAAAATTGAACCAACCTAAAACTGGTACTCCTAAATAGTTCACGTAGCCATCACTACTAGAACCAACCACAACCACCGTCTATCGCCAACCAGTGGCGCCACAAAAAACTCCACTACTGTTAGTAAGACCACCCCTACTACTTAATTCCACCATAACCTCTATTGCAACTAGCATTGTAACAACCCGTCCCGAGTTACAGGATTAATTAAGGAATAATTAGGGATTATCGTGACTAATCAGGAATTAGTCGTAGAATTTCAAACGGTTGATGTAAAATGACGATTTTTCCTTTGGGAATGGATAAAAAGTTAACTTTTGACCCAGGGGGTCAAATGCACGAGGACCAAAGACTGTTACGTAGATCGGGATGTTCCGAGTTCGTGGACAGGTGGCACGTCGAATTCGAACATTTGACGGAGAAGTTACGGTCCACGGAAGGAAAATGGTATTATTCACGTTTTACGAGAAACTTGTACAAGTGGCTGTTTTGGATTGGGTTGAAATCTAGGGGGAACCACTTGATGAGTGACAAGTATCACCCATCTGGTTGGCCCAAAACCCTAAATTGTGGGATATTTGTTCTTCATCTTCTTTTGTTCTCTCAACCCGAAACCCATAACAAACCCACCCCAAACTCAAACCCATCTCCCTTAAACCTCAACCATTACTTCTAGATTGTGAAGGGAAGTGAGAGAGTGAGAAAAGGCGATCACGGTGGTGGCAACGGCGAGGGGTTGTCGTGGACGGTGGCTGGAAAATCAAAGGGGTAAGTTTTTAAGGTTCAAATTTTGAATTCAAGTTCAGAGGGTTTGTTGGACTGTTTGGTTGATCAAATCTTCTTCCTTGGTAGTTTGTGAGGTTATAGGAACAAAAA
The DNA here is from genome assembly GCA_032719365.1 of Prinsepia uniflora. Taxonomy (NCBI): domain Eukaryota; kingdom Viridiplantae; phylum Streptophyta; class Magnoliopsida; order Rosales; family Rosaceae; genus Prinsepia; species Prinsepia uniflora. The sequence continues at coordinate 15,958,544 of CM064870.1, forward strand.
CCAAGGACGGAGGAGACCAGGATCGACGGGGATGGAAGATTGCAAGGGGTTGCCACTATTCATCATGGGAGGTAAAAATCTAGACCTTTTCTTGGATTTCTGGGTTCATAGAACTGTTCTAGAGGTCAAGGCAAGTCGATAGGTCAAAAAATGGTCGAAAATGGTGGTCGGACGGCCAAGTCACGGCCGGGTCGAGTCACGGGTCTGGTTGACCCAGTTGCAAGGCTCCGGGTTAACTTGTCGAGAGGTAGACGATGATGATGTCATCAGGTGATGTCATCATCTTGTTAGAGGTGTCAGTCCATTTGGCCAATCAAGGGCTGCCACGTGGCAGCTATCAAGTTCAGTCAGCACTGATAGTGTCAGACACGTGGACCACTCAGGTGCTGACACGTGGCATTGTCAGACCTGTCAGGCTGACATTCAGCATGATGTCAGTAGTTGAATGCTGACGTCAGCGTTGACTAGGAACTTTGACTCTCACGTGAGGGCACGTTGGCACAAATTTTGAGGTGAGATTGGTTTTGTTCGAAAGGTTTCGACGATCTGAATCCAATGGTGGTAGCCTAGGAATGCATGTCTGAGACACGTTAACTTTTCCAAAAGATTTGAGGGTTTTTTTTATTAGGACTTGTCTAGGTTGGTAGTGACTTTCAAGTACGTTTTGGACAGGTTCGGACGATCCGGAGAGTTTAGCATAGCCCCGACTAGCTTACGGCGCAACTTGTAGGCGCGCATCAAGGACGGTCTATGAGTGGACACTTGATTTCTAAATATGATGCATGCATAAGTATTTTATATGTTTTATATCTATGATTTGAGATGCCTTGAGTGCATATGATTGTGGTATTTTATATTTACGTATAAATGTGTTATTGCATGTATTTCGAGGTTTACGATTTTATGTCAAGTTTCATACGTGTTTGTGATTTCAATGATTTGAATAATGAAATGATCTCATATTTAGAAACATTATTCCGAGCTTGAGGCCCAGTTGATTTTATGGTATCGGGCTTAAGGCCCAGTTGGTTATTATATTGGGTATGAGTCCCATTTGTGGTTTATGAAATGTGATTTCGGGTTTGGAGACCCTAATGAAATTTGGTTTTGGATTTGGATTTGGGTTGAGACCCTAAATAGATTTGGACTTGGAAATAGTTTATTGAATTTGTACCTCGGGATAAGGTCCTGTTGAAAAGGTTTTGACTATGGCTTTAAATATATCATCCTTATGTGTAGATTGTCTCCTCCAGATGTCAGGGACACTGAAGTAGTCACGGCGTATTGCTTGAGAAGGGTCGTGTAACGACTCGGAATTTCTGTATATTTGTAAATTGAAAAATTTTATGTGAAATGACTATTTTGCCCCTAGTTAGGGAAAAATGTTGACTTTTGACACTATTTAGAGGTTGAACCTTGATTGTTACATAGATCGTGGCGCCACGAGTTCATAGACAAGCGGCATGCCGAATTTGGACGCTCGACATGAAAGTTACGGGTCACGAAGTTCGAGGGTTACTATTACGTTTTCCTAGATTTGGGGCCAAGTGGCATTATTGGATTGGTCAACTGGTTCCTTGGACCAATCAGATGAGTGATAAATGGCACTCATCTAACTGGCCTATTTACCCAAAATATTGGGATGCATGTATCTGCCTTCTCTTTTGTTTGTTCATTCAAACCCTGTATGGTTGTACCATGTATTTGTAAACACACACACAACCATCGACCCATCCTCCGTAAACTTTCATCCTTCAGTTTGTGACCCTTGTGAGTGACAGAGAGAGTGGTTGACGGTGACTCAAGGCTGAGAACGGCGGCGCACGGCGAAGAGGATAACCATAGGTAAACCCGAAACTCTCAAGGTTGGGTCAAAGTTTGGATTTGAGTTTTAGGCCTTGTTAAGTGGATCTAAGGGCCCATAATGATTTTTAAGGTTGGTACGAGCAGATTGGAGCCCAGAACTAGGCACAACGACGCTGTGATCGACGGGAAACGGATCAGAAAACTAGCCTCCATTGTTGCTTGAATTAAGGTATAAATTTACTATGTTTTAGATGAATTTGAACATGTAAATCCAATCTAGACACCTAGACGATCTTGTAAGATGTAACGGTTTTGAAAATGGATCAAAATTAGGTGAGTTACTACCGGGTCGGGTTCACGGGTTTGAGCGACCCGAACACAGAACCCGTCGAGAGGTTAGGGGAGATGACGTGACGTCATCACCTGTCAGGCTGTTAGAAGACGTGGACCACTCAGAGTGTGACACGTGTCACATGTCAGTACACAATCAGCACTGACATGTCAGTGACGTGGCCCAATCAGAGGGTGCCACATGTCACTAACATGTCAGTGACGTGGACCAGTGAGCTATTGACACGTGTCATCTGTCAGAGCCCAACACATGGCACATGTTAGAGTCTGACACGTGGCACCTGTCAGAGACTAACACGTGTCAAACTGACGTTGTCAGATGACGTCAACAGAGTTGACAATTGACTTTTGACCAACAACATTGACCTGATTATGGGCACGAGTTTCGAGGTGGAACTGGCACCATTTTCAAGGTTTCGATGTTACGAATCCAATGGTGGTTGTTTCGTGTCGATCTAAGACTGTTAGATGGGTCAAAATGAGGTTTGATTCCTCGAAAAGCGTGTCTGTGATGCTTTCCTGAGCTGGTTTTGTTCTAGGGTTTGATGTTAGACCTAGTAAGGTAAATTAGTAACCTTTGGATGTATTTGGACAAGTTCGGAGACTATGTTTAGCTTCAGAACAGGTTTAGGCTATTCGTTAGTGCAGCAAGGACTGATTATGAGTGGACTGGTTGTTTTATACTGAAATGCATGCATAACCGTTTTACATGATTTCTTAATTGATATATGTTAAACATTTTGGAATCATGGAATTTATATACTCGAATCATTGGTTATGGACTATGTTATGGATTTACGTGAAAACGAGGTTTTCGGGCTTGAGACCCATTTGGTAGCCGATTGTCTCAAGTTTTGGGGTCAACGGAGTTTTGAAAGAAAGATTGATTCAAATGATTTGACCGGTGATAAGGTATGATCAGTTTTCGAGAAACAAGTTTTAGAAATGGATTTCTGGACGCAGTTTTTGGAAGCTTTCGGGCCTAGTCCCAATTTAAACGGTGGTTTGTGTTGATCTCAGAAAAGACGGATTTCAAATATGATATTACTAAATCGTAGGTTTTCACACATATATATACCCTCATGTATGTGCGGTTTAGTCTCCTCTAGACGTCGAGGATCCTAGAGTTGTCACGATTCACTACTTGGGATGGGTGACTCCGAGGAGGAACTCAGGCTCAGGAGTGCGAGTTATGGTATCGTCTCAGACATGATAGGATCCAAGGTAGGTACCCCATTTAGATATCACCCCAAACGTTGTGGAGTTCGTTCCAGGGAGTACTCGGAGATGAGACCCCGAGTAGTACGCGTACTGTAGAGAAATCATGACTGGTATTAGTTAGACATCTGGGATGTCGAGGACGGGTTTATATATATTATGTTTCATTGATGTTTGCATACAGATATTTATATGTGGATATTTATATGTATGATTTGACTGTGTTTATGCAATTTGTCTTGAATGCATGCATGTTTCTAAAATGAAGAGTCAAACTATATATATTTTCAAAATGAGTTTATAACTGATTTATTTTTGGTCCACTCACACTTTAACTGTTTTCTTGACCCTCCAGGTGGTGATACTGAGATGGAGACCAACTCCGGGGCCGAGACATAAATAGTACCATTGCGTTCTGTTCACCCTGCGGGGTAGGTGTTTGTAATTATTTTATTAGTACGAACATAATGCTCTCGTCTCTTGTTTGAAAATACTATTGTATTAAACACCGGAGTGTATTTTGGAACTCTAGTAAGGGTATTTGTGGTAATATAACCTTAGTAAGGGTATTTGTGGTATTTTGAATTACATGTCAGATGGGAGCAGGCCTTGCCCCCGGTGGTCCCTAGAGGGGATAGGGGCGGGTCCTTTCAGGCCGCCTTACGGAGAGACTGTAAAGAGATTCACGTAGAGAGGTTCAGGATCAGGATTGCTATTGATTAGAGATTTGGGATGTCATACCCCAGGCAGTGATCCGGGAAGGCATACCATTATGGTACCGCCCGGACATTGGTGGACCTAGGGGATTACTCGGACTTGAGACCCCCGAGCGGCACGCGTAGCCTTAGACCGTGACAATATGTATTAGGTATCTAGGATGCCAAGGATTGGTTAAACTTTATTTCACTGGATTGGTTATTTGGTGTAAACGGGTTTAGGCAGTGGTCCGCATACTTTGGCTTTGGGTTGAGTTCCTACGTGATTTTACGGTTTTGGGCTAAGGCCATGTAGTTTTGATTAAGAAGCATTTTTACTTTGTTTTAGATTGGAAAACCTATGATTTGATTTTAGGCAATTGGTTGTAATAACTGATTTTCTGATGCTTTCATGCTTTTTAATGAGGGGTATAAATATCTTTTTTTTTAATATGTTTTATAAATTATTTATTTCGTCCACTCACAGCTTTTCTGATTTTTAATACCCTTCAAGTTGATTGCGGATGCGAGTTGTAGCAGAGACCGAGACATCACATGCTGCCACCGATCCTGGCGCACTCTAGATGCCCTGTGAGGGTTTAGGTGTATCCCTGGTCTGGCACGGGGTGTCAGACGGGAGTATAACACATCCCGCGTTAATGCAGGGAGGATTGGGATGGGCTGTTTCAAGCATCATCACGATCACTAGATGCGCCACCATCATTTATTTTTATTATGAAATTGATTATAAATTAAATTTCTAGTTAAAATTATTAATATACGAATGTTACAAGATCCAAAGCACTAATTCCCACAATTTAAAATCTATATTCTTTTTTATAATCTTAAATTTTCATCTAGAAGGAGGACAAAAAAAAATTTGACGATACTTTCATCTCAATATGGTAGTACCTCCATCTTGAATAATACTCGCATTCTACCATCTAGGATCGTAATTTTTACTAAAATTGTTAATTTTTGTATGCATTTGAATTATTAAAAGACCTTCAATCGTGCTGATTTTTTTACATACATGATCTTGATATGATGATTTAAAGCTGATTGATTGGCTGGTAGGAGGGGATTCACAACGAGAAGTGATATTAATGGTTGGAATGGGAGGACTTGGAAAGACCACTATTTCCAAGAATGTGTATGATAGTTAGAAGGTGATGGAACACTTTCGATTTCCATGCTTGGATCATAGTGTGTAATGACCCGAATCTCGAGAAAGCATAAATTTTAAAAGTGGAAAGGTAAAAGACGATTTTGCTCTTGGAAAAGTCAAAATGTTGACTTTTTTATATGGGCATCTTTTGAGAATTCCGATAAGGCTGTTGCGTAGGTCTCAGAATCCTGAGTTTGTAGACATGCAGCACGCCAAAATCGGAGATTGGATGGACTCGTTATGGGTCAAAAATGTCCAAGGACATTTTAGTAATTTTTCTTTAAGGGGTATTTCAGTAAATTCACATAATGGGCCTAGAATACCTTAGAAAACCCTAGAATTTTCTACACAATTCTCCTCTAACAATATTTTGTTCCCACCAACTCATATATGACTCCTATTTATATGATGTAGAGGGTGCTTTGGGAGTTCAGTGGATAGGAACCGAAACCTTAAAAACACCATGGAAAAAGCTTGTCGTGAGGGAAGAATAACCAGGGAGATAGAGGGGTGAAGGAGAGGTCTAGGGAGAGAAAAAAGAGTGACAAAGATGAGGAGGAACTGGGAAAATAGAGAGGAGAGGTGCAGAGTGAGGATCAGCCGAGAGCACATCAAGCCAAGTTTTGGTCATGGGTCGTGGTCTAGTTTTGAGACCTTTTGAAGCCAACCTAAAGGCACTAGGAAATTGGCTGAGACTAAGGATCAAAATGGAACATAAACAAAAAATTTTGGGCATGAAGAATGGCTGGGAACGAACTTATCGCCATGGACGATGTTTAAGAATTCAACAGTAAATATAAGGTGAGTTTTTTTCTTAGTATGAGTCCTTAGATCCATTTATGGAATTCATTAGATAGTTTTGGACGTTTAAAACATTAGAAACGATGAAGAAAAAGTGGGATTTAAATCGAGTCTGGTTGCGGATAATCCGACTCGATTTCCAGTAAAGTAGGTTTGTGACCTAAGGAATGAGATGAACAGTAATGTGGCGTGTGAGGCTCACGTGCGACCATTATGGGTGGCCCATGCCACTTCATCTTGAATTACAAAAAAAACACGAAACTTTGAGTTTTCAATCCTGCGAGTCCAACGGTACAATTTTCGAGGCGATCGGACATTATCAACGAGCAGTTTAGACTGTCCGAATTTTTAGGTGATATTTTAATTCGTTTAAAAATCCAGAAAAATTATGGGATTTATGTATGAGTTAATTAGGGTGGTTAGTGATCGTTCGAGGTGATTTTTGGCAGGAAATGTCGTTCTCGAATTTTACGGAAAGATGTGTGATTCGGTTCAGTTAAGTGTAAGGTACCTGTGAGTGGACGTTTATTTTTATTAAAATATTATGCATGCATATTTGATTGTTTTAAATGGGTTTCTATGCGTTTTTTTATTTTTTTTGGGTGATTGGAATTTTTATATGATTTTCGGTAATTTTATATTTAAATATTATTTTATTGCGTGTTTTACGAGGCTTTCGTAAGTTATGTTTTCGAATATTTTTTCGATTATGGATTCAAAGTGAATGTGATTTATGACATGAGATTTTGTAACGTTGGATTGTTGGTGGTTTTCATATGATTTTTGGATATTTTTTCGGAAAGTATTTTCCATGACAGGTTTTACGGTGTTTGTGATTGAATTGTGGTTTGGGCTTAGGCCCAGGATATTGGATTGTGATTTTGAATTGTGATGTTGATATGGATATGTGGTTTCTCGGTAATCGTGATATGATATGTTGTGATGATTTTGATGATGCGTGGTGATGATGGTGGATAACCCTCCTCTAGGTGCGTGTTGGTCAATGTTCAAAATGGCAAGCTAGGTGGCGCCTAGGAGCTAGGCAGAGCAGCACCGCCCCGAATAAGCCCTTTGCAGAAGCTATAGGCGGTTGAGGAATTCCGCGGCGACTAGGCGGTGCCTGGGCGCTCCTAGGTGGCCTAGGCGGGTTGGGCAGCTCGGCGACAAACAACATGCACTGGGCGTTTTAGACATTAAAAAAATCAAAGAATCCATTCCAAATTAAACTCAAACTCATGGTCGCTGTGAAATACATACCATACTCAGAGTCACAAACTACTATATGATCCATACTCATATCCTATGTTCATGAATCATACTTCATAACATTACACCAAAGTACCAAACCTAGTTGAAATATCACAATTTTGAACTTTAATTCATAACAACCATTACATTAAACTGATCCAATCCAAATGAGACTCAGTCAGAGAAAAGAAAAAGTAATTGAAATTGAACCGTACCTCCGTTAACCAACTTCGTCGTCCGTCTTTGGCCCTCTGCCTTGGACACTTCACTGCAGTTCATTGCCTGGTCTTATCAATCCTAACATAACTCGAGCACTTCAACTCGAAGCACACGAATTCGAAGACCCACTTGAATTTATCATTCGCGACTACAATCAAAGACCCACTCGGACACAAAGACCCACTCAAATCTCAGGTATTGAATGAGTCACGCTCGTCTCTCTAGAAGTCTAGAACCACTTAAGGCCTCGATTGGAGATGGAGTCGAGACGGTGATGACTGCCTTTCACTCTCTTCGTCTTCAGTTTCATCCCCAATTTTGGACTCTTTGTGCATCTCTCACGCACTCTATGTTCCCTATCTCTCGCCCTCTCTCACGATGGGAAATCGCCAAATTATAAATGGAAATTTAGAATGGAGAAAGGAGAGGAGCGGAGTGCACTAGGAAGATATCGAAATAAAAAGAAAATTTGAGAATGAAGATAATTTTTTTTTTTTAAACTTTGACAAAGATAAGCAGATTTGTGATTCTTTTGATCAAGACGAATATAAGTATATAAGGATAGAGTTATGTTTATAGAATTAAAACAATAACAAATTTATAAATACTTAAATACTTAAATATGTAATTGAATTCATTGTGAATTGTGATCTCCTACCTGTGTCTACTCGTGGTCTCTAGTGGAGGTTGGAACTTGGACATTTGGCCTTGGACCTACCTATTTCAAGAATCCAAATGCACTAAGCCACTAATTGAGTACAAAATATTTAAGAAAGAATATAACATTGTAATAATTGTATTTAGATTTTACTTAATCCCCTATTGACATTATGATAATATGACTTTGTGATCATTTGTGGAATGTGGGAAAAAAAAGAAGTTAGAGCCTTATAGGTAACATGTATATATAATTGTATATGCTATTTGTGAAACTAGCTTCCATTTTGAATTTTTATAATTTGAAACTCAATTTATTTGTATTTTGAATGAATTTTTATTTTAAAAGTGTTTACTAGTATTCATTATATCATTCATTTATTAAATTTTGTCCTTAAAAAACCACCTAGGCCCCTGTCGAGCACCCTAGGAGCGTCTAGTGCCATTTAGAACATTGGTGTTGGTTAGTATTCTCAGAGGTCGAGCCGGGAGCTCCAGATCCTGAGACTGGTTTGGTGTTGACTCAGACATCGAGCTGGGCTCCAGATCCTGAGTCAGTTCTCACTCAAATGTCGAGCTGGGCTCCAGATCCTAAGGGAGTGTGTGAGGTCCACACTAGAATGTCGAGCTAGGCTCCAGATCCTAAGGGAGTGTGTGAGGTCCACACTCGAACGTCGAGCTGGGCTCTAGATCCCGAGTGGTGTGCCTACCGATAGTACAGTGGACATAGTAACTGATGTTTTGCATCGAGGATGGGTTGTATGTGGATTGGTTGTGGATTGGCTATGTGTGGATTTATGTGATGATGGGTTAGTTGTGGATTGATTATGGGATGGCGTTGTGTTGACTATTGTGGTGAGATGTGTGCTGGTTGTCTTGATTTCGGATGTTTGTTGCTTTTTGGTCAGTTTGTACGTTTTTCGAGGTCGTTGATTACATTTCTTTTTACTTTAAAGTTAAACAGTTTTTTTATATGCATGCATAGTTTTAGAAAATAGAGGGTACAACGTTATGTTTCGAACTATGTTTTTAAACTATTTATTTTGTCCACTTACACGGTTTTCTTGTTTTAAAATCTTCCAGGGCCATTGCACGAAGATCGAGGTTGAACGAGAGGCAGGTGCATGAATGATGAAGAGAATATCCCTTGTTTGACAAACTGAGAGTAATTTTGGTATTCTGCATTGTTTGTCAGATGGGAGCAGGGTCCGAACGTAGTTTACACGACGTTTTTCCGAGTTGGGTCTTATCAACTTGGTATCATAGCTAGCATTTGATTTGTGCTCGTTAATATCATGCCTTCGAGACGCGAACCTCATGCACGACTCAATTATAAGACGAGTGAATGGTTTTGGATTGTGGGTCGAATTCTGAATGTTATTGTCCTTATATGATGAATTTTGTGTAAATGTTGGGAATGTGTAAATTCCAGGAAAAAAAATTAATAGTACGTATGGATAAGACGAAAGAAAAAGTTTTCTAACGAATTAATTAATTAAGATGTTGGAATGACAGGAACGTTCTTTTATTGAATTTGATGTGTGTTAGTAAGAATGTGTTATTATTATTAGATGTGGACTCGATCAATCATGAGAAAGGCACGGGATAACACTACTTAAAGTGTAATTAAAATTATGCGGGATCCCGAAACGAGGGGAAAATGATAAATTATTCGTTTGAAGCAACTTGTTGTCCAATTGAGCATGGGCACAAATATGGAAGGTTGGTTAAGCAAGGTTGGTTAAGCCTAGGTAAGAGGCTTGTATATGTTAATGAGTAGTATTCATTGTTGATATGAGAAATGTTTGGATATGAATCAGACGTCTCTCCGGGTAGTTCCCAAGGTCACTTGAGTTTAATGGTTGAATTTTGAATAACATGTGAAGTATGATAAGACTGGTTGCATAAGTGTGATATGGTTATGAGTTGATGTCTCTATATTTGTTTGTGGTAATAATTTGAGCGTGATGTTGTAGCGTAATGAGACTAGTAAGTGGTGTTTAAACTTATTATCTTACTGGACATGATTTCGAAGACTAATTAATTTTGAGCAGCAACTCAACTGTTCAATTTAGAATTGTGATGCATTTCTCGACATGTCTACGATGAGATGAGGACGAATGTGGAAGAGTGTAACGACCCGTCCCGAATATCGGGATTTAATAATATTTAATTGTGATTTACTAATCTGGGATTAGTTGGGCGATTTCGGACGAATTGTGCAAAATGACCGTTTTGCCCCTGGGCGTGGGCAAAACGTTGACTTTTAATTCGGATGGTCAAATGGACTTTGACCGATGACCGTGACGTAGTTCGGGACGTCACGAGTTCATAGACAGGTGGCACGTTCGATTCCGACGTTCGTGGTGAAAGTTATGATGTACGGAAGTCCAGGGGCATTTTCGTAATTTGGACGATGTAGGGGCAAATGTTGACTTTTTGACCGGGATGTCCGATGGCCGAGGGCCAAGGACCGTTACGGAGGTTTCGTCGATACGAATTCAATGACAGGCGGCACGCATCAATCGGAGTCCGTATGACCGAGTTACGGGTCAGGATGCGTGAGGGGCATTTTGGTAATTTTCTGCACAAGGGCAGAATTGTAATTTTCTTCACGGGACACTGTTCCATTGAATTAGCCGTGAGGTGGATGCTTTGTGCGATCGATCCCTTGATTTGTTTACGAATTAATTGACTGAATTGGGCCAGTTTGAGGTTGAATTGCACATGGGGTTGTGTTGGCATCGATCACTGAACGTGGGCACTGGGTTTTTCTATGATTTTCGGGTCAGTGCGGGAACCTTTACACAGTGGATTGAGGATGGCTTTGGACGCCTTTAACGGCTAAATTGAATTAAAAGAATGAAGAGTGTGTCGAGGGCAGTTCACTGAGTTTGAGAGATGGAAAAATGGAGTGGAAATGGTGGAGGAATACTCAAAAACCCGAAACTGGGTTCTGGGGAATTCAAATTCGAATTTCCAGTTTCAAGCCAGCCCAAGCCTAATTGTTGAGTGTTTGAGCTTCCTGGAACTTCAACGAGTCGAACCAGATCAAATGGGGCAAGCTTGGGAGCTCCTAGGGCCGTGAACGGACATGGTGGACGGCCGGAAAACTCGAGCTTGAGTTGTGACGATTGAGGTATTGTCGAGTTAAATTAATGATTCTAATTAGTTCGTATTAGTCCTTATTAACTTCCTGTGAAGTTAATTTGATTATGGTTAAGGATTGGAGGAATTCTGGTGATCGACCCGTTTTGGGTGATCACGGGTTGTCGACAAGATTGATCGATGGTTGATGCTAATCATGGACACAGAACTGAAATTGGTGGATTGATGATTGTTGTAGGATCAAGAACGGATGGAATTGATATCGAATTGAGGGTGTTTGAAACGGATCCTATCGCGGGTAATCTGACCCGTTTACCAGTCATTCGGGTGAAGAAGGAGCACTGTAGCAGGCGCGTGGCTTTCACGCGCAGCCACTCACGGCGGCGCGTGACGGCGCGTGGGCACGAATCTCGAGGTGAGGTCAACATGACTTTTATCCTATACATTGTAACGAACATTTTGGGATTGGTTTCGTGTCGATCGGACACCGTTTCGATATTGTTCGGGGTGTCCGAAGGTTTTAAATCCAATTTAAAAATACTTAAAAATTTGGGAAAATTACGGGACTTGAATAGGATGTTAATGATGAGGTTAGTGATCCTCTAAATTGATTTGAACAGGATTGGGAGTCCCGGTGATAGTGAGGTGGCCCGGGAGGGCCTATGGCACGCGTATCGAGGCGCTCGGTTAAACGGTCTGTGAGTGGACATTGGTTTTATAAATTCGATGCATGCATAACTGTTTCATGATTGTTATAATTGGGATTATATGATTTATTTTGGATATCAGTGAATTTATATGTTTTCACGCTTTTCGAGGCAATTTACGTGTTTGCACGTGAATCGAGGTTTTCTGGATTTGCACTGATTTCCATAAATATGGATGGATATGATTTCATGAAACGGTTACGGATTTGATAAAGTGAAATCGGGCCAGGGGCCCAGTTAATTCGTTGAATCGGGCCAGGGGCCCAATTGAATTATGAAATCGGGCCAGGGGCCCAGTTAACTTATGAATCGGGCCAGGGGCCCAGTTAACTTATGAATCGGGCCAGGAGCCCAGTTGACTTGTATATGTGATTTCGGGTCGGGAACCCTAAAATGGAATTGAATAAACTATTTCGGATTTGATTCAACTATTTGGACTTACGACGGTTTTATGGAAATTCGGGGCAGGGCCCTTGTGATATGTTGGAAATGAATAATTGAATGTGTTCCATAAAACCATCTCGATATGAGGATATTTATATCCTGGTCTCCTCCAAGTGTCGGGGACACTGGAGAAGTCACGGTGCATTGCCTGCGAGGGCTCATTGTACGGAGCTACCGGACCGTATAGTGATCCAGGAGCAGGATTGCTAGACGTCATGGACGTCAGACATCGGGGATGTCAGAGATATGGACCCGGTGAGACCCCGGGCAGCACGCGTTGCTTAATACCGTGAGATATGACGTCTGGAACGTCAAGCGTCTAGGACGTTAGGCATCGGGGATGCCGGAGATGGAAAAATAATAAATGAATATTACTAAATTGATGAAATAACTCTTGGATTGACTTTTGGAATTTGAAACTACGCTTTGGTTTCCGGGCTAAGGCCCTAATGGTTATTTCTAAATAAATATGGGATTATTGGTTTTTGGTGCATGCATATGATTTTACTGAGGGGCATAAATGTCTTATAAATGTTTTAAGCAGACTTGTTTATTTTCGTCCACTCACAGCTTTGTTTTTAATGCCCTTCAGGTTGATTCCGGATACGACTGCAGCAGAGACTTGAGCATCGCACACCTCCTCCATCGATCCTTACGCACTCTGGAAGCCCGTTTGGGCAATGGCAATCGGTTATCCCTTGTCTGGCGCCTCTTGTCAGACGGGAGCACGTCACATTCCATGGTAATCCCGGGGGGGATTGGGATGGGTCGTGTCAAAGAGTAAAAGCACAGTGTCCATCCAAGGTTATTCAAAATTTTGAGGATGAATTTTTTTTTAAGGAGGGTAGGTTCTAACGGCCCGGATCTCGAGATAGTATAAATTTGGAAAGTGGAAAGGTAAAAGACGATTTTGCCCTTGAAAAAGTCAAAATGTTGACTTTTTTCTATGGTCCTCTTTTGAGAATTTCGAGAATACTGTTGCGTAGGTCTTGGGATCCTGAGTTCATAGACAGGCAACACGCCAAAATCGGAGGTTGGATGGACTCGTTATGGGTAAAAATGTGCAAGGGCATTTTAGTAATTTTGGTGTAAGGGGTATTTTGGTAAATTCACATAATTGGCCTAGAATACCCTAGAAATTCCTAGAAATTTCTACACAATTCTCCCCTAAAAATTTTATGTTCCCACCGACTCAGATATTACTCTTATTTATATGATGTGTGGGGTGTTTTGGGGGTTCAGTGGATAGGAACCGAAACCTTAAAAATACCATGGAAAAAGCTTGTTGTGAGGGAAGAACAACTAGGGAGATCGAGGGGTGAAGAATAGGGCTAGGAAGAGAAAAAGGAGTAACAAAGAGGAGGAGGAACTGGGAAACTAGAAAGGAGAGGTGCAGAGTGAGGATCAGCTGAGAGCCCGTGAAGCCAAGTTTTGGTCGTCTATCGTGGTCTAGCTTTGAGACCTTCTAAAGCCAACCTAAAGGCACTAGGACATTGGATGAGACATAAGGATCAAAATGGAACTGAAACAGAGAAGTTTGGGCATGAAGAATGGTTGGGAACGAACTTATCGCCATGGACGATGTTCAAGAATTCAACAGTAAATGTAATGTGAGTTTTTCCTTAGTATGAGTCCTTAGATCCATTGCTAGTATCCATTAGATAGTTTTGGACATTTAAAACACTAGAAATTATGGAGAAAAAATGGCATTTGAACCGGGTCTGGTCGCGGGTCATCCGACCCAATTTCCAATAAAATGGGTCTGTGACCCAAGGAATGAGATGAACAGTAACATGGCGTGTGAGGCCCACGTGTAGCCTTTTGTGGTGATGTGTGGGGGCACGAGCCATGTCATCTCGAATTACGGCCAACAATAAACTTTGAGTTCTCAATCCTACGAGTCCAGCAGTACAATTTTCGAGGCAATTAGACATCGTCTGGGGGCAATTTTGATTGTCCAAATGTTTAGGCGATATTTTAATTCGTTAAAAATCCCAGAAAATTATGGGATTCACGTATTAGTTAATTAGGGTGGTTAGTGATCCTTCGAGGCCATTTTTGGCAGGAAATGACGTTCTCAAATTTTACGGAAAGATGTGTGATTCGGTTCGGTCGGTTGTGTGTAAGGTACGTGTAAGTGGACGTTTATTTTTATTAAAATATTATGAATGCATATTTAATTATTTTAAATGTGTTTCTATGTGTTTTTTATGATTTTTGGGTGATTGGAATTTTTATATGTTTTTCGGTAATTCTATATTTAAATATTATTTTATTCGCATTTTACGAGGTTTTCGTAAGTTATGTTTTCGAATATCATTTCGATCGTGGATTCGAAGTGAATATGATTTATGACATGAGATTTTGTAATGTTGGATTGTTGGTGGTTTTCATATGATTTTTGGATGGTTTTTCAGAAAGTATTTTTGATTACACATTTTACGGTGTTTATGATTGAATTGTGGTTTAGGCTTAGGCCCGAAATATTGGATTATGGTTTTGAATTGTGATGTTGATATGGATATGTGGTTTCTCGGTAATTTTGATAGGAGATGTCGTGATGATTGTGATGATGTATGATGATGATTGTGGATAACCCTCATCGAGGTGCGTGTTGGTTAGTAGTCTCAAACGTTGAGCCAGGCTCCAGATTCTGAGTTAATTCTCACTCAGACATCGAGTTGGGCTCCAGATCCTAAGTGAGTGTGTAAGGTCCACATTCAGACGTCGAGTTGGGCTTCAGATCCCAAATGGTGTGCCTACCGGTAGTACGGTGGACATAGTGACTGATGTTGTGCCTCGAGAATAGGTTGTTTGTGGATTAGCTATGTGTGGATATATGTGATGATGGGTTAGTTGTGGATTGAATATGTGATGGCTTTGTATTGACTATTGTGGTGAGATGTGTGTTGTTTGTCTTGATTACGGATGTTTGTTTCTTTTTTGTCAGTATGTACATTTTTCGAGGTAGTTGATTACTTTTTGTTTTACTTGGAAGTTAAACGATTTTTCTCATATGCATGCATAGTTTTAGAAAATATAGGGTAAAATGTTATATTTCGAACTATGTTTTTAAACTATTTTTTTTTTCACTCAGACGGTTTTCGTGTTTTTAAACCCTTTAGGGTCGTTGCACGAAGATTGGGGTTAAACGAGAGGCGAAAGCAAGAATGATAAGGCGAATATCCCGTGTCTGACAAGCTCAAGGTAATTTTGGTATTCTGCATTGCTTGTCAGACGGGAGTAGGGCCCGAACGTAGTTTACACGATGTTTTTCCGGGTTGGGTCCTATCATAATGTCCCAGTCGTACAAGATGGAGGATGTTCTAAGGGAGATGCAACTATAATTGTACAAGGCAAAGAAGAAGAATGTCGCAGCAATGATTGACATTTCAAATGAAATGCACCAACTGATCAAAAATTCAAGAGAATATCTAAAGAAGCAAAAGATGTATGTGGTTGTGTTTGATGATGTGTGGAGAATAGATTTTTGGGATGCTATAGAACATGCTTTACCGGGAAATAAAGCTGAAAGTAGAATCATGATCACCACAAGAAATAAAGATGTCGTTATTGTGAAACTTAGCAATTCGTTTGAGAGAAAAGAGTGATTTTGAGGCCAACAATAATATGGAATAATCTAATTAAAAAATAGTATAAGCAACCGTATATAGTTAGGGTTTGGCATATCTGTATATTAACACATATGCCATTTACATGTTAATAGCCATAATGTTATTATTTACAACACTCCCCCTTAGATATTACATGTAAAAAGTGTTACTTAGCACGTGTCTCTGTGTTGCCTTGTTAAAACCTTGTCAAGTAATAAAAACCCTCTAGGACAAAAACAACATTGACTGAAGGAAAAAGAGTACGACGAACATGGATATGGAGTAGTCGCATCTAGGTCTTCGAAGGTAGTTGAAACCATCTCTTTTGGATAATGAGCATATATTCCGCCTATGAGATATAATGCATTATAATTGCTACACCAAAACCTTGACCGGAAAATCATGTGGGAAAAACCGTGGTCGAAGGGCAAATATGAGCAAATGCATATGAGTCGAATCATGGTATCTTCGGGATACATTGTTAACGGGGTGACCATACCAAGATGTGCCTCTTTAAAATCTAGCTAGGTAACAAAACTCAATAAGACAAAATAACATTGGTCGTAGGACAAAAGAGTACACGATGATCATATGAGAATACTTCAGGATACTCCCCCTGATCTCGACTCGCCCTGAAATCTACAAGTCAGGTAAGTCAGTCAGTCTGCGTAAGCCAATACCTCGCACATGCTGCTGGAATGTGGCATTTGGTAATGACTTAGTGAAAAGATCTGCATGGTTGTCTTGAGACCGAATTGACTTGATCGCAATCTTTTGATGCTCTTGCTGCTATTGGTTAAATAAAAACTTCGGCGCAATATGCTTGGTGTTGTCTCCTTTAATGAAATTAGTCTTCATCAGCTCGATGCAGGCAGCGTTATTTTTGTAAATAACCTTCAGTTCATTATTGGTGGAATGCAGTCCATTGGTACTTCGAATATGCCCCGCAACGGCTCTTAGCCATATACATTCAAAAGCTGCTTCGTAAAGGGTTAGGAACTCTGCATGGTTCGAAGACGTTGCAACAAGGGTCTATTTCATGAATCTCCAAGATCTTGATGTGTTCCCAATGGTAAGGACATCCCAGATTGGGAAGGTGCCTTGTGTGAGTCTGATAGGTAACCTGCATCAGTATACCCAACAAGACGTGCATCATTTCAAGGACCAAGAGGGCTTGATCCATTCCTCGATGCATAGAGATAGAATAAGCACATATCTGTTGTACCTCTAAGGTATCAGAACATGTCTTTTATGTCATTTCAGTGGCGGCTTGTTGACACATAACTAAATCTAGCTAGCAAGTTCACATCGAATGAAATGCCCAACTTAGTACATTGAGTCAAGTACAATAATGTACCTATTGCAATTAGATATGGCACTTCTGGTGTCAATATCTCTTTGTTATCATCTGAGGGACGAAATGGGTCCTTCTTAGGATCTAGACTAAGGACGATCATTGGCGTGGTTGAAGGTTTCGCTTTATCTTCATTAAAGCGTCTCAACATCTTCTGGATATTGATAGACCAAAATTCCATCTGTACAATGCTCGAGCTCCAAGCCATGACAAAAGTGTGTTCTCCCAAGATCCTTTATTTCCAATTCTAACTTCAGGTGCTTAACGGTTTCTTTGATCTCTTCAGAATACCAATCAGATTCATGTCATCGACATAAACTATCATTATAGCAAACACGGAATTTTTTTTCTTAATAAACACGCATTGGCATAATTCATTATTCACGTATCTCATTCTAATCAAATACTCACTAAGATGGTTATACCATATCTGTCCAATTTGTTTCAATCCATAAAGTGAATGCCTCGATCGAATGGAGAGCGTGTTACGTGGTCTGGAACTATTTGCATCAGGTATCTTAAGTCCTTCAGGGACTTTCATATATGTGTGTGTGTGTGTGTGTGTGTGTGTGTGTGTGTGTGTGTGTGTGTGTGTGTGTGTGTGTGTGTGTGTGTGTGTGTGTGTGTGTGTGTGTGTGTGTGTGTGTGTGTGTGTGTGTGTGTGTGTGTGTGTGTGTGTGTGTGTGTGTGTGTGTGTGTGTGTGTGTGTGTGTGTGTGTGTGTGTGTGTGTGTGTGTGTGTGTGTGTGTGTGTGTGTGTGTATGTATCTGTATCTGTATCCAGATCCCCATAAAGATAAGCAGTAACCACATCCATAAGCTGCATATTCAGTTTTTCGGAAACAACAAAACTGATAAGGTTGCGAAACGTTATGATTTCCATTACGAGAGAATATATCTCCTCATAATCAATCCCAGAGTGTTGAGAAAAATCTTGTGCCACTAGACAAGCTTTGTATCTCACAATCTTGTTCGTTTCATTACGCTTCCTTACAAAAAAACTCACTTAAATCCTACAGGTTTAATATGGTGAGGGGTGAAAATTATAGGTCCAAACACCTTCCTTTTGGTCAAGGAATCTAGCTCGACCTGTATTGCTTCTTTCCATTTTGGCTAATCTTCTCTACGTTAGCATTCATCAACAAAGCAAGGTTTGATATCATCACTAGTTATTATTTCGATAACCACTGCGAATAAAAATATATCATCAATGATAATATTATTCTGATTCCATGTCTCACTTAGACATGCATAATTTACCGAGATTTCTCTATTCTCAAGAGTGGGTTCAAACGTTGGAGAATCCCTCAACATCGTACCTTCTAGGATAGACCCATAATCATGAATTATCTCATAAGATTGATCAGTTATATTAAGATATCTAAAGGATTCAATTGTGCCAAATTTATCCTTTTCCAAGGATGAGAATCCTTCGAATCTATTGGTCTACCTTGATTTTAGGAAAGGACATATGACTGGTTAGCCTTCATGGTCGTACCTCGTCCATCTGGGACGGCTCGTTCATCTGGAACGACGTGTCCTACCAGATCATCTATCCTTGCATGCACGTTTACAGCAGGTATATGTAATCTCGTCACTTTAGTGAAATCAGAAAAAGCGTCAGGCATATTGTTAGCTACATTCTATAGATCTAGAATTCTTTGTACTTTATTTTCATTTTGTACGGTTCGGGGAACAAAATGAGACATAGTGGGAATATTCCACAACAATTCACGTCATTCTTCAAGAACGTTGATGTTCATATCTCCCCCTAACGGTGGGAAGACTATCTCATCAAATTGACTATCCGCAAATCTAGTAGTAAAAATGGCACCCCGACTCAGAAATTCCATTTATGGCACGAAGGTCAAGGTGTACTAGCCGACATTTGGACGATGAAGTTCAGATGATGAAGCCATTTGAAATTAAAAGGACCCATTTTAGGGATTCAGGGTGAGACTTAACCGGTGAAAACCGATTACATTCACCCGTTAGCGGAAACTTAGCGCATGGGCGTCATTAACTGATAATCATACACAAAAACTTTACTTGACGATACCCGATTGAACTGTCAGCTTCACTCTGCATTCAAGAGTAAGTGTCATAGCAGCTTCTAAAATCCTCAAAGTACGTGCATGCCACCGTAACTTGAGGGGTTTAAAACACAAGGGTAAATGGACCCATATGTGATTTCAGTGTAAAATCATTTTCAACAAATAACCTTTAACCCCTCGTTTTTAACTTAAAAACCCAAAACAGTTATAATATACTTGCACGTAATATGAGAAATATAATATCAACTATTTAACAATAATAAATGAACATGATTAAATTAGCCATGCAGAAACATAATTATGTCACAATGTCAACCCACATCTGCTCTTGAATCACCTCGAATCTCATACTCAGAACATAAGCTAGGTATCTTGCTCTCGTACCACGACCACGTGAAGGATTGGGTGCATTGAACCATCACCACGAGTCCCTAGAGTTCGGGGATAGGACTGGCGCTTTTTATCTAGTATAGCGAGCAGCGCGGGTGAACGATCACATAAAGGACTGGTCTGTGGCCTACATATGGGTACTAGATACCAACGACTCCTAAGTGGGTTCTATCTTTATCTCAATCTCATCAATGCCACGGAGACTCTCATGCAATGCAATATGTGACTCGATACATACAACTATGCGTACTTACCATATTACCGTAGATAAACATGATCGGATATGCATAGCAAACCATTCATCATAATCTTATACCACAATTATCACATAATAAATCATGCATGCTCAAAGTCGTTATAAAGCAATTATCGTAAAATGTGAGAGTAAGATAATATCAAAACATAGGTTTAGGGAAGAAGGTTCACTCACTAACTGGTCGGGGAGTCGAAATCACCCGATGTTTCAAACCACGTACGTCCAAATCCGTCACAATGCCTAAATAAATCCAACCATAAGGTTACTTTTGAAATCCAAGTAAAACTATAATAAATCTCACTTAAATCGATTTAAACAGTGTTAAAATGGCTTAAAACGGACTAGAATGCGCTTAAACGGCTCAAAAACGTCCAAAATAAGCACGTGTGCAATCTGGAATATTCCCTCAGAATATTCCCTTGGAATATTCCATTATTTGACATTTAGATTTAATGGTTGACTAACGACGTTGACCATTGATCGATCGTCGCCGGAGCTCCACCGGAGACGGTGGTCGAACCTCCGTAAGCGTCGTCGTGCACGACAATCGGTTTCTGGAAAACTCGTCAATTTTTCGACGAGGCCTATTTTCCTCAATTCTTGTCCAAATTTCACATGCAAGTAGTCCACTCTACAATAATTGACGCCAAGAACTCGAAAATCAAACTTAGAGTTCAAATTACTACTTCATGCAATTAAAAACTCTCTAGGAAGCTGCAGGTTCAGAATTTTCCACCAAATCGCCACCTCCGTTTCTCGCACACCATCGACATTCAAGAGGTCAGTTACCCTCTAACGTTCTAAGGAAGCTAAAATGAGCTGGGGTTGTATTCTGCTCTTACCTGGAACCCCTGGAAATCCATGGTTTGTATTTCCCGACGACACCGCCCGTCGTCGAATCTCTCACCAACCAATGAAGAGTTAGGTAGAGACCATGCTCAAAAACACGACTAAGGTTATAATTGATGTTAGGACTTCGTGCTTACCTTAACAGGCTAGGAACCGAATCATGGGCTTCCTCGGTCTAAGTAGGGTCTTTTACGGGTTAGCCAATTATGTCATCGTACGGTCACATCTGGTGACTCCCGACCATGTCAAGTGGGTCGTGGTGGCTGGACGACGAGGTAGATGCAAGCAGGCATCCTGGTTTGAAGTTTGTTGGTGGTTGCAGCAGGGGTCTCGCTTCTGTCCTTGTCGCTGTGTTCTTTTTTCAGGCGCCTCGTGCGACAGCCGACAGTTGAAAGGAGAGGGCTCAAAGTTAATTCCACTGTACGGCTGCATCCATAACCACCGTCGTTCGAGGGGTCCTGCTTGAGAGATAAAGCGAAGAGAAAGAGAGATGGACAATGCTCAGTTCTTACTCTTCTGAAATTTTCTTGACTGGGCACTGGAAAGGATGAGAGATTTCGAGGGAAGGGAGAGGATTAATGATAAAGAAAGGGTCGAGGAAATGGGGAGGAGTACGATTGTGAGCAAAGGGATGGGTGACGGCCATCACTGTTTCGGTTGATGGTCGTCGAACCCATGGTTGAACACGTCTGAATGTGTGAAGGAGACACAGTCTCCATATCCCCATCCTGTGTGTGTACGTGTAGGGGGAAAAGCTTCCCTACTACTGTTCAACCCTCTAAGGAAATCTCCCACGTACTCGTGGGTGTGAATATGCCAACTTCAAGTGCATGTCTTCCTAGTGTCCCTACTCCAAGTTGGGTTGGATATTTTATTTTAGGTTTGGGTAGTAATTCATGGGCTTAAGGCTTGGGCCAACAAATTCTAAATTCCAAATAACACAAGTGGGTGGACTCTTGGGCCTTGAGCTTCTAAGAATGGGCTTAGATTGTTGGGCTAATTAATTAGTGCAACATGAGTCTTACTACAACATGCTTTTGGGCTATGGGTTTTGGGCTCAACCGAAATAATATTTCATAAGGCCCAATCGAGTTGGACCAACCCAATTCATGACCCACCAAGTCCCGAATATTTAAATAAGGGAAAAAATGGTAAATTTCACATTTTTTATTCGTATTTTTGGTACGGGATGTTTAAAAAAAATCGCATGTCAAGGGCTCTAAATAGCGTATAATGGAGGGGGATTCATAACCGACATATATGCCCATCCAGCGTTGAGGTCCTATTTTTGTACATTGTGGCGAGGGAATGGGCACATAAACTGCACACTCAAGAATGCGTAAGTACGAAGCGTCTATTTCATACCCAGTCACCAATTGTAACGCGGAATAGGGTTGGGTGGCAATAGGCCTCAACTAGACCTACATAACTGCATGCAAAATTACATAGCCCCACACAGAAATTGGGAGCTTGGTGCGCATAACCAAGGTCCATGCAATCATTTATAATCTTTTAATGAATGCTTCTGCGAGACCATTCTGAGTGTGAACATGTGTAACCGGATGTTCAACATCAATCTCAATGGATATGCAATAATCATCAAAAGATTTTGATGTAAACTCATCAGCATTATCAAGTCTTATGGTCTATATATTATAATCCGGGTGGTGGGCTCTTAATTTGATGATTTAGGCAACGAGTTTAAAAAGGTAGCATTGCGAGTGGACAATAGTGTCACATGTGACCACCGTGTCGATGCTTCAACGAAAACTATGAAATATTTAAATGGTCTACATAGTGGTTAGATAGGTCCATAAATATCCCCTTGTATTCTATACAAGAAAGGGGTGGATTCTTTATTTATCTTTGCATGTGTTAGTTTAGTATTCAATTTTCCCATTGAGTAAGCTTGGCATAGTGTTTCACTAACACAAGGTCCTTATTAGTAACGGGATGCATGTGTGATGTATTGAGGATACGGAACCAGCCATGCAATAACAAATAGTTTCTTGGGTTGAGTAGCTTCTGGCTAGCCATGTAATGGACCTTAGTTGTTCGAATAGTGGTCATGTAGAGGCCACTCGAGAGGCATTTCAATTTTTTCAATGTACACTTCCAGCCGTACAAATTGTCTGTTATGGAAAGATATTATCATTTTTTTCGTTTGTGGTTTCGAAGTGATAACCATTAGCTCAAATATCCTTAAAACTCAACAACTTTCTTCTGGAATAAGGGGAGTATAAGGTTTCATCAATGATAAATATTGTAGCATTGGACAATATAAAGTGGGCTCTATCGGAGCCTTCAACCAAGTTGGATTGGCCAGATATAGTTGTCACAGGGGCGTTGTTATGTATTAAGTTTGTAAAAAATTTCCTATCTCGGAGGATAGTGTGTGTGGTATCATTGTCGGCCTGACAACAAACTTCCCCACTTGACATGTCTAACCATCAATTTAACTAAAAATTAAAATCGCATTTATGAAAATAAATAAATGGATTTAAATGAATAGTATTCGAGCAAAAAACAAAATAAGTTCAAAAGAAATAGAAG
Organism: Prinsepia uniflora; assembly: GCA_032719365.1. Lineage (NCBI taxonomy): Eukaryota > Viridiplantae > Streptophyta > Magnoliopsida > Rosales > Rosaceae > Prinsepia > Prinsepia uniflora. Next base: position 15,982,035 of record CM064870.1, read on the forward strand.
TCACCAAACATTATCCAAAATGATTTAAAAAATATCCAATAAAAAAAACAGCACAAGCGCCAATCATATCCATGTATTCGAGGTCTCAAGCCTCGTCATGTTCATCAATAGCCTGGAAATCAGCAATTTCAAGAGTGGTATCAGTAAGAGCTGGTCTTTCAGCAAAGTTAGTTTCTCGAGCTCCCCATCGTGCTGATAACGTGTTGTGAAACTCAATAATTAGTTTGAGAGAAAAGAGAGTGATTTGGAGGCCAATAATAATATGAAATAATCTAATTAAGAAATAGTATAAGCAACCTTATATATATGCCTGTATACACATATGCCCTTTACATGTTAATAGCCATAATGTTATTATTTACAACAGTCGCTGATTTCTGCAAAAGCTCTCATTGTGCTCATGTTCATCACCTGCAACCTTTGCCACTTGCAACCTTTGCCTCTAAACAAAGCATGGGAGTTATTTTACAGAAAGGCATTTCAATTTGAATCAGAGGGAAACTGCCCTCCATATTTGAAAGATCTGTCTCTTAAAATCGACAACAAGTGCAAAGGGTTACCATTGGCAATTGTTTCTGTAGGTGGTCTTCTGGCAACCAAAGATAAAAGTTTCTGAATATAAGAGATTATACAATAGCTTGAGTTTAGAGCTAGAAAGCAATCCTCACCTTATAAGCCTCACAAGAATTCTATCCTTCAGCTATCATGATCTGCCCTATTACCTCAAATCATGTGTGTTATACATTGGCATGTTTACTAAGGATTACTCAATTAGATGCACAAGGCTAGTTCGGTTGTGGATAGCCGAAGGTTTTGTGAAACTTCAGAAGGTCAAGACATCGGAACAGGTTGCAGAGAATTCTTGAATAAGCTCATCCATCGAAGCCTAGTTCAAGTGTCAAAGGTTTATATATACGGAAAGCAAGAATATGTCGAGTCCATGATCTTCTGCGCGAAGTCCTGCTTAGAAAGGCGATGGAAACAAGCTTTTGTCATGTGTTATAAGAGAATGAGCCAACTTTTGAACCGATAACTAGACGTCTATCAATAGACAGAGATCCATCTGACTCCCTGGGAAGCATTTCACACTCACATATTCGTTCTGTATTTACATTCAACTAGGAAGAATCACTCAATTCCCTTCTTAACACGTTGGGCGCAAATCTTAAACTCCTCAAGATATTGGATTTGGAAGATGCTCCAGTAGATTATCTTCCTAAATATGTTGGGGATTTGTATATCTTGAAGTACTTAAGCTTAAGGAATACAAAAGTGAAGTTACTTCCAGATTCAATAGTTTATCTGCTAAACTTGGAAACCCTGGATCTTAAACATTCTCTGGTGCATAACCAGTCAAGATCAGTAAGCTTGTCAAGTTGCGACATCTCTTGGCCTGCTACTGTGATAACAACACAAGCTTCAGCATGAGTTACGAACAAGGGGTTAAGATACATGATGATGATGATTATGATGTGGGAAGTTTACAACCATTGCAGAAGCTCTACCATGTGGACGCAAATCATGGAGGGGTCAACTTAATCAAAGCATTGGGAAGGTTAAGGCAGTTGCGTAAGTTGGCCTAAAAAAATTTGAAAATGGAATATGGAGTGACACTGCTTTTATTGGAAAAATGAACTACCTTGAATTTCTGGAAGTAAGTTCTTTGAGTGAAGATGAAGCTCTTGATCTGCATTCCATTTTGACTCCACCAGAAGGTATCCGGCTTCTCTACTTGAAGGGGCTTTTAGATAAGTTTCCAAGTTGGATTCCAAAGCTGTCTAATCAAGCTAAGGATTTTCTGGTCAAGTTTGAGAGACTCCCCACTCTGAGCCCTTCAAAATCTACCTAACTTGTTGGAGCTTGGGTTCTCATACAAGGCATATGATGGCGTGAAGCTGCATGTTGAGGAAGGAGGATTTCAGAAACTTTAAGGTGCTAAAACTCAGGGGATTGGAGGAACTAAACTCATTAACCATAGACGATGGGGTTATGCCTCTGCTGGAAGAGGTAGACCTTGGACCTTCCCTACAACTGAAGGAGGTGCCCTCTGGCATACACCATCTCGGAAATCTGACAACTCTTAGATTCGTTGATATGCCAAAAGAATTCCCACAACATATGGATCCAAAGAATGGCCTGCATTATTGGATTGTTAAACATGTTCAAGAAATTCTTTTTAGCTACAAGGTTGGACCAAAATGTCACACATATGAAACCCACACGCTACTCGATTCCAACGTGTCAACGCATATCTATCGGTGAGTCTTCATGCCAAAACCTTTCATCCTAATACCTCAGAAGGTTCAAATGTAATCATCCATGTCATTTTTGACCTACTCTCTTTCATTTTAAAGATTATTAACTGTGTATTGATAAGTGTTGGGTGGGTCCACCCCATGTGGGTTGCCCAACCCTTTAGTCAAAAGCAAAAAAAAAATAATTGCCTTCTTCTTTAATTAAGAAGAAGTTTGTTTAGAAAAAGAAAAAGAGAGAAGAGGGGGAACGGCAGAGAGAAAAGAAGAGAGAGAGAGAGGGAAGAAAGAGTTAGAGAGAGAGAGCTTATTCAAGAAGATCTAGAGGTCAATTCTTCTCCGATTTGGCTCAAATTTCATGTGGCGAATCCTTGCTTAAAGCTCTACAACTCTACCGGAGTCGATTCTCAGATTAGCCTCTCCATCATCTATTTTTGGGATATCCAAATTGGTGAATTCTAAACTTTCTCTTTGTTGATTTTGGAATCCATCTTTGTTTTAGATGATGAATATTGTGTTGTTGAGCCAAGATAATTGTTCTTGATGATTTACTGTAATTTTGTGAGACTCTAGTTTTTATCTAAAGAGAAACTGTTGTAGCCCATTATTGTTGATAGTGGAGATTTTGAGTGTAGGTGGTTTACTGTCACCTCGTGGTTTTTCCCTTCACATTGAGGGGTTTCCACGTTAAAAATCTCGGTGTTCTTGTGGTTGTGTTTATTTTTCAGTTTGGGTTATTTTGCACTTGGATTTATTATTCTGGGTATGTTTGTGGTGTTGGAATTGGTTAGATTTATTTAGCCTATTTTTATCACTCAAAGAGGGAAAAGATTATTCTGCAATTGCTGTTATTGATTTGCATAACAGGGCAATTTTTTCCCAACAAATGGTATCATAGCAGTGTGGTTGTCTGGAATTTATTTCTTGGGTGTTAAAAATGGAAGGGGTCGATGGTATGGTTAAATTGAATTCAACCAATTATTCCACCTGGAAGTGCATGATGGAAGATTTACTTTATTGCAAAGATTTGATAAGCCGATTAAATTGGGAAGTGGGAAACCAACTGAAATATCTGAAGGTGATTGGGAAGTCATGCATAGGAAGACTGTTGGTCACATCAGACGGTGGGTTGATCAAAATGTCTTTGAAGATATTTGTGATGAAACTAAAGCTGATGTTGTTTGGAAAAAGTTAGAAAACCTCTTTGAGAAGAAGACTGCAAGAAACAATACTGCTTTGATTAGAAGACTTGTAAATCTGAAATTTAAAGATGGGTGCAGTATGGTTGAGCACACAAGTCAGTTTCAGAGCATTGTGAACAAGCTGGTTGCCATGAAGATGAATCTTGATGATGAGATCCAAGCGTCTTTACTTCTTAGCTCTTTGCCTGAGAGTTGGGAAACGCTAGTTGTTACAGTTAGCAATTCGGCGCCAGATGGGAAATTAACTATGGACTTGGTTAAAGACAGTTTGTTAAATGAAGATGCTAGAAGAAAGGAAATTGGTGAATCTTCTTCTAAAGTCCTCATGACAGAAAAAGAAGAAAAACGAGGAAGAAGCCAAAGTAAGAATCCTCGTGGAAACTTTAAAAGAGATGGTTCTAAAGGGAGATCCAAGTCTAGGCCAAGAAGAAACATCACATGCTTTTATTGCAACAAACCAGGGCATATGAAAAGAGAATGCAGAATATGGAAAAGAGAACAGGGTGAAGCCAATAAGAAAGAAAAGGAGACAAATGTAGTCACTACTGATGGTGAAACTATTATTGTCTATGATGACAGTTGTGTTAACCTTGTTTGCCACGATAATGATTGGGTAATTGATTCGGGTGCCTCATACCATGTGACCTCCCATGGTGAGTTCTTTACAGCTTATACTGGTGGTGACTTTGGGAATGCAAGAATGGGTAATATCGGAGCATCCAAGATTGTGGGTATTGGTGATATCTGCTTAGAAACCAACACTGGCAGCAAGTTAGTTCTCAAGGATGTCAGGCATATTCCAGATATTCGTCTAAATTTGATTTCTACCGGCAAGCTTGATGATGAGGGCTATTGTAATCAATTTGGTGAAGGTAAATGGAAGCTCACCAGGGGCTCTCTAGTGATTGCCAAGGGAAAGAAATTGGACTCTCTTTATGTTATGCAAGCAATACTTCGTAAAGCAGAGGTCAATACTATTCAAAAGGATGTAAATGTTGATATTTGGCACAAGAGGCTTGGCCACATCAGCGAGAAGGGACTCCAAACTCTTGCTAGGAAGGAATTTGTGCCTCAGTTACAAGGTATGACTCCTCTTAAGACTTGTGATCATTGCCTAGTGGGAAAGACGCATAGAGTTGCATTTCATACACATCCTCCAACTAGAAGGTCAAATGTTCTTTATTTGATTCACACTGATGTATGTACCATGAAAACTAGAACTCTTGGTGGCGCTTTATATTTTGTAACCTTTATTGATGACCATTCAAGAAAGGTTTGGGCTTTTGCTTTGAAATCTAAAGACCAGGTACTCGAAAATTTCAAGTATTTTCATGCTCGGGTTGAAAGAGAAACTGGAAGACAGTTGAAGTGCGTTTGAGCAGATAATGGTGGTGAGTACAGAGGTCCTTTTGAAATTTACTGTAAGAGTCAGGGTATCAGGCTTGAGAAGACTGTTCCAAAAACCCCTGAGCAGAACGGTGTAGCAGAAAGAATGAATAGAACTATTGAAGAAAGAGTGAGATGTATGCTCTCTCATGCTAAGCTACCTAAGTACTTTTGGGGAGAAGCTATGAGAACTGCAGTTGACTTGATTAATCTTTCTCCTTCAGTTCCTTTGAAGGGTGATGTACCTGAAAGAGTCTGGAAAGGAAAAGATGTCTCTTATGATCACTTGAGAGTTTTTGGCTGCAGGGCATTTGTTCATATTCCAAAAGATGAGAGATCCAAGCTTGATGGCAAGGCAAAGCCATGTATCTTTGTGGGTTATGGTCATGAAGAATTTGGGTACAGGTTATGGGATCCAGTGAACAAGAAGATCATCAGAAGTAGAGATGTTGTCTTTCTTGAAGACCAGGTTGGGGAAGATGTTGAAAAGGCTGAGAAGCATAATCCTTCCACTAGTAATTCTATTGATCTAACTCCAGTTCCTCCACCTCCAATGCATCCTGATTATGGGGAAGATGTTCAGGAAGACCATGGTGACAATGGAAATGAAAACAATCAAGCTGATGAAGAACTTGAGCCAGCTGAACAGGTTGAGGAAGAACAACAAGCACCAGTTGTTGAGTCTCAGTTGAGAAGATCTACAAGAGAGCATCAACCTTCTACCAGATATTCTCCACATGAATATGTGATGCTTACTGATGGGGGAGAGCCAGAGACCTACCAAGAAGCTACCTCACATGAGAAGAAGACAGAGTGGTTGAAAGCCATGCAAGAAGAATTGAAATCCTTACATGAGAACCATACTTATGACTTGGTAAAGTTACCTCAAGGCAAGAAAGATCTCAAGAATAGATGGGTTTACAGGCTAAATATTGAAAGTAACTTACAGCTAAGGTACAAGGCACGGTTAGTTGTGAAAGGGTTCGGTCAAAAGAAAGGAATTGACTTTGAAGAAATTTTCTCTCCAGTTGTGAAGATGTCCTCTATTCGAGTTGTTCTTGGTCTAGCTGCTCGCTTGAACCTGGAGATCGAACAACTTGATGTGAAAAATGCATTCCTTCACGGTGAGTTAGAAGAAGAAATTTTCATGGAGCAGCCTGAAGGTTTTAAAGTCAAGGGAAAAGAGCATCTTGTATGTAAACTGAACAAGAGCTTATATGGGTTAAAGCAAGCACCAAGACAATGGTATAAGAAGTTTGATTCTTTTATGGCAAGCCATGGGTACAAGAAGACAATGTCAGATCATTGTGTGTTTACAAAGCATTACTCTTGTGATGACTTTATTATTCTCCTGCTTTATGTTGATGACATGCTGATTGTTGGCCATGATGCAAGTAAAGTTGAAAAATTGAAGAAAGAGCTTAGTAAGTCTTTTTCCATGAAGAATTTGGGATCAGCAAAGCAGATTCTTGGTATGAAGATCTCCCGTGATAGGAAGAATGGAAAGCTTTGGTTATCTCAAGAAAACTACATCGAAAAGGTTCTTGAAAGATTCAATATGAATAAAGCCAAAGCAGTGTCAACTCCACTTGCAGATCACTTCAAGCTCACAACCCAACTATGTCCTACAAGTGAGAAAGAAAAAAAAAAGAAATGAGCAAGGTACCTTATTCATCAGCAGTTGGCAGTTTGATGTATGCTATGGCCTGTACGAGGCCAGATATTGCTCATGCAGTTGGGGTCGTCAGTCGATTCCTCTCTAATCCTGGTAAGGAGCATTGGGAAGTAGTGAAATGGATACTTAGGTATCTCAGAGGTACTTCCAGGATATGCTTGTGTTTTGGCAATGGTGAACCTGTATTGGATGGTTATACAGATGCAGACATGGCTGGAAATGTTGATACCAGGAAGTCCACTTCAGGATTCTTGATGACTTTTGCAGGGGGAGCTGTTTCTTGGCAATCTAAGTTACAGAAGTGTGTTGCTCTATCCACCACAGAAGCTGAATACCTTGCAGTGATGGAAGCATGCAAAGAAGCTTTATGGATGAAGAGGTTTCTACAAGAACTAGGCCTACAACAAGAAAAATATATTGTCTACTATGATAGCCAGAGTGCTATTCATCTCTCCAAGAATTCAACGTTCATTCAAGATCCAAGCATATTGATGTACGTTATCATTGGATTCGTGATATGCTTGAGAGTAAGGAGTTACACCTGGAGAAAGTGCACACTAGTGAGAATGGTTTAGATATGTTTACAAAAACTTTGCCTAAGAACCAGTTGGAAGCGTGCAAAGGAAGAGCGGGCTTAGTTGAGGCCCCCACATGAGATGGAGGGGGAGATTTGTTGGGTGGGTCCACCCCATGTGGGTTGCCCAATCCTTTAGTCAAAAGCAAAAAAAAAAAATTCCTTCTTCTTTAATTAAGAAGAAGTTTGTTCAGAAAAAGAAAAAGAGAGAAGAGGGGGAACGGCAGAGAGAAAAGAAGAGAGAGAGAGAGAGGGAAGAAAGAGTTAGAGAGAGAGAGGTTATTCAAGAAGATCTAGAGGTCAATTCTTCTCCGATTTGGCTCAAATTTCATGTGGCGAATCCTTGCTTAAAGCTCTAAAACTCTACCGGAGTCGATTCTCAGATTAGCCTCTCCATCATCTATTTTTGGGATATCCAAATTGGTGAATTCTAAACTTTCTCTTTGTTGATTTTGGAATCCATCTTTGTTTTAGATGATGAATATTGTGTTGTTGAGCCAAGATAATTGTTCTTGATGATTTACTGTAATTTTGTGAGACTCTAGTTTTTATCTAAAGAGAAACTGTTGTAGCCCATTATTGTTGATAGTGGAGATTTTGAGTGTAGGTGGTTTACTGTCACCTCGTGGTTTTTTCCCTTCACATTGAGGGGTTTCCACGTTAAAAATCTCGGTGTTCTTGTGGTTGTGTTTATTTTTCAGTTTGGGTTATTTTGCACTTGGATTTATTATTCTGGGTATGTTTGTGGTGTTGGAATTGGTTAGATTTATTTAGCCTATTTTTATCACTCAAAGAGGGAAAAGATTATTCTGCAATTGCTGTTATTGATTTGCATAACAGGGCAATTTTTTCCCAACAAGTGGTATCATAGCAGTGTGGTTGTCTGGAATTTATTTCTTGGGTGTTAAAAATGGAAGGGGTCGATGGTATGGTTAAATTGAATTCAACCAATTATTCCACCCGGAAGTGCATGATAGAAGATTTACTTTGTTGCAAAGATTTGTATAAGCCGATTAAATTGGGAAGTGGGAAACCAACTGAAATATCTGAAGGTGATTGGGAAGTCATGCATAGGAAGACTGTTGGTCACATCAGACGGTGGGTTGATCAAAATGTCTTTGAAGATATTTGTGATGAAACTAAAGCTGATGTTGTTTGGAAAAAGTTAGCAAACCTATTTGAGAAGAAAACTGCAAGAAACAAGACTGCTTTGTTTAGAAGACTTGTAAATCTGAAATTTAAAGATGGGTGCAGTATGGTTGAGCACACAAGTCAGTTTCAGAGCATTGTGAACAAGCTGGTTGCCATGAAGATGAATCTTGATGATGAGATCCAAGCATCTTTACTTCTTAGCTCTTTGCCTGAGAGTTGGGAAACGCTAGTTGTTACAGTTAGCAACTCGGCGCCAGATGGGAAATTAACTATGGACTTGGTTAAAGACAGTTTGTTAAATGAAGATGCTAGAAGAAAGGAAATTGGTGAATCTTCTTCTAGAGTGCTCATGACAGAAAAAGAAGAAAAACGAGGAAGAAGCCAAAGTAAGAATCCTCGTGGAAACTTTAAAAGAGATGGTTCTAAAGGGAGATCCAAGTCTAGGCCAAGAAGAAACATCACATGCTTTTATTGCAACAAACCAGGGCATATGAAAAGAGAATGCAGAATATGCAAAAGAGAACATGGTGAAGCCAATAAGAAAGAAAAGGAGACAAATGTAGTCACTACTGATGGTGATACTATTATTGTCTACGATGACAGTTGTGTTAACCTTGTTTGCCACGATAGTGATTGGGTAATTGATTCGGGTGCCTCATACCATGTGACCTCCCATGGTGAGTTCTTTACAGCTTATACTGGTGGTGACTTTGGGAATGCAAGAATGGGTAATATCGGAGCATCCAAGATTGTGGGTATTGGTGATATCTGCTTAGAAACCAACACTGGCAGCAAGTTAGTTCTCAAGGATGTCAGGCATATTCCAGATATTCGTCTAAATTTGATTTCTACCGGCAAGCTTGATGATGAGGGCTATTGTAATCAATTTGGTGAAGGTAAATGGAAGCTCACCAGGGGCTCTCTAGTGATTGCCAAGGGAAAGAAATTGGACTCTCTTTATGTTATGCAAGCTATACTTCGTAAAGCAGAGGTCAATACTATTTAAAAAGATGTAAATGTTGATATTTGGCACAAGAGGCTTGGCCACATCAGCGAGAAGGGACTCCAAACTCTTGCTAGGAAGGAATTTGTGCCTCAGTTACAAGGTATGACTCCTCTTAAGACTTGTGATCATTGCCTAGTGGGAAAGACGCATAGAGTTGCATTTCATACACATCCTCCAACTAGAAGGTCAAATGTTCTTGATTTGATTCACACTGATGTATGTACCATGCAAACTAGAACTCTTGGTGGCGCTTTATATTTTGTAACCTTTATTGATGACCATTCAAGAAAGGTTTGGGCGTTTGCTTTGAAATCTAAAGACCAGGTACTCGAAAATTTCAAGTATTTTCATGCTCGGGTTGAAAGAGAAACTGGAAGACAGTTGAAGTGTGTTTGAGCAGATAATGGTGGTGAGTACAGAGGTCCTTTTGAAATTTACTGTAAGAGTCAGGGTATCAGGCTTGAGAAGACTGTTCCAAAAACCCCTGAGCAGAACGGTGTAGCAGAAAGAATGAATAGAACTATTGAAGAAAGAGTGAGATGTATGCTCTCTCATGCTAAGCTACCTAAGTCCTTTTGGGGAGAAGCTATGAGAACTGCAGTTGACTTGATTAATCTTTCTCCTTCAGTTCCTTTGAAGGGTGATGTACCTGAAAGAGTCTGGAAAGGAAAAGATGTCTCTTATGATCACTTGAGAGTTTTTGGCTGCAGGGCATTTGTTCATATTCCAAAAGATGAGAGATCCAAGCTTGATGGCAAGGCAAAGCCATGTATCTTTGTGGGTTATGGTCATGAAGAATTTGGGTACAGGTTATGGGATCCAGTGAACAAGAAGATCATCAGAAGTAGAGATGTTGTCTTTCTTGAAGACCAGGTTGGGGAAGATGTTGAAAAGGCTGAGAAGCATAATCCTTCCACTAGTAATTCTATTGATCTAACTCCAGTTCCTCCACCTCCAATGCATCCTGATTATGGGGAAGATGTTCAGGAAGACCATGGTGACAATGGAAATGAAAACAATCAAGCTGATGAAGAACTTGAGCCAGCTGAACAGGTTGAGGAAGAACAACAAGCACCAGTTGTTGAGTCTCAGTTGAGAAGATCTACAAGAGAGCATCAGCCTTCTACCAGATATTCTCCACATGAATATGTGATGCTTACTGATGGGGGAGAGCCAGAGACCTACCAAGAAGCTACCTCACATGAGAAGAAGACAGAGTGGTTGAAAGCCATGCAAGAAGAATTGAAATCCTTACATGAGAACCATACTTATGACTTGGTAAAGTTACCTCAAGGCAAGAAAGCTCTCAAGAATAGATGGGTTTACAGGCTAAATATTGAAAGTAACTTACAGCTAAGGTACAAGGCACGGTTAGTTGTGAAAGGGTTCGGTCAAAAGAAAGGAATTGACTTTGAAGAAATTTTCTCTCCAGTTGTGAAGATGTCCTCTATTCGAGTTGTTCTTGGTCTAGCTGCTCGCTTGAACCTGGAGATCGAACAACTTGATGTGAAAACTGCATTCCTTCACGGTGAGTTAGAAGAAGAAATTTTCATGGAGCGGCCTGAAGGTTTTAAAGTCAAGGGAAAAGAGCATCTTGTATGTAAACTGAACAAGAGCTTATATGGGTTAAAGCAAGCACCAAGACAGTGGTATAAGAAGTTTGATTCTTTTATGGCAAGCCATGGGTACAAGAAGACAATGTCAGATCATTCTGTGTTTACAAAGCATTACTCTTGTGATGACTTTATTATTCTCCTGCTTTATGTTGATGACATGCTGATTGTTGGCCATGATGCAAGTAAAGTTGAAAAATTGAAGAAAGAGCTTAGTAAGTCTTTTTCCATGAAGGATTTGGGATCAGCAAAGCAGATTCTTGGTATGAAGATCTCCCGTGATAGGAAGAATGGAAAGCTTTGGTTATCTCAAGAAAACTACATCGAAAAGGTTCTTGAAAGATTCAATATGAATAAAGCCAAAGCAGTGTCAACTCCACTTGCAGATCACTTCAAGCTCACAACCCAACTATGTCCTACAAGTGAGAAAGAAAAAAAAGAAATGAGCAAGGTACCTTATTCATCAGCAGTTGGCAGTTTGATGTATGCTATGGCCTGTACGAGGCCAGATATTGCTCATGCAGTTGGGTTCGTCAGTCGATTCCTCTCTAATCCTGGTAAGGAGCATTGGGAAGCAGTGAAATGGATACTTAGGTATCTCAGAGGTACTTCCAGGATATGCTTGTGTTTTGGCAATGGTGAACCTGTATTGGATGGTTATACAGATGCAGACATGGCTGGAAATGTTGATACCAGGAAGTCCACTTCAGGATTCTTGATGACTTTTGCAGGGGGAGCTGTTTCTTGGCAATCTAAGTTACAGAAGTGTGTTGCTCTATCCACCACAGAAGCTGAATACCTTGCAGTGACTGAAGCATGCAAAGAAGCTTTATGGATGAAGAGGTTTCTACAAGAACTAGGCCTACAACAAGAAAAATATATTGTCTACTGTGATAGCCAGAGTGTTATTCATCTCTCCAAGAATTCAACGTTTCATTCAAGATCCAAGCATATTGATGTACGTTATCATTGGATTCGTGATATGCTTGAGAGTAAGGAGTTACACCTGGAGAAAGTGCACACTAGTGAGAATGGTTTAGATATGTTTACAAAAACTTTGCCTAAGAACCAGTTGGAAGCGTGCAAAGGAAGAGCGGGCTTAGTTGAGCCCCCACATGAGATGGAGGGGGAGATTTGTTGGGTGGGTCCACTCCATGTGGGTTGCCCAATCCTTTAGTCAAAAGCAAAAAAAAAAAATAATTGCCTTCTTCTTTAATTAAGAAGAAGTTTGTTCAGAAAAAGAAAAAGAGAGATGAGGGGGAACGGCAGAGAGAAAAGAAGAGAGAGAGAGACGGAAGAAAGAGTTAGAGAGAGAGAGAGAGCTTATTCAAGAAGATCTAGAGGTCAATTCTTCTCCGATTTGGCTCAAATTTCATGTGGTGAATCCTTGCTTAAAGCTCTACAACTCTACCGGAGTCGATTCTCAGATTAGCCTCTCCATCATCTATTTTTGGGATATCCAAATTGGTGAATTCTAAACTTTCTCTTTGTTGATTTTGGAATCCATCTTTGTTTTAGATGATGAATATTGTGTTGTTGAGCCAAGATAATTGTTCTTGATGATTTACTGTAATTTTGTGAGACTCTAGTTTTGATCTAGAGAGAAACTGTTGTAGCCCATTATTGTTGATAGTGGAGATTTTGAGTGTAGGTGGTTTACTGTCACCTCGTGGTTTTTCCCTTCACATTGAGGGGTTTCCACGTTAAAAATCTCGGTGTTCTTGTGGTTGTGTTTATTTTTCAGTTTGGGTTATTTTGCACTTGGATTTATTATTCTGGGTATGTTTGTGGTGTTGGAATTGGTTAGATTTATTTAGCCTATTTTTATCACTCAAAGAGGGAAAAGATTATTCCGCAATTGCTGTTATTGATTTGCATAACAGGGCAATTTTTTCCCAACAATAAGCAATATATGTCACTAGCAAAAATTTAATATCACAGTCAATGGAAGGCATTTCACCACAGAAGCAAGCATTTCACCGTCATAGGTCACAACAATTGGCTATGGTTATCACTTCTTAGTTCTTACGCAAACGAATCAAATGACCACTTGACATAGGTCCCATAAATCATCACATCCACTACAGATCCAAGCTCGAATTCATAGACTTGAACTCTTACTCTACACACCATATTATTTCCCCAATCGTCACAATAAATTTAATCAATAAGCTTTGTCAAGGCAATTAAGCAGGGAACCAATCGATTCTAGCTGATGAGGCCTTACGCGTTAAATATTTACCATTACAAAATGTTTAGCAACTTGACACCGAAGTTTGAGAACAGAATGATGTGACAATGGTTAGTTTATCTGTTTGAGCCTGTATCATTTTCCTTACAAAATATAAACCTGCCTGCCACCTGTGATTATTATCTGACTTTGAAGATGTCATGTAATGTAATAAGTTATACTTTAGCAAAGCATATTCTATTAATCCCCAAAATTGCATTGTAGTGGAAATTCTCTTGTTTTAAGAAATTAAGATAGGCCGGCACCAATCAGAAACTACCCTTGCAACTTGACCAAGAAGAATACAAACCGAAATTTATATATTGTTCATCTATCCACAATCTGCTGGAAAATTTACAGATATCCAAAAGCAAGTTGGGCAATAAGGCAAGAAGAAATGGCAGAGGCAATAGTGTGCTTGGTGATAGATAAATTACTTTCATTACTGATCACCTCAGAAGCAAAACTTTCAAGAGATGTACGCAGTGAAGTTGGGTTCATCAGAAATGAGCTGGAGAGCATCGGATCATTCCTCAAGGATGCAGATGCTAAGGCAGCTGCTGTAGAAGGGGACATCGGTGACACTGCCAAAACTTGGGTCAAACAAGTAAGGGAAGCAGCTTATTACATAGAAGATGTCATTGACCAGTATTTGCATCGAGTCACAAGGCAGCGTCAAGACCGTGGATTCATTCGTAAAGTCATTTGGTTTCTGAAGAAAATGAGATAGGAAGATGAGATTGTTTCCAAGATTGATGACATGAAAACACTGGTTAGTGAAATCAAAGCAAGAAGTGAAAGGTATGGGTTTAATTCCATTGATCAGCTAAGTCAACACAACGAAGAAAAGACTCTTACATGGCATGATCCCAGAGTGGCTTGCCTTTTCATTGAGGAAGCTGAGGTTGTGGGTGTTGAATCTGCAAGAGATGAGCTGATTGGATGGCTGGTAGAAGGAGCACCGCGGCGCACAACGATATCAGTGGTTGGCATGGGAGGGCTTGGGAAGACCACTCTTGCCAAGAAAGTGTATGACAATCAGACGGTGATGGCATATTTTGATTGCTATGCTTGGATTACAGTGTCGCAATCATACAAGATGGAGGACCTTCTAAAGATGATGATCAAACAGTTGTGCAAGTCAAGGAAGGAGAATGCCCCCGCCGGGATTGAAAAAATGGATGAAGGAACCCTAATTAGCAAATCCAGAGAATATTTACATCAAAAGAGGTATGTGGTTGTTTTTGATGATGTCTGGAAAGTGGATTTCTGGGGGATGATAGAACATGCTTTACCAGATAATAAATCCGGAAGAATCATGATCACTACTAGGATTCAAGATGTGGCTGATTTTTGCAAAAGTTCTTGTTTTGTTCATGTTCATCACTTGCAACCTCTGCCTCCAAACAAGGCATGGGAACTATTTTGTAAAAAGGCATTTCAGTTTGAATTAGAGGGAAACTGCCCTAAAGAGTTGGAGGAGTTGTCTCTGAACATTGTTAAGAAATGTGAAGGGTTGCCTCTGGCAATTGTTTCCATAGGTGGTCTTCTGTCAACAAAGGTCAAGGTTCTGTCTGAATGGCAGAAATTACATAATAGCATAAGTTCAGAGTTGGAAACCAATCCTCATCTTACAAGCCTCATAAGAATCCTATTTCTCAGCTATCATTATCTACCCTACTACCTCAAACCGTGTATCTTATACTTTGGGATCTTCCCTGAGGATTGCTCGATTAGCTGCATAAGACTAATTCGGTTATGGATAGCTGAAGGGTTTCTGAAATCGAAGAAAGGCAAGACATTGGAAGAGGTTGGAGAGGAGTACTTGACTGAGCTGATACATCGAAGCCTGGTTCAAGTGTCAAAAGTTTACATTGATGGAAAAGCTAGAAGCTGTCGAGTTCATGATCTTTTGCGTGAAGTCCTCCTTCAGAAGGGTGTGGATTTGAGCTTCTGTCATGTCATATCAGAATCAGAAGATGGTTCAACTTTCAAACCAACAACTCGACGTCTTTCAATAGGCAGCAGTCCCTCTAGAGCCATGGGAAGAAGCATTAAACAGTCTTATCTTCGCTCTGTACTTGCTTTCAACCAAGAAGGGCCCGAGTTTTTCCTCAATTCATTGACTGGAAACCTCAGACTTCTGAAAGTATTGGATGTCACCGATGCTCCACTTAATCAACTTCCCAAATACGTAGCAGATTTGTATCTCTTGAAGTACATAAGCCTGAGGAATACAAAGGTGAAGTTTCTACCAGAGTCCATAGGTAATCTGCAAAATTTAGAAACCTTGGATCTAAAACAGTCTCTGGTGTATGAAATACCTGCAACAATCAATAAGCTTGTTAAGTTGCGATATCTTTTGGCCTACTATTGCGACTACAATGTGGAGTTTAGCATGACTTTCGAGCGAGGAGTGAAGATACATGATGGCATTGGATGCTTACAAGCTTTGCAAAAACTATACCACGTGGAGGCAGACCATGGAGGGCCCAAACTAATCAAAGCATTGGGAAACTTAAGGCAGCTGAGGAAGTTAGGCCTGAAAAACTTGAAATGTGAAGATGGACAGGCTCTATGTACTTCTATTGAAAATATGAGCCACCTTGAATCTCTAGAAGTCAGTACAGTAAGTGAAGATGAAGTCCTTGATCTACAATCTATTTCATCTCCACCACAATTTATTCGGCTTCTCTACTTGAAGGGGTATTTGGAGAAGTTGCCTAATTGGATTTCGGAGCTTCAACACCTAGTCAAGCTAAGGATTTTCTGGTCAGGGTTGGAAGAATGCCCATTGAAAGCCCTTCAAAATCTACCAAATCTTTTGGAGCTTGGGATCTCATACAAGGCATATAATGGTGCGCAGATGCATTTTGAGGGAGGCTTTCAAAAATTGAAGGTGCTACAACTCAGGGACTTGGAGGACCTAAATTCGGTGATTATAGACAATGGGGTTATGCCACTTCTCGAAGATCTACAAATGGGACCTTCCCCACAACTGAAGGAGGTGCCCTCCAGCATTCACCATCTCAGAAATCTAAAAAGTTTTAGACTTATTAACATGCCAAGAAAATTCCAACAAGATGTGGATCCAAAAAGTGGGCAACATTATTGGATTGTCGAGCATATACGAGATGTTATTTTTAGTTACAAGTTTGGGCCAAGGTGTGGCGTATACGAGACTTACCACCTGCGTGATTCCAACTTGTGAAAGACTGCCTATACAACACTCTTTAAGTGATCTAGTTCGCTCACTCTGACAGTTTAAATGGAGAGGCTCTCAAGTTTTTTGTGGAAAATGAATATCACTAACCGAAGGAGTTCGCTCATTGTAACAAATCTAAATTCATATTGTGTTCGATTTCATTTTCGAAATAAAGAGTACATCCCAATCCAAGCACATATGAAGGTTTAGAATTAGTTTGCATTTAACACGTGTGTCAAAAAAAACAAACACTACTTTCAAGAGAGAAAGGCCAAACATACCAGTCAAAAAGGAAAGCATGCTCTGTACTCTGTAGTAAGATTGGCATACAGAAATTTTTCATTTCAAATTCTCCCCCGTGATCCCCGAATCGATTAGAACACTGGGAGAAGAACAACAATGTGAGTTTGAAATGATGATTGCTCCAAAAAAATAAGTCATAATCCAACCCAGCTCTGCAAGTATATATCAAATTCGCAAACGTAAAAATTAGTACTTTCTCCGTCAGATTTCGCAATAGAATCAAACCCTAGTATTTTAAAGGCAACAATCTTACCTGACCCAGTTCAATAATTAGCTTGAAAAGTTGATAATGTACAATAAAGAGGTGAAAGAATAACAAGCCTACGAGATTAAAAGGGTTGGTTTTCGAAGAGCTGCTGAAGCTTCTGGCAAAGAATGCCAGCTGAATTAGGACCAGAGACTGGAACATAGGAATCTACTGCAATGCATGCAATCCCGACGGCTCACGGCGGGATACAGCTTTTTAAAGGTAGCCTTGCCGGTGCCGCTAGTGTTGAATACGTTGCAAATATCCCTTTCTTCCGAAGTCGGCGACTGTGTTGACGATATGGCAGCCCATAGTTTATTGGGAAGTTCGCAGGGCTTATGGAATTCTTCACAGGCCTCCACACCTTCCCATTTCAGGCCCAAATACAGACCACCTATTTTCTTTTTTAATTAAGTGATATAATCCCATAAAAGTAAATATTAAGTGATATAATTAATTATTTTATATGAATAAAAATTCATAATATATTTTACATTATATGTGCATTACTCCCAAGTTCTATGTACATTACACTCAGATACATATTTTTCATTTTTAACATGTATCATTATATCTTGTTAACAATACAAGAAAAATTCATATTTATTAAAAAGGCTATGAATAAAATTTTAAATAAAATATAGGTAAATTTCGAGATGTAATTTTTTTTAAAAAAATACAACAAATATTTCAAGTACGTATTTATTCCCGTCTTTTACTTCCGTTTCACCCAAACATTAAGGGTGTGTTTGGTATTGACAGGACCCACCCCGATTATCACATCGATAATCGGGAAGCATCCTGCTCCCGTATGAAAATCGAACACAAAAGACCGAAAAACCAAATAATATTACTTCACACCCATTGTCAGACCATGGAGATTAAACAAATACAACCGACTAGACATCAAGTCCATAGTTTCGCAGAGTATAATATTACAAAACAAGTTAAAGAACAAATCCTACTCTGTGAACTAACTATTCCGCAACGGAAAACTTTATGCCTTTGCCTCTGCCTCGGCGCTAGCCCCCAAACTTGTACCACGACCTGGAGGGTAGTTAAAACAACAAAGTGTGAGTGGACCGAAACAAAAGTTTGCAGAAAACAGTTTAAGGAAATCGGGGTTCGCCCTCCAGTTTTATAACACGCATGCATAACCAGATATTCGAAAAATGCGTATTAAACATTCGAAATCCCTTTTTCGAAACACGTGTAAAACATTTCAGAAAGCCGTCATAACTCCTGTAAAATAATATAATATTACCAAAAATTTAGAAACCGTCACTTGATACATCAATTACATAAATCAAGTAAAAAGTGAATCAATAATCACAATTAAGCCGTTGGATCCATCCGAGTCTTTAAACTCAATATCAGGCCTTCCCTGGATATCAACAACGAGTCTTTAAACTCAAAACATAATCAATAGGCCTCGGGGGTATCACAATAACCGAGTCTTTAAACTCACGAGTCTTTAAACTCAATCCGGGTCTTTAAACCCAATTTTCCAGGCCCGCCCCCGTCATCAATTAACCGGGTCTTTAAACCCAAAACCAGATCCAAAAATCAACCGGGTCTTCGAACCCAAAACCATTTATAAACACAATAAACCAGGATTCATCATGATCCATTTTCCAAAAATCATTCCAAAATCATAACTTATCAAAATAGGACTTATGTCCGAATTCACGTGCAAAATCCAAAACATGAATTTCCCGAAAGTCACTTCACAAATATATTCAAAACATCATAAATACGTAACATGCATAATCATATCCAATTACTTTGTCAAAACATCATTCATGCATAGGCGAAAACCGTAACCTCGAAATGCATGAAGTACGATGAATATCTCGAAAGGCGTGAAATCACGTAAAACCGAAATAGCATATTTATCAACATAAAATCATAAGTGAAAACACAAGATAAATAAGTAAAATAGTCATACATGCACTGTAACGACCTGTCCCGAATTCCTATATTAGATTAGTGACTAATCACAATTAGTGAGGCTAATCGGTGATTAGTTGGGCGAAATCGGACGAACGATGTGAAATGACCGTTTTGCCCCTGGTGGTGGCAAAACGTTGACTTTTCAATCGGGCGGTCAAATGGACTTTGACCGATGACCGTGACGTAGTTCGTGACGTCACGAGTTCATAGACAGGTGGCACGTTCAATTCCGACGTTTGAGGAAGAAGTTATGACGTTTGGAAGTTTAGGGGCATTTTGGTAATTTGGGTGAATAGGAGGTCAAAAGTTGACTTTTTGGCCGGGCGGTCCGATGGCCGATGGCCGAAGACCGTTACGTAGATAAGGACGATACGAATCCATAGGCAGGCGGCACACTGAAATCGGACTTCAAACGGGAGAGTTATGGGTCACGGAAGTTTGATTTCACTATGCACGAACTTCGAGACGGGGACGTTTCGGCAAAATCTGATTGGGTGGATATTTTGGTGGGCCCCATGGATGAGTGACAAGTGTCACTCATCCCATTGCTTTGATCCCCCAAAATGTGGATCTAAATAATTAAATATTAATATTTTAATTATTTTATAATTAAACCTAACAACCATTAATCCTAACCATCCATTTCAATTCTAACTTTAAATCCACACCCTTCATCCCTCATTCTCTCATCTGATTTCATCCCCTTCATTCTTCTTCACACACACCCAAAACCTCATAACCCAAAATCCTCCATTTTCTTCATTTTCTTCAAAAACCAAAACACACAATCACACTTCACCATTCATCACTTGTATGAGCTGGGAATGACCGGGGGGGGGGGGGGAGTGTGAAGGGCTGAGGACGGAAAGGGTGGACGGTGGCCCACGGCGGAGGAGAACCCGTGAGGTAAGAAAATTTCAAAAATTCGAAATTGGGTTTTAATGGGTTTTACTCGATTCCATTAATTGGGTGAGGTTCCTAGGACTCCCAGGAGATGAATGGGATTGGTTTCGAGGCATTAGGCGGCCTGGAACAACCGTGAACAGCGGGAGAAGTCACGGCCGCCATGGCCAAGCTCGAAGGTATGGTTTTTGATGTTTTCCTTCCATTTTGATGTCATAGGACTGTAGGTTAGGATTAGAGGATGAAAATGGGACAAACGGGAAGCCTTTTGGTGGTCGGACGGCGGAGAACCGGCCGGGTCAAGCCGCGGGTCACGGCAACCCGGTTGCAGACATTTGGGTCGACCCGCGAGGAGGCAGGGATGACTGATGACGTCATCCTGATGACGTCATCATGTCAGGGATGACGTCATCATGTCAGATCTGACAATGTCAGACTGACATGTCAGACAGTGGGCCAATGGGAGCGTGACACATGTCACTGTCAGGGGCTGTCAGTGATGACGGCATGCTGACGTCAGCGATGACGTCAGCAGGTACTGTAGCGGCGCGTGAAGCCCACGCGCAGCCACTTCAAGTGGCGCGTGAGGGCGCGTGGCAGGGAATCTGGGGAAGGTTCCAACATACGAAATCATCTATTCGATGTTTGGGACTGGTTTCGTGTCGATCGGACACCGTCTCGATATGTTTCGGGGCATCGGAAGGTTTAGGTTCGGTTTTAAAAATAGTTAAAAATACGGGAAAATTACGGGGCTTTGGTAGGAGGTTAATTAAGTAGTTAGTAACCTTCTATTACGATTTGGACAGGTTTGGGAGTCCCGGTGACGGTGATCGGCTCGGGGAGCCGTATGGCACGCAAATCGAGGCGGCAGCTCGGACGGTCTGTGAGTGGACCTTGTTTTCTAAATTGGTGCATGCATAAATGTTTATTATATGTTTTATTACTTGTTTGATGATGCCATGGGTGCATTTGTATGTGGTTACGTATAAGCACGTATTTCGAGGTTTCGGCCTTATACGGTGCTTATACGGGTCTGTATTTCTTTATTGGTTTTAATGAAATGGCTTTGGATTTATAAAAGGATAAACTCGGGTATGAGACCCATTTGGTTTTGTCTCGGGCATATGACCCCAGATTTCGGGCACGGTGCCCAGCTGATGTCATATGTTCGGGCACGAGACCCAGTTATTTTACGGTTTATGATTTCGGGTCAGAGACCTTAGATAGATTTACAAGTTCATGACGGTTTATGGGAACCGGCATGAACTCTGGAAAGGTCATTGCGGTTCATGACGGTTTATGGGAACCGGCATGAACCTTTGTCAGGTCATTCTGGTTCTTGACGGTTTGTGGGGACCGGCATGAACCCTTGTTGGTTATTACGGTACATGACGGTTTAGGGGAACCGACATGTTACCTCGGTTATGTTATTACGGTACATGACGGTTTATGGGAACCGGCATGTTACCTGATTATGGATATTATGGATCATGACGGTTCAGGGGAACCGGTCATGAATGTTTACGTTATGTATATATATGTTCATCTACCTTCCTTTACTTCCATTATCTCCTCCGGGGAGGGTCGTTGGCCTGGGTGGACCCCGGAGTAGTCACGGAGCACCGACTGAGTGGAGTCACCCCCCAGTTGGGTTCCTTACTCTCAGGAAGGCTATGGTTACTATTACCTTGGGTAGGGTCAGTGGTCTGCCGACATTGACCTTGACTTTGAGATGACTCGGATTGAGACCCGGGTTGACACGACCCATCCCAATCCCCCCGGGATTACCATGGAATGTGTCATGCTCCCGTCTGACACGAGGTGTCGGACAAGGGATAACCTGTTGTCATTGCCCAACCGGGCTTCCAGAGTGCGTAAGGATCGATGGAGGAGGTGTATGATGTCCCAGTCTCTGCTGCAGTCGCATCCGGAATCAACCTGAAGGGCATTAAAAACAAAAGCTGTGAGTGGACGAAAATAAACAAATCGGTTTTAAACATTTATAAGACATTTATGCCCCTCAGTAAAACCATATGCATGCGCCAAAAACCAATGATCACACATTTATTTAGAAATAACCATTAGGGCCTTAGCCCGGAAACCAAAGCATAGTTTCAATTCCCAAAAGTCAATCCAAGAGTTATTTCATAAATCCAGTAATATGAACCATAAGGCATATAATATAAACCATAACCATAATTTTAGCCACTGCACTATCCACTCCAATCCGACATCCCTGATGTCTGACGTCCCTGACGTCAATAAGGTCACAATCACAAGGCTACGCGTGCCACTCGGGTCTCAATTTCCGAGTTCAATCCCCAAACCCCGTTCGGGTACAGCATCCCCGATGCTTAGCGTCATAGACGCTGGACGTACTAGACGTCCGTGACCTCTCTGGGGTACCTCATCCGGAGGAGACAATATAATATGGAAGGATTTATACAGTGCAGTACTAAATACATTTTATTGATATCCACATGCAAAACATATAGGTATACATAGGTAAAATCCGAACCGATCGTTACGTTTCATCAAACGGGTCTCATGCCCAAATACCGTGAAACGTGCCATAACCGAAATATCATCAAAACCATTTATTGATTCCAGCATGTGAACATATATAAAATGTAAATCAGAAAACATTTATTCAATTCCATTTTAGGCTCCCCGACCCGCAATCGTATGTAGAAATCAACTGGGCCCCTGGCCCGATTTCACAAGTTAACTGGGCCCCTGGCCCGATCCACATGTTAACTGGGCCCCTGGCCCGATTTCATAGTTCAACTGGGCCCCTGGCCCGATTTTACATTATTCAAGTTCGTAACCGTTTCATGAAATCATATCCAACCACATTTATGGAAATCGGTGCAAATCCAGAAAACCTCGGTTTACGTGCAAATACGTAATTCACCTCGAAATACGTGAAATCATTTTAAATTTACCGATATCCAAAGTAAATCATTTAATCATAATTATAACAATCATAAAACAGTTATGCATGCATCGAATTTATGAAACCAATGTCCACTCACAGACCGTTTAACCGAGCGCCTCGATACGCGTGCCATAGGCCTTCCCGGGCCACATCACTATCACCGGGACTCCAAATCCTGTTCAAGTCACATTAGAGGATTACTAACCTCATCATTAACATCCTAATCAAGTCCCGTAATTTTCCCAAATTTTTAAGTATTTTTAAACTGGATTTAAAACCTTCGGACATCCCGAACAATATCGAGACGGTGTCCGATCGACACGAAACCAATCCCAAAATGTTCGTTACATTGTATAGGACAAAAGTCATGTTGACCTCACCTCGAGATTCGTGCCCACGCGCCGTCACGCGCCGCCGTGAGTGGCTGCGCGTGAAAGCCACGCTCCTGCTACAGTGACTGCTACAGTCACCATCTTCACCCGTTTGTCTGGTAAACGGGTCTGATTACCCGCGATCTGACCCGGCCAGATAACCATCAATTCGACCTTGATTCCATCCGTTCTTGATCCTAAAACAATCAATATCCAATCAATTTCAGTTCTGTGTCAATAATCAATATCGACATGGATTAAATCAACCAATCCAAGCCCGAACAGCCAAACGGGTCGTCGTTAGTAACTCACCCAACTCAAGTCCATTTTCAAATTAACTTCACATGAAGTATACTAGGACCCAAACGAACCCAAAAGCACAACCAATTGAACAAGAGCTCACCTGGAAGTCGTCGTCCACACCACTGCGTTTCCCTGAAAACAGTGGCCACCGTCCCAGCTCAACCGTGGCTGGTTCCCATCGAAAATGATATGGCTGAGCTCCAGACACTCCCAGAAAGCTAAACCCGTCCTTGGTTTGGTCCAACAAGGCTCAGAAATTAAATTCTGAATTTTCCCTCCAAGAACCCGAAAATGGTTCTCACGGTTTCCTCCCCAATTCGACAACCACACAAGCTCAGAATGATCCTCACAACTCACTCACAATGTTTTTAATCCAATTGAGTCGTTAAAAGTGCCTCAAAGCACCACGCAGGTCCACTGTGTAAAGGTTCCTGCACTGACCCGAAACCATTAATAAATGGTGTCCATGTTCTTCAAGTCAGTTGCCAACCCAGAACACATGCCTCCACTACCTCAAAGCTGTCCAAAATCATTCACTAATGTTAAACAATCCCTTGGAACAGATCGCACAAAACCTCCAATTTTCACGGCTGTTTCGATCAAATAGTACCCTTGTGGAAATTACAATTCTGCCCCTGCACAGTAAATTACCAAAATGCCCCTCACGCATCCAGACCCGTAACCCGGTCATACGGACTCCGATTGATGCGTCCCGCCTGTCTACGGTCTCAGGGCATCGAGACCTTCCTAACGGTCCTTGGCCCTCGGCCATCGGACCCCCCGATCAAAAAGTCAACATTTCCCCCTTATTACGTTCAAATTACGAAAACGCCCATGAATTTCCGTACATCATAACTTTCACCACGAACGTCGGAATCGAACGCGCCGCCTGTCTATGAACTCGTGATGTCCCGAACTACGTCACGGTCATCGGTCAAAGTCCATTTGACCATCCGAATTAAAAGTCAACGTTTTGCCCACGCCTAGGGGCAAAACGGTCATTTTACACAATTCGTCCGAAATCGCCCAACTAATCCCAGATTAGTAAATCACAATTAAATATTATTAAATCCCGATATTCGGGACGGGTCGTTACACGGGTAGCACGCGCGTAGCTTTGGATACCGTGACAGGATTGGTTGTGTGACTTATATATATGTATGTGATGTATACATGATATATGATATGTGGTGTGCACAGGTGTGCGCAGGATTTGAGCAGTGGCTCGTGTACTTCGTTTCTTTATGGTTTGGGGCCGAGTCCCGTCTAAATTTGGGCAGTGGCCCGTATGGTCGTTTTCATTGTGGTCCTTTCGACCTTGGTTTATATCTGCTTTGGGCTTAGTCCCACATATGGTTTGTTTTGGATAAATGGTTTTCGAATGCATGCATGCTTTTTAGTGGAGGGTACAAATGTCTTCGTTAAAATGTTTTATAAACTTTTGTTTTGTCCACTCACAGTTTTTATTGTTTTGACTGCCCTTTAGGTTGACATCGGATGTGGACTGTAGTAGAGACCGAGATATCACATGCCTCCTCCGGATCCTGGCGTACTCTGATAGCCCGGGAGGGCAAAGGTCGAAATTATCCCTTGTCTGACACTCCGTGTCAGACGGGAGCAGGGTCATCCCGCACTAATCCCGGGGGGATTGGGATGGGTTCTGTCAACTTGGTATCAGAGCGGGGTTGTCTCTATTCGAGCAACCGTGTAGCTCTTGGAGTATGTACGCAGGTCGAGGATGTGATATCTCAAGGGGCTGCAGTTCGTGGTCAACCTGATAGTTAGGGTGCCGGTACGATAGTTAGTAGGATTGGCATGCCTTGGTTCGGTATTTGAGGCCGGGGTTGCCATAGTTCTGTCAAGGTTGACAGTGTGAGACCCTACGGAAGGGATGACGTACCTGTACGTTAACGTTTTGATCGTGAGACGGTTAGTTGGGATCGTCTTTCACGATGTCGTAGGATTGGTTCCGACGACTAGTTGGGAATTGTGATCATCGGATGATCGGATTTGGTTGAGTTAGATAGATTTACTGCAGTTGGCAGTTAGCAACCGGATTCGAGGAATCCGAGTTGGATTGACGGTAGGATTGGATTGACGTCTTCATGATGTCTAGACCGCGGGGTCGGTCAGATCGTGGATTTTACTGCCTTATGCAGTTGGGTTCAGAGTGACCCTAGGGCTTGATTGTGGAATCCTACCGTATGTGTATGGTTCGGAAATGGGAGTTGACGAGTGGTTTGACTGGGACGACTATTCGGATTTGGATTCGTTAGTCGGTCTAGTCATGTCAGCTTGTGTTGGGACTGCACTTCGCAGTCAGGGTTGTACGTATCGGTTAGACCGAGTTGGTTGTCGTGCTACTTCAGTTATCAGGGTTGGTACTTGTCGATGGAATCCCTGAGTGGGATACAGAGTAGTTGGTACGATCGGTTGATTCCGTTGGATGCGGAGTTTGTATATCGTGATTCCTGGTAGTTAGGTCTGCACGAGGTTGGGACAGACGCTACTATCGATGGACGTAGTCGAGTCTTATCAGGTCGAGTAGACTCAGGTTACCGTGACGATTGTGACGATGGGATTGTCAGTCGTGACGATGATACGGGGTGCGTGAGTAACCCATATGTACGAGCAGTGATTCTGGATTCGACTCGGTTACGGTTGAGTGCGATCGCAGAATGAGTTGGGGACGTTCGGGGAGCGTTTCCTTTTCTCGTATGAGTTGTCAGGGTGACCGTACCCAGAGTTGTTGGGTACGAAGGAGGCAGAGTTTCTCCTATTCGAGCAGAGGTACGGGATCATCGCTCGGTATGAGCGGAGATCCAGAGTTGTCTGATTGGCACACTTTGTGCTGATGCTGACAGGTGGTGTACTGGTACTAGTGCTGGTGCTGGTGCCGGTGATTGTGATGACGGTGAGTCACGAGTCGGGATGTGACCCCATCGAGATACGTATATGTTCGGTATCTGTGGTTCGGGCGTGGATCATGGATAGTGATGGACTGGATAGGATCCAGCGGTAGTTGAGGAGTGAAGATCGAGTATTATCATGACGGATTAGTGACCGGTTGGTCAGACTCGATCTGTCGCGGGGTTTAGCGACCAGTTGGTCAGAATTGGTCAGGATTGGTCAGGTAAGGTGGTATGTAGAGATTTGTCTGAAGAGTCTGTTGTGACTTTTCAGTCGAGTGGTACATCAAATTAAGATGAATTGACATCCTTTTTGGATGTACATATACGGTCGTAAATGGGCATGTGTCCATAACCAGTCTAACGGGGACACGTGGTTAACGTCCGAGTATGTTGTTTCCAATCTGGTTGGAACTTCGAAATCGCGAGAGGTTGCGATGGAGGTGACGAATGGAATGCGGGTTTTTCGCATTGGTATTAGGTATGTCGAAGTCGTTTGGGTGACTTCTCAGGTTCTACCATTGATGGTGGTAGATGATGTAGATGTCATTGATGTTGTTGGTTGCCACTAGTACACTGATCGTGTATTGGTTGGTGGACCCGGGATTTGTTCTGAATCATCAGGAGGAGATGAGTATATCGAAGTTAAATGACTGAGATTTCTCATTTTCTACTTGGTGGCAGACGATGTTGGATACGTGGCGTGGTGAGCGCAGAAAGTTTTGGTTACATTCACGTAGGATGAGTTTTGATGTCATCGTGTTGGATCATCCTTGGTTTTCCTAGGTGGAATGACAAGGAACGATACGAGGTAATCAGTGAGAACCCACAGTCTCGGCGTGTCTCGTCGTTGACTAATCTATTTAGATGTGGGAAAGGGTTGAGGACTTTGGACGTCGTGACGATCGGGGATCGTGACGTCTATGGTCGGTTGACGTAGTGTTGGATATGGATCGTGATTTGGATATCCCGATAGGTGGAGAGTTTATTACTCTTACTTGGTTGTTGAGTGGAGCATGATGGGACTGAACTTCTTTTCGAGGTAAATCCCATATGGCT
The DNA here is from genome assembly GCA_032719365.1 of Prinsepia uniflora. Lineage (NCBI taxonomy): Eukaryota > Viridiplantae > Streptophyta > Magnoliopsida > Rosales > Rosaceae > Prinsepia > Prinsepia uniflora. Next base: position 16,009,316 of record CM064870.1, read on the forward strand.
TATTACTCCCCTGAGTAGTTGTCCGATGAGTAGTTGTCCGATGAGTAGTTTTCCGATAAGGTCGGATTTTGTCGGCCTAGATATGTTGATATTGGGATTGGCTTCCCCATGAAGTCAATCGATTGTATTGTGGTAATTGTTTAAACGGGTAACTAATAGGTTCGGTTTTGATGCGTCTCGGTAGAAGAGAACGAAATTTCGAGTTTTGGAATCAGATTTCTGGATGACAATTCAGGATTTGATTTTGGAACTTGAAAGAGGATTTCTAGATTTGGGTTTTGGAATCGGATTCTGGGTGACGATTCAGGATTTGATTCTAGAGCTTGACTGTGGAATTTCTTTTATGGATTTGGGTTCGGAATGGTTAGTCCAAATGCTAGCTTACGGAATAATGATTTCGGATTCGGATTTGGACATGATTATGGATATGATTTCTAGGTTTGGATTCGGGATTTCTTACGAAATTGCGGATTCAGATTCGGATTCGAGAATAGATGATGGGTTGGAGTTTCGATTTGTCTAATGCTGGATTGGGCAGATGGACTCCATGGTTGAAACGTGATTGCCTACAACCTAGGTCGTCGTGTTGACATCGTTGTTGTTGTAGTCTGATTGATGGGTAAATGTACGTACCTTGTACGTTGTTCAAGGTACGATACTAGGCAGACTTGTCGTGCCTGGTGACGGTATATAGGTGATACCGGTGGTACGTTGGAGAGCGTGTTGGTAGTCGGCTTGGTTCCGATACCATTGGATTAGTCGGGGTCGTGGACTGGACATTGGATACTGTGCATTGGGTCATAGTGGTTCTGATGAGTCTAGTTACACACAGGTCGAGTGAAATGCTTGTGGTTAGTGTAACCACGAGTGTGTGTCATATCAGTTTGCGACTGACGACTGTCAAGTGGTGACAGTTTGTCGGAGGTGTCAGCGTGGATCGTTGAGTGATTGGTAACTCCCAGTGGGAGTAGATGTCGGGATAGTTAGTGTTTGAGAAAGGAACCGTCGAGTTGCTGTGTCAACGAAAACGGTAGATTTAACCAGTAGTGTCAATTCAGAACGTATGACTACTGTCTTTCGACGTGGTCGAATGTAGACGATGTGACGTGAGCGTTAGTGGTATATCTAGTTGCAGACGAGTAAGGATTGTTCTGGTTAGTTGGTGTACTAATGTACACATGTTTTGCGGTCGATTCTACTTTCCACGAGGTGGTTGTGGAATCAAGATAGTTGAAGTTTCAAGTAGGAAACTAAATTAAGGAGGGAAGAACGGGTAGAATTAGGTCGGTTGGAATTTCGAGGACGAAATTAATTAAGGAGGGAAGGTTGTAACGACCCGTCCCGAATTCCTAGATTAGATTAGTGACTAATCACAATTAGTGAGCTAATCGGTGATTAGTTGGGCGAAATCGGACGAACGATGCGAAATGACCGTTTTGCCCTTGGTGGTGGCAAAACGTTGACTTTTCAATCGGGCGGTCAAATGGACTTTAACCGATGACCGTGACGTAGTTCGTGACGTCACGAGTTCATAGACAGGTGGCACGTTCAATTCCGACGTTCGAGGAAGAAGTTATGACGTTCGGAAGTTTAGGGGCATTTTGGTAATTTGGGTGAATAGGAGGTCAAAAGTTGACTTTTTGACCGGGCGGTCCGATGGCCGATGGCCGAAGACCGTTACGTAGATAAGGACGATACGAATCCATAGGCAGGCGGCACACTGAAATCGGACTTCAAACGGGAGAGTTATGGGTCACGGAAGTTTGATTTCACTATGCACGAACTTCGAGACGGGGACGTTTCGGGGAAATCTGATTGGGTGGATATTTTGGTGGGCCCCATGGATGAGTGACAAGTGTCACTCATCCCATTGCTTTGATCCCCCAAAATGTGGATCTAAATAATTAAATATTAATATTTTAATTATTTTATTATTAAACCTAACAACCATTAATCCTAACCATCCATTTCAATTCTAACTTTAAATCCACACCCTTCATCCCTCATTCTCTCATCTGATTTCATCCCCTTCATTCTTCTTCACACACACCCAAAACCTCATAACCCAAAATCCTCCATTTTCTTCATTTTCTTCAAAAACCAAAACACACAATCACACTTCACCATTCATCACTTGTATGAGCTGGGAATGACCGTGGGGGGAGTGTGAAGGGCTGAGGACGGAAAGGCTGGACGGTGGCCCACGGTGGAGGACACGGCGGAGGAGAACCCGTGAGGTAAGAAAATTTCAAAAATTCGAAATTGGGTTTTAATGGGTTTTACTCGATTCCATTAATTGGGTGAGGTTCCTAGGACTCCCAGGAGATGAATGGGATTGGTTTCGAGGCATTAGGCGGCCTGGAACAGCCGTGAACGGCGGGAGAAGTCACGGCCACCATGGCCAAGCTCGAAGGTATGGTTTTTGATGTTTTCCTTCCATTTTGATGTCATAGGACTGTAGGTTAGGATTAGAGGATGAAAATGGGACAAACGGGAAGCCTTTTGGTGGTCGGACGGCGGAGAACCGGCCGGGTCAAGCCGCGGGTCACGGCAACCCGGTTGCAGACATTCGGGTCGACCCGCGAGGAGGCAGGGATGACTGATGACGTCATCCTGATGACGTCATCATGTCAGGGATGACGTCATCATGTCAGATCTGACAATGTCAGACTGACATGTCAGACAGTGGGCCAATGGGAGCGTGACACGTGTCACTGTCAGGGGCTGTCAGTGATGACGGCATGCTGACGTCAGCGATGACGTCAGCAGGTACTGTAGCGGCGCGTGAAGCCCACGCGCAGCCACTTCAAGTGGCGCGTGAGGGCGCGTGGCAGGGAATCTGGGGAAGGTTCCAACATACGAAATCATCTATTCGATGTTTGGGACTGGTTTCGTGTCGATCGGACACCGTCTCGATATGTTTCGGGGCATCGGAAGGTTTAGGTTCGGTTTTAAAAATAGTTAAAAATACGGGAAAATTACGGGGCTTTGGTAGGAGGTTAATTAAGTAGTTAGTAACCTTCTATTACGATTTGGACAGGTTTGGGAGTCCCGGTGACGGTGATCGGCTCGGGGAGCCATATGGCACGCAAATCGAGGCGGCAGCTCGGACGGTCTGTGAGTGGACCTTGTTTTCTAAATTGGTGCATGCATAAATGTTTATTATATGTTTTATTACTTGTTTGATGATGCCATGGGTGCATTTGTATGTGGTTACGTATAAGCACGTATTTCGAGGTTTCGGCCTTATACGGTGCTTATACGGGTCTGTATTTCTTTATTGGTTTTAATGAAATGGCTTTGGATTTATAAAAGGATAAACTCGGGTATGAGACCCATTTGGTTTTGTCTCGGGCATATGACCCCAGATTTCGGGCACGGTGCCCAGCTGATGTCATATGTTCGGGCACGAGACCCAGTTATTTTACGGTTTATGATTTCGGGTCAGGGATCTTAGATAGATTTACAAGTTCATGACGGTTTATGGGAACCGGCATGAACTCTGGAAAGGTCATTGCGGTTCATGACGGTTTATGGGAACCGGCATGAACCTTTGTCAGGTCATTCTGGTTCTTGACGGTTTGTGGGGACCGGCATGAACCCTTGTTGGTTATTACGGTACATGACGGTTTAGGGGAACCGGCATGTTACCTCGGTTATGTTATTACGGTACATGACGGTTTATGGGAACCGGCATGTTACCTGATTATGGATATTATGGATCATGACGGTTCAGGGGAACCGGTCATGAATGTTTACGTTATGTATATATATGTTCATCTACCTTCCTTTACTTCCATTATCTCCTCCGGGGAGGGTCGTTGGCCTGGGTGGACCCCGGAGTAGTCACGGAGCACCGACTGAGTGGAGTCACCCCCCAGTTGGGTTCCTTACTCTCAGAAAGGCTATGGTTACTATTACCTCGGGTAGGGTCAGTGGTCTGCGGACATTGACCTTGACTTTGAGATGACTCGGATTGAGACCCGGGTAGCACGCGCGTAGCTTTGGATACCGTGACAGGATTGGTTGTGTGACTTATATATATGTATGTGATGTATACATGATATATGATATGTGGTGTGCACAGGTGTGCACAGGATTTGAGCAGTGGCTCGTGTACTTGGTTTCTTTATGGTTTGGCGCCGAGTCCCGTCTGAATTTGGGCAGTGGCCCGTATGGTCGTTTTCATTGTGGTCCTTTCGACCTTGGTTTATATCTGCTTTGGGCTTAGTCCCACATATGGTTTGTTTTGGATAAATGGTTTTCGAATGCATGCATGCTTTTTAGTGGAGGGTACAAATGTCTTCGTTAAAATGTTTTATAAACTTTTGTTTTGTCCACTCACAGTTTTTAATGTTTTGACTGCCCTTCAGGTTGACATCGGATGTGGACTGTAACAGAGACCGAGATATCACATGCTTCCTCCGGATCCTGGCGTACTCTGATAGCCCGGGAGGGCAAAGGTCGAAATTATCCCTTGTCTGACACTCCGTGTCAGACGAGAGCAGGGTCATCCCGCACTAATCCCGGGGGGATTGGGATGGGTCCTGTCATGCACAATTTGGAAATCAAAAGTCCACTCACGGTTTTAGGACGCGTCAATCGCGCCCCGTGCGCTCCTCAGTAGCTTCGGAAATGTCCTGACTTGTAAAAACGTACAAGGAGGGTTACAATCATCCCCAAATAACTCGTAGGATTTTTCCTAATTTTTTCGGATTTTTAGACGAAATTAACCTTAAGGACCTAAGCTTCCGAACTCCCGAAATATCCCGAACGACTCCCAATCGACTCGAACTCTAAAGATAAAATGTTAATTAGACTGGAAGGATCAAGTTCCATGTTGACCATGACCAGAGATGACATCACACGCGCCGTCACGCGCCGCCCAAAGTGGCTGCGCGTGAAGGCCACTCGCCCAGCTACAGTGTCGTCTCTCCTACCTGACTAGCCTGTTAAACGGGTCTGTTACCTGCGACTCAACCCGACCAGTTAACCCTCAATTCTCCATCAATTGCTCTCGTTCTCAATCCTATCATCTTCTCTAATCCATTAATCTTAGGTTTGTGCCATGAATTAACCTCGACTGTCCCTAAATCCGATCGTCGACCCGTGATCAACCAAACGGGTTGATCACCCAAACTCCATGGTTTCTAAACCAAACTCAAATTAACTTCACTAGTAGCTTAAGGGAACCTAGACGAACCAAAACATCTAATCAATTGACCCAATACTAACCTGGAAGTAGCCATCCTCAAGCTCGAAAATTCTCAGAACCAGGGGCCTCAGTTCTTGGCCAATTCTTGATTGATGCCCTTCAAAATCGATATGGTCGGTTTCCTATTGCTCCCATAAGACTAATACGGCCCTTGGTTTCGCTCAAATGGCCTCACAATTTGATCTTCGATTTTCCCTCCAACCTGGTTTTTCTCTGAAACTGGAACTTGAGTTCCTGAGCAAACCTTGATCAACCTCTTCAATTCTTGCACGGTTGTGTTCCAGTCACTCCCAGAAAACTCACTTCGTGTCTAGATTGGTCTCATAACCCGTAGAAATTGAACTCTGGATTTTTCCCCCCAAAAACCCGAAATGGTTCTTCACGGCTCTCTCATTCACTCCCAGCCTCTCTCAATCTCAACAGATAGCAAATGAGATCCTCACTCATCCCACACTCAGATTATCGATTGAAATGGGAGACAAACCGTGGGAAACCATCAACTGTCACTGTGAAGTTGTTACCCGCAACGGCAGCCATGGCCAATTTTAAACTCCAGCCCGTGCACTGAGCTCTGTTCAGTCACCCATGTGTGCTTCCCACTGCCTCAAATTCCATAAACAAGTCATCTGTTCATTCCACTAAAGCCATAAACAATTTGCACGCACAAAACACCATGGCATGGCCGTGCACTCTGTTTTTCACGGTGGTGCTACAGTAACCGCCGTGCAAATAACCAAAATGCCATCTAACTTCCGTGACCCGTAACTCGGTCATCTGATGTCCGTTTCACGCGTGCCGCCTGTCGTTGTACTCGGGGCTTCGAGACGAACCTAACGGTCTTCGAGTCATGTGAAAATCAATTGTCAAACAAAAAGTCAACTTTTCCCCCATATAACGTCCAAATTACGATAATGCCCCTGGGCTTCCGAACGTCATAACTTTCACCACGAACGTCAAAATTGGACGTGCCACCTGTCTATGAACTCGTGACGTCCCGAACTACGTCACGGTCATCGGTCAACGTCCGTTCGACCCTCCAATCAAAAAGTCAACAAATTGACCACACCAAACACAAGGGTAAAAACGTCATTTTATTCAATATTTTACAATATTACTTTTCCGAATTTCCGGGGCGTTACAGGTATGCCGTATTACACTCCGGATAGGCTAAATAATCTGAAACCTGTGTTTGGTACCAATCGTATTAATTAGTCACCGTATAAGTTAATACGGTTGAATATTTTTATACGGTCCAGACACGCTAAAATAATACGCTCGAAATTGTCCGTATTAAATAGTCAGATAACTAGTAATCTTGTAAAATATAATAATAATAATAATAATAATAATAATAAATAGTAATATAATAAAAATAAAATATTAATTTAGTAAATATTAATAATAAAAAGTAATAAAGTAATAAATTCTAATAATAATAAATTAATAATTAATGATATTTTAATAAATAATAATGTTAAAATTAAAAATAATTAATTAATAAAAATGTAATAAATAGTAATAATAATAATTATTAAAATAAATAATAATAAAAATAATGACATATATAATTAATATTTAAAATATAAATATTTTGTCAATTATTATAATATAATCCGGTCAATATAATATAGTCGGCATTCTAATCCGGAAAAGTATCAAACGGCTGACTAAATAATCAGTCTTCCAGTGGACAAATTAGTCTATCCGATTGAAATAGTCAGTACAGTACGGCATACCAAACGAGACCTAACAATCTCGTGTCTAACAAAGAAAACAGCTCTTTTCTATTTTAATTAAAATTGGCTTTATAAAATACTGAAATACAGTGACTGAATTAGTGAAATACAAAATGTTGCCTTTGAGACTTTGAGTAAGTTGAATGGGGGCCACTAGTTCAAAATTTTGGACTGAGAGCCTCTCAAACTTCGGCGCTAAGAAACAAAAAAAAATAATAATTAAAAAAAATCGTGCCTTCATCAACCTCCTCCTCTTCTGCCTTCGCCTCTTTCCTTTTTCTTGCTGAGTTTGTTTTGTTAAACCAGCCCGGAATTTTCGCTCCAAAACCAAAAACTTAAAAATTTTCCCATTTCTTCCCTCGCCGATCACCAAAAGTCAATTAGGGTTTCGCTTTCCATAATCAAACAATATTACATTTATTAATCCAACAATCCATCTCTCAGTTCTCATTTAGCGGGAAAGTTTTGAACCCAATCGTCGCCAACATTCCCAGAAAGGAAAAAATATATATATCAGCAAGAAATTAACATTTTTATTAAAATCAAGATCAAATAAATTTGAAAATTTCGCATGGTTAAGGTTCATTTGCCTGAAACGGTGGCACAGACAGAGAAGGAGAGAGAGATGGATGATGAAATGGAGGAGTTTGTTACAGATAATTACAGGGACGATGAAATCGACATGGATTACGAGTTTGATGCCCCCAAGTTTTATGATTTGAGTCGGCCTGAATACGACTGGGAGGCCTCAGACGCCGAAGATTGGTTTCGATTCGTCGGAAGTTGTCCGCCTTCCCGTAAGCATTGCTTTCTGTTTACTCTTTCGTTAAATATCGAGTTTGGATTATCTTCGATTTCTCAGTTATGTTATTGTTGTATTTGTTCGAATTTTTTTTTTTTTAATATTTTCTGAATCTCTGTTCTTGTAGTTCAGATTTTTTGTTCTTTCAAACCATGGGGATGCATTGAATTACAAAAGATTGTAATTTTTTTACAAAGTTTTTCCTCTTACTCTCTTTGTTTTTTTTTGTAATTATTTTTCAGCTTTTATCATTAAAATGTTGAATTGGCAAAAATCGATTAAATTGGAGGCTGTTAAATCCTCGGCTGAATCGAAAGATGTTGAAGGAATCATCAGAGACGGTGATTCAAATAATTCCATGGAAGCTCAGGTATCCGCTGCAGCAGTAGATGATAATAACAGAGGTAAATTTTAAGTTTACTAATTTCAATTTACCCTAAAAATCCAAGCTAACCATGGATGAAGTTGGTTGTTACTGTTCTCTCATAGGATCTGAATGTTCTAATGACACGGCCGAAGATACTCCAAAACCTAAACCAAAATCCCCAAACAAGTCACCTTCTCCATCCAGGAGTTCAACATTGATGAAACCCACAGCAAGTCAGTTGGCCAAGCAAAATAGCCTTCAACAAGCTCACTCCAACCGATCCTTGAGAAGGTGCTTATTATTTTATTTTATTTATTTTCGAGTTCTACAAGTCAAGTCTCAAGGTGACGTTTTCTTCGTGGATTGGGTTGACTGGTGTTATATATTTCAATTCCTTCCATTTTAACGCCAGGGCTGGGAAGATACTTGGGAAATTCGAAGAGAAATCGCGAAATTCTCCATCAAATGACAGTTTATGTACCAAGAGACAGAAGTTGGACACGGGATACGTACGCAAGGTGCACTTTGTTTGGTTTATATGCCATCTTTTGCCACAATTTGGTCCTCAAATTTTTATGAACATGATTGTCAAGAAATTTTAATAATCGGAGACCTATAGGTAATCAACCCTAATAATGAATTTGTGAACCAGGCTGCTGAGCTTAAGCACCAAAATCATTTGTTACACAAAGCACCCAAAAAGGTAAAATACATGCATACTACATTCTGTACTCATACGCCCATTATCACCAAGATTTTGAATTCGCAACCATAAACAGAAATTCTTGTTTTCATTTCAAATAAGAAAAAATAGCCTTTGGTTGTGTCATACAGGTTGGAGCTGATAATATTGCAAGACCTAAAGTAACTGTTCCTAAAGAACCAATGTTGGAGACAGCAAATCGGGCACAAAGACGTAGGTACATTCATTTCTGTCTTGATTCTGGTAAAATATTTCGGTTTCATTCAAGTACAAAAATCTACCTAATGAGCTCATGATCCTACTTATTGACTGATTTTCAGGTATAAAGTTAATGCCAAGCCAGGAGAACAAGCGAAAGTAAGTTTTCTCTAGTACTTTTAATTCCTTTGAGCAGAAAATTTTGTACTTTGAACTTTAGAAGACAACAATGTGATTTTTTTACAGCTTTATGATCTTTCGTTTCTTTGTTGGGTTTCTGCAGATTCGCAAGGCTCCGCCATCCCCTACCTCTAGCAAGAGCACCGCGCCTGCAGCAGAGTTTCAGGAGTTTCGCCTCAGGACATCGCCGAGAGCCGTGCAGGAGACTCTAAATACTGTAAGCCTCAATACCTAGCCATATTTTTCTGATGTGAACTTAGTTGATTTCCATTGTCATGACGAAATGTTCTTCAAATGGCAGGTGACAAATAGACCTAATTCTGGAAATTTATCGCAAAGTGAAACTTCAGAGATTAAAGGGTAACTAATTTTTAACCGAATAATCAAATCCAGATGAGAATTTTTGGGATATCTAATGTTGGTTTTGCTCTTCCGCACAGTCCAAAGTTTGGGTATGCCTCAAAGCAAGAAAGAAGCGAAATGATTTATAAATGCGTAGCTTGCTCTTTTAAAAACAAGGTAACCTAATTTTTTCCAAGTGTGTTTGTCTACTTTCAAAGAAAAGGTAACTTAAATGCCATGATGCATGAACTTTGTCCCCAGGAATCAAAGTTTTCAGTTGACAAGAGGTTTCTGAAGGAGCCACCAACAGATTTATTTAATAAGGTTCGTAAGATTTGATCCGTTTAATATCTTATCTAAATGTTGTGTACTAAAATTTATATATTGTAATCACCAGCTCTCCCTTGCGTCAGAAGCAAAACATCAGTCCAAAAGCACCTTTGCCTTCTAAGGATGGTTGCTTCCAGTACTTAGATTACTAAGGAGAATTTCGTCAACATGAGGTATCATATTGAGCCAGCTTCTTACACTATCTTTACATTTAAATTATGTAATCGTGTTTTCTAGCGGAACTTGAGATTGCCGAATTTTTCCAAAGAAAAATCAACGGTTCGGCATAGGAGCTCAGCAAAAAAAGCCACTACCACATGGTAAATCTAGCTGCTTGGATGACCCTAAGTTGGTTATTGTAATTTGTATATTGTGCTTGGTTTGGAGATATGAAAAGAGTTGGAAAAAAAATGAATATGTGGATTGCAATTTGCAATGCACATCTTTGAATCTTGCCCATGTCGATACCTTCATAAATTTTGATTAATGATATTTGCTTTAATCAGGGGAAAAATAATAAAATATTGCATTTCATCAACATTTTTTAACCCTAATTTTATACTTTTGATTGTCTAAACCCAAATTTTCGGACCGCCTGATTCAAATCTTCACATTTAAGATAATTCTGCCGCTAAAACCAAGAATGTTGCCTGACGTTGAAAATCACCAATATCTTCTGTAATCAATGGGAAGGTGAGGACTCATTGGCATTGTCGTGAGGTTTCAATCGCATTAAATTGATGTCTTTCCAACTCATAAGTCAGAATGAATGCCTCTGAATCTATCATAAATTCTCGTGAATCCGTTTTAGTTTTAACCAAACCCTTGTGGACACTTCGATGACAGTGAAACCAAACCAACAAACGCATTTACCACTACAACACAACCTAAAAATGAGAGCAGGGTTACCTTTTCATCTCTTTTCCCCAGTTCGATATTAACCAAAATATGTCACAACAAAACCGACCCAGCTTTTTCATTTTCGAATTTGATTATACATGGTTTCCAAAAGAAAACTACTGCCACTTCCAAAAGGTGTCAATAACATAAGAACCTAAACTAGGATTTTTCTTCCCGCTTGCAAAACACGCAGACAAGGGAAGCTTCAACGCGTGTTCTTGGATATAACTTCGCCAAACCGAACAAACCACTGACCATCAGATGAATTGCTCTCTTGTTGAACTGGCTTTTGCTGTTGCTGCAATTTTGGTTGCTCTTGTTCTCCCTTGTCGACTGCAAACTTCGTGTAGTCAATGCCCTTCGGAACAAGACTCTGTTTCGAGGGGGCAGCAGGAAGGAGGGAGACCAAAACCCTGGAAATTTCATGCATTGTTGGCCTTTCAGTAGGGTTTCGCTTTAGGCACAGCAGAGCTAGTTGGAACGTCTTCCTGACATGAGACGAGTCCACGCAAGTAACAGAAACCTCGGGGTCTACAGTCTCCATAACTGTATTCGTGTCGGCCTTGGACAAAATCTACAAGGGTACAGTTAGTTCAGTAACAATGTTGCATAAACAGAAAAAACATCGAGCATGAAGCTTACCAATTGATGCAAGTTGGATTCCTTTTCCACGGCCTTTTTACCAGTGAGCAGCTCAAGAAGCAAAACCCCAAAGCTATAAACATCAGATTTTTCAGTTAGGTGGGAAGTACGAGCATACTCTGGATCAATGTAGCCAATTGTCCCAAGAACATAGGTTGATGCATGGGTTTTCGACGCTGGGATGCTTTTCGCAACTCCAAAATCAGAGAGATGAGCCACAAAATTCTCATCCAGCAAGATGTTTGAGGATTTCACATCCCTGTGAATAATGCGAGGGTTGCAATCATGGTGAAGATAAGCAAGTCCTTGTGCAGCTCCAACTGCTATTTTCAACCTTGTTTCCCAATCAAGTTTAACCTTCTTTGATGGCCCTATCATTAAAACCACAACCAACGTCAGTAATTAAGATATTTAACCTCAACAAATAAGTAGAATGTTGAAAACGTAGGAGATCTAACCATGAAGCAAATCCCACAAAGATCCATTCTCCATGTAGTCATAGAAGAGGAGATTTCCTTGGGGAGACAGTGAATATCCATGCAGGCTAACAAGATTTCTATGCTTGATACTCCCTACAGTTTCAAGTTCAGTCTCAAACTCTCGAATGTCGTGTGGATACCGATTGTAGAGTCGCTTAATTGCCATTGGTCGGGAATTCTTTAGTACACACTTGTACACTGTGCTAGAAGCACCATATCCTATAATATACTTCTCATTAAGATTCTCAGTAATCCTCATTATATCATCAAAGGTGTGGATGGCCATATCCATGTGAAGTATAACAAGCTTCGGAGGACCTAAAAAGTAAATTAAGGTTCATTAGGTATGAGGAAAAATCATAAACATAAAGCAAGGTTGACTTAAAAATGAGGTAACCATACCTTGCGCATTCTTGCTAGAACCAATCATATGCTGCTTTGGTTGGTTGGATTTGTAAACAGCAACTACTACCATGGCTAATAATGTGATGAAGCCTAATGCCATACAACCAACTGCAGTCCTCGAGAATACAGCTGAAAGTAAAAGGCAGAAGGATTGTTTGTTAAATTTGGACATAGTCTAGAAGATGCCGAAACAGATAAGATTCCATTAGTGTGGAATAATATTTAAACGGTCAAACTTTTACCCCTCGGTTTAGCAGCAGATCTGCATATTGATCCCAACCAGTTCCCACACAGCAATGGGTTTCCGATGAAGCTGAAACACAAAAAATGAATCACTGCAAACAAAATTATAAAAAAAAGTTAACTTTGTATTTCCTCACAAACCTGTCAGGTAAAAACCGTGAAAAGTTCCTCATAGGTGGTACAACACCAGATAGATTGTTGTATGAGAAATTCCTGAAAGAGAGTTTAAAAAAAATAAGGTTTTGGAAATACAAGATGAACATGGAAGGAAATCAAGAAAGAGAACTCACAGAGTGGAAAGACTGAAACAGTTGGTTAGCTGATCGGGTATCTCCCCATGCAAGTTGTTTTTATTAAGTATCCTACCATAAAATTCCAACAAAAATGAAAATTAACATGAAATTCTGAGATAGAAAAACTCAGAAATTAAGTGAAGAGGTGGGTAGTGAGCTTACAATGACGCAAGGTTCTGCAACTGACCCAATTCTGAAGGAAGGCTCCCGGAGAGATTGTTGAATGACATATCACTGTCAAACATTCAAATTAGAATCACATAAATCTCACCCATAAACTTTATAGAACATAATAATCCAAATAAAACCTTACATTATTTGAACACTCCTAAGGTTTCCAAATTCAGCAGGCAAAGAACCATCAAGATGATTGCGACTCAAATTCCTGAAAGTAATACATGTACCAAGAGTCGGGTTACAAACAATGATCAATGAATCTATATACCAAACACCTAGAAAAGTAGACTTACAAGGTCAGAAGGTGCTCAAGATCTCCCACAGAAGCGGGAACCGGGCCCGAAAAATTATTGCTAGACAGATCTCTGAAAAAAAAATGGCAATACAATGTCACCAAAATCGGAATTTAAAGATTGAGGGAAAGAAAGTGACACCACGGAACTCACAATGTATCAAGATTGGTGATGCGTCCCAACTCAATAGCTATTCTATCGCTAAAATAGTTTGCTGACAAATTCCTGAAGATACATCAAAACAATTCTATCAGTTTACAAACAAAATCAATAAAACCGCAACTGATAAAAAGAATCACAACAGTTTGGCTCACAGATAAGTCAGGCTCTGCAGATTTCGGAACGACAGAGGGATTGAACCAGTCAACCGATTTCCGTGTACATTGCTTAAATAAAACCACCAACCAATCAGATATTTTAATCAAAATGCATAACATTATAGATTCTCTACTAAACCCAAATGCTAGTTAAGAGCCAGATATCATACAATTGATTCAAGGCAGTGCAGGAACTGATATCATGTGGAATGGGACCTTCCAGATCATTGTTGGCAAAATTCCTGACCAGTAACATGTTAGCAAATAACCATAAAACTACAAGTACAACAAACAGGAAATTTGGCGCGTGAAGTACTCACAACTCAAACAGCTGTTTTAATTTCCCAAGCTCAGCAGGAATTTGGCCAACCAGTTTGTTGTCATTCAGTTGCCTGCAGAGACAATTTCATTAGCCAAGGCGCACATAGAATCAAACATTGCATCTATTTGATTGTAAATATGAGGTATCTCACAACTCACAAGTAACTCAGTCTTGACATGTTTCCAAGCTCGGGAGGAATTCGCCCGGTCAACTTGTTGCCATGAAGGTAACTATGACAATGAACAAATGTGATTAGACGCAATACTAAAGAATCAAGAAGAGTATTCTCTCTCTAGGACAGAAGTGCTTACAGTTTCCCAGTGTAGGATAAGTTGCCGAGTATTGGTGGGATTGGCCCTACCAGTTCATTCTCACTCAAATCCCTAGGAGACAGAAGGAAAATTAAAAATACTTGAACTCTCAAACAAGCAAACAGCTAGACAAAATTATAATGAATGAGAATCGTAGACAATTAAAAAGGTTCACTTACAGAACGGCTAGGGCCTGCATAAGACCAATCACCTCAGGGATCTTTCCTGTCAGTCTGTTCCCCTGAAGCGACCTAACAAAACCCACCACAACCATTTTCTTAAGCTGAAGACCACAATAACAATAACTTCCAAAAGCAATCAAACTTACAGCGTAGCAACTTGCAAAAATCCAATGTTAAACGGGATTTCACCAGTGATCTGATTGTACGATATATCTCTAGAAATTTCAATCATCATAAAAATTAGAATTTCAAGTCACGTACAAAAGCTTCGGTTTTTTCAATCAAGAGGCGGGGAACTTAAAACTAGGTAAACAAAACATACAGGATCTCAAAGCTTGTACAATTCCCAATGTTGTCTGGGATAGTTCCGGTCAGATTATTCCCTCTAACATCACTGTTGGGCAACACAGGAAAAAATGAATTAGAAAAGGAAAAGAATAGAAGAGCGATGACACCAAGAATAGTTAAATTTAGCATGTACGGATACTTACAAGTACCACAAGCCCGTTAATTGACAAATATCAGGTGATAATGATCCCGTCAAAGAGTTTCCACGCAATCCACTGTAAAGTCAATTTCAACTAAATGTGTCAGAAAAACCAGGTAACTTTTGTATCACATGTATTTCTATAAAATTATTATACAATGCGCACAACAAATAACATATCAATTCATAGTACTAGATTAAAAGTAGATTTATGACTTTGGAAGCATGATAAATTGCATAATTGTTAATTTGTATCGAACAAGAGTTGTTGCACTTACAGGTATTGTAGTACTTCATTCCAATATATTAGCCTTGGAATCTCACCAGTGAGCTGATTTCGAGCAAGGTCACTTCAAATATCAACCCATCATACAAGAAAAGGCAAAAATACCAGTAAAAATAAGTTACTAAAAACAGTGAGACTATACACCGATCAAGCTTTAAACTGTTCATGCTTAACCAATAGAGAAAAGAACTTACAGAGTCTTCAGATTAGGAATCTGAGTAAGGGTTGTAGGAATGGGACCAGTCAACTGATTGTTCTTCAAATTTCTGCATAAATTGAAACATCAAATATTTAGGAAATTTGGTAAATCCAGATGAAAAGGTTACTAGCATTCCATTGTTAAACACTTACAAAAGCTCCAGCTTCTTAAGCTTGGAAACGGAGAAAGGTACGTCTCCATACAAAAAATTATCAGATAAATCCCTGTATCATAACAAACCATTAGCAAGCAAAACCCAAATGGTAAAAAAAAAAAAAAACCATCACAAGATTTGAGCAAAGAAGAGGTTAACATGAAGGAGAAGTATTACAGGTGTATGAGAGAAGCACAGTTCCCAATCTCATCCGGAATTTGACCAGTTAGCTTATTCCCTTGCAGGTCTCTATCATTTTAAATAGACAGAAACAGTGAATCAGAGGCACTTGAAGTCTTGAACACAATTATAATTACAATAAAAACATGTACTACTGAAAAGAAATGAAAGTTACATATACTGTAGGTTCCCCAAATCTCCAATGGCCGGTGAAATTTCACCACCAAGATTCAGACTTGACAGATTCCTTTAAATATCAAGCACAGAAATACAAATGTTAGAAAACCCATTAACAGAATTTGCTTTTTTAAGAAAATTCACTAACAAAAGCCAATAAGAAAACACGTAGAGATAAAAAGGGTTATAATGAAGACAAGGAACAAGATTACAGAGAGAGAACCCACAAGGAAGCCACAGAGAGTGTGAAATTGTAACAGAAAACTCCACGCCATGAACAGAAATCTTCATCATGGGCATCGTTCCAGTCCAGCAGAACGTTGGCTACATTACTAAACGAGGCCTTAATTGACATCAACGCCCTTCCTGTGAATCCCCATTTTAATATTCCAGGAATTAGATAAGCCATTAAATAATACCCAGATATGGAATGTAAAAATAAAAAAAAATATTTTCCAGTAAAATATAATACTTAGAACCACTAAAATATCCCGTTGGTCCGAGAATCACTTCTTCAAGATGGGGCTAGGCGTTTGGCTGCTGGGAAAATGTGGGAACAAGAGAGTAAAAAGATTTAAACATCGCAACGACTAAAGGAGGAAGCCTTTTTCCATTGTGTTCTCGGCAGCCAAACGAAAAGCCAGGGAAGGGTGAGTCTGGGGACGAAAGCTACAAACTTTCAGCAAAAATGCAAGGAGGAAGTTTCAAAGAATGGAAACCGGAAAACTAAAGAGAAGACAAACCATCGTCAGTGAGCGGGGAACCAAAAGGGAAGAGAAGCAAAAGCAGAGCAAGGCCGAAGAAGAAGACCAGTTCCTTCTTCCTTCTCCGTTTCAAAAGTACACTGTCCCCCATTTCACAGAGCTTGAAATGCCACAATACCCAAAAACGAGAGAGAGGTTGAACGAAATGAGGAAGAAGAAAAAACAAGGGAGTGAAAAATGCACAAACAGAAGAGGAAGGTGAGCTAAGCGCTCCGTCGTTGAGTCTCACACATAATACCACTAACAGAAAGAAAGAGAGAGAAACATAGCAGACGTTTGGCGTGAAGTGTAAGGCAGTCTGAAGCGAGTGTTATGAAGAGAGAGAGACTGAAAGAGAGGAGGAGGAATTGAATTCTTCAGTATCTGTGTGGCTCACTCTGCCTGTTTTGATGGGGGTTGTAAACGGCGGTGAAGCGACGTTAGTGATGAGACCTTCTCTCAGAGACTCAGACTGTAAAAGAAATGACTGGCACCAAACGGCAGCGGCCGTCATTCGTACCGTAGCCTTTTACAAAGCCCATGCATCTTTCGACACCTATTTTCTATTTTACTGTATATATTTATTGCACGTTTTCATATAAAATACCCATCTCCGATCAATTTAAAAAAATATACACCATTATCAATCAACAAATGCCTTTTTTATATGGTAGATTTTGGGGTAATTTTTATTTCTTACAAAAATAAATAAGCAAACATTTTCAAAGCGTTTGAAAAACAACAAATATTATTATCAATTCAAATTCAATATTAAGGGTAGAGAAAGACTGATTTGCCCATTATATTCATACTCGCTTTTCCTAGTCTCTGCAAAAGCCCGCGTGAAGGCGAGAACGAGTCATGAATAAGGTATGGTCTGGTTCGGTTTTGGTCATTCTGGTTTGGTCGAAGACGAAAGTGAGAGAGTTTTATTGCCACTCTCGTGTCTTGTATGCTTCCAAGGAATTTTGTCATTTTGTCTTTCTCATATGTCTTGGTTTTTAATTTAATTTTTGGTCAAAATTATGTAGATTTATAGCATCAAATCAATTGGCATTTGGCAGCGTTGATGTGATTTTCTCTTTAAGTTCCCAGATGACAAAGGAAAAATCGTTTTTGGTTTTGTGGCTTCTTTCCTTTTCCTCCTTTTTGTGCAGCAATTCTAGCGTCGAAACATGGACGACCAGCTTTCCAAGAATTCTCAAAAAATGTGTCGTCCTATATGTTCTGGCTCTACCCACTGCAATTTGACTCATCTGACCTTGACCTATAATGTTGACATATATATAGCTACACAAAAGGTTTTGAACAAAATTAAAAAATCCTTTTGGGGGCCAATTCGATTCCCCGATTACCGATAAAGATTTTCAATAAAATTATCATTCATATGAAATACAAAATTTGATGGGTATTTCACTATTTTGCTTTGAAAATTCCGACAACTTTTAAATGAGATCCCAATGCTAATTTAGTGTCCATCTTTCTCTCAAAATTCGGATCCTAATTCAAAAACCTCTCATTTCTTACTAACACCGTAATAATTATCAAAATATTAGCCATAGGTAAATTTTAGTATTCCAAACTATTTGAATCAGAAGAATTATCAAAACAAAATAAAACCGATTAAGACTTCTAAAGCTAAATACAATGTTAGTTAGGAGTTGGGGACTTTCTTGTCCTGTCAATTCTCATTCAAATAAACTACTAACAATTGTTACACCTGAAAATCTGAAATATTTTTTTCCCATATTAGAGAGATCTTAGGTTAGACAATACCTTTATGGACTATCCATTGGTTGGTCTTTAATAATATGATTGTTTATTAAAACCCCACTAATCATATTTTTTTAAAAAAGTTTTTTAGTCCTCAACCATCAAAATAATTAGTGAAACAATAAAATTGATCATTTTTCTTCAAAAATATTTATAAACTTCAAATTTGAATTTTTTTTATTATAAGATTATATTAAAGATTATGAAAACATTACTCCTATTTTTCACTTGTTCATTTTAAGGAGTAATTTGAGTATCTAATCTAATTTAAAATAAGACAATTAAGAGTAAAAATTCTTTAAAAAAATACATGTAAACTTCAAATTTTTTTAAAAAACCATTAACATCTAATATTAAATAATTTAGTTAATTACTTATTATTTAGAGTTTAATTCTTGAATTTTATGCCCAAAATCCAATGATTAAAACCTAAACCCGTCGTACGTTTTTGCACCACTACCTCACCTCCTCCCAAAAACTTTATATACCATATCATTGAACTCAAACAATACAAACTTCATTATTGATTTAATAGAAAAAAAATTCAATTATAATTATATAATACATATATAATACTTATTATATATATAACATAAAAAAGTGTCCAAAAAGCCAAATATTAAAGAGCACAAGAGATAAAGAGAGTTAAAGAAAACAAAATTATTTTTAATTATTTAAATGATATCTAAATAAAAATAAATTGATAGAAATATTTTAAATAAAAATAAAAATTATCAATAATGAACTAATAATTTACTCTACTTTTATTTAGAAATTATTTCAAAATAAATGAAGTTACAATCATGAAGATGAGGATGATAATTAAGATTATAATGAATGGCGCATGAACAACATCTTTATTAATTAATGAGATATAAGATTTTATCTGTATTTTTATTAATTGATGACACGTATTTATTTACGGCAATAAATATTAAAATTAAAGCACACAAAATGAGTGTTAACTTCTCCGCAACACTCAGGACGCAACAGCTGCAGCTACAGCTTTAGCAGCTTAAGCAGGAAATAGCAATGCCATTCGCCATAAAAACCAACAAACAAACAAACAGGCCTCCTTCGTAAAAAGCTGCCATGCTATCGCTGTTGCTATTTTCTCCCATTCTAAATATATTTTTAATTAATTACTACTTTATTATTGTTCTTCATCGATCTCTGCATGCTTTTAATCGGTTTTATGGGATCAGAACCTGCGCATATTTTTTACTGTTGATTTCGACAAGTATGCGTTCCTGCAATTGTCGGCTGGTCCATCGCCTCTACACTTTATTAAATAAAAAGATAATACAACATTAACAAAATTGTTCTCAATGGAAATAAAAACACACCTCAATTACAGACACAAAGTTGAAACAAACCCAACAAAGAAAATCACATAAGATCACAAAACCCTATTTAAAAGTTAATGTTTCATTTTAGAGTTTCCAACACATTTATGTTTGAAGTCCTAATAATCAAAATATTTAAACGCGACCTAACCATATTACAAATAGAAAGAAATACAGTATCTGGAGACCTTGGGGGTGTCCAAATACACGATGGTTACATTCCAGTCAAATCCGATAAACAGAGGCAACAAGAGCAAGTTTACAAGCAATAGACCTGGAAGACTTACCACCCCACCAGCTTGCAAGTCAGGGGATAAGATAGTTTCTAGAAGGAAACTGCCATGAAATCACACATCGAAGCAAAACACGATCTCACACATAAGCAGAGAACTGACACTCAAAGAATAAATGAGAATGAAATTCAGCAGCAAGATTGCAAAGAAAACACATACCATTACCATGTGCAGTCAAGTGCCTCAATCTATTCAACGTAGACAACCTGCACTGAATAGCAAGTCACAACATAAAGCTCGCCCTAGTAATATGACCAGAAAACCACACCAAACGATGTCAAGAGACACTAGGATCCGAAGGAGACAAACTATTCCACAAGGACGAAGTAGAAAATCTCCCAGAATGATTAGCAACCTAGTAATAAGAATCAGGAACATAAGCATTAGGGCACATCTTCCCAGCGGCAGCACTAATCAAACTAATCACCAGAGAAATAGGAGAATGCCTACACCAGCTCGAGCCATTGATTAAAGAACTGGCCCTAGCATGAGTCGCCACCCTAGAATCTTCCACCATCTCATTACCCACCAAAACTTCTAACGGGCCCACATCTAGCCAATAATCACACCAGAGGAACACATCAACCCCATTCCCAATCACCGCCTTAATGAAAGGCCTAATAAGAGGTCTTACCTTAAGCAACTTCCTCCAATTCCAAGAACACTGAATAGGAGGGGTAAGACACCAAAAACACTTTCCACGAATAAAATAAGACTTGACCCACCTACACCAAAGACTGGTCTTCTCAACATCAAATAAAGACCATATATGACGAGCCATAAGAACCACATTCCACAAGTGAAGGCGCGGCAACCCCAAACCACCATCCTCCTTCGACTTGCAAATTTGGTTCCACGCAACTTTAGCATAGTACTTCCCACAAACATTACCAGACCACAAGAATCTTCGGCACTTAAGCTCCAGGTCTCGAAAAATTTTCTTCGGGAGGTAGAGATGAGAGGACCAAAAAACCTGTATACTGGCCAACACAGACTTAATTAACTGCAACCTACAGCGAAAGAAAGCTTACGGTGCTCCCAACTACTAATCCAGTCTTCCATACGCTTCAAAAGAGGACGAAAAACATAGAACCTAAGTTTGGAAGAAATCAGAGGGATGCCTAAATAACGGATAGGTAGAGACCCTTCACCAAACCCAAAAATCCTCATAACCTAACCCAGAAGATGATGAGACCCCTCTACCACAAAGACATTACTCTTGGTCAGATTAGGGACCAACCCCGAGGCACTGGAAAACACCGCTAAGGTATCATTAATAACTTTAGTAGAATACCTATCACCATGACAAAAAACCAATAAATCATCTGCAAAAGCCAAATGAGTGAGGCCCACTTTGCCATACCTCCAGTGATACCTGAACCGAGGGCATAAAGCAATCCTAGCCTTCAACATCCGAGATAGGATTACCATAGTAATGATAAAGAGATACGGCGAAAGAGGGTCCCCTTACCATAAACCCCGCTTTCCGGAAAAAATCCCACCAATTCCCCATTTACAGCAACCGAAAATCTAGGTGTGGACATGCATTTTTCCACCCAAGCAATTAGTTTAGGGTGGAAATTAAATGTTCTCATATCCTGTAGGAGTAACCCCTGGTTTAGAGAATCATACGCTTTCAAAATGTCAACCTTGGCCTGACACGACCCACCCCCAATCCCCCGGGATTAAGGAGGGCTAAGTCATGTTCCCGTCTAACCTACATGTGACACGAAGGCTAAACCGACCTCCATCCTCCATGTAACACGTAAGTCGGACAAGGGATTTCCAAAATGAACCGTCCAAGAGTACCAGATTTCCCAGAGTGCGCAGAATCTACTATGGACCGCGTGTGTGATTTTTCCGTCTCTCTCTACCAACAGCCCGCACCGCAACAACCTGGAGGGTATCGAAAACACAAAAGACTGTGAGTGGACAAAATAAAGGATAAGTTTAGAAAACAGTTTATATGATAAGTACATTTATACCCTCCATTTAAAACCCAATGCATGCATATCAAAATCCATGTCGTAAAACCATTCTATATTCAAGTTATTCAAACCGTTTATGGATACCGAACTCATTGCTTTTTCTCAAATCCTGGGCCCCAGCCTAAAACCATCAAAATCCGTTTCATCCGGGTCATAGCCCAAAACAGCGAAAAATCATTATTGAAAACCATCATTATCATCGAAATGCAAAACACATTAAAAGCCATTTGAAATCCTTTGTAATCCATCGAACCTGCTTGATCTATCCGAGTCTTTAAACTCTCAAGTCTTTAAACTCAATCCAGGCCTTAATATAATCCGAGTCTTTAAACTCCCGAGTCATTAAACTCAATAGGCCTATGGGGGAAATCACAATATCCGAGTCTTTAAACTCCCGAGTCTTTAAACTCAATCCGGGTCTTTAAACCCAATCTGGGCCCTCCCCCGTCATAATCATATCTGGGTCTTTAAACCCAATAACCAGATCCAACAAATCCAATCCAAAAATCATTTAAAACCATTTCCAGATCCATGTCCAAATCTGAATTCGAAATCACCATTTCGAATTCCCAGCCGAATCTGAAATCATCATCCCGAATCCAAATCCAGAATCATATCCACAATCCATTTCCAAATCCGAATCTAAAACCATCATTCCGTAAGCCGGCATCCGGAATAACCATTCCGTAAGCCGGTATCCGGAATAACCATTCCGGAACCAAATCCAAAAATCCACTTTCAAGTTCCAAAATCGAATCCCCAATCGTCATCCTGAAATTCGATTCCAAAATCCGAAATCACGTTTATCGAAACTACTTTTATGAACTGGGCCTCAAGCCCGAAATCACTTTTCCGAAATCACTTTTCTGAAATCCATTAGAAATCATTGAAATCGAATCAAAATTCAAATCCCGAAATCAAATCATCAAAGCCATCATCAAACCATAGCAGAAAACCGTATCTCGTAAAACCCGCACTTTCGTAAATATCTCGAAATACGTGCAAAACTGTAAATCATCAAGTTCATAATCATAATCATAGAAATCACGTATAAAAAGCATATAAAACATTTATGCATGTATCATAAGTTCGAAAGCAAAGTTCACTCACAGACCATTAGCGATGCCACCTCGATACGCGTGCAATTACGCTTTCCCGGCCAATCCACTATCACCTGTTTTCCTGAACCTGTCCAAATCTCATATTAAGGTTACTAACTACTTCATTATGATTTTACTAAAGCCCCATAATTTTCTCGAATTTTTAACTATTTTTAAACGAGTCCTAAAATATTCGGACCTCCCGAAACATATCTAGACGATGTCTGATTGACTCGAAACCAGTGTCAAAATGTTCGTTACAACGATTACATCATTTCACATGTTGACAACTTCCCCAGACTAGGCTCCACGCGCCCTCATGCGCCGTCCAAAGGGGCTGCATGACAAGACCCGCCCCGATCCCACAGGGACCACAAGGGGACGTGCCCTGCTCCCGTCTGACACCCAATAATTCATACCAATTTTAACCTCAAAACATCAAATGCATAAATAACCAAATTAAAGTCATACATCAAGTCCGAATTAAACGAATGTCAGACAAGGGATGAAATCCAAAATTACAAGTTGTGAGCACGACACTATAGTAAACCTGCGGGTACACCACCCAACAGGGGTTCAGGTACGCAGAAGTAGATCTATGCCTCGGCCTCAGGTTCCTCCTCTACCTCAATATCACGACCTGGAGGGGGTTACCAAAAACATTAAGGGTGAGTGGGCCGAAACTCAAGTTTATAAAATCATTTGATAAGTAAAACATATAATTTACCCCTTCCGTTTTCCAAACATGCATGCATCATCATTTAAAATCATAAATCATATAACATGAATCATAAGGCATGTAATAAAACCATAACCATAAATTTTAGTTGCTGCACTATACACTCCAATCCGACATCCCTGATGTCTGACGTCCCTGACGTCAATAAGGTCACAATCACAAGGCTACGCGTGCCACTCGGGTCTCAATTTCCGAGTTCAAACCCCGAACCCTGTTCGGTTACAGCATCCCCGATGCTTAGCGTCGTAGACGCTGGACGTTCTAGACGTCCGTGACCTCTCCGGGGTACCTCATCCGGAGGAGACAATATAATATGGAAGGATCTATACAGTGCAGTACCAAATACATTTTATTGATCTCCACATGCAAACATATATGTATACATAGGTAAAATCCGAACCGATCGTTACGTTTCATTAAACGGGTCTCATGCCCAAATACCGTGAAACGTGCCATAACCGAAATCTCAATATCATCAAACCATTTATAGATTCCAGCATGTGAACATATAAGTAAATCAGAAAACATTTAAGCATGCAAGGGTTTAATGAAAACGGCCCCACTCACAGTACGATCCCGCGGTGAACCTGCGCGTACGAACTTGTACCGGGATTATCTTACAATTCCTGTCAGTCCAAATCACATGTAAGGGTCACTACAAGTCTTAAACGTTTAACCACAAAGTCCGAAATAGAAACCGGCCCGGGTAGCCGTACAACACGTTTCCCGAGGTAACCGGCCCTAAACCGACCCATCAAAGCTTATCTCAGATCAACATGGTTAATTCACCAAAAATGTTCAGAATGATGAGAGGAACAAAAGTCATGTTGATCGTGATCGGAGATAAGGTCCAACGCGCCCTCACGCGCCGCCCAAAGTGGCTGCGCGTGAAAGTCACGCGCCTGACACTGTAGCTACAGTGTCACCTCCTTCACCCGTTTATCTGTAATACGGGCCTGCCACCCGCGGCTTGACCCAGTTGAATACCCACCAATTCTTACTCGATTTCAATCCAATTTGATCCTAACATGTTCATTAACTATCCAATTTAGGTTCTGTGACAAAAATCAACCTCGACACATCCCCAAACGACCCATCGACCCGTGATCAACCAATTGGGTCAATCACCAGAACTTCCTGGTTTCAAACCCATTGTCCAATTAACTTCACATGAAGCATAATAGGATCAAAACGAACCAAAATGAACAATCAATTGTGTCTGAAAGTACCTGAAGGTCGTCGTCCCAAGCTCTGCAACTTCCCTGAAAACAGCAGCCTCCGTCCAAGCTCAACCGTGGCTGTTAGCCTTCAATTTCGATGTGGTTGAGTTCCAAACACTCCCAGAAGACTAAACCAGGCCTTGGTTTGGTCCAACACTCACCAGAAATTAAAACCCGATTTTCCCTCCAATTTTGCCCGAAATGGTTTCTCTGGTTTTCCTAACCCGTTCTCAGTTATTTCTGCATCAGAGTGATGCTCACTTATGTCCTAATCAGTTTTAAACAAATTCAAGCCGTCCCAGAGGCTCGTGGGTGTCCAATTTGTCCACTGAAATTTGTCCCCCGAAAGCTTCGAATTTCAATTAACAATTGATCGTGCAGGTTTGGACGGTTCAGGCCACGTTCAAAAGCAAAAGACAGCCCAGACTTTCCAGCACATATTGGCATAATCAATTGTGCACTGGACCACCGCACATGGTGGTGCCGTCCATGGTTCCCCCGCGGTTGCTACAGTTACCAGGGCAAAAGACCAAAATGCCCCTGGTTCAATAATTACCAAAATGCCCCTCATTTCCTAGACCCGTAACTCAGCCATACGAAGTTCGATTTCGGCGTGCCGCCTGTCTACGGACTCAGGACGTCGAGACCTACCTAACGGTCCTGGAGTCGTGTGAAAATTAATTGTTAAACGAAAAGTCAACATTTTCGCCCGTGAAGTCCAACTTACGGTAATGCCCCCGAACTTCCGATAGTCATAACTTTTTTCCTGATCGTCCGAAATGGACGTGCCACCTGTCTATGAACTCGTGACGTCCCGTACTACGTCACGGTCATAGGTCAAGGTCCATTTAACTCATCAATCAAAAAGTCAACAATTTGGCCATGTCAATCACAAGGGTAAAAGCGTCAATTCACACATTAAATCACAATATTAAAATCCTCGAATTTCCGGGGTGTTACACTGCACGTGGGAGCCACGTGCCTACACCCAATCGTCTTCTTCCTCGGGTAAACCCGATCCGACCGGTTCACGATTCAGCCCGAACCGGCGTGGCCGATTTTCTGTCCAAATTCAGTCCATTTTAATCCCTTTTTCCACCATTAATGTCCTCTAAGATTTTCCTATATAACCTCCTTTTCAAAACTCACAATTAGGCTATGTAGAGTACCTTCCCGATCACATTTTTATTCCTTTGAATTATCCTCTCTGTTTTCATGGCTCCAGCCATCACTTGTCCTTAATTCCTCGTCCATAGGCTTCCTTTTGAAGTCCAAGTCCTCAACCAAATAACCATTTCAATTAGCAGTCATCACAACCAAAGTTGCCATGCTCGAATTTAAAAGAAGGTTTCATGGAAGGTTCACTTACCGTCCATCTTATACCTCACCGTGGCCACCAATAGCTTCCTCTCACCTCCTTGGTCATCTTTCATTCAGAAACCATCAACTGAGGATGGAGTTTGAGAGGTTTAGATGGGTGGGATTTCACGGGCATACCTCTCTGTCTCTGTTCTCCACGGTTCAGAGCCACCGTCGTGGACGGCTTTCCACGGTGGCACCACCTGTAACGACCTGTCCCGAATTCGTGGGATTAATTAAAAATTTATGACGAATTAGCGAGACTAATTGGGGATTAGACGAGGATTAGCGGACATTCGGGCGAAATGACGATTTTGCCCCTGAAATGGGCGATTCGTTGAATTTTCGTTCAGGCGGTCAAATGGACTTTGGCTAATGACTGTGACATAGTTCAGGACGTCACGAGTTCATAGACGGGTGGCACACCCGATTCTGACATTCGAGAAAGAAGTTATGATTTTCAGAAGTTCGGGGGTAATTTGGTAATTTGGTCGAATAGAAGCAAATAGTTGACTTATGACCCGGGAGGTCTGATGGCCAAGGGCCGAGGACTGTTACATAGATCGAGATGATATGAATTCGTAGACAGGCGGCACGTCGAATTCTGACGTTCGACGGAGAAGTTACGGTTCATGGAAATTCGAAAGTACTATTGCACGAAGTTCGAGAAGGCTTGGGTTTTGTCCTAAGTGGGGCCTAGATATTTTTCACTGGCCCAATGGATGAGTGAAAAGTGTCACCCATCCATTGCCCAGCCCAAACAATTCATGCATCTCACCTTCCTTTCTCATCGATCATTTTTCTTCATTTCCAAACCCAAACCCGATCTCCTTTCCACCCCAAATCCAAACCTTCACCCCATATGACCATGCCTGAGGAACCAAGAGATTGAGAGGTGGCTGGTGAAGCTGAGGAAGGCGGCATGGAGGTGGTCGGACCGTCGTGCATGGCTGAGAAAAGGGTAAGTACTCGATTTGCCCATTTTTCCATTTTAATTCGATTTTTACATTATGGTTGATTTTCGGTGATTAGGAGATGATTATTAGGTTTCTAGGATGATTCTAAGATGATTTGGAAGAGGGTTTCACAGTTGAGGAAGCCTGGGAAAATTCTGAAAATCTTGGACCGTGGGGTTCAAAATCAACCGTGGGTTTAGGTAGTTTTTCTTAGGTTTGATGATTGGAAATGATAGAAAACATCAAAATAAGAAGATTAGGATTGAAAAGGAGGAGATTGGACGAAAAATGAAGGGTTTATGGGGCTGAACCGGACTACACAAGGAAAACTGGACCGGTCGGTTCGCGGGAGGTTGAACATGCACTATGCATGGGTGCGTGAGGCCCACATGCAGGCCATTCTTGGGGCGCATGAGGGCACGTGCTCCCTCCTTTGGGGAAAGTTCCAACACGTGAAATCATCTATTCGATGTAACGAACATTTTGGGACTGGTTTCTTGTCAATCGGACATCGTTTCGATATAGTTCGGGACGTCCGAAGGTTTAGGTTTGCGTTTAAAAATAGTTAGAAATTCCGAAAAATTACGGGACTTTAGTGAGGGGTTATTTAAGTAGTTAGTAACCCTCTAAATTAATTTGGACAGGTTCAGGAATCCTGGAGGCGACGATTGGCCCGGGAGAGGCTTATGGCACGAGTATCGAGGCGCGGCTTCGGACGGTCTTTGAGTGGACTTGTTTTATGAATTCTATGCATGTATAAATGTTTTATAATTGTTTTAATACATGTTTTGTGATTCCATGAGTGCATTTTGTTGTGGTAGCCTAGGATTTACGTATTTTCACGTATTTCGAGATTTACTATTTTATACGATGCTTGTACGTGCTAGGTTTTCAATGATGATTTAATGAATTGGTTTTGGATTTGGAAATATGAAATCAGGCATGAGGTCCATTTGATTTACGAACTCTCGGACTTGGAGTCCATTTGATTTGATGAGGAATCGGACCGAGGGTCCATTTGAGATATACGGTCGGGCCGAGGGTCCCGTTGGTTTACAAGTTTGGGCTTGAGGCCCAGTTGGCTGTAATATCGGGGTTGAGGTCCATTTGACTGTAGTATCGGGATTGAGGCCCTATTGGTTGTGAAATCGAGGCCTTGTTGATTTGTGGTTTCGAGCTTAGGGCCCAGTTAGCCATGGTATCGGGCTTAAGGCCCTATTGATTGTAACATCGGGCTTGAGTCCCAGTTCGGTTTATGAAATAAGAATTCGGGCATGAGACCCTATTGAACTGTGGATTTAGGTCGAGGCCTGTGAAATGGATTTGAATCGGATTCGAGGAATCCTATTGAGATGAATCGGGTATGAGACCCAGTTGAATATGTTTTGAGAAAGAAAGAAAGTATTTGGAAAATGTATATGAACCCTCCATATGATTATATGGTCTCCTCCAGACGTCGACCTGGAGAGTCACGATCCACAGACCAGAGTGGGTATCCCCATAGGGATCCCGTTCTAGGAGTGGGAGTTATGTGTTATGATGTGGTCCCGGACCAGATTCCGAAGAGATGTGTGGACTAGATTAGGAGATAGAGCTCGAACTAGATCTAGAGATTGAGCCTCCCAGATGGAGAATTTCTAGGAAAAGATTCCGAGTGAGACCCCAAATATTGTGCACACTTGTGTTCCCTAGGGGCTGTGTGCCCCGAGATGGCATCTTCTCGGAAGTTCCACGGATGGGTTATACGTATGTTGATACGTATGAGATTTATGGAAAGTGATTTGGGGGCGAAGACCCCGTGTTTTATGATTCAGAAAGTGATTTGGGGTGAGACCCCGTATTCGATGTTTTGGAAAAGGTTTGGGGCGGAGACCCTGTATTCGATGTTTTGGTATTTCATTGAGAATGGATTAGGGCTGAGTTCCCATGTATTGATTTATGGTTTTCAAGTTTCTGATTTCGGGTCGAGGACACATAAATGGATTTACGGTTCATGACGGTTTATGGGAACCGGGCATGAACCCTTGAAAGGTTTTGAGAATATGTTTGACAAATGATTTTATGAACGTTTGATAAATGGTTTTGAATGTATGCATACGCTTTTAATGAAGGGCATGAATGTCTTTATGTGAAAATATTTTATTAAAATATTATTTTGTCCACTCACCGTTTTTGTGTTTTAATGTCCTTCAAGTTGATCGCGGATGCGGGCTGTAGTAGAGACGAGACATCACACTCCTCCTCCTACGATCCTGGCGTACTCTGACGGGATAAGGCATGTCCCACGTTAATCCCAGGGGATTTGGGAACGGTCCTGACACCACCACATTTCCATCCTCTAATCTTTTATTTTGTTCACATACCAGGGGCCAAAGATCACACTGGAGAGGGAGGATATCAATGGCTCCTCACCGATCCTCTGTTTTCCTCTGTTCAACCCAAAACCGTGCACAAACACATACCCATTTAACAGATTTTGAGGCGGCTGAGGATTGTTCCAAAATCCACTAGAGATGGGAGAAGTGTTGTAATGTCCCGTCCTGAAATCCGGGATTAGATTAGTGACTAATCACTATTAGTGAGGTTAATCGGTGATTAGTTGGGCAAAATCGGACGAACGATGCAAAATGACTGTTTTGCCCTAAAATGGGTAAAATGTTGACTTTTTGTTCAGAAGGTCAAATGGACTTTGACCAATGACCGTAACGTAGTTTGGGACGTCACGAGTTCATAGACAAGTGGCACGTTCGATTCCGACATTTGAGAAAAAAGTTATGACGTTCAGAAGTTCAAGGGCATTTTGGTAATTATGGTTAAAAAGGGACAAATGTTGACTTTTTGACT
This sequence comes from Prinsepia uniflora, assembly GCA_032719365.1. Classification (NCBI taxonomy): domain Eukaryota; kingdom Viridiplantae; phylum Streptophyta; class Magnoliopsida; order Rosales; family Rosaceae; genus Prinsepia; species Prinsepia uniflora. Next base: position 16,039,597 of record CM064870.1, read on the forward strand.
AGGAGGTCCGATGGCCGAGGGCCGAGGAACGTTGCGTAGATCGGGACGATACGAATTCGTAGACATGCGGCACGTCGAATTTGGACATTCGACGGCGAAGTTACGGTTCACGAAAGTTCAAGGGGAACTATTGCACGTTTTATAAAACGACTTAAATTTTGGATTCTAGTGGGCCCCAGATATTTAATCCCTGCCCAATGGATGAGTGACAAGTGTCACCCATCCACAGGCCACCCATATACATTCATGCATCGACATCTCTTTTGTTTTCTCAAAACCAAACCCGATCTCATTTCATTCCTTCATCTCTGTGCAACCCAAACCATTTCCTTCCACTGGATTCAACTTGAGGATGAGACAGTGAGAGACTGAGGACTGAGAGGAGGCTTCTGGAAGCCTGAACCGCCGTCCACGGCGGCGTGGATGAGGAAAACCCGATAGGTATCGGTTTTGTCTCATCTTCATTTTTCTTTTGGTTTAATCATTAGGGATGGTTTTAATCGATTTTATTGAGCTTAATGAGTTATTAGGAAGGTAATAGGATGACTTTGATAATGGTTTGAGGCTGGGGAAGCCTGAGGGATAAACTGGAATATTGGACCAAAAAGGGGGTAATCGGGTTCAATGGTTTTCATAGGTTTTTGATGTTTTAATTCCTATATTTAGATTCATTGGGATGTAAGGAAGATTGTAGGATTGATTAGGAAGAGAATCGGACCAAAATGGAGGACAAAAACCAGTGGACCGGTCACGCCGGTCCAGACCAGTTCAGGTGCAGGAAAAATCCGGTTCGGCCATTTGGGAAGATGATGAACAGTGCGCGCGTGATCTCACGCGCAGCACCTTCTCTGGGCACGTGGGGCCGCGTGTCCCATCTTTTGGGAATGTTTTCAACATGTGAAATCTTCTATTCGATGCAACGAACATTTTGGGACTGGTTTCGTGTCGATCGGACACCGTCTCGATAATGTTCGGGGCATCGGAAGGTTTAGGATCGGGATTAAAAAAAGTTAAAAATTCCAAAAAATTACGGGGCTTTAGTGGGAGGTTAACTAAGTAGTTAGTAACCTTCTATTACGATTTGGACAGGTTTGGGAGTCCCGGTGATGGTGGTTAGCTCGGGAGAACCATATGACACGCAAATCGAGGCGGTAGCTCGGACGGTCTGTGAGTGAACCTTGTTTTCTAAATTGGTGCATACATAAATGTTTATTATATGTTTTAATACATGTTTTGTGATGCCATGAGTGCATTTGGATGTGGTTGCGTATTGGCACGTATTTCGAGGTTTCGACCATATACCGTGCCGATACGTGTTTGTATTTCCTTATTGGTTTAAATGAAATGGTTTTGGATTTCAAATGGATAAACTCGGGCATGAGACCCATTTGGTTTTGTCTCGGGCATATGACCCTATTGATGGCCTTCGGGTCTGAATCGTGGTCGCGGCTAGTGCTGTGTGCACGGCGACAGACGATTTGACTCTCGCCTCCAAACTGGGATGTGTTCCTTCCGGAGAGGTCACGATGCACGATCTGTGGTCGGGAAGCCGATGGAGGGTCAACTTCGGAGTGCTGACGGTTCAGGATATCGATCGGTGATGAGTGCACCATGATCTTGTGGTGGTCGCGTCGGCTGATTCGTTCACGGCGACATACCAAGATTGAGGGCGGTCCTGGATAGATGGTTGCATGCATCACTATGATCGAAGTCGTGACTGAACCTGAGATATCAGGCACGATGCCCAGTTGAGTCATATGTTCAGGCACGAGACCCAGTTACTTTATGTTTATGATTTCGGGTCGGGGACCCTAAATGGATTTCCAGGTTCATGACGGTTGATGGGAACCGGCATAAACCCTTGAAAGGTTTTATGATTAATGATGGTTTATGGGGACCGGGCATGAATCCGTTGAAAGGTTTTATGGATGATTTCGTTATATATATATATATATATATATGTATGTATATTCATATACCTTCCTTTACTTCGATTATCTCCTCCGGGGAGGTTCGTTGGCCTGGGTGGACCACGGAGTAGTCACAGAGCACCAACTGAGTGGAGTCGCCCCCCAGTTGGGTTCCTTACTCTCAGGAAGGCATGGATCGTAACCTCAGGATGGGTGATTGGTCTACGGACAATGACCTTGGACTCTGAGAGACTTGGGTTTGAGACCCCGGGTAGCACGGGCGTAGCTTTGGAAACCGTGACAGGATTGGTTGTGTGAATTATATGTATGTATGATATATGATATATGATATGTGATGTACGATATATGATACGTGATGTGTACAGGTTATGGGCTGGGTCCCGTATGGCTGGTATCTTCATGGATTTGGGCTAAGGCCCTAATGAACGGTTTGATAAATGGTTTTCGAATGCATGCATGCTTTTTAGTGAAGGGTACAAATGTCTTTCAATAAACTGTTTTTATAAACTCCTTGTTTTGTCCACTTACAACTTTTAATGTTTTGACTGCCCTTCAGGTTGACAGCGGATGTGGACTGTAGTAGAGACCGAGATATCACATATCTCCTCCGGATCCTAGCATACTCTGATAGCCCGAGAGGGCAAAGGTTGGAAATATCCCTTGTCTGACACTTCGTGTCAGACGGGAGTAGGGTCGTCCCGCATTAATCCCAGGGGGATTGGGATGGGTCCTGTCAGCGTGGTATCAGAGCGGGGGTTGTCTCTATTCGAGCAACCGGGGAGCTCTTGGAGTAATGCGCAGGTCGAGGATGTGATGTCTCAATGAGCTGTAGTTCTTTATTAACCTGATAGTTAGGATGCCGATACGATAGTTATTAGGATTGAATCGAGAAACGTCTCGGTTCGGCACTAGATGTCGGGGTTGCCATAGTTCTGTCGTGGATGATAGTGTGGGACACTACGGAATGAGAAGGTAACGGTACTTTAAGAGTTTTGATCGTGAGACGGTTAGTTGGGATCGTCTTTCACAATGTTGTATGATCAGTTTGACAACAAGTTTGGTGTTGTGACCATCAGCTGGTCAGATATTGTTGAGTTAGATGGATTTACTGCTGGGAGCAGTCGGGTTCGTGGAACTCTAGTTGGATTGACATCCTTACGATGTCGAGACCGCGTGGTCGGTTAGATTATGGATTATACTGCAGTTGATAGTTAATAGTTGGATTCAGAGGAACTTTAGGTATGATTGTGGAACCCTACCTTAGGGTGTATGGTTCGGAAAGGTGAGTTGGCGAGTGGTCTCGACTCCGATGGGACCGTCGGTCTAGTCATGTCGGCTTTAGTGATGAGACTGCACTCTGCAGTCGAGGTTATGTTGAACGGTTAGACCTAGTAGGTTGTCGTACTACTGTACTTGTGATGGATAGTTCGTGCAGCTAAGGCCATGGGCCACCTGGTAGATGACATTGGTTGAGTCGAGTTACAACTGGTTAGAGTTTGGTTGGACAAGTTACCAGGGTTGGTACTTGTCGATGGAATCCCAGAGTGGGGATACGGAGTAGTAGTACGTGTGGTTGATTCCGTTGGATACGGAGTCTAGATATCGAGATGTCTGGTGATTAGGTATGCATGAGTCTATGGCAGGCACTACTACCGAGAGTGGTTGTAGTTATGGTTGTTGGGAATCGGGGACGTTCGGGGAACGTTTCCTTTTCTCGTATGAGATGTCAGGGTGACTATTCCCAGAGTTATTGGGTACGACGGAGGCAGAGTTTCTCCAATATGAGTAGAGGTACAGGATCGTCGTTCGGTATGAGCGGAGATCCAGAGTTGTCTGATTTGCACACTTTGTGCTGATGCTGACAGGTGGTGTACTGGTACTAGTGCTGGTTGTGATGACGATGAGTCACGAGTCTAGATGTGACTCCGTCGAGATAGGCATATGTTCGGTATCTGTGGTCCGGGAGTGGATCACAGATAGTGATGGACTGGATTGGATCCAGTAGTAGTTAAGACGTGAGAATCGATCTGTCGTGGGGCTTAGCGGCCAGTTGGTCAGAATTGGTCAGATATAGTGGTATGCAGAGATTTGACTGCAGATCACAGCAGGAGTCTGTTGTGACTCTTCAGTCGAGCGGTACATCAGATTAGGATGAATTGACATCCTTTTGGATGTACATATACGGTCGTAAACGGATAGGTGAGTTGATTGTCTACGGACACGTGGATGATGTCCGAGTGTGTTGGTTCCGACATAGTTGGAATTTCGGAATCGAGAAAGGTTGTAATTGAGATGACACGTGGAATGCGGGTTTTCCGCATTGGTAATGAATATTTCGAAGTCATTTTGGGTGACTTCTCAGGTTCTGCCATGGTATATGATGGTAGATGATGGTTATGTCACCAGTACATTGGTCGTGTATTATTTGGTGAACCTGGGATTTATTTTGGGTCATTAGGAGGAGTTGAGTATATCGAAGTTAAATGACTGAGATTTCTCATTTTCTGCTTGGTGGCATACGATGTTGGATTACATGGCGTGGTGAATGCAATAAGTTTTTGTTCGCATTCACGTAGGATGAGTTTTTAATGTCATCGTATTGGATCATCCTTGATTTTTTCTAGGTGGAATGCCAAGGATCGATACAAGGTAACTGGAGAGAACCCACAGTCTCGGCGTGTCTCGTTGTTGACTCATCTGTTTAGATGTGGAAATTGGTTGACGAACGATGTGTCAGTATGCAGATTCGTTGAGGGTGTAAGACCCTATGGTTTGGAATCTGGTAGTTAACTGCGGGGATCCTAGGTGGATCAGGATCTTGGTGTTGAGGATATAGGGTATTGTGACGATCTAGGATCACAATATGAATTGGGATTTTTATGTTGAGGGCTTTGGACGTCGTGACAATCGAGGATCGTGATGTCTATGGTCGGGTGACGCAGTGATGGATCTGGATCGTGATCTTGATGATCCAGATAGGTGGAGAGTTATCGCTCTTACTTGGATGTTTGAGTTGAGCATGTTGGGACTGAACTTCTTTTCGAAGTAAATCCCATATGGTATATTACTCGGGCGAGTAAGTGTCCGACTAGGTCGGATTTGGTCAACCTAGTTGTGTGGATGTTTGGGATTGGCTTCCCTATGAAGTCAATCAAATGTTTTGTGGTAATTGATTTAACAGGTAACCGAAAGGTTCGGTTTTGGTGCGTCTCAGTAAACGAGAACGAGATTTTGGGTTTTGGAAGCGGATTTCAGGATGACGATTCAGGATTCGATTTTGGAACTTGAAAGTGGATTTCTGGATTTGGGTTCGGAATGGTTATTCCGGATTGCTAGCTTACAGAATGATGATTTCGGATTCGGATTTGGAAGTAGATGTTAAGTTGGAGTTTTTGATCTGTTTAATATTGGATTGGACAGATGGACTCCAGAATTGAAACGTGATTGGCTACCACCTAGGTCGTCGTGTTGTCGTTATTGTTGTTGTTGTCATCGTTGTTGTTTTGGTTGCAGTTTGATTGATGGATAGATGTATGTACCTTGTACGTAGTTCGAGGTACAATACTGGGCATACTTGTGGTGCATGGTGACGGTATATAGAGTATACTAGTAGTACGTTGGTGAGCGTGTTGTTAGTCAGCTAGGTTCCGATACCATTGGATTAGTTGAGGACGTGAACTGGACATTAGATACAGTGCATTGGGTCATAGTGGTTCAGATGGGTTCAGTTGCACACAGGTCGAGTGAGGTGTTGATTGATCTATACTCGAGTTGACTGAGTTGGTGGTTAGTGTAACCACGAGTGAGTATAGTGTCAATTTTCGACTGACGACCGTCAAGTGGTGGCAGTTTGTCGGATGTTTCATCGTGGATCGATGAGTGAGTTTTAGTGACTCCTAGTGGGAGTAGATATTAGGATAGATTGGTGATGGAGCAAGGTAACCTTTGAGTTGTTTATGTCAGCGAAATGGTAGATCTGACAAGTGGTTAGCTCATAGGATACTCAGGCTGCTCTGATACTGACAAGTGGTGTCAGTTCAGAACGTACAATTTCTGTCATTCGACGTAGTTGAGTGTAGTCGATGTAACGTGAGTGTTAGTGGAACGTCTGGTTGCAGACGAGTTTTATGTTCACTAGTGGGTGTACGAGTGTACACATGAGATAAGATCGGATTTGCTTTCCACGAGGTGGTTGTGGAATCAGGATAGTTGGGAATTTCGAGAACGAAACTAATTAATGAGGGAAGAACGGTTGAGATTAGGTCGGTTGGAATTTCGAGGAAGAAATTAATTAAGGAGGGAAGGTTATAACGACCCGTCCCGAAATCTGGGATTAGATTAATGACTAATCACGATTAGTGAGGTTAATCGGTGATTAGTTGGGCGAAATCGGACGAATGATGCAAAATGACCGTTTTAACCCTAAAATGTGTAAAACGTTGACTTTTTGTTCAGGAGGTCAAATGGACTTTGACTAATGAGCGTGACATAGTTCGGGACGTCACGAGTTCATAGACAGGTAACACGTTCGATTCCGACATTCGAGGAAAAAGTTATGACGTTCGGAAGTTCAAGGGCATTCTGGTAATTATGGTTAAAAATGGGCAAATGTTGACTTTTGGACAGGGAGGTCCGATGGCCGAGGGCCGAGGAGCGTTACATAGATCGGGATGATACGAATCCGTAGACAAGCGGCACGTCGAATTCGGATGTTTGACGGCGAAGTTACGGTTCACGAAAGTTCAAGGGGAACTATTGCACGTTTTACAAAACGACTTAAATTTTGGATTCTAGTGGGCCCCAGATATTTAATCCATGCCCAATGGATGAGTGACAGGTGTCACCCATCCACAGGCCACCCATATACATTCATGCATCGACATCTCCTTTGTTTTCTCAAAACCAAACCCGATCTCATTTCATTCCTTCATCTCTGTGCAACCCAAACCATTTCCTTCCACTGGATTCAACTTGAGGATGAGACAGTGAGAGACTGAGGACTGAAAGGAGGCTGCTGGAAGCCTGAACCGGCGTCCACGGCGGTGTGGAGGAGGAAAACCCGATAGGTATCGGTTTTGTCTCATCTTCATTTTTCTTTTGGTTTAATCATTAGGGATGGTTTTAATCGATTTTAATGAGCTTAATGAGTTATTAGGAAGGTAATAGGATGACTTTGATAATAGTTTGAGGCTGGGGAAGCCTGAGGGATAAACTGGAATATTGGACCGAAAAGGGGGTAATCGGGTTCAATGGTTTTTATAGGTTTTTGATGTTTTAATTCCTATATTTAGATTCATAGGGATGTAAGGAAGATTGTAGGATTGATTAGGAAGGGAATCAGACCAAAATGGAGGAGGAAAACAAATGGACCGGTCACGCCGGTCCAGACCCGTTCAAGTGCAGGAAAAACCCGGTTCGGCCATTTGGGAAGATGATGAACAGTGCGCGCGTGATCTCACGCGCAGCACCTTCCCTGGGCACGTGGGGGTACGTGTCCCATATTTTGGGAATGTTTTCAACACGTGAAATCTTCTATTCGATGCAACGAACATTTTGAGACTGGTTTCGTGTCGATCGTACACCGTCTCGATAACGTTCTGGGCATGAGACCCATTTGGTTTTGTCTCGGGCATATGACCCTATTGATGGCCTTCGGGTCTGAATCGTGGTCGCGGCTAGTGCTATGTGCACGGCGCCAGTTACTTTATGTTTGGGCACGAGACCCAGTTACTTTATGTTTATGATTTCGGGTCGGGACCCTAAATGGATTTCCAGGTTCATGACGGTTTAGGGGAACCAGCATGAACCCTTGAAAAGTTTTATGATTTATGATGGTTTATGGGGACTGGGCATGAATCCGTTGAAAGGTTTTATGGATGATTTAGTTATATATATATATATATATGTATATTAATATACCTTCCTTTACTTCTATTATCTCCTCCGGGGAGGGTCGTTGGCCTGGGTGGACCCCGGAGTAGTCACATCGCACCGACTGAGTGGAGTCGCCCCCAGTTGGGTTCCTTACTCTCAGTAAGGCATGGATCGTAACCTCAGGACGGGTCATTGGTCTATGGACATTAACCTTGGACTCTGAGAGACTTGGGTTTGAGACCCCTTGTCAGGACCCGTCCCAAATATCACCTCGATACCCGGGACGAACCCTGCTCCCGTCTGACAATCACACTTACAGTACCAAAAATAACCTTACTACTACTATAAGCATAACTATCAGACAAGGAGTAAATATATACAAGAGTCAGTCAGAGCATAGTTCTACAAAATGGGCACAAAAATCCTACAATGCTAGTCCCGCAACGGAAGAACGACAGCAGCTCTATGCCTCGATATCTGCCTCAACGTTCACCCCCAACGCTATTACCACGACCTGGAGGGAAAATTTAAAAACCAAAAGATGTGAGTGGACTAGAATAACTAAAAATTTTAAAATCAGTTTATCACTAATTCAAGGTCAAGGAAAAATAAGAATCATTGTTCCCTCCGTTTTTAAAACAGGCATGCCCAACGAAGTACTAAAAAAATCATAATATGAAACATCATAAGAAACAGAAACACTATAAAATATCATAAGAAACAGATACACTATAAAATACCATTTTCCGATCAAATCTGCTGGGTCTATCCGAGTCTTTAAACTCAACCAGGCCTTAAATGTAATCCGAGTCTTTAAACTCCCGAGTCTTTAAACTCAATAGGCCTATGGGGGTAATATCATAAATATCCAAGTCTTTAAACTCCCGAGTCTTTAAACTCAATCCGGGCCCGTCCCCCGTCAATCCATATCCGGGTCTTTAAACCCATATCCAGATCCAGCAAATCCAATCCAAATTCAATGTAAAACCATTTCCAAATCCATAACCAAACTCGAATTCGAAATCCCCGGTTCGAAGCCCTTCCGGCGATCAGAACCGTCATTCCGAACCCAAATCCGGAGATCTACTTTTATACCCAAAACTCACGTTAAATCACAAATTATGTTTTACAATCCATTTATCATCTTCGGAAACACTTATAGATCAAAATCTCCAAACATAGCTTTAAAATCGGAAAATCAGCTTTTCTCGAAAAACGTGCAAAATCACGAAAATGTCTCGAATCACATGCAAACACATCAACCACATATACTCATCATTAAGAAGCATAAAAACATAGTGAATATCTTAAAACATTCATAAAACAGTTAGGCATGCTCAGGTTTAAAGAAAGAGTCCACTCACAAATCAGAACGAGTCAATCGCGCTCCGTGCGCTCCTCGACCGTCTCGGGTGTCTCCCGTCCTGTCAATATGCACCAAATAGGGTCACAAACACATCAAAAATACTAACCCTAATTTCCCCAATTTTTTGGGAATTTACTAATATTTTATTCATAAACCCTAAACCGTCCGGATTCCCGAACAACCTTCTAACTTCGTCCGATTCACCCGAAAACCATACCAATGAACTCCTTAGGACATTTAGAACCAAAACCATGTTGGAAGCTTGGCTGGATTCCTCCCTACGCGCCTCCACGAGCCGCCCAAAGTGGCTGCGCGTGGGCTTCACGCGCCTGCTACAGTGCATCCCCAACCTCGATCGAACCCGGTTCGCACCAGGGCTGCAACTCAGACCGGCGAGATCCATTCTCCGCCGTCCGGCCACCATTTCTTCTCCTCTCTTTTCCTATAGCTTCGTCCAGGCACCAGGAATTCATCCCCCTCACTCTCCTGGTTCGACTCAACCCTCAACTTCACGACTGAAGCTCGAAAGAAAACACAGTCGACCCCCTGTTTTCCTTCCCGGCCGTCCAGTGCTTCCCCCTTCACGGTGGCGATTCCAACCTCTCCCTAAGACCTCACTGAGTCACTCCCAACTCACAGAAACCTTCGATTCACCCCCGAAGTCCACGACTTCCCGTTTGAACTCACGGCCAAAACAGAGTACAGAGTACTCGCCGTCGCCTGAACGCTGCCGTGTACACCCCCGTCACGGCAACCGTCACAAACCACTCCTAGGACCTCCCTAAACATCACTGTACTCACCAATCCCCTCGATTCTCATCCTACCTTTCACGACTTTCAAATTGAAAATCACAGGAAAAACAGAGGAAGAAAACTTACCCTTTGATTCTGTCTCGGCCGTACGCACCGCCGCGTGCCATGGTGTTCGTTGGACTCCCTGCAACCTCCTACGGCTCCTACTGCCTTGATTTGAGCCACCACACGGCGTAGCCACCACCAAACTCTCACGGTCTCCCTGTTTTCCCAGAACTTCGCCGCACCACCACCGTGCCGTCATGCACGATTCCTCTACCAAAACACGATCACCAGTACAAACACTCCTCTTTGTCACTCTCACCAATCACTCCTCACTCCCCCTGGCACAGAATCGATCAATCCCTCTCAATTTCTCACCCTCTGTTTCTCAGCGTTCAAAGGATTGCACGGTTCAATTTTGTGCAAAGTGTGGCCGTGCACACTTGAGTAATCCCTGGAACCATCTAGTGTCCCCCACTTGTCCACCATCCATAGGTCAGCACAAAAAAATCCCTGCCACTTGCCCTTATCTGATTGGGCTGAAAGAAAATAACCAAAATACCCCTCAATTGGATAATTACCGTTTTGCCCTCGAACGTTCTAGACCCGTAACTTTTCCGTCCGACGTCCGATGACAGCGTGCCACCTGTCGTTGTACTCAGGACGTCGAGACCTATCTAACGGTCCTCGGTCCTATGTGAAAATCACAAGTCCTCCAAAAAGTCAACATTTTCCCCCTTTACTCAAAATTACGGTAACGCCCCCAATCTTCCGAACGTCATAACTTTTTCTCCGATTGTCCGAATCAAACCTGCCACCTGTCTACGGACTCGTGACGTCCTAAACTACGTCACGGTCAAGGGTCAACAGTCATCCAATCGGTAATTTAAAAAGTCAACTTTTAGCCTACTATTCACAAGGGCAAAATCGTCCTTATATACAAAAATCTTATAAAATTACATTTTTACCCTTCCCGAAGGTACGGGTTGTTACAACCTACCCCCCTAAAAAGAATTTCGTCCCCGAAATTCAGTGAAACAAGTAAGGGTACTGTTCCCGCATCAAGGCCTCAGGTTCCCAAGTAGCTTCTTCCACCTGATGATTCCTCCTCAATACTTTAACCAAGGGAACCGTCTTCCGTCGTAATACTTTATCCTTCCGATCCAAAACCGCGACAGGTTGTTCTTCAAAACTCAAGTCTTCCCTCAGTTCAACTGGTTGTGCTTCCAGAACATGTGAATCATCCCGTATGTACTTCCGAAGCATAGAGACATGAAAAACATTATGTACCTTTTCCAAGTCTGCTGGTAAAGACAATCGATATGCAACAGGACCAATTCGTTCTATGATCTCATAAGGTCCAATGTAACGAGGACTCAACTTCCCTCGTCTGCCAAACCGTACAATTCCTTTCCAAGGAGATAACTTCAAGAAAACCCAGTCTCCTACTGCAAACTCCAAATCTCTGATCCTACGGTCGGCGTAACTCTTCTGTCGGTCCTGAGCTGCCTTCAATCGATCCCTGATCAATGCCACTTTTTCCTGTGTAAGGTCCACCAGTTCAGAAGTAGTCAATCGCCTCTCACCAACCGCAGTCCAACACAATGGAGTCCGACACTGTCGCCCGTATAACGCCTCATAAGGAGCCATCCCAATGCTCTCCTGATAACTATTATTATAGGCGAACTCCATCAAAGGTAAATGTGATTCCCAAGTACCCTGAAACTGCAAGACACAAGCTCGCATCATGTCCTCGAGAATCTGAATAGTCCGCTCAGACTGTCCATCTGTCTGAGGATGAAATGCGGTACTGAAATGCAGCTTAGTCCCAAAATCTTCCTGTAAACTCTGCCAAAAGCGGGAAGTAAATCTCGGATCTCTATCAGATACTATCGACTCTGGAGTCCCATGCAGCCGGATAATCTCATCTATGAACAACTGTGCAAACTGTGCCAACCTGAAGTTCTCCTGTACTGGCAAGAAATGAGCAGACTTCGTAAGTCTATCTACGATCACCCACACGCCATCGTGTCCCTTGGGTGTTCTGGGCAGCTTGAATACAAAATCCATAGTCAGGTGATCCCATTTCCACTCGGGAATTGGTAAAGGTTGCATGGCTCCATAGGGTCTCTGCCGCTCAGCTTTCACCTGTTGACAAATCAAGCATCTACTGACATACTCTGCAATCTCACGTTTCATTCCCAACCACCAGTAATGTTCCCGTAGTGTACGATACATGTTGGTCCCACCAGGATGCATCGCATAGGCTGAACAATGAGCCTCATCCAGTATCACCTTCTTCAAAGCTTCATCCTCGGGTACGCACAACCGTCCACCTTTGACCAAGGCTCCATCCTCACGAATCTCAAAGTCCTGTCTCTCTCCAGCCTAGACCTCAATCCGAATGATGCCCAGAATAGGGTCCTCAAACTGAGCATCAATAACCTGATCAATCAAAACAGGTCGCACATGGAAACTCGCTAGGAGTGCTCCCTGATCATCCACAGTCAACTCTACTCCCAACCTGCGGAGCTCAACCAACAACGGTAATCGTACTGTCCTCAAATGTGACAAAGAACTAGCTGAATTCCTGCTCAGAGCATCGGCTACCACATTAGCCTTCCCTGGGTGATACTCAATAGTACAGTCGTAGTCCTTATGCAATTCCAATCATCGGCGCTGTCTCAGATTCAGTTCCTTCTGAGTGAACAAATACTTCAAGCTCTTGTGGTCCGTGAAGATCCTGCACCTCTCGCCGTACAAGTAATGCCGCCAAATCTTCAGTGCATGAACCACCGCTGCCAGTTCCAAGTCATGAGTAAGGTAGTTCATCTCATGGGGTTTCAACTGCCGGGAAGCATAAGCAATCACCTTCCCATGCTGCATCAAGACACAACCCAAACCTTGCAAAAAAGCGTTACTGTACACCGCGAACTCCCCACTATCGTCTGGAAGGACTAACACAGGAGCAGATGTCAACCGCCTTTTAAGCTCCTGGAAACTCTGTTCACAGTTCTCGTCCCACTCAAATCGAACTCCCTTCCGAGTCAGCCGTGTCAACGGTGCTGCTAGAATAGAAAAGCCCTCAATAAAACGCCGGTAGTAGCCTGCTAAACCCAGAAAACTCATGATCTCTGTCACCGTCTTAGGCTGTTCCCAATTTGCTACCGCCTCAACCTTCTGAGGATCCACTCTGATGCCCTCGGCCGAAATCACATGGCCAAGAAATCCAACACTGGTCAACCAGAACTGACACTTACTCAGCTTCGCATACAACTGATGTTCCCTCAATGTCTCAAGCACTATCCTCAGATGTTTCTCATGTGCCTTCGCACTCTTCGAATACACCAAAATGTCATCAATGAAGACGATCACAAAACGATCCAAATATGTCCGGAACACTCGGTTCATAAGGTCCATAAAAGCTGCTGGGGCATTAGTCAAACCAAAAGGCATCACAACAAACTCATAGTGACCGTACCTGGTCCGGAAGGCTGTCTTCGGTACATCCTCCTCTTTAACCCTCAACTGATGATAACTGGAGCGAAGATCAATCTTCAAAAAGTACCGGGCTCCCTTCAATTGGTCGAACAAATCGTCAATCCGGGGTAGGGGATACTTATTCCGAATAGTTACCTTATTCAGCTGTCTGTAATCCACACACAATCTCAATCCTCCGTCTTTTTTCTTGACAAACAATACCGGTGCTCCCCAAGGTGACATACTCGGTCGAATGAATCCCATATCGACCAACTCTTGTAACTGGGCCTTAAGTTCCCTCAATTCTGCAGGTGCCATGCGGTAAGGAGTCTGTGAGATAGGCTGTGTACCTGGAAGAAGATCAATCGTGAACTCGAGATCTCGGTGTGGGGGTAGTCCTGGCAACTCCTCGGGAAAAACATCGGGAAACTCCCGCACCACTGGTATATCCTCCGCCCTCACTAGCGTCGTACGTGTATCCACCACATGAGCTATATAACCGTGGCACCCCTTACGCAACAACTTGCTAGCCTCAAGTGCCGATATAACTCCAGTAGGAACTGCACGCTGATCCCCCTGAAATGTAGTCTCTGGTAATCCGGGACTCCGGAAAGTCACTCTCCTATCGAAGCACTCGATAGAAGCATGATGTCTCGTCAACCAGTCCATACCCAGAATGTAACAACCCGTCCCGAGAGCCTGGATTAGTAGAGTGAATAAGGTGTGATTATTGAGGTTAAGCAGTGGGTAGGTGGTCTCGATGGGTCTATGAGCGTAGAATGACGATTTTGCCCCTGGTTCGGGCAAATAGTTGACTTTTAGTTGGGAGGTCGATTTGAGTGTTGATCGGTGACTAGGACGTAGTTTAGGACGTCACGAATCCATAGGCAAGTGGCACGCCTGATTCCGACATCCGAGGAGGAAGTTGTGATGTTCGGAAGGTCGAGGGCATAACCGTAATTTGGGTAAATTAGGGGGAAAAGTTGACTTTTTGAGTAATCGTGTTTTGGTAGGTTGACCTAGGATGGTTAGATAGTTCTTGTCGTCCTGAGTTCGATGACAGGCGGCACGTACTCATCGGACTTACGAGGCGAGAGTTACGGGTCTAGGAAGTTTTGGTTAAATCGTAAACATAAGTTAAAAAGAAGGGTAATTTGGTCTTTCTGCACATTGGGATTTGTGCAGAAAGAAGGAAAGGGACGGCTGGGATGGAGCCATTTGGTGAGAGAGTGAAGAGGATTGGTGACACGTGCTAAAGATGGAGTGGCTTCTGGTGAGTTCGAGTGTGTGCACGGCCCAAATAATTGGGGTGCACCCGTGTTTGTGTGTGGTGCTGGTTCAGAAAACAGAGGGAGATCGTGAAGGAAATTGAGGGTGGTGGTGTGTGTGCTGACGAATTGTGAGTGTGTGAGGGTGATCGGAGAGTGAGAGGGAAGCAGTAAGAGAGGTTGACGGTGTGGTGGCTGTGTGTGAGGGTGTCGAGAGCTGCGGGAAAATCAGGGGGGAAACAGGAAGGAAACCAAGGAATTTGTGAGAATTGTGGCGGTGGCAGCCGTGTACGGGGCAACTGAGTCCGTGGTGGTGTCGTGCGGGTTGCGAGGAGTCAACCACTACCAGCGGAGCTCACGACGGTGACTGGAGGCAGGTAATTCTCTCATTCCCATGTCGATACTCTGTTTTCCCGTTGAGTTTCAACGTGGAAGTCGTGGTTTGGGAGGTTGAATCGATGAGCCTAGAGTGGTCTAAGGGTTTTAGTTGAGTCCTAGGAGTAGTTTGGTTGTGCTGCCGTGATGGGTGGTGCACGGTGGCGACAGGCACGACGGAGGTGTCTGTGTCCTCTGTTTTGGCCGTGGGTTTCAAACGGCGAGTCGTCGAGCTAGGGGCTGAGTCGACAGTTCAGGAAGGTTGGTTGAGGTTTGGTAGAGTCCTAGGAACCGTCTGGTGTTGCCACCGTGAAGGGAGGTGACCTGGGTGGCCGGCGTAGGAAACAGGGCAGTGTACGGGTTTTTGTTCAAGGTTGAGTCGACGAGTTTTAGGGTGAGTCGAGGTGAGTGACATACGGGAAGGGGTAGCCTAGGATGGGACGATGCTGTTGGTGAAGAGAGGAGTCATTTTGGTGGATGGAATGAGGAGAACCGCTCTCGCCGGTTCAGGGTCCAGACCACTAGTGCGAACCGGGTCTGCTCAAGGTTGACGGTGCACTGTAGCTGGCGCGTGAGTGCCACGCGCAACCACTTTGGGCGGCGCGTGGGGGCGCGTGCGGCGGCGTATGGAGAAACGGTCAACATGACTTTTGGTCTAGAAATTGTGTTGAGTTCAGTGGAGTTGGTTTCGAGTCAATCGGACGTCGTTTGAGGTTAGTTCCGCGAGGGTGAAAGTTTAGGGTCCCAGGTTTTAGGTTTAGGATTCGGGGGATTTTTGAGGGAATTTAGGTGAGTGTTCGTGGACGTATTAGTGACGTTTGTTGACGGTGATTGACAGGATCGGGATTTCCCGAGGAAGCCGAGGAACGGGCTGGACGTTCGGGACGCGAGTAGGGCTCAGTACTGTGAGTGGACCCTTTTCTTAAACTCGATCATGCATAACTGTTTTTATATACGTTTTTATGTGATTGTACGTGATTGAGATGTTTGCACGTTTTTCGAGACATTTTCAGGATTTTACACGTTTTTCGAGAAAATGCGGGTTTTCGGATTTTGATGCCACATTTGGGGATTTCCACCTATAAAGGTTTTCGGATAATGATAACTGGGTTATGAAATGCGATTTGTGATTACATGTGGTTTTGGTATGAGAATGGATATTTTTCCGGATTTGGGTTCGAAATGACGGTTCTGAACGCCGGAAGGGCTTCGGACCAGTGATTTCGGATTCGGGTTTGGATGAGGATTTGGTAAATGGTTTTCAAATGGTTTTGGGATTGGATTTGCTGGATCTGGATATTGGGTTTAAAGACCCGGATATATGTGACGGGGGACCGGCCGGATTGGGTTTAAAGACCCGGATTGAGTTTAAAGACTCGGGAGTTTAAAGACTCGGATATATTGATTTCCCCCGTAGGCCTTTGAGTTTAAAGACTCGGGAGTTTAAAGACTCGGATATTATTAAGGCCTGGATTGAGTTTAAAGACTCGGGAGTTTAAAGACTCGGATAGGTCCAGCAGGTTCGATCGGGAAATGAGGATTTGATACGGTTTCTGATACTCATGCTATGGTTTCTTATGATATTTTATAGTGTTTATGTTTCTTATGATGTTTTATAATGAGTATTTTATAACTGTGTTCATAACTGTTGGTTATGCATGTGGTTTCAAAACGGAGGGTTAAACTCGGTTTTCATATAAAGTGGTTTTGAACTTTTTGTACTTTCTGGTCCACTCACATTTTTGTTTTAAATTGCCCTCCAGGTTGTGGAGCTAGCGCGGGGTCTTGACGTCGAGGCAGTGTCCGAGGCATAGAAGTGACGTGAGGGATCCTAGAAGAGTTTAAAGGCTTCTGTGTGCGTGTACTTTATCAGTTTTATTTTCCTTGTATTTTCGTACTATGCTCTGTAAATGTTACCTTCGGGACATTGTGTTTAATTACTCCTGCGTTTGACTGGATTTGAGGGAGTTTTACTTGAGTTTCGTGTCGGGAAGTCAGACGGGAGCGGGATTTACCTCGGGTTTCGGGGTGAAACCGGGGTGGGTCCTGACACAGAATAACATCGAAATCCCGTAAATCTAACAACAACAAGTCCGCCACTAACTCAACCTCACCTACCAACACCTTACACTCTCTCAACACCTGAGTCACCACTAACACCTCCCCAGTATGTCAGGACCCACCCCGGTTTCACCCCGAAACCCGAGGTAAATCCCGCTCCCGTCTGACTCCCCGACACAACACCCAAGTAAAAACTCACTCAAACCCAGTCAGACGCAGGAGTAAGTAACAAAATATCCCGACGTTATCCTTTGCAGAGCATAGTACGAAAATACAAGGAACTAAAAACCGATAAATTACACGCACACGGAAGACTTAAACTACTCCGGGACCCCTCGTGTGACTTCTATGCCTCGGTCACTGCCTCGACGTCAAAACCCCGCATTAGCTCCACAACCTGGAGGGCAATTAAAAAAAACAGAAAGTGTGAGTGGACCAGAAAGTACAAAAAGTTCAAAAACCATTTCATATAAAAACCGGGGTTTTAGCCCTCCGTTTTGGAACCACATGCATAACCAACAGTTATGAACACAGTTATAAAATAAGCATCATAAAACATCATAAGAACAGAAACACTATAAAATATCATAAGAAACAGAAACACTATAAAACAGTTATAGAAATCATAGCATGAGTATCAGAAACCGTATCATAAACCATAAAGCTCAAATCCTCATTTCCCGATCGAACCTGCTGGACCTATCCGAGTCTTTAAACTCCCGAGTCTTTAAACTCAATCCAGGCCTTAATCATATCCGAGTCTTTAAACTCCCGAGTCTTTAAACTCAAGGCCTACGGGGGAAAATCAATATATCCGAGTCTTTAAACTCCCAAGTCTTTAAACTCAATCCGGGTCTTTAAACCCAATCCGGCCGGTCCCCCGTCACATATATCCGGGTCTTTAAACCCAATATCCAGATCCAGAAAATCCAATCCCAAAATCATTTGAAAATCATTTACCAATCGACATCCAAACCCGAATCTGAAATCACTGGTCTGATACCCTTCCGGCATCCAGAACCGTCATTCCGAACCCAAATCCGGAATACCACTTTTCAAGCCTTCGCCCCAAATCCAATTGTCACTTTCGATTTCATAACCAAAACCTTGATTCTCAAAATCATGTCCCAAAATCCTCTTAAAATCATTGAGATCATTTATCTTTCCAAAATCACCCTTTTCGTAAAACATGCTAAAACCGTTTTTTTCTCGAAAACCGTGCAATCACGTAAAACCATCATAACATAGTCAAGATCATAGATGTAAGAGTAAAACCATCAAAAATGTATATAAAAACAGTTATGCATGATCGAGTTTAAGGAAAGGGTCCACTCACATACAGAGCCCTACTCGCGTCCCGAATGTCCAGCCCGTTCCTCGGCTTCCTCGGGAAATCCCGATCCTGTCAATCATCGTCAAAAATACGTCACTAATACATCTACGAACATTCACCTAAATTTCCTCAAAATTCCCCGAACCGAAGACCTAAAACCCGGGACCCTAAACATTCACCCTCGCGGAACTAAACTCAAACGACGTCCGATTGACTCGAAACCAACTCCATTGAACTCACCACAACTCCTAGACCAAAAACCATGTTGACCGTTTTCCCAACCGCCGCCGCACGCGCCCCCACGCGCCGCCCAAAGTGGCTGCGCGTGGCCCTCACGCGCCAGCTACAGTAGCATCATCAACCTCGACCTCACTGTGCTGAACCGACTGCCGTGAATTGAACCGGCGAGGAGCATTCTCCGCCGTCCGGTCACCATTTCCTTCCCTTTTTCCACCCACGGCTTCGTCCAGACACCAAGAATCCATTCCCCTACTCCTCTAACCTCGACACAGTCCCACCATCGTCGATTCCAGCTCGAACCAGACAGCCCTCAAACCCCTGTTTCATGATCCATCTGCTCCGGTCACCTCCCGTCACGGTGGCGACACCAAAAAATCCCTAGGGCCTTACTGAACCTAGACCAACCCTTCTATACCGTCGACTCAGCCCCAAACTCGACGACTTTGGGTTTGAAGTTCACGGCCGAAACAGAGTAACAGAGTACTCCACTTCGACTGAGCTCCGCCGTGTACGCCCCGTCACGGCGACCACCACAAACCACTCCTAGGACCTCCCTAAACATCACCCTGACCTTCAATCCTCTCGGTTCTAAACTCAGACTCACGACTTTCCAAATGAAGTTTACGGGAAAAACAGAGCAAGAAACCTTACCCTTCGATTGCAGCTCCGCCGTGCGCACCGCCGCGTGCCACGGTGTTCGTTGGCCTCCCTGCAACCTCCTGAACGTCCCACGGTCGTGGTTTGAGCCACCTCACGGCGTAGCCACCACCAAACGCTCACGGTCTCCTTGTTTCCCCAAAAACTTTGCCGCACCACCGTCGTGCCGTTGTGCACGATTCCACCACCAATTCACGACCACCAGCTTCCTTTCAGTCTCCCGTTCCTCCCTCACTCACCAGGACTCGTCAATTACCACGATTAATCCTCAACTTCTCCTCACAAGCTCTCTCTGTTTCTCTGTGTTTGTCGAAGAACAACCACGGGTTTGCACGAGTGCACCCCAATTATTTGGGCTATGAACACACAGGATTCTCCCAGAATCCTCTAGCCCCTTGCCACATGTCACCATCCACTCAACCCTTATCCCATCTGGTTAAATCCCAGCCGTCCAGTTTGCTTTCTCTCTCTACACAAATCCCCAGATGCCAAAAAGACCAAAATACCCTCCTGTTTAACACATTTTTACGGTTTTGTCAAAACTTCCTAGACCCGTAACTCTCGCCTCGTAAGTCCGATGAATACGTGCCGCCTGTCATCGAACTCAGGACGACGAAAGCTATCTAACCATGCTAGGTCAACCTACCAAAACCCAGTCGTACAAAAATTCAACTATTCCCCCTAATTTACCTAAATTACGGTTAAGCCCTCAACCTTCCGAACATCACAACTTCCTCCTCGGATGTCGGAATCGAACGTACCTTATGTCTACGGGTTCGTGACGTCCTCAACTACGTCCTGGTCACTGGCCCATACATAATTGACCACCCAAATACAAGTCAACATTTTTGCCCGGACCAGGGGCAAAATCGTCATTCTAGGCTCCCGGACCTTTCGGGACCACCTAACCACTGATTAACCTCACTAATCACACCTTAATCACTCTAATAATCCCGGCTCTCGGGATGGGTTGTTACACAGTAGGTGTACTCACCCCTAAGGCACACTCCAAGTTAGACACCTCCCTCTCTGTCACTAGACTACAACTCCGGGCTACAAACGAATGCGTAGCCCCAGGATCGATCAAAGCAAAAACAGTGTGACCATGTATGGTAAGTGTACCTGTCACCACTCCCGGTGCGGATCTGGCCTTCTGCTGCGTCATCGTAAAAACTCGCGCCTGAGGTCCCGATGACCTACCGCGGCCTCTAAAACTGCTCGTGGCACCACCGCCACCCCTAGGGCCTGCTGCCCCCGACACTGAAGCAGTACTCCGCCCGGGTTCTGCTGCACCTCTGCCTGCTCCACCCTCCTGCACTAACAACGGGCACTCCCTCCGAAAGTGTCCGCGCTCTCCACAGTAGTAGCAAGCATCCCTACTGGGTCCACCGGTCTGCCTCCCAGTAGAAGCAACAGAAGTAGCACTCGCCTGAGGAGTCGGCTGTACTCTAGCTCCTCGGAATCCAGAGCCCTGAAAACTACCTGGTCTACCATACCGGGCTCCACCCGCCGATGACGAACCACCAAAATTGCCCCGCTTCGGGGTCCTCTCACTCGATGCTCCGAGAAAAGAATGCTCTCGGCGCCGCACACTGCCCGAGTACTGTGGCCTGGCCGGCAAACTGGCCTCCACTCTAACAGCAGCATCAGATAACTCCCGGAAAGTAGCAAAAGAGCCGGCTGTCACAATGGCTCGGATCTCTCCTCGAAGTCCCAACTCAAATCGAGGACACTTCTCTGCCTCGGTCGCCACAAATGCAGGAGCAAAACGGGATAGCATCTGGAATCTCTGCTAATACTCAGCTACGGTCATGTTTCCTTGCTTCAAGTGAAGAAATTCCGCCTCTTTGGCATCCCGGAAAGAACGGGGATAGTACTGATCTAGAAACCGCTCCCGGAAAGTCTCCCATGTCACAGTATGTGCATCCCAGCCGGACAACTCCAGCGTGTACCACCACTCATATGCGGCTCCATCTAACAGAAAGGTAGCCAACAAGACCCGGTCCTCTGGAGGACAGTGCATCACCCCGAAAATACGCTGAAGCCGGGTGATCCATCGATGAGCTTCCTCTGGATCGGTCCCACCGATGAACGTAGTATCCCCAAGCCACTGGGCTCTCTCGATCGAAGCGCTCTCAGTCCCTCTCGCCGCTTCATCTTCAGGTCGTGGAGGGGGTTCACATCTCGGAGGCATGATCGATCGTACGCTGAAAGAGGCATAGAGTTAGTAAAACAACCTAGACTCAAAACAAACCGACAAACCTATGCTCTGATACCGATTTTCAGGACCCGTCCCAAATATCACCTCGATACCCGGGACGAACCCTGCTCCCGTCTGACAATCACACTTACAGTACCAAAAATAACCTTACTACTACTATAAGCATAACTATCAGACAAGGAGTAAATATATACAACAGTCAGTCAGAGCATAGTTCTACAAAATGGGCACAAAAAATCCTACAATGCTAGTCCCACAACGGAAGAACGACAGCAGCTCTATCCCTCGATATCTGCCTCAACGTTCACCCCAACGCTATTACCACGACCTGGAGGGAAAATTTAAAAACCAAAAGATGTGAGTGGACTAGAATAACTAAAAATTTTAAAATCAGTTTATCACTAATTCAAGGTCAAGGAAAAATAAGAATCATTGTTCCCTCCGTTTTTAAAACAGGCATGCCCAACGAAGTACTAAAAAAGTCATAATATGAAACATCATAAGAAACAGAAACACTATAAAATATCATAAGAAACAGATACACTATAAAATACCATTTTCCGATCAAATTTGTTGGGTCTATCCGAGTCTTTAAACTCAACCAGGCCTTAAATGTAATCCGAGTCTTTAAACTCCCGAGTCTTTAAACTCAATAGGCCTATGGGGGTAATATCATAAATATCCGAGTCTTTAAACTCCCGAGTCTTTAAAATCAATCCGGGCCCGTCCCCCGTCAATCCATATCCGGGTCTTTAAACCCATATCCAGATCCAGCAAATCCAATCCAAATTCAATGTAAAACCATTTCTAAATCCATAACCAAACTCGAATTCGAAATCCCCGGTTCGAAGCCCTTCCGGCGTTCAGAACCGTCATTCCGAACCCAAATCCGGAGATCTACTTGTATACCCAAAACCCACGTTAAATCACAAATTATGTTTTACAATCCATTTATCATCTTCGGAAACACTTATAGATCAAAATCTCCAAACATAGCTTTAAAATCGGAAAATCAGCTTTTCTCGAAAAACGTGCAAAATCACGAAAATGTCTCGAATCACATGCAAACACATCAACCACATATACTCATCATTAAGAAGCATAAAAACATAGTGAATATCTTAAAACATTCATAAAACAGTTAGGCATGCTCGGGTTTAAAGAAAGAGTCCACTCACAAATCAGAACGAGTCAATCGCGCTCCGTGCGCCCCTCGACCGTCTCGGGTGTCTCCCGTCCTGTCAATATGCACCAAATAGGGTCACAAACACATCAAGAATACTAACCCTAATTTCCCCAATTTTTTCGGTAATTTACTAATATTTTATTCATAAACCCTAAACCGTCCGGATTCCCGAACAACCTCCTAACTTCGTCCGATTCACCCGAAAACCATACCAATGAACTCCTTAGGACATTTAGAACCAAAACCATGTTGGAAGCTTGGCTGGATTTCTCCCCACGCGCCTCCACGCGCCGCCCAAAGTGGCTGCGCGTGGGCCTCATGCGCCTGCTACAGTGCATCCCCAACCTCGATCGAACCCGGTTCGCACCAGGGCTGCAACTCAGGCCGGCGAGATCCATTCTCCGCCGTCCGGCCACCATTTCTTCTCCTCTCTTTTCCAATAGCTTCGTCCAGGCACCAAGAATTCATCCCCATCACTCTCCTGGTTCGACTCAACCCTCAGCTTCACGACTGAAGCTCGAAAGAAAACACAGTCGACCCCCTGTTTTCCTTCCCGGCCGTCCAGTGCTTCCCCCTTCACGGTGGCGATTCCAACCTCTCCCTAAGACCTCACTGAGTCACTCCCAACTCACAGAAACCTTCGATTCACCCCCGAAGTCCACGACTTCCCGTTTGAACTCACGGCCAAAACAGGGTACAGAGTACTCGCCGTCGCCTGAACGCCGCCGTGTACACCCCCGTCACGGCAACCGTCACAAACCACTCCTAGGACCTCCCTAAACATCACTGTACTCACCAATCCCCTCGATTCTCATCCTACCTTCACGACTTTCAAATTGAAAATCACAGGAAAAACAGAGGAAGAAAACTTACCCTTTGATTCTGTCTCCGCCGTACGCACCGCCGCGTGCCACGGTGTTCGTTGGACTCCCTGCAACCTCCTACGGCTCCTACTGCCTTGATTTGAGCCACCACACGGCGTAGCCACCACTAAACTCTCACGGTCTCCCTGTTTTCCCAGAACTTCGCCGCACCACCACCGTGCCGTCGTGCACGATTCCTCCACCAAAACACGATCACCAGTACAAACACTCCTCTCTGTCACTCTCACCAATCACTCCTCACTCCCCCTGGCACAGAATCGATCAATCCCTCTCAATTTCTCACCCTCTGTTTTTCAGCGTTCAAAGGATTGCACGGTTCAATTTTGTGCAAAGTGTGGCCGTGCACACTTGAGTAATCCCTGGAACCATCTAGTGTCCCCCACGTGTCCACCATCCATAGGTCAGCACAAAAAAATCCCTGCCACTTGCCCTTATCTGATTGGGCTGAAAGAAAATGACCAAAATACCCCTCAATTGGATAATTACCGTTTTGCCCTCGAACGTTCTAGACCCGCAACTTTTCCGTCCGACGTCCGATGACAGCGTGCCGCTTGTCGTTGTACTCAGGACGTCGAGACCTATCTAACGGTCCTCGGTCTACGTGAAAATCACAAGTCCTCCAAAAAGTCAACATTTTCCCCCTTTACTCAAAATTACGGTAACGCCCCCAATCTTCCGAACGTCATAACTTTTTCTCCGATTGTCCGAATCAAACCTGCCACCTGTCTACGGACTCGTGACGTCCTAAACTACGTCACGGTCAATGGTTAACAGTCATCCAATCGGTAATTTACAAAGTCAACTTTTAGCCTACTATTCACAAGGGCAAAATCGTCCTTATATACAAAAATCTTATAAAATTACATTTTTACCCTTCCCGAAGGTACGGGTTGTTACACCCCGGGTAGCACGCGCGTAGCTTTGGAAACCATGACAGGATTGGTTGTGTGAATTATATATATGTATGATATATGATATGTGATGTACGATATATGATACGTGATATGTACATGTTTTGGGCTGAGTCCCGTATGGTTGGTATCTTCATGGATTTGGGCAATGGCCCGTGTATTCGGTTTCATTTACGATTTTGGGCTAAGGCCCTAATGAATGGTTTGATAAATGGTTTTCGAATGCATGCATGCTTTTTAGTGAAGGGTACAAATGTCTTTCAATAAACTATTTTTATAAACTCCTTGTTTTGTCCACTCACAACTTTTAATGTTTTGACTGTCCTTCAGGTTGACAGCGGATGTGGACTGTAGCAGAAACCGAGATATCACATACCTCCTTCGGATCCTAGCGTACTCTGATAGCACAAAAGGGCAAAGGTTGGAAATATCTCTTGTCTGACACTTCGTGTTAAACGGGAGCAGGGTCGTCCCGCATTAATCCCAGGGGAATTGGGATGGGTCCTGTCAAGTGTCCCACATCCACTAGACACCCATTCCATGGCAGCCAAGTGTCCATATCCTGCTGGGCACAAATGCTGAGGCAAAAAATGACCAAATTGCCTCTGCCTTCACAAATTACCCTTTTGCCCCTAACATATTTTGATAAAAAATCGAACCATCCGAACTCCGATAACAGCGTACGGCCTGACGTTGGACTCAGGGCATCGAGACCCACCTAATAGTCCTCGAAATGCGTGAAAATTCCATGTTGTATGAAAAGTCAACAGTTTGTCCCTTTTCGCCCAAATTACCAAAATACCCTCGAACTTCCGAACATCATAACTTTTTCCTTGAAAGTCAGAATCAGACGTGCCACCTGTCTATGAACTCGTGACGTCCCGAACTACGTCACAGTCATCAGTCAAAGTCCATTTGACCGCCCGATCAAAAAGTCAACATTTTATCCATTCCAAGGGCAAAACCGTCATTTCGCATCTTCTGTCTGAAATCATCTAACTAATCAGTGATTAACTTCACTAATTCGTCATTGACCACTAACCTAATCTCGATTTCCGGGACGGGTTGTTACATGGCCATACACCTAGGCACTCCATTATTCAGATGGTAACCACGCAAGAGCTTCTGACCCAACAAAATATTATCTTCAATCTGACGGCCCCCCACAAAAGCCGACTGATTCACACTAATGATAGAAGGAAGAATCCCCACAATCTGATTAGCAATCAGCTTGAAAATAATCTTATACAGGGTATTACAACAAGAAACAGGAAGGAAATCAGCCATGGTAGAGGGATTAGAGACTTAGGACCAAGGTAATAATAGTGGCATTAACCTCACCAAGTAAACAACCAGTAGAGAAGATTTCACTAATCGCCGCAATGACATGACTTCCCACCACACTCCATGATTTCTGGAAGAAGAGGCCGTTGAACCCATTAGGACTCGGGGCCTTATTAGGCTTGAGCTGAAAACACACATTACAGATCTCTTCCGCTGAAAACTCACGCACTATGTTCAAAGCCTCCCTATCCCCAATAGTATCCTCAATCAACTCGCTGAATTTACAATTAACCACTGAAGAATGAACACCCAGAAGATTTTGAAAGAAAGAAACCGCCTCAGCCTTGATCTTTGACTCATTAGAGGTCACACTACCATCCCCGTAACTCAATAGAAGAAATCAGGTTCCTGTTGGAACATTTCTTGACCGAACTATGAAAGTAAGTAGTGTTGAGATCACCATCAACCATCAATTTGAGCCTAGAATTTTACCGGAAGAAGCTTTCCTCCCGTAATAAACAGACAGTATAAGCCTGAAGACAATATTTTTCCCTGAATAGCAAGTCATTATCAAGAGGATTACTTTTTAACAAGGTCTAACAATCATCAAGATCCACCCTAGCTTTCAAGATCTACTTGGAGACATCAGAATTAGGCCCTCGATTAATACGCTTCAAAGCCTCCTTTAAGATGTTTAACCTCCGAACCAAACGGTATTGGTGAGTACCATGACACTAGGAATGAAAAGCTTGCTCAAGCTGCCGAGAAACTGCATTCAGCCCAAGAACATTCCAAAAACCCGCACTAATAATAAGAATGGGGGATAGAGCGAACTTGGGATAATTTCCCAACCAATTCTACTTTGCCTTTTTTCTTGCCCTTACCGTTCTTCTTCTTAGTGATACCCAAATTGGCCGAGGCACTTACCAGAAAATCATTATTGGCCTGATCCGTCTCGGAGGAATTGATTTCATCCTCCACTAAATCCAAGTCATCCACCAAACGACCAAGCACACGAAAAGAATTACAGCTAGATAAGTCATCAGTGCGAGGAGGTGACTAACCTATCTTTGACCCACCCCCCATCAAAATTGGAGGTGAAACACCGAGTAACAGGACCCACCCAGGTTCCACCCCGAAAACCGAGGTAAATCCTGCTCCCGTCTGACAACCCAAAAACGAAAGACCGAAACAACCTCACGAAAACCACAAATTACATTGTCAAACGCAGGAGAAAATTAAAACATCCCAGAGTCAGCAGTTACACAGAGCATAATACCAAACTAAGGAAACAAAAAACGATATACAGAAACTACGCACAACGGAAAGCTTAAAGCACTCCGGGGTCACTCTCGAGTATTCTATGCCTCCGACGCTGCCTCAACGTCAACCCCCGCGCTAGCTCCACGACCTGGAGGGCAATTAAAACCAGAAGGTGTGAGTGGACCACAAAGAATAAAAGTTTCAAAAACCATTTTATAATCAAACCAAGGTTTGGCCCTCCGTTTTAAAAACATGCATGCACAACCCATTTATTGGAAACAGTTATAAACCACATAGTAATCATTACAAAACAGTTATAAGTCACTGAATAGGCATCATGAAAACAGTACGATAAAACATAAATCCAAGTCATCATTATCCGATCAAACCTGCTGGACCCATCCAAGTCTTTAAACTCCCGAGTCTTTAAAGTCAATCCAGGCCTCAATAATCCGAGTCTTTAAACTCCGAGTCTTTAAACTCAACATGCCTACGGGGGGAATATCAATATATCCGAGTCTTTAAACTCCGAGTCTTTAAACTCAATCCGAGTCTTTAAACCCAATCTGGGCCCGTCAATCACAATATCCGGGTCTTTAAACCCAATAATCAGATCCTGAAAATCCAATCAAAACCATTTGAAAACCATTTCTAAATCCATATCCAAACCTGAATCCGAAATCACTGGTCTGATGCCCTTTCGGCATCCAGAACCGTCATTCCGAACCCAAATCCGGAATTCCACTTTTCAACTTTAAAACCAAATTCCGCTTTCCGAAATCCGATTCTAAAACCGAAAGCCCTTGATCATCAAAATTGACAGGACCCGTCCATCTAACACAATCCATATAATAAAACATATCAAGCATAGACCTCAAAGCAAGTCATAAGCATTCCCGACGGGGTGTTTAAGTTCAAATACCAATGATACGTAAATCCGTAAAATCACATTGAAAACATTAAAATAATCCAGAAATCATCATTGACTAACCACTTAAGTAAAAAAGGTTTTGAAAAGGAAATGTTTTACATTATTGATTGCATGATTTGACTTGCATTGATGTCTTGATGAGGTGGCATGATTATGTTTGATTTAATGATTATTTTAATCGGTCTTTCAGGACTTCAGTTGACTTGTCAGACAGGAGCAGGACCAGGCACGGTTATCAAAGTCCAGTTTGGACAGGTCCTGTCAAAAATCATGTTCCAAAATCCCTTTATAATCATTGAAAACCCTTTATAGATTTAAGTCCCAAAACCATGGTATCATACTCAGAAATCAAGTCTTTCTCATAAAACGTGCTGAAAATCGTACTTTCTCGAAAAACGTGCAATTAAGTAAAACAGTTATAGCATATTCAAATAACCGTGAAATCACATATAAACCATAAAACAAGTAACTAAAAGCAGTTATGCATGCTCAATTATAGAGAAGGTGTCCACTCACAGTCACTGGCACGTCACTCGCACCCCGTACGTTCTGTACGTTCCTCGTCCTCCTCGGCGACTCCCGATTCTGTCAACAGTCACCAAAGAACGTTACTAACACGTCTACCAAGATCCTCCTAATTTCCCCAACAATACCCGGGTCCTGAGCGTAACGAACGGAGACCCTAAACCGTCAACCTTGTCGAACTAACCTCAAACGACGTCCGATTAACCCGAAACCTATTCCAAAAGATCCGTTACAACCTCTAGACTAAAACCTAGTTGACCGTTTTCCCAGAAACCACCGCACGCCCCCCCACGTGCCGTCCAAAGTGGCTGCGCGTGGGCCTCACGCGCCTGCTACAGTGTCATCGTCAACCTCTGTTCAAACGGTCCAGACCGGTTCAGCCAAACCGAACCGGCGTGATCGGTTCTCCGCCGTCCATCCACCATTTCTTCCCTCTTTCCACCAACCTCTTCGTCCTCAACCCAGCAACCTATTCCCCTACTCAAAACACCATAATCCTACCTCTAACCCATCGTCCCTAGCTCGAACCCGTGACCAACCAAAACCTCTGTTCTTCCATTCAGCCACCCGTGTCACCCCCCATCACGGCTTCGATGTTAGCAGGTTCCTAAAGACCTAAGGAATTGATTAGGACCTACCAGACACCTCGACTCAACCCCTAGCCTCACGACTCAACGTTTGAACCAAACGGGAAAAATAGAGCAAGCAGAGGAAAAGAGAAATTAGCTGTCTCCCGGTCGCTGCCGTGAGCTCCACCGTGCTCACTAGACTCTCCTCAAGCCTCTGAACACCGCCACAGCTTCAAACCACGAGTTTGATCGCAACTTCGCAACACCACCACTTCGACTCTCTCTGTTTTTCCTGAGAACTCCAACCCTCACACTACCCTCTCGACCTTCCAAACGTCCCCAAACACTCCCTTCCTCTCAAACACTTCTGATCACACTCCTTCACTCTCAGAAACTCACTCTCTCCCTGCAATTCGATCACCTCTTCCCTCAATCTAAATCCCTGTTTTTCTCTTCGAAAACGATTACACTAACACACACACACGGCCTGTTTAATTGGAACCGTGCACACGCCTAGAACCCACTAGAGCAACCCCACGTGTCACCATCCCTTCAGCCCTCTCACAAATATCCACTTGCACCTGCACACTTGTCCTGATCCAAATTGAAAAAATCCCAATGCATCAAAAGACCAAAGTGCCCCTACTTGTGATTCAAAATTACCGTTTTGCCCTTGCCCTTCTAGACCCAAATCTCGCTCGTCCGACGTCCGATGAAGGCATGCCGCCTGTCGTTGAACTCAGGACGACGGGATCTACCTAACGGTCCTCGGCCTACGTGAAAATGACCAGTCTAGCAGAAAGTCAATGTTTTCCCCCTATTTTACCAAATTACGATAATGCCCTCAACCTTCCGAACATCATAACTTCTCCTCGGATGTCGGAATCGGGCGTGCCATCTATCTACGGACTCGTGACGTCCCAAACTACATCACGGTCACTGGTCAATACCCCATTGACCGCCCGAACTAAAAGTTAAATTTTTGCCCAAACTAGGGACAAAATCGTCATTCTACGCTAACGGACCCAAAAGTAACCAACTAAACACCAATTAGACTCACTAATCCGTTACTAATCACTTACTAATCCCGGCTCCCGGGACGGGTCGTTACAACGTACCCTCCTTAAAAGAATTTCGTCCCCGAAATTCCACAGCTCGTTCCTGACACCTGGGGTCTCCTAGCCGGTGGTCAACTCTCACCAAAAACCAACTACTCTAGACAGGTCCTAACCTATCATCTCCACCTTGGGTATTTCACAACACCCCCACTACCGGTTCAACACTTCTAACCCTCTCTCAGTACAACTAGAACTTTATGGTGTACGCAAGGGAAACTCTATGAACAGAAAACAAAGGTATTTTAAAATACCTCATTTAAGTGTACCCAATAGAATTCATAGAGTACATCCTCACGGACTACCACCTCACCTTCCGAAAACCCAACTCAAATCCTAACCCAGAAAAACGACTTCGACCACCAAGTCGGAATAAATCTACAAAGTCCTAAAGGCAAATCGTAGATTGTGGGTTCTCTTCAATAACCTCATATCGATCAGTTATAGTCACTCATTTCTAGTTCCTTCCGTCATCCTTCAACGGAACTCACCGTAATCCTGAACCTCGTCACTCCAAGTCAACTAAGGGAAAGTCCTAAACTCTACCCCGGAACCAAACAACACTAGACACAACTTAACCAACGATAGTAAAAGTACCTGTCACCGCACCGGGCGCTGACTGAGCCTCCTGCTGAGTCATCACAAACACTCGGGCCTGGGGTCCTGAAGATCTACCACGTCCCCTCGAACCACTGGTGGCACCTCCACCTCCTCTAGTGCCCGCTGTCCCTGACGCTGTACTCTGTTCAGGCTCTGCCGCTCCTCGACCTACACCACCCTCTTGTGGTAACAACGGACAGTCACGTCGGAAGTGGCCTCGCTCCTCACAGTAGTAACACACATCCCGGCCAGAAGGACACGGTCTCCCTGTAGACGCAACAGACGTTGCACTAGTTTGCGGAGTCGGCTGTGCTCGGTAACCACGGAACCCTGAACTCTGGAAACTACCAGGTTTACCAAAACGATCATCGCCCGATGACGATGCTCCACTGTAGTTACCCCTCTTCGGTGTCCTCTGACTCGAAGCTCCAGAAAAAGGTGACTCCCGGCGTCGTACCGGCAAGCGAGCCTCAACCCTCACCACAGCGTCCGACAACTCTCGTAAAGTAGCAAACGATCCAGCCGTCACTATGGCTCGAATCTCACCTCGCAGGCCTAACTCAAACCTACGGCAGTTCTCGGCTTCAATGGCCACAAACACATGAGCAAAACGAGACAACACCTGAAACTTCCGCTCGTACTCAGCCACACTCATACTCCCCTGTTGGAGTTGCAGGAATTCAGCCTTCTTGGCATCTCAGAAAGAACGAGGGTAGTACTGATCCAAGAACCGTTCCCTAAACGTCTACCAGGTCACAGTGTGGGCATCCCAGCTAGACAACTCGAGGGTATACCACAACTCGTACGCCGCACCGTCCAACAAGAAGGTAGCCAGTAACACTCGATGCTCCGGTGGGCAATGCATCACCGCGAAAATCCGCTCAAGTCTCGTAATCCACCTCTGGGCTTCCTCAGGGTCTGCCCCACCACTAAAAGTCGTAGCTCCGAGCCGCTGGGCTCGCTCAATCGTAGCACTCTCTGTCCCTCTCGCCACTTCGTCTTCAGGTCGTGGATGGGGATCACGTCTCGGAGGCATGGTCAATCGCACGCTGAAAGAGGCATAGAATCAGTCAAACAACCTAAACACAACCTCGCAACAGACACAAACCACAAACCTATGCTCTGATACCAATTGACAGGAGCCACCCCGGTTCCACCCCGAAAACCGAGGTAAATCCTGCTCCCATCTGACAACCCAAAAACGAAAGACCGAAACAACCTCACGAAAACCACAAATTACATTGTCAAACGCAGGAGAAAATTAAAACATCCCAGAGTCAGCAGTTACACAGAGCATAGTACCAAACTAAGGAAACAAAAATCGATATACAGAAACTACGCACAACAGAAAGCTTAAAGCACTCCGTGGTCACTCTCGAGTATTCTATGCCTCCGACGCTGCCTCAACGTCAACCCCCGCGCTAGCTCCACGACCTGGAGGGCAATTAAAACCAGAAGGTGTGAGTGGACCATAAAGAATAAAAGTTTCAAAAACCATTTTATAATCAAACCAAGGTTTGGCCCTCCGTTTTGAAAACATGCATGCACAACC
The DNA here is from genome assembly GCA_032719365.1 of Prinsepia uniflora. Taxonomy (NCBI): domain Eukaryota; kingdom Viridiplantae; phylum Streptophyta; class Magnoliopsida; order Rosales; family Rosaceae; genus Prinsepia; species Prinsepia uniflora. Next base: position 16,072,018 of record CM064870.1, read on the forward strand.
CATTTATTGGAAACAGTTATAAACCACATAGTAATCATCACAAAACAGTTATAAGACACTGAATAGGCATCATGAAAACAGTACGATAAAACATAAATCCAAGTCATCATTATCCGATCAAACCTGTTGGACCTATCCGAGTCTTTAAACTCCCGAGTCTTTAAACTCAATCCAGGCCTCAATAATCCGAGTCTTTAAACTCAACAGGCCTACGGGGGGAATATCAATATATCCGAGTCTTTAAACTTCGAGTCTTTAAACTCAATCCGGGTCTTTAAACCCAATCTGAGCCCCTCCCCCGTCAATCACAATATCCGGGTCTTTAAACCCAATAATCAGATCCAGCAAATCCAATCAAAACCATTTGAAAACCATTTCTAAACCCATATCCAAACCCGAATCCGAAATCACTGGTCTGATGCCCTTCCGGCATCCAGAACCGTCATTCCGAACCCAAATCCGGAATTCCACTTTTAAACTTTAAAACCAAATTCCGCTTTCCGAAATCCGATTCTAAAACCGAAAGCCCTTGATCATCAAAATCATGTTCCAAAATCCATTTATAATCATTGAAAACCCTTTACAGATTTAAGTCCCAAAACCATGGTATCATACTCAGAAATCAAGTCTTTCTCGTAAAACGTGCTGAAAATCGTACTTTCTCGAAAAACGTGCAATTAAGTAAAACAGTTATAGCATATTCAAATAACCGTGAAATCACATATAAACCATAAAACAAGTAACTAAAATCAGTTATGCATGCTCAATTATAGAGAAGGGGTCTACTCACAGTCACCAGCACGTCATTCACGCCCCGTACGTTCCGTACGTTCCTCGTCCTCCTCGGGGACTCCCGATCCTGTCAACAGTCACCAAAGAACGTTACTAACACGTCTACCAAGATCATCCTAATTTCCCCAACAATCCCCGGGTCCTGAGCGTAACGAACCGAGACCCTAAACCGTCAACCTTGTCGAACTAACCTCAAACGACATCCGATTAACCCGAAACCTATTCCAAAAGATCCGTTACAACCTCTAGACTAAAAACCAAGTTCACCGTTTTCCCAGAAACCACCGCACGCGCCCCCACGCGCCGCCCAAAGTGGCTGCGCGTGGGCCTCACGCGCCTGCTACAGTGTCATCGTCAACCTCTGTTCAAACGGTCCAGACCCGTTCAGCCAAACCGAACCGGCGTGATCGGTTCTCCGCCGTCCATCCACCATTTCTTCCTTCTTTCCACCAACCTCTTCGTCCTCAACCCAGCAACCTATTCCCCTACTCAAAACACCACAATCCTACCTCTAACCCATCATCCCTAGCTCGAACCCGTGACCAACCAAAACCTCTGTTCTTCCATTCAGCCACCCGTGTCACCCCCCACCACGGCTTCGATGTTAGCAGATTCCTAAAGACCTAAGGAATCGATTAGGACCTACCAGACACCTTGACTCAAGCAGAGGAAAAGAGAAATTACCTGCCTCCCGGTCGCTGCCGTGAGCTCCACCGTGCTCACTAGACTCCCCTCAAGCCTCTGAACACCGCCACAGCTTCAAACCACGGGTTTGATCGCAACTCCGCAACACCACCACTTCGACACTCTTTGTTTTTCCTGAGAACCCCAACCCTCACACTACCCTCTCGACCTTCCAAACGTCCCCAGACACTCCCTTCCTCTAAAAAACTTCTGATCACACTCCTTCACTCTCAGAAACTCACTCACTCCCTGCAATTCGATCACCTCCTCCCTCAATCTAAATCCCTGTTTTTCTCTTCGAACACGATTACACAAACACACACACACGACCCCTTTAATTGGAACCGTGCGCACGCCTAGAACCCACTAGAGCAACCCCACGTGTCACCATCCTCTTAGCCCTCTTACAAATATCCACTTGCACCTGCACACTTGTCCTGATCCAAATTGCACAAATCCCAATGCACCAAAAGACCAAAGTGCCCCTACTTGTGAGTCAAAATTACCGTTTTTCCTTTGCCGTTCTAGACCCAAATCTCGCTCGTCCGACGTCCGATAAAGGCATGCCACCTGTCGTTGAACTCAGGACAACGGGATCTACCTAACGGTCCTCGGCCTACGTGAAAATGACCAGTCTAGCAGAAAGTCAACGTTTTCCCCCTATTTTACCAGATTACGATAATGCCCTCAACCTTCTGAACATCATAACTTCCTCCTCGGATGTCGGAATCGGGCGTGCCACTTGTCTACGGACTCGTGACGTCCCGAACTACGTCACGATCACTGGTCAATACCCCATTGACCACCCGAACTAAAAGTCAACTTTTTTCCCAAACTAGGGACAAAATCGTCATTCTACGCTAACGGACCCGAAAGTAGCCAACTAAACACCAATTAGACTCACTAATCTGTTACTAATCACTTACTAATCCCGGCTCCCGGGACGGGTCGTTACACCGAGAGCTTTCTTTCCCCCTCCCACCCTAGTATCAGGGCTGCGCAAATCATGGATAATCGAGCTCTGGCCAACACCCTCGCTAGCAATTTTCACTGAGCCCATAGGGACCACAAGAGCAGTATCAAGGACTTGAAATTTAGGCTCCTCCAAACCCACGCAAATAATCCTACGAAGTTCAATATGAGTATTCAGCGCCAAGGACTTATTCTTATTTGATGGACCCAAATGTTTCCGAGAACCCATAGAAGGACGATCCCTATAATTAGTCCCATTGTCCCCCTTTACAATTCCCACAAACCCGTGGCAAACTCTCATACTCAACTCGAACCTCCACAACTTGAGGAATCTCCCCTTCTTCTTCCGAGCAAAGTTGAATATCAAATGAGTCAATTGTCTCTTCAGCAGCATCCACTTCAACACACACACACACACACGCATGAAAGCAATCCTTTTTTTATTCATCGTGAATGAATCAGCAAACAAAGGCTTACCCACAACGCTCGCCACATACCCAAAACCCTCCAAATTTTAGTGTTCAAGCGGAACATTATAGAACCTAACCTAAATAGGCACTTTGGTGTGGGAGTTTTTGGAAAGAACAAACCTGGTCTTCCAACGTGTAAGATAAATAGGGCGCCCAGAAAAATGCCAAGGCCCAGCATCAAGAACAAAGGCACGAGAATAATCATCCTTGAACTTAAAATAATATAAGCCTTTATCATTAACAAGAACCTCCAGAAATGACACCACCTATCCCAATCCCTCCGGGATTAACGTGGGATGTGTCATGCTACCGTCTGACACGAAGTGTCAGACAAGGGATAATATGTACCTCAGCCCATACGGGGCTCCCAGAGTGCACCAGGATTGGTGGAAGAGTGCGGTGTCTCGGTCTCTGTTGCAGCCAGTATCCGTGATCAACCTGAAGGGCATTAAAATCATTTAAAAGCTGTGAGTGGACGAAAATCAATAAGTTCATAAAAACACAATTCATAAAGACATTCATGCCCTTCACTAAAAAGTATGCAAGCATCGAAAACCAGTCATCAAAATATTTACTCAAACAAGCCATTAGGGCCTTAGCCCAAAAACCGTAACTCAAAACCAAGTGTGGGAACTCAGCCCAAAACTGTAGAATACCAAATCTGTAAATACAAAACCAAGTGGGCCACTGCCCAAATCCATAAACACAAATCCAACCGAAAAACCATTTCATAGATCCAATAGTCCATATTTACCACATAACCATCTCCGACATCCCATATGCCTAGCGTTCCAGATGCTTGACGTCTCAGACGTCATATCTCACAGTAATAAGCAATGCGTTCTACCCGGGGTCTCTCCGGGTCAATATCTCTGACATCCCAGATGTCTGACGTCCCAGACGTCTAATCATAGCAATTCTGCTCCTGAGCCACTATACGGTCTGGTAGCTCCGTATAATGACCCCTCGCAGGCAATGCACCGTGACTTCCCCAGTATCCCAGACACCTGGAGGAGACCATCACATATCCTCGTATCAAGATGGTATATGGAAAACAATTTAACAAAGTCATTTCAAAATATCTCAATGGGCTTTGCCCGAAATCTCCATAAAACATCACAATTCCATTTAGGGTCCCCGACCTGAAATCACGTTTATGAAACATAGGGTCCCAGCCACGAAATCACATTTATAAAACTCAACTGGGCCTCATGCCTGATTTTGTCAACCATTGGCCCCCTGCCTGATCACAAGACTTAAAAGGGTCTCAACCCAATTTCGTAAACCAACTGGGCCCCTGGCCCGATTACATAATTCAAATGGGTCTCGCGCTCTAATTCATCTTTTCAAAACCAAAACCATGCCTTAGAATCATAATTAGACTCACAATCATATAGTCATATCATAAACTCGTAAACCTCGAAAAGTGTGTAAATACGGGGTTTACCACGAAATACGTGCAATCGTATAATCCACCAGTACCACAATCATCATCATAGAAATCATGTATGTAAAACATATAAAATAGTTATGCATGCATCACAATTTAGAAAATGAAGTCCACTCACATACCGTCTTACGCTGCCGCCTCGATACGCGTGCCATAGACCTTCCCGGGCCCCACCACTATCACCGGGACTTCCAAACCTGTCCAAATCACACTAGAGGGTCGCTAACCTCTACATTGACCTCCTATCAAAGCTTCATAATTTTCCCTAATTTTTAAATATTTTTAAATTCGATTCAAAACCTTTGGACACCCCGAAATATATCGAAACGGTGTCCGATCGACACGAAACGGTGAAGCCCACACGCCAAACACTGTTCATCGTCAACCTCGTGTTGGACCCGGTTCACTGGTTTGAACCAGTTCAGCCGAACTGCTGAATCGACCCAGCCGGTTCTCCCAATTCCGGCCACCATTTTCTATGGGGTTTCTACCTACGTGTTCGTCTAAGTCCAACTAAGAGTTTTATGGAATCAAAAACAAAAAAACTCATCTACAACCTTACCTCTGAACATAAACCCGTAGCCCATATTTTCCGACCATCCTCCCCGTCGATTCAGACCACCTCGAGCCTCGAAATCAAGTCCATTGCGCTCTTCTCTGTCCCTAGGTCTCATTAGAATCAATAGGAGCTCAAAACCACAACTAAAACTCGACTTTCAATATTTGAACACAAATGAGCTCTCGGGTCAAACTTACCCTTGTCGTGAACCACCGTGATCCTCGTTGTGTCCCAGGCTGTCCAACAGTCTCCCAGTCACACCCAGTCAGTTAATCTTTTACCAGAACACATAGAAGGGCAGGATAGTGGGGTGATGGTGTGTTTAATTCACAATGGTGAGCCGTGTGTGTGTGTGTGTCTGTGTTCACGGGTGGGGAAATATCAGAGTGAGAGAGAGAGAGATGAAGGTGATCGTGTTGATGGACCAAATGAGAGGGAATGGAGGGTGCAGATTTAATCTTAAGAAAGAGATGGACTACTGGGATTAATTGAATAAAATGATAATGTATTTTATTTGACCACTGGGGAACATGATCCACGTTTTAGGGAAAAGGGAGTGTGGGATGAGTGACATCTGTCACTCATCCAAGGGTCCAGATCAATTCCAGCTTTATGTCAGATTGCAATATTATAATATTATTTTACTTAAACCCTCGATTCGTACGTTTAATCGATTTCACTCACGTGACCATAACTTTTCCGTCGGACGTCCGATTTCGACGTGCCGCATGTCAATGAACTCGTATCGACTCGATCTACGTAACGGTCATTGGCCCTCGGCAATCGGACCTCTCGGGTCAAAAGTCAACATTTTGCCCATTTTCAACTATATGACCAAATTACCCCTCGACTTCCGAACGTCATTACTTCTTCCTCGAATGTCGGAATCGGACGTGCCACCTGCCTATGAACTCATGATGTCCCACTACATCACAGTCATCGATCAACGTCCAATTGACCGTCTGAACTAAAAATCAATATTTTGCCCACGTGTAGGGGCAAAACGGTCATTTTGTACATTTCGTCCGATTTCCCTCAACTAACCCCCGATTAGTCATTCTAACCCATAATTAATTAATATTTAATCTCAATATTCAGGATGGGTCGTTACAAGAAAACCCCATTTAGCCCACACCTGCCTAGCAAGAATATGCACTACCAAGAAAGGCAACTGTTTGTCAACAAAGCACCCAACCAAATAAAATTTCCACTCTTCAGCAGCAATAGCAGCCGCCTCCTTAGGGGGCACACAAGTTTCCTTCCATCCACCAATTTAGGTTTGCAAAAAGAGAAAGTATGGGTCGACCGAACCCGTGAGTTAGAGCCAATCACAGCCTTGCAATAACTAACATTGGAGGTCCCAACAACATCAGTCTCAAGAGCAGCCCCAAGACCATCCTCAGGAGCATTCGGTGGCCCACCACCACCATTCAGAGAACCCAACACACCATCTTGAAGGTGAATAACAGTAACTACCTTACCATCCACCATCCGAGATCCATAACACAAGTTATTGAAAGCAGGGGAAGAAATTTTGAGAGCTGGGGGAAGAGGAGAGCTTCTGGAAAAAAGGGAAGGGCCGTTTTGAGGAAGTAAGGGTCGAGAGTGGCCAACAGGATCGATGGAAATAGGGGAGAGGGGCGAAGACCCACGAGACTTCATGACAGCTCAATACCGAATACAAATTAAAATTTGATCCCAACGTCCATAACAAAATCACATATTGATTCCAATTCCCAAAAATTAACAAGATGAATCTCATAAGAACAATTAAAAGAATAGTGGATTAAACGAGTGTACCGTGCAGGCGATAAAGGTTAGGAGAATGAAAGCCTAGTCACACAAGCTCAATCAGGCAACTGACGGACTCGGAACGCCGGTTTTCGACATCCACAATCCATGAACTTTGCTACGTGTGAAGAATAGCTTCCTCAGTCGCCTCCACCGCCGCCAAATCAGTCAGCGAGGCCAGTGAGGATAAGGATGATGTGGGTTTGGCAGAATTGGGAGGGCGAGGTGTAATTAAACGGGTGGGCTTGGAAATGGAGGTACGAGAAACAGAGCTGAATTTGTAGGATTAAAGGTACGGAGCGGTGCTGAAAGGCGTTATTGAAGGTGGTGAGATTAGGATTCAAAGCCAAAATTACTCACGACACTCGATCCCATAGATGAACAGAAAAGGGTATTTTTCAGGTGGGTATGAAACGACCCGTCCCGAATATCGGGATTTAATAATATTTAATTGTGATTTACTAATCTGGGATTAGTTGGGTGATTTCAGACGAATTGTGCAAAATGACCATTTTGCCCCTGGGCGTGGGCAAAACGTTGACTTTTATTTCGGATGGTCAAATGGACTTTGACCGATAACCGTGACGTAGTTCGGGACGTCACGAGTTCATAGACAGGCGGCACGTTCGATTCCGACGTTCGTGGTGAAAGTTATGATGTACGGAAGTGCAAGGGCATTTTCGTAATTTGGACGAAATAAGGGCAAATGTTGACTTTTTGACCGGGATGTCCGATGGCCGAGGGCCAAGGACCGTTACGTAGGCTTCGTCGATACGAATCCAATGACAGGTAGCATGCCGAAATCGGAGATTCGACGACGAAGTTATGGTCAAGGAAACGAATTAACGAACCGAGACCCCGATTAAAATAATAATATAATAATGAACAGTACCCGGTGACTGAACACACTTGGATGAGTGACAAGTGTCACTCATCCCTTAATTTCAGGCATAAAACCAGATCCCATGTTTTGGGGAAACATAATTATTATGTTTTATTAATTAATTAAATTAAATTAATCTTTTAATTTCCATTATTCCTCTCTAATTTCCTAACCGTGTACAACCCAAAACCACAATTCATTCCACCCTTAATCTCCTCTCCATCAGCTGATCTTGAGTGTGCAAATTGGAGAGAATTCAGAGACTAACTCAACTGGGATTACACGGGGGATTGATCGGGTGAGGGAGACAGAGAAATCGAAAATTTGGTTTTTGGGAGGGAAATTCGAATAATGAGATTTGAGCCGTGAGGATCGAATTGGAGCTTGGAAGTAGCTTCCTGAGGTTGAGACGAGTTGTTTCAAATCAAAAACGAGATGAATTCATGCCCAATTGGCTCTGAACGGGTTTGGTAACAGTGAGGAACTTCGAGCTTGAGTCGTGGCGTTTGAGGCTTCGTTTGATGCAATTGTTGTGGGGAAACAATTCCTCATGGTCCATTGATGCTTCTGGGTTCATCAATTGGAAGAAATTGGCTGAGATTGACGGAATTCCATGGTTGCACAGTGACGGGTGTTCTTCGTGTTCATCATCGAAGTCGACGGGTTTTAGGTATGTGATCACGTAATTGAGTTTACAGAACTTAAATTGAACTTAAAACGAAACTAACTGAATGATCAATTGGAAGATTTAGGGTTGAATTTATGGACATTGAACCGGGTCGTCTCGCGGGCTAATTGGACCCGTTTACCAGACATACGGGTTAGGCTGGTGACACTGTAGCAGGCGCGTGGGTTTCACGAGCAGCCACTTACGGCGGCGCGTGACGGCGTGTGGGCACGAATCTCGAGGTGAGGTCAACATGACTTTTGTTCTATACATTGTAACGAACATTTTTGGATTGGTTTCGTGTCGATCGGACACCGTCTCGATATTGTTCGGGATGTCCGAAGGTTTTAAATTCAGTTTAAAAATACTTAAAAATTCGGGAAAATTATGGGACTTGAATAGGATGTTAATGATGAGGTTAGTAATCCTCTAATGTGATTTGAACAGGATTGGGAATCCCGGTGATAGTGGTGTGGCCCGGGAAGGCCTATGGCAAGCGTATCGAGGCGCTCGGTTAAACGGTCTGTGAGTGGACATTGGTTTCATAAATTCGATGCATGCATAACTGTTTTATGATTGTTATAATTATGATTAAATGATTTACTTTGGATATCGGTGAATTTAAAATGATTTCACGTATTTCGAGGTGAATTACGTATTTGCACGTAAACCGAGGTTTTCTGGATTTGCACCGATTTCCATAAATGTGGTTGGCTATGATTTCATGAAACGGTTACGAACTTGAATAATGTGAAATCGGGCCAGGGGCCCAGTTGAACTATGAAATCGGGCCAGGGGCCCAGTTAACATGTGGATCGGGCCAGGGGCCCAGTTAACTTGTGAAATCGGGCCAGTGGCCCAGTTGATTTCTACATACGATTGCGGGTCGGGGACCCTAAAATGGAATTGAATAAATGTTTTCTGGTTTACATTTTATATATGTTCACATGGGAATCAATAAATGGTTTTGATGATATTTCGGTTATGGCACGTTTCACGGTATTTGGGCATGAGACCCGTTTGATGAAACGTAACGATCGGTTCGGATTTTACCTATGTATACCTATATGTTTTGCATGTGGATATCAATAAAATGTATTTGGTACTGCACTGTATAGATCCTTCCATATTATATTGTCTCCTCCGGATGAGGTACCCCGGAGAGGTCACGGACGTCTAGTACGTCCAGCGTCTATGACGCTAAGCATCGGGGATGCTGTACCCGAACGGGGTTCGGGGATTGAACTCGGAAATTGAGACCCGAGTGGCACGCGTAGCCTTGTGATTGTGACCTTATTGACGTCAGGGACGTCAGACATCAGGGATGTCGGATTGGAGTGTATAGTGCAGTGGCTAAAATTATGGTCTATATTATATGCCTTATGGTTCATATTACTGGATTTATGAAATAACTCTTGGATTGACTTTTGGAAATTGAAACTATGCTTTGGTTTCCGGGCTAAGGCCCTAATGGTTATTTCTAAAATAAATGTGTAATCATTGGTTTTTGGCGCATGCATATGGTTTTACTGAGGGGCATAAATGTCTTATAAATGTTCTAAACAGACTTGTTTATTTTCGTCCACTCACAGCTTTTGTTTTCAATGCCCTTCAGGTTGATTCCGGATGCGACTGCAGCAGAGACTTGAGCATCGCACACCTCCTCCATCGATCCTTACGCACTCTGGAAGCCCGTTTGGGCAGTGGCATTAGGTTATCCCTTGTCTGACACCTCCTGTCAGACGGGAGCATGGCACATTCCATGGCAATCCTAGGGGGATTGGGATGGGTCGTGTCCAGTGGTATCAGAGCAGGTTTTGCTCTTTTGTGCACGAAGGACGAGGGTGTGATGTCTCTTTGGGCTGCTGTTCCGTTGTCAACCTGATAGATAGTTGTGGGTTTGTATGGTGGATTGGGTGTGTTTGGCCCGATACGCCGTGCATTGACGCGATTCAACCTGAGTGGGGTTGTGTATGATTAACTGGTAATGCAGGACCGTCGGTTCGGTCATGTGATGATGGATTGTTGTGCCACTGGGCACAGCTAGGTTCAGGGAACCCCATTTGATTGGAAATGTGAAACTCAGTTGAGTATTGGTCTAATTTTTGGACCCTGGTAGTGTTGGCTAGTGTACGGGGTGTTGGTGCATCGGAGTTAGCCGATGACCTTCGTGGTGGAACCCACATTGAGTTGACGATTGGATTGGATTGGATCTGACGTCTATGTAATGTCAGGACCGCGGAGTCGGTCAGGTTGTGGATTTTACTACAGAGGGTAGTTGGGTTCGGTGGAACCCTAGGGTGTGATCTTGGAACCCTAATTTATAATCGATGGGCTGGAAAAGTGAACTTTAAATGAGAACTTGTGCTGCGACGAGCAGCTGAGGTCGTGGATGACCATGTGGATGACTCTAGTGAGTCTTACAGGTTTCGATCTATGGATACGGTTATGAGATAGAATATGGAATCCCGTATTGGATCGAATATTAGTGTGATGTGTGGATACGGATCTTGACAACGATGACTGTTGGTCGACAGTTGTGTCGAAATGACTGGCTATCGAGGGTATTTTGTGTGGCTTCCACACATGAGGATCAGGGGTTGTTCAGGGAACGTCCATTATCCTGATGTGCCAGTGATCAAATTGGGGGTACCCATAGTTGTGAGGTACGAGTGGTGTTACGGGATCGTCGTTCGGAATGAACGGAGATCCAGGGTAACAACTTTGCACACAGTGTGCTAGCATGGATGTTCGTGTGCTAGCATGGATGTTTGGGTGCTATGTTTGGATGTTGGTATGTTGGTGCCTTGATTCCAATACTAGTATGGATGCCTGTGTGCTGATACTAGTGTTGTTGAGGGTGCGTTGGTGCTGGTACTAGCGCTGGTGCTGGTGTCAGTAATTGTGATGACGATGAGCCACCAGTTGGGGTGTCACTCTGTCCTGATGGACATATGATTGGTATCTGCGACTCAGTGGTGATTGAGTCATGGACTGGATGGGATCCAGTAGAGGTTGTGTCGTGTTGGGATAAGTCCTAACAGATTTATGATGACAAGTGATGAATGGATAAAATGGTATGATTGAAACTTGAGGAATCTAGGGACGATGTTCCCTATGTCATGAGAATTGGTGGATTTTGGGAGTTGTTGTCAACTCCGAGATTGGTAAGATTGTTTACCTCTAATATCCTCAGAGGGTACAAGGAAATTATTGAGATTGGAAAAGTCGGGGAAACCATTCGTGGTATTGATGTGTGATGTTGTGATTGTGAATCACTTGGAACCTGAGGATTGAACCTGTTTAGGTTGAGATGAGAGACGAAGGCAGTATGGTATGCACATCCAGGCAGAGTTGAGGAAATTTCCGTTCGGAATCGGGATGTGTGCATACATGAGTATTGGCGGACGTGAGGTCCGAGTAATGAATTGATTTTGGACAAGTGGTGGTCCCAGTGAGGTAAGGACGTGGGCAGTCCAGTGGATGGACTTGACATCTCATTGGGAGCATGTCTGTTTCCAACATAGTTGGAACTCCCGTTTCGGGGAGAGTTGTGATTGGGAGACGAGAGGAGTGCTCGTTTCCACATCGGTGATTGGTATTCCGAAGTCTTTGGGGTCGACTTCTTATTTCCTGCCGTGGCAGATGATGATTGTTGCTACCAGTACGTTGAGCGTGTATTGGTGAGTGGACCCATGTTTGGCTTGGGGTCATTGGACACAAGCAGTTGTGTATGATTTTGGATTTGGTGGTGAAATGCGAGGTCATCTTTCCACCAAGGGAAATTTGGCGAATGATTCATTGAGGGTGTAAGACCCTACGATCAGCTTTCAGATGGATTGTTAGCTATGTGGGCATATGTGGATCCTAGGCGGATCTGATTGGTGATGTTGTCGACTTTGGTCGATGTGACGATCTAGGATCGTGATGTTACTTGTCGGATGAAGTAGCGATGGATCTGGATTGTGATCTTGTTGATCCAGATGGGTGGAGAGTTTATCACTCTTACCTTGGTATGTGAGTCGTAAATGACGGGACTGAACTTCTTTTCGGAGTGAAGTCCATATGGTTGTTACTCGGTTGAGTAGGTTTCCGAAGTGGTCGGATTTTGTCAACCTTTGACGTGTGAATATTGGGATTGGCTTCCCTATGAAGTCAATCGATTGTTTTGAGCAGGTAACCGATAGGATCGGTTATGTTACGTCTGGGTGAACGTAAACGAGATTTTGGGTTTTGGAACCGAATTTCTGGGTGACGATTCAGGATTCGATTGTGAAGCTCAAAAATGGATTACTAGATTTGGGTGCGGAATGATTGTTCCAATGCTAGCTTACAGAATAATGATTTCGGATTCGGATTTGGAAATGGATAAAAAAAAAATATGATGTTTGGGTTTGGATTCGGAATTTCTTACGAAATTGTGAATTCGGATTCGGAACTAGAACTAGATGACGGGTGGAGTTCGTTTTGTCTCATGTTGGTTTGGGCAAAGGTACTTCATTACTAGAACGTGTATGGCTATGACCTGGGTGGTTGTAGGCGGATTGTTGGATTGATGTACGTACAGGGTACGTTATACAAGGATTGATACTGGTTAGGCTGAGTGGTGCCTAATGGTGGTACATGGGATGTACCCGTGGGGTGTGGTCAAACGTGTTGGTAATCGGCTTGGTTCCGATAACATTTGTTTGGTTGTGATTGGGGACTGGACATTGGATACTGTGCGCTGTGCAGAGTGATTTTGTCGGGTTCAGTGGTTGTATGAGCAGGTGCTCTTAGCCCTGGTTGGCTAGCGGAACCCTAGTGTTGTGATGTGTGATCACTGCTGGGCTGGTATTCAATGCGTTCCAGTTACACCATTTGACTGAGGGAATTGACGGTGTACGTACACTCAGGATGAGTGAATTGGTGGTCCGAGTTACCACGTGTAGCTTTGTGTGGCTTGATCACACCGTGACTTCCCAGCATCTTGGTTCGCTGTGGGAGTCGGCGATTATGGACTTTGAGATTAGTATATGTCGCAGGATTGGGCTTGCCCTGCGAATTGAGATCATGTGTTGATCTTACGCTACCTTGAGGGTGATGTCGTACGTGGTGTTGTCACTGACTGGCAGATGGTTGGGGCTTTACTAGGGTGGTAAAGCTTTGCGGTGACAGTTTGACTGGTGGTGTCAGCGTGGACTGACAAATGAGATTTGGTGACTCCCAATGGGAGCAAATGTAAGGATATATTGGCAATGGAAGGGAACCGTTTAGCTGAAGAAGTTAGCTAAATGGTTAAGCGATTTTATCGCGAATCTGGTGATTATGTCCACTCGAGGTGGTCGAGTGTTGTTGTTGTGACGTATGACCGTGATGGGATGTCTGGTTACAGACGAGACTAGTGTTGTTCCAGTGAGTGGGTGTACAGGTGTACACAGATGTGAGGTCGAAATGTTTTCCACGAGGTGGTTGTGGAATAAGGATATTGGTAATTTCGAGGACGAAATTCTTTAAGGAGGGAAGGTTGTAACGACCCGTCCCGAATATCGGGATTTAATAATATTTAATTGTGATTTACTAATCTGGGATTAGTTGGGTGATTTCGGACGAATTGTGCAAAATGACCGTTTTGCCCCTGGGCGTGGGCAAAACATTGACTTTTATTTCGGATGGTCAAATGGACTTTGACCGATGACCGTGACGTATTTCGGGACGTCACGAGTTCATAGACAGGCGGCACGTTCGATTCTGACGTTCGTGGTGAAAGTTATGATGTACGGAAGTGCAAGGGCATTTTCGTAATTTGGACAAAATAAGGGCAAATGTTGACTTTTTGACCGGGATGTCCGATGGCCGAGGGCCAAGGACCGTTACGTAGGCTTCGTCGATACGAATCCAATGACAGGCGGCATGCCGAAATCGGAGATTCGACGACGAAGTTATGGTCAAGGAAACGAATTAACGAACCGAGGCCCCGATTAAAATAATAATATAATAATGAACAGTACCCAGTGACTGACCACACTTGGATGAGTGACAAGTGTCACTCATCCCTTAATTTCAGGCATAAAACCAGATCCCATGTTTTGGGGAAACATAATTATTATGTTTTATTAATTAATTAAATTAAATTAATCTTTTAATTTCCATTATTCCTCTCTAATTTCCTAACCGTGTACAACCCAAAACCACAATTCATTCCACCCTTAATCTCCTCTCCATCAGCTGATCTTGAGTGTGCAAATTGGAGAGAATTCAAAGACTAACTCAACTGGGATTACACGGGGGATTGATCGGGTGAGGGAGACAGAGAAATCGAAAATTTGGTTTTTGGGAGGGAAATTCGAATAATGAGATTTGAGCCGTGAGGATCGAATTGGAGCTTGGAAGTAGCTTCCTGAGGTTGAGACGAGTTGTTTCAAATCAAAAACGAGATGAATTCATGCCCAATTGGCTCTGAACGGGTTTGGTAACAGTGAGGAACTTCGAGCTTGAGTCGTGGCGTTTGAGGCTTCGTTTGATGCAATTGTTGTGGGGAAACAATTCCTCATGGTCCATTGATGCTTCTGGGTTCATCAATTGGAAGAAATTGGCTGAGATTGACGGAATTCCATGGTTGCACAGTGACGGGTGTTCTTCGTGTTCATCATCGAAGTCGACGGGTTTTAGGTATGTGATCACGTAATTGAGTTTACAGAACTTAAATTGAACTTAAAACGAAACTAACTGAATGATCAATTGGAAGATTTAGGGGTGAATTGATGGACATTGAACCGGGTCGTCTCGCGGGCTAATTGGACCCGTTTACCAGACATACGGGTTAGGCTGGTGACACTGTAGCAGGCGCGTGGGTTTCACGCGCAGCCACTCACGGCGGCGCGTGACGGCGCGTGGGCACGAATCTCGAGGTGAGGTCAACATGACTTTTGTTCTATACATTGTAACGAACATTTTGGGATTGGTTTCGTGTCGATCGGACACCGTCTCGATATTATTCGGGATGTCCGAAGGTTTTAAATCCAGTTTAAAAATACTTAAAAATTCGGGAAAATTACGGGACTTGAATAGGATGTTAATGATGAGGTTAGTAATCCTCTAATGTGATTTGAACAGGATTGGGAGTCCCGGTGATAGTGGTGTGGCCCGGGAAGGCCTATGGCAAGCGTATCGAGGCGCTCGGTTAAACGGTCTGTGAGTGGACATTGGTTTCATAAATTCGATGCATGCATAACTGTTTTATGATTGTTATAATTATGATTAAATGATTTACTTTGGATATCGGTGAATTTAAAATGATTTCACGTATTTCGAGGTGAATTACGTATTTGCACGTAAACCGAGGTTTTCTGGATTTGCACCGATTTCCATAAATGTGGTTGGATATGATTTCATGAAACGGTTACGAACTTGAATAATGTGAAATCGGGCCAGGGGCCCAGTTGAACTATGAAATCGGGCCAGGGGCCCAGTTAACATGTGGATTGGGCCAGGGGCCCAGTTAACTTGTGAAATCGGGCCAGGGGCCCAGTTGATTTCTACATACGATTGCGGGTCGGGGACCCTAAAATGGAATTGAATAAATGTTTTCTGGTTTACATTTTATATATGTTCACATGCTGGAATCAATAAATGGTTTTGATGATATTTCGGTTATGGCACGTTTCACGGTATTTGGGCATGAGACCCGTTTGATGAAACGTAACGATCGGTTCGGATTTTACCTATGTATACCTATATGTTTTGCATGTGGATATCAATAAAATGTATTTGGTACTGCACTATATAGATCCTTCTATATTATATTGTCTCCTCCGGATGAGGTACCCCGGAGAGGTCACGGACGTCTAGTACGTCCAGCGTCTATGACGCTAAGCATCGGGGATGCTGTACCCGAACGGGGTTCGGGGATTGAACTCGGAAATTGAGACCCGAGTGGCACGCGTAGCCTTGTGATTGTGACCTTATTGACGTCAGGGACGTCAGACATCGGGGATGTCGGATTGGAGTGTATAGTGCAGTGGCTAAAATTATGGTCTATATTATATGCCTTATGGTTCATATTACTGGATTTATGAAATAACTCTTGGATTGACTTTTGGAAATTGAAACTATGCTTTGGTTTCCGGGCTAAGGCCCTAATGGTTATTTCTAAAATAAATGTGTAATCATTGGTTTTTGGCGCATGCATATGGTTTTACTGAGGGGCATAAATATCTTATAAATGTTTTAAACAGACTTGTTTATTTTCGTCCACTCACAGCTTTTGTTTTCAATGCCCTTCAGGTTGATTCCGGATGCGACTGCAGCAGAGACTTGAGCATCGAACACCTCCTCCATCAATCCTTACGCACTCTGGAAGCCCGTTTGGGCAGTGGCATTAGGTTATCCCTTGTCTGACACCTCCTGTCAGACGGGAGCATGGCACATTCCATGGCAATCCTAGGGGGATTGGGATGGGTCGTGTCAGGGTATGCTCCATTGTCCTCAGATAATATTAGTGTATCAGAAGGCCGAGTGATTGCCACCAGGAAGAACTTGGGTGTGGACCTCGGAGGAATTCGGATTGGAGGAGGACTAGGACTGGGTTTAGGGCTAAGTGGGTTTGGCTGTGACTCTAGCACAGGATCAGGGCCGGCTCTCCATCAAGCTCGTCGTCAACCAGTTCTAGTTCATCATCAGCTTCGGGATCTGGTGACGGCGGAGGTGGTGCAAGCTCCGAGGCTGGATCAACTGCTGGATCTCGGGCTAGTTCTAGGTCAAGGAGAAGTGCTCGAGGTGGAGGTGGTGGAGGTGATGATGGCCGTGAAGAGGGTTCAGGTCAGGAAAGTGATGCGGGTCCCGGGGAGGGTCATGGCTACGAGGTTTTCCTCTACACTACACTTTTCAACACTTTCTTTTAACAACTTAAATTCTAAGGTTAAGCACGATTCGGAACGATATTTGGTGCTACCAAAATTATATCATTTAAGTTTAATAGGTTTGATATTCCATAATTTGAAATTAATACAATCGTACCGTACCGATTAAATTCGGTATGGTTTCAGTTTTGAAATTTTATGAATTTAGGATTTAGGTGAATGCTAATAAGGAATTATGGTTTCTAGTGTAACAAATACTCTGTTAGAGGAATTATGATGCCAACTCTTTTGGTGACTACTAGTGTAGTTAATATTTAGGTTAAGAAAAATAGTTTATAATGTAGTCCAACAAAACTATTTTCAAGTATAGTAGACAAAATATTTTTAATTAGATAAATTTATTATCATTAGGCCACAAAGAACTCATAATAGTTTTTAGTATATGATTACTATATCAACCAATAGGAAAATAGTTTTAGTTATTTTTAAAGAATAGAAATGCTAATGAGGTTCAGTATCGGTACGGGACGGTTTTTCAAAACCTCGAAACCGAAACCGTTGACTTGAATCTGTATCGATTCGGTACCGTACCGATCATTACATCAGTTTTACTATTCGGTATTTTTTCGGTTTGATCCGATCTGGAACGGTATAGTTTCGATTTTTTGGTTCTATATTCCCACCCCTATCAAATTCAGTGGTCCAAAAATTTAATATATAAGTTTTCTCCAACAAAACTCGGAAATACCTATTATTATAAAACCAAAAGAATGAGGGAATTTTGAAAATATTTTGGATCGAATTGCCCTAAGATAATGACATTTTTTTTAAATGAAACAACTTAATAAATTAGGATTAAATAGTAAAATTAATTGATAAATAAACATTTTAACCGAAAAGTGGATATTACTTCAACACTCATTCTTTTTTATTTTTTATTTTGAATTTCTTCAATTCTTTTTACTTATTAAAAATTTTAAAAATAAATTCAAAATAAAAATAATTAACTTTCACATGCGTAAATGGGTGCATGAAACTAGCATATTTAATAGGAAGTGATTTTCTCACTCTTTGTTTTGTTATGCATTCTTTTACTTAATTCTATATATTGATTTTGGTTGAATTCACTTTATCTTACGGTCATAAGAAATAAAGTAGTTCAAGAAGTAAAAACGGAAATATGAAAATCCATTCCTTATTTAATTTATTGAAAATATGTATCTTTATTTTTTCATGTATACAAAAATTAAGAAGGTATATTCACCAAAATAAAATTAAGAATGTCTAAATGTTGGTTTTTTTTTTTGTCATAACATGAGGTGTCCTTATACCCAAATGATGAAACTAATCTTCAACCCCAGTCTAAACATAATTTTAAACCTAATCTGGTGGCCATTAAACTGCTAGTAATCTCAAATCCCATATCTCCTTTTTTTTTTTCTTGTTACAGTTTGGGGCAAGAACCTCTGGGGTATTCGCAATGGTGGTTGATTACTCGATTCCTAGGGCCTTTGATCAAATGTGACCGTAGTTACACAATTAAGAAGAATTGTAAATAGCTTGTAAGTAGTTAATGATAGCGTATTTCTTAAATAGTTATACGATTTGTGTAGTAACGACCTCACTGATATATTCGATTATATTTTGGGATTTAATTTTAAAAAGACAATTTTGCGATTGCATTTAGAGGGTGTTGAAAGCTAATTTGAGCGTGGGAGAACTTTGGATAGTTTTTATTGGACTGTTGCATGGGTCTTGAACTCAAGAGTTGTAGACATACGTCACACAAAAAAGTAGAGTCTAAAAAAGGGATCAAGTTATAGGTCTAGAACAATATGCTCGTGTACGTATCGAGACATCGGCATTTTGATCTTTTTTATAAAGGGTGAGTCAGCACCTGTTTGGGTGTCACCACTGATGTGTGATAATTGTCACACGCCAGTCGGTGGCCTAAAAGATTATATCCACTTCAACATCTTTTTTTTTCTAGGCACGAAGGAGAAAAGGGAGGAGAAAAAGTTCAAACTAAAATTTGTTCTCGTCTTTACACCAAATTGATATGAACTATTTATATATTTATCTTCCTCCTCCATGAACAAAACCATATGATTAAGGAGCTATGAGGGGACAAATTATAAACGGAACCAAAAGGCTACCTCATGAGAAACGAAAGGGAGAAAGGTCGATCTGTTGTAATTCAAGGTTAGGAAGATTACCAGTCCAACCCATGGACTGGGGCAATTAAACCCAGCCCAAATTCGAGGGTGTTGGACGCGAGAAAAGCTACCAGAACAGAGCTTGATCATTGGTCGGAGTTTCGAGCTCCCTCCCATGCAATCTGACAAGACCCTTTCAGAGAAATCTAGACAAATCATGAGGGATGCTACTCTCGTCTAACAATCAATACTTAAACGTCGAGAATAGTCTCAAAAATTTGTACATTAACCACAAAAGCATCTAACTGTTAGACAAATGATGATTATACATTCGTACAAATCGCTATATACAGAGCATAAGAGTATAATTTAACCCAAAAAACAAGATTTTTACCCTGAGGGTCCAAAGATACACCAAAAATCTCGCTTATGCCTCCACTCCTAAGTAGGTCCTCGTCGTCGTGCCACGACTTGAATAGCAAGTAAAATCATAAAAATGTGAGTGGACGAAAGTAGTCTATGGAAAACACAATTTAGAAAACATGTGATTATACCCTATTTTTTAGAAAACTATGCATGCATACAAGTCCTTAAATCTCAAATAAAACAGATAGAAAACAAGTAAACTCGAAATACGTACAAATATTAGGAATCTAGCCATATCAGAATTAAGTCAACATAAAGTCATATCAAGCACTGCAACTATAATCAATCACACTGAACCATCACATCTATATCAAACAATCAATCCATATCCAACCCATCCTCGATGCACAATATCAGTTAACACCTCAACTGCACTATCGGTAGACAATCCACTCTCGGACTAGAGCTCGGCTCGAGATCCGAGTAACAACTGACTCAAGAACTGGAGCTCTACTCGATGTTTGAGTCATCCCAATAACAGTCTCACAAACTAGAATTCGGCTCGACGTTTGAGACTAATCAATTAACACGCATCACGATGAGAGTTTTACATCACCCATCATCATAATACACGAATATCGAGAAAATTACACATTTATATCACACATCAATTTCATAATCAAATTCTCGTTTCAGAAACCCGAGTCTAAGCTCAAAACCAAACTTTAAACCTTGCCTCGTAAAATGTGCACAAACAACCTTTTCCACGAAAATCATCCAATAATCATAAAAATCCCACATCACAAACATTTCCACCATGAATATCAAGAAACAAAATTTAACCACACTCAACCCAAATCCACAGTTTAAGAAAAATCCGATAATATAATTCAAAGGAAATCTCGTAAGATGAGCAATAAAGCAATTTCCATAAAAACCGTAAAAAATCATATAAAATCTCAATCAATCAAATATCACCAAAAACACATAGGAAAACATTTAAAACACTTAAAATATGCATGCATAATATTTTAATAAAAATAAACGTCCACTCACAATGCTATTTTGTCGTTTATACCTGTTCCGACAGTTCCTTGTTAACTCCAGGAACTATGTCTCTTGTCCAAAAATATAATTTCCAGTTACTAAAGTCTCGAGAACTCTCAAGTAACCTCCTAGTACAATCCTTGACTCCTGGGAATTAAATATTAATTTCCTAACATTAGCTACGCACTTTGGACACCAAAAACTACCTTGAAACGATGTCTGAATGCCTCGAAACGTAGGCCAAAATATTCGTAACATCGAAAAAATTGAAAAAAATGTTAAACACATCCCGAGATACGTTGGCACGCACCCCTCCCCCCGCCCCCCCCCCCCCCCCCCCCCCCCCCCCCCCCCCCGGTGCCGCCAGAAGCGACTGTGCATGGAGACCACGCTCCAGCTACAGTGTAATCTTCTTCGCCCGTTTTTTCTGGTTTTCAGGTCGCCCGACCCAATCCTAACTCACTCAAATCTCACCTGCATTCACTCCTTTTTTGTCCAATCTACTCTAACTTAGCTCAATAGGAGATCTGCACATTCAAAACTAGAAAACTCACCTTGAAAACCGTTCGAAGTTCTTTTCCTCTTCGGTCGTCCGTCACCCATACTGACTGGGTGATCACAGGGTCAAAAACCATGACTTAGCAGCCTATTAGGGTCGTAGGAACTCAAGGAGAATGATATCAACCTTGTTTCCAAGGTTCCCAGTCGAAAACTGGATGAAGCAATCTCAAACCCCGAAATCTCTTTCTCAGGTTCACACATACACACACACACACACACACACACACACACACACACACACACACACACACACACACACACACACACACACACACACACACACACACACACACACACACACACACACACACACACACACACACACACACACACACACACACACACACACAATCTATCTATCTATCTCTCCCTCTCTCGGTTTCTAGGTTCAACACCTTCCCTTCTTCTTTCTTTTTCTTCCTCCATTTCTCCCCTTATCCTCATATCTTCTCTCTTATATCATGGTTCTCACTCTTCTCTTCGATTTCCTTTCTTTTCTTCTTTGTTGAACAACCACACACACACCAACACTTAAAAAACAATATCACAAACCCATACAACCAACCCAAGTTGGTTACACATATCCCTATGAGATAAGTGACACTTGTCACTATCTCAAATCAGCCATAAGAAAAGTCTCTCAATAAAAATTACTAAAATATCCCTTCTAACCAAATTTCCAAAATACCCTTACTCGATTTAACCCCTAAACGAATCCGTCTGAACTCCGTTTTCAGCATGCCGCCTACTGACATACTCAGGAGGTCGAGACCTTCGTAACGCCCTTTACAGAATCTCCAAAAACTATCCCAGTAAAAAATTCAACTATTTATCCTTTAGAGGCAAAATGGTCATTTCCATTTTGACTTTTCCAATTCTACCTTTGTTGAAAGTTTGAGCTGTTACACAAACAATGTAAGGTTATTTGGTTTGGACATTGAATTCATGTTTCTGGTATTCATTAGATTAAATTTGATATTTTAAATGTGAAGATTGTATGAAAGGCGACGTGGCTTAAACTAAGCATTTAAGTAAACACAAAATAACACTCAATACTTAATTAAAGTATATTCAATTTAAACATTTTTTGTGTAGATGTAGTATTGGTAGATAGAGATCATTCTTAACCTGAAAAATTAGGGAACATTAATAACGGTTAATGAAAAAGAATAATAAATAATCAAAGAATTAAATAATAAATAAAGTTAAAAAATTAAAAAATTAAAGAATTAAAAAATTAAAAAAATTAAAGAATTAAAAAATTGAAAAATTAAATGGGGGGTTTTGAAAAGAGTTGTAGCCGAAGCTACATTTTTAAACAAACTAAGAATTAAAATGCGAATGCTCATACTAATTAGAACTTACAAACCATAAATTAGTTTCATAGACAAAACCGCCCCTTTTACGCAAACAAATTCAAATAAACAATCACATTATTTAAACTACTCTTATAATGGACTTTCTTCAAACACAAATTTTACCAATACTTTAACATTTTGCTCATGTAGAGCCAATCACGAAATCCTACATTCATCATCTCAATTATATGCATACATTTTTCAATATTCTAAATGCACCGAACAACGGGCATAAACACTTATAATATGATTCACCTTAAGTTGTTGATTAAATGTGCGTCAAACATTAAATCTCTTCAATCTATTTTAAGTGCACCGAATAACGGTCATAAACAATTAGCGTTAAATTGAAGGTTAAGCACTAAAATATATCAAGTAAATAAAATTCAGAAAGTAAAACACATGGATATTGTATTCATATTTACAAATGTTAGAAAGAAAATACGAATACATATATTGAATTATAAGTAAAACTGCAATAATAACAAGAGTTTTAAGTAGATGGAACAAAATTACACTTTTGGAATCCAAGAACAGCTTGTTATTCCTAGATGGATGGAAATAATGGAATGTTATTTACAAAATTCTCTGACAGCAGAAAGAACTTTATGAAAATGGAGGAAGAAACATGAGGAATTACGGATTTAAAATCTAGGATTGCCTCGGAAATACTCGGCATAGGATTTTCTTAAGGAAAGCATAAATGTGTGTACAAAAAGAAGTCAAATAAAATCTAAGAACAAAGTCTAAAAACAAAGTTTAAATGTATAAAAGAAAGCAAGAAAAATGTAAAAGACAAATGTATAAATAGCTCTAAAAAAAGAGAAGATGAGGGAGTTTACAATGAAAATGGTCTCACTATTTATAGAGGAAGTGCAAAAAAAAAACTAGAAAATAAAATACAATTTCATTTATAAAAACAATAAAAAAAATTAAAATGATGAAATGATGGAAAGACTGATTTTTAAGGTTGAATGTGCTGGAAAATAGGGCTAATTGGAATAGATGGAGTGGTTGGAGGACATGGCATGATTTCGGCAGGAACCGGTTGCTGACAGGGAGGAATGGGCTTCGGCTTGGGGTGTAAAGAGGAGTAGGTTGTTTTCGGCAGGAACCGGTTGACACGGACGTGGGCTGCAGCGGCTGACGCGCTAACAGGAACATGGGACATTCAGCGCACGCGCGCTGAAACCAGAATGGTGGATTCGGCCAGCGCCTACTGAAGGGTTGGATTGGGCTGGACGCGAGTCTGGGTGGCAGCTGCTGGTCTTCGCTGATACAGGTGGACTGAGATTTGCAGCTGCTGGTCTTCGTTATAATTCCGATTTGGACGATTCTTTCGTCAAAATGCTCAAAATTCTAAGCTTTATTTATTTCTGCAAATTTCCCACAAAATATATTATTTTCTCCAATTGTTTGGTATTTTAACATTAAAAAATAAATATAAATGGTATAAAATAATATAAAATAAAGCTCAATTCATGGCCTATAAGAAGGAATAGCTTGCAGATCCATTTTCAGGTTAGGACTCAATTGTAATAGCTCGTGGGTTCGTTTTTCCAGTTGGGACCCAACTGTAGAGTTTTGGGTCGACATGACTCGACGAAGACGGTCAGTGGACTTGCAGTCCCAAACAACTAGACTTTTAGTGTATTCGATGTTTCGAGATTGAATATCGTCTAGGAGCACTTCTTATACGATTGAGATATCATGATAAGACTCGAAAAAGGTCAGTATATTGGATTAGGACTCGAGAAGAGCTAGAGATATTGGATTGGGCTTGGAAAGAGCCAGTTATATCACATTAGAGCTTAAAAGAGATTAACGAGTCTCCAATCAACCAAGTATTATAAACTGAATTAGATCAGAAAATTAAGGCATAATGTATGAGTTAATTGCTAAAAGCTAAAGAATTTATCAGCTTGTATGATATAATATTTTATGTCGTGGTTAACGACTAAGTTCTGAGTTATCGAACTATAATTTACTTCATCATTAAGATTAGTGGGTTGGTATAGGCAATACCAACGACTGACGAATTATGGTTGGTATTGATCTCTTATCTAACATGTGTGATGAAGTTTGAGAAATTATAAAGAAGGCTAAGTCAACTTCCCGAAAGTTCCTCCTAATTCTATATAAGGTCCTAAAGATATTTTTGGAACATTTGTCAAGCTGTCAGATAGGAGCAATACCTTTTATACGACCCGGCTCTCCTAACAAGATATTGTTCGCTTTGGGCCCATCCCTCATGGTTTTATTTTTAGGAACTCATGCACAACTTTCCAGTGGGTCACCTATCCTGAGATTTCTCCAGCCCAATCTCGCTTAACTTTGGAGTTCCAACCAAACCTAAAGTCAGTGAGCTCACAAAATACCTTGTTGCTAGGAAGATATGTGCCCGCACATATAAGACACTTCACTTTTCCCTTCTCGAGCGATGTGAGATTGCTCACTGTTCTTTCCAATATACGAGTCTTACACATTTCATGATTATCAAAATAATTTTGAGAAGGATCCTATCATGTGTATTGTTATGTAATTCAATTTGAAGTTAACATTTTATGCAATCCTATAAATCATTCATTATCTAGTTTTAAGGGTGTATATGGATGAGGAACTTGAAAGTTTTAAGGAATTTATACTATATTATAATATATTCACTAAAAAAAATAAAAATATGCGCATTGTAAGCATTAATGAAAATATTTGCAATATATCTGTGCATAAATTTGTATTTTGGGGCCTCCACTTAAAAATAAGGAGGAAAAAATATTTTCGATATTTTTGGGGGCATATATGTATTTAAGAGTCTTGACAAAAAAATAGAGTCTTGACAAAAAAATATGAGGGAAGAAATTCCCTCAATTTTCACAATATATGTATGAGTCTTACATAAATATTATTGGGTGCTTACATTTTTAGAAAATTTTGATTTAATATTTTCAAGTTTTGGATTAAATTTCCAATATTTTTTTTATTGAGCATGAATGATCGATATCTAAATATCCGTCAATATTTTAAAAAATTTAACTATCAATAATTCTGTAAAAAAAAATGATATTTTCATCATTAATTGTAAGTATGTATTTGGAAGCACATGCATTGAGCATAACAAGCCACTAAATAAGAAATTTCCAAAATAACACTTTTGTATGATGAGCTTACAATTCTCTTGCACATGTCTTATATCTAATCATTTTTAATTTTAACTAATTTTGCCTAAATTGCAAAAGGTATGATATCACTAAGCTAGCACTGGAGCACAAATCTGGTCATTTTTAAATCAATTACCCCAACAAGTGTGAAGACACAATTACAAAGGATAATAAATTCGACTCAAAATATGCCGGATTAAGATTAATACAGCAAGCCAAACAACAATAACTTCTTGGACAAATCGAAACCAAAGAAAGCCAAGAGACCCGTAAAATTCCAAGGAACAAGCCGTGCTCTTAAAACAATATATACCGGCAAATTTACTATTAAAGAGAATCTTAATGTTATCAAAGTAGATACAATTAATGTTAACTCTCCTAATAAGAGTAATACTGTAATAGATACATGATTACATAAGAGATTTAAGCACATACAAAGAGGACTGACTATAAATCATAAGTCATGTGAGCTCTACTACTATTGGTTGAGCATTGATTGTAAAATTTGAAGATTTGGTACCCAAAACGAAAAAGAGAAAGGAAAGCAGTGAAAGCACAGCCCATTATGAAAAAAGAACAGTAAACCAAAGAGGGAGCCCGCCCCAGGGAGCCCTATTGATTATTGTGGGACAGTGCCACGGCTAAACCTAAAATAATTATAAGAAAACAAAAACAAGCGTAAAAAAATGTAAAGTGACAGCTAAGGTTGGTGCTGTTGTAGCAGTAGCATCGTAGATTAGCGGCAGAGACTGCGACAGAAGGCCTAAGGACAGAGAGAACCGGCGTATAAGCAGCCGGTGACGCGCCGTCAGAAATTGTACTACCGGCGTGGCATTTGCTGAGTCTCACTTTCGAACCCATTGGCGCGAGACCCACATTACATAAAAATAGATACCATTACAAATATGTATTTAAATTATAAAAAAGAGCTACCCTATAATTTACACTTATCATGAATTTATATTTAAATTTTTAAATATTACAATTTTTACTCTAAACTCTTTAAATTGTTACACTTACCCATTTGTTAAAATTTCTATCATATTTGAAATATGGTCCATAATTTTAAATAATAAAGTATTAATTTAAATTTATAAAAATTATTTATTTTTAAAATTCAAAAAAATTACTTTTAGATAATAAAAATTTAAAAAAAATTATAAATGTAGAAAAATTAAAAATTAAAAAAATTGATTTTTTTATGTACCAAAGTAATTTGTCTCTCTCCATCATCTTTAATTTTTTTTATTAAGGCCACAAAAATAAAAAAAATTATTTATGGAGAGAAACAAATTACTTTCATACATAAATAAATTTTGTAATTTTTGCTCATTTTTGTAATTTTGTAATTTTATTATTTGAAAGTAATTTTTTTGGTTTTTTTCAAAATAAATAATTTTTTATAGATTTAAATTAATATTTTATTTTTAAAAATTGTGAGTCCCATTTTAAATTTGACAACAATTTAACAATGAAATCAAAGTGTAACGATTTGAAGAGTTAAGGGTGAGAATTGTAATATTTAAAAATTTACGTATGAATCTGTTATATGGTATAAATTACAAGGTAGTAAAGTGTAATTTACCATATAAAAAATATCATTTCCATACTTAAATTATTAAAACAAAACTATTTAATTCTTATAGTTATTTAATCCGTTAATCAAATTATTAAAGTCCAAGGA
Source organism: Prinsepia uniflora (assembly GCA_032719365.1). Classification (NCBI taxonomy): domain Eukaryota; kingdom Viridiplantae; phylum Streptophyta; class Magnoliopsida; order Rosales; family Rosaceae; genus Prinsepia; species Prinsepia uniflora. The sequence goes on from CM064870.1 coordinate 16,099,456, forward strand.
GGCATTTTTTCTTGGTTTTTAAGTTTAACTGTAACATGAACTTGCACATTTGTCACACTTTTCACCCTGAACTCGTTATTCACTCACTTAACTGCATAAAACGGCCGAGTTGTGCCACTCAGCTTCTTTTCCATCACAGATGTTAAGTGATCATGAAAAGTAAGGCTAAAATTGGGATTTTTGACACGTTGTCACCATTCTTTCTTCTTTTTTCCTCTGTTTGATTAAAGGGACAATGACCTCAAACATAGTTTCTCTTCCTTCTCATCGTCTTCATACTCCTCATTTAACCTTCCTTGCAAACCCACAAATTCTTCATAAAGACAACGATGCTCCTCCAAGAAACCCACCAGGGTCGTTGAACTGGGTCGACAACTTTTATTCGACTCATTTGGTGGCGTCATCTCTGTCTTCGGCAATGAGGCTCTGACCCTATCCCTATTGTCAAAATCAACATTGCCCCAAAATGGCTCAATAGACCAGAAATCAAACCTTTCTTTGTTGTATGTGGATGAACTGCTTTCAATGGTAAAGCATGCGTTCTCGGAGATTTATGATCCAAAAAGGGCAGTTTGCTCAGATTTTGATGAAACTTTTTGACAACTTAAGAAGGATGCTGAAGCTCGGGCTGATGAATTAAAGAAATCAAAGCAGGTGGATAAGTCGTGAATAATAGTAAGAAGCAAGGGTAGGCTTAGAAGGCTGCAATTGGAGGAGACAAGAAAAAGAATGTCGGTGATTTGTCAAGTGATGGAGAGGATGATGATAATATGGAAGGTTGTAGATTGGAGAATGGGATCTCCAATGGTAATCATGTGGATAGCACATAAAGTAATGAGTTTCGTTCTACTAATGGAAAGGAAAATACTAGCTCCTATTGGGGCTTTTGATGTAAATAAGCTATAGAAACTTAGATTTAAGGCTGGTAAGAAGACAGAGAGCTCAACTACTGTTGATAGCAAGGTCCCTAAGGCAGAGAAAAAAAAAGATAACAAAGAAGCATAGAGTTTGGAATGATTCGACACCTCCATCGAAACTGGATTTTACATGTCCTGGGGGTGAGAATGGAGATACCAACATTGAGGGTGTGGCAGCAGACAAATTCACCAGCTTCCGCTTAAACCAAGCAAACCCACCATCCCATATTTCTTTTACCGCCAAAAAGACCAATGACCCAAGAGCGGAAACCAGTTTTGAGCTTGGTCATTTCCTTTCTTTTACTGACGAGTAACAGTGTCTAATTGTAGACAAATTTTTACTCAAACTCTAAAATTTAATACTTTTGAAGAGAGTAAATGGGTCAAAAACAAGCTTGATATACTTTACTCCAAGAATAAGGTGTTCTTAGACTATACCCGCAAGGTGTTCAATGATATTCCCAAGAGACAAATACCCACTTAAGCAATGTACAAGTGTGTCTTCAACGACTACCAAGACACCTTATATGCTCATTCATTTAGACAATTTTGCAGATAATGTGACATTTATCGGACCATAGATTACATTTTTGGTAATGCAGCGGTTTTTTTTTTCAAGCATGCAACATCATGTTGAAGATGCCGATACCAGGACAATTCACGCTGGTCACAACAAAATCAAGAGGCACGACAAACGATGACAACGACATCTCCAAACACAACTGCTCAATTATGGCGGCTGACAACTTGTATTCGAATTCTAGTGTTATGGAGAGCTACTTGAGATGGTTGTGGAGGAACTTCTCTAGGATAGTGTACTTGGAGTCGTACATTACTGACTTGGTCTTGAAAGTCAGAGCGAATTTCAGACTCCTCGGTTTCCTCTTCTGCGAAGAATTCAAAAGTCTTGGTCTTGAAAGTCGGAGTAAACTTCTAAAACATTTATGAGATTTGTGGAGGTTTCGAAGAGCCATCATCCATTTCTGGAATTTTCTTTCTTCTTATTCAATTCAAAGCTACAATCATTATTTCCTTTGTGTTTAAATAATCAAGCATTCAGAGACTGAGAACCTCTGGAAATGAGAATCCATGAAGTTAGGGGAATTGTTCGTTTTCTGTGATTTTGGCTCGTAAAAATAGAAATTGATGGTTTTAGACACATTTTCTTATCTTTTTATGTCAGGACCCAGCCCTTCTCGGTCAGGACCTGACTCACCTCCAACCTCTGGACACCTCCTCTGGCCTCGATTAGTCGAACACGGCACAACCACTACCACGATCTCTCTGTTTTTCTCTGAGTTTCCTCCCTGGTTCCCGTGGCTCACTACTCACACACACACGGCCACCGTACCTCCCTGTCTCCTCCCAAGCTCCCTTCCACTCTCTGGTCACTCCTCACCCTTCAATTCACACAACACACACACTCACCCCTGAATTCTTCTCAATTCCTCCCTCTGTTTCTGTCTGGGTCGAACAACACACACGGCACGGTTGCACCCCAAATAATTGGACCGTGCACTCACTAGAACCAACCAGACCTCCTACACGTGTCACCAATCCCTCAACTCCTCTCCCAAGTGGCTCAATCTCAGCCCTCCATCTTCCCTCTCTGTTGCACAAATCCAAGGTGAAAAAAGACCAAAATGCCCTTCCTTTTAAGCCAAAATTACGATCTTGCCACTCCCTTTCTAAACCCGTAACTCACACATCGTAAGTCCGATGAATACGTGCCGCCTGTCATCGAACTCAGGACGATGAGATCTAGCTAACCATCCTAGGTCAACGTGTCAAAACCCGATCATACGAAAAGTCAACTTTTCCCCCTATTTTAACCAAATTACGGTTATGCCCTCAACCTTCCGAACATCATAACTTCCTCCTCGGATGTCGGAATCGGGTGTGCCACCTGCCTACGGGTTCGTGACGTCCTAAACTACGTCCTGGTCATTGGTCAAAGCCTATTTGACCACCTGAACTAAAAGTCAACTTTTTGCCCAAACTAGGGGCAAAATCATCATTCTAAGCTAATGACCTTATCGGGACCAACTAACCCCCGATTCAGCTCACTAATCCCTACTTAATCACGGTCTTAACCTTAATCTCTGGGACGGGTCGTTACACAGCTTCATGTGATGCCTCGGTCTCTACTACAGCCCGCATCCGCGATCAACTTAGAGGGTGGTTTTATAAAGCATGCATGCATAATCAATTAAAACATTTTTTCCAAGTAAAACAGTACATATGGAAAAACAAAGAATTTCATCGTAAAACCAACACATGCGAAAATATTTGGACACAAACTAGTAAATAAAAAATGTGACCCCTTCTCATATTCCACATTTGTCTCATACCATCCTATCATCATCATCAGTCATGATATCTAAGCAACGCGCGCGTTGCAATAGAGCTTTAGAATAGCTCACGTCCGAGCATGTCGCCGTGAACACATCTACGACCGACGTTCATATCGTTGTGAACATATCAACGACCGATCTCATACATCATAAGCACTCCTAAGTTGAGCCTCCCACGGCTACTCAACAACAGGCAGTGCATCGTGAGCTCTCTGGAGGGGGGAGGAGGGGGGGGGGGGGAACATCGCATCCCGAATGCAAGCAACATATCATAGGGTCCTTTCCGGGGAAACACATTCACAACTGGAGTGACACGACCCATCCCAATCCCCCCGGGATTACCGTGGGATGTGTCATGCTCTCGTCTGACACGAAGTGCCAGACAAGGGATAACCTAAAGCCACTGTCCCCTCAGGGCTTCCAGAGTGCGCAAGAATCGATGGAGGAGGCATGCGATGTCTCAGTCTCTGCTGCAGTCGCATCCGTGATCAACCTAAAGGGCATAAATATCTTTGAGACGTGAGGATCGAGTACTGTCATGAGGGATTAGTGACGAGTTGGCCAGAGTTGGTCAGTTATGGTGGTATGCAGAGATTTGACTACAGATCACAGCAGGGGTTTGTTGTGACTCTCCAGTTGAGCGGTACATCAAATTAGGAGGAATTGACATCATTTTAGATGTACATATACGGTCGTAACTGGATAGATGAGTTGATTGTTTACTGACACGTGGATGGTGTCCGGATGAGCTAAGGACTTGAGAGTCCATTCCGGATTGGTTATGGTTGACTGCGGTTGACCATATCTCCTGAGTTTAGGATAGACTTATTGTGGAGAAATTGGATTGTGAGAAATGAAATGGGTCATTATAGAAGTTAGTGACAGTCGTTGTTAGACAGAAAGGTCGGAAAAGGATTTCTAGCTCGGGAATAGAAACTGTTAGGCGTGATCCCTATATGGTTGTAACTTCGAAAATCGAGAGGTATGGTGTTTGAGGTGACACGAGGAATGCAGGTTTTTCGCATTGGTAATGAGTATATCGAAGTCATTTTGGGTGACTTCTCAAGTTCTGCTAGGGCAGATGATGGGTGTATCACCAGTGCATTGATCATGTATTGGTTGGTGGACCCAGGATTTGTTTTTTGGGTCATCAGGTGGAATTGAGTATATCGAAGTTAGGTGATTGAGAGTCCTCATTTTCTGCTTGGTGGTAGACAATGTCAGGTAACATAACGTGGTGAGTGCAATGAGTGTTTTTTGCATTCACATGGGACGAGTGTTGAGGTCATCGTTTTGGATCATCCTTGGTTTTTCCTAGGTGGAATGGCAAGGATCGATACGAGGTAATCAGTGAGAACCCACAGTCTCAGCGTGTCTCGTCGTTGACTAATCTATTTAGATATGGGATATAGTTGGGGAACGATTTCATGGTATGTAGATCCGTTGAGGGTGTAAGGTCCTATGGTTTGGAATCTAGTAGTTAACTGTGTGGATCCTAGGTGGATCAGGATGATGATGTTGAGGACTTTGGACGTTGTGACGTTTACGATCCGGTGACGTATTGATGGATCTGGATCGTGATCTCGATGATCCAGATAGGTGGAGAGTTTATCACTCTTACATGGATGTTTAGTTGAGGATGTTGGGACTGAACTCTTTTCGAGGTAAATCCCATATAGCTTGTTACTCGGGTGAGTAGGTTTCCGACGTGGTCAGATTTTGTCAACCTTAGACGTGTGGATGTTGGGATTGGCTTCCCTATGAAATCAATCGAATGCATTAAGCAGGTAACCGGCATGCTCAATTTTGGTGCGTCTCGGTAGACGCGAACGAGATTTTGGGTTTTGGAATCGAATTTCTGGGTGACGATTCAGGATTCGATTTTGGAACATGAAAGTGGATTTCTGGATTTGGGTGCAGAATGATTATTCCAAATACTACCTTATGGAATAATGATTTCGGATTCAAATTTGGAAATGGTTATGGATATGATTTTTGGGTTTGGATTCGAGATTTCTTACGAAATTGCGGATTCGGATTTGGATTTGGAAATGGATGATAGGTTGGAGTTTCGATTTGTCTAATGCTGGATTGGACAAATGGACTTCATTATTGGAACATGTTTGGCTATGACCTAGGTGGTTGTAGTCTGGTCGATGGATAGATGTATGTACCTTATACATGGTTCAAGGTACAATACTTTGCAGATTTGTGGTGACTGGTGACGGTATACGGGTTATACCAGAGGTATGTTGGTGAGCGTGTTGGTAGTCGGACTGGTTCCGATACCATTGGATTAGTCGAGGTTGTGGACTGGACATTGGATACTATGCAATGGGTCATGGTATTTCTGATGGGTCTAGTTACACACAGGTCGAGTGAAATGTTGGTTAGTGTGTACTCAGGTTGAGTAAGTTGGCGGTTAGTGTAACCACGGGTGAGTATAGTGTCAGTTTTCGACTAGCGACGGTCAAGTGGTGACACTTTGTCAGATGTTTCGTGGATCGATTAGTGAGGTCTGATGACTCCCAGTGGGAGCAGACGTCAGGATAGAATGGTGATTGGGAAAGGAATCGTCGAGTTGTTGCGTCAACGAAATGGTAGATTTGAAAAGTGGTGTCAATTCGGAACGTGTGGTTTCTGTCATTCGACGGGGTCGAATGTAGTCGATACGACGTGAGTACTAGTGATACGTCTGGGTGCAGATAAGTATTGTTCTGGTTAGTGGGTGTGCTAGTGTACACGGGCGTGAGATTAGATTACTTTCCACGAGTTGGATGAGGAATCAAGATAGTTGGAGTTTCGAGAACGAAACTAATTAAGGAGGGAAGAACGGTTGAGATTAGATCGATTGGAATTTCGAGGATGAAATTAATTAAGGAGGGAAGGTTGTAACGACCCGTCCCGAATTCCGGGATTAGATTGGTAACTAATCATGTTTAGTGAGGGTAATCGGTGATTAGTTGGGCGAAATCGGACGAACGATGAAAAATGATTGTTTTGCCCCTAGTCGTGGGTAAAACGTTGATTTTTCATTCGGGCAGTCAAACGAACTTTGACCAATGACCGTGACGTAGCTTGGGTCGTCATGAGTTCATAGACAGGTGTCACGTTCGATTCCGACGTTCGAGGAAAAAGTTATGACGTTCAGAAGTTTAGGGGCATTTTGGTAATTTTGATTAAAATGGGCGAAATGTTAACTTTTTGACCGGGATGTCCGATGGCCGAGGACCGTTACGTAGATCGGGATGATACGAATCCATAGACAGGCGGTACGCTGAAATCGGACTTCGAACGGCAATGTTATTGGTCACGGAAGTTCGGTTTCACTATGCACGTACTTC